>OY978222.1:28084072-28684072 GCA_963854785.1 Vaccinium vitis-idaea
AAGAATCCGATCGGGGATAATTTGCTCTTGAGGCTTTTCAAGAACAAGGTGGATTACTGTCGGATCCACGGCTACGATATCTTCTACAACAATGTGTTTCTGCACCCCAAAATGGTCAACGTTTGGGTCAAATTACCCGTGCTTCGAGCAACTATGTTGGCGCACCCGGAGGCCGAGTGGATTTTTTGGGTTGACGCGGATGCCGTATTTACTGATATGGATTTTAAGCCGCCGTTGGAGAAGTATAAGGACCATAACCTCGTGGTGCACGGGTGGCCCTCCAAGGTCTATGAGCAGAAAAGTTGGGGTGGCGTTAACTCCGGGGTGTTTTTCATCAGAAACTGTCAATGGTCAATGGAGTTTTTGGAGTCTTGGGCTGTGATGGGCCCACAGACTCCAAACTATGAAAAGTGGGGTCATATCGTGACATCAATGATGAGTGACAAGTTGCACCCAGAAGTTGATGATCAGTCGGCTCTGGTTTATTTGCTATTGACAGAGAAGGAGACGTGGGGGAAGAAGATTTACATAGAGAATCAATATGACTTAAGTGGGTATTGGGTTGACTTCGTCAATAAATTTGATACTATTACTGACAACTATGCGAGGATAGAGAAAGGGGTGACAGAGTTGCAGAGACGACATGCGGAGAAGGTGAGCGAGCACTATGCAGCGGTAATGAGGGATGCGTTTTTCAACAAGGGCGGCGATGGTGGTGGTGGAAAGAGGCCATTCGTCACACATTTTACGGCGTGTAAGCCGTGTAGTGGGGTGCACTGGGGTTACACGGATGAGGCATGCTGGAATGGGATGGAAAAGGCTTTGAATTTCGCTGATAATCAAGTTCTTCGAAATTACGGATTCGTGCGGCCAGACCTTCTGAATATCTCCTCCCTCTATTCTTTACCCTTTGGTTTTTCGTCTTACAACAAGGAGAAATAGAGTTCCTCCCATTTATCTTGTTGCGCTCATCCATGTTAAGCATTATCAGAATCTACTCTTTTGATTGTTTAAGTTGGAATTCTGTCTCTTTGGTTTGTCGAATTTCCAGAGCCCGCATGATTTATTCGAAACAAATACTAAATTTCTATTGAATTCTTTCTGATCAATTAATGATTTGCTAGTTTGATAGTAAGTTTTGTGGAATGAACAGCAATTGTAACGAGCAGAAACTCAAAAAATAAAGCAATTATGACCAAAATAGTTAGATGAAAGTTTAATAAACATAAGAATTATTCAAAAAGAACGGATTTTTTGAATTAGTGTCTTCTTTGAATATGTTGTGAGTTTCATTGGTATTTTTTAAGTTCTGTCCAATGGCAACTCTAGGAGTTCGGAAGCGTGGGGTCATTTGTAAATATCAAATACTTTTACCAACCATAAATCAAAGAAAAACATTACAATAATGTCAACTAAAAATCTTGTTCTAACAAAAATTACATTCAAAACTCGAACCTAGTAAGATAGATCAACCTCTCCTTATCAAAAGAATAAAACAAGTTACTAGGATTCACACAAAGAATCAACTTTTGTGAACTTTTAGAAGTTATCCATTGTTGTCACTACCAACTTTAGGGGGTTCATTTATGAATTTTTAAAAAAAAATAATATAATATATAGTAATAATTTCTTTTTCCCGTGGGGTCGGCTGACCCCACTCTCAATGCACTAGAGTCGCCGGTGGTTTTGTCTACTACGATTCAAAATATGAAAAACTTCCAAGGGTTTGGGTCAATTCTATTGTTGGCACTCCAAAAAATAGTTCGGACTATCTTGTTTAATTCAACCTTTGTATCATTGACAATTCTACCAGCGTGATTACCACTATGCTTAATCACTTATGGTTAAAACAAAATGATGTAGTATAAATATTGCACTATGGACACGAGTTGACGAAATGGAGTTATATTTTGAAAGGAACATATAAGGGTCACTTGATATTTTAAAGAGGTGAAGTGTTCGACTTAAAGTGGTTTTTTTTGTAGTTACTAGGCATGGATTACGAGGCCCGTGAATCTCTGCAGGGTTTATGAGGCCCATGACTCTCAGGAGTGGGCTACGAGGTTAACCACCCCAAGCTATTTTTTATATAGAAAATTGAGTTTAGTCCATAATCAAACCAAACTTTAAGATTAAATGTGAAAAGAGTGAGATCCACCTAAGTCATGGGATCACCCATGACCAAGCCTTATGCAACTACTAAATCATACTACAAGGAAATCGGGTACTGCTACCCCAAATATGAGGTACCTGTACCAAAATACACTGGAATTTCCGGGAGCAGATTTTGGGAGGCTGGGTACCAGTACCCCAAAAATGAGGTACATGTATCCAGATCCACTGGAATTTGGGCTGCTGCTTTGGTCCTCCTTTTGGCCTTAGGATGTGTCGGGTCTTCCTTCAATGTCTTGAAAACATCAAATTAGACCTGGGGAGGATTCATCTTGGCCCTAAGCTTGCTTGGGTACCTCCGAGTACTTCCGGGGATTATTGAGAGCTTTAGGATACGCCAATTGCTCCAAATTACCTAAAGCCCAACAAAAACACACCTTGCGCGCAATATCAAATATAAACGAGAATTAAACGCATGCAAATGTGACAAAAAGGAGGGAAACTCACACATGCAATAATGTTGTGTGCCTATCAACCAATGAGTTAATTTATTTGGGAGATGTTTATGTTTTTAAGTTGAAAATCGAGGGCGTGACAAAGCAGCAACAAATCGAAGCAAATCGAAACCGATCGCAACAAAACTTTGACAAATGAGACAAACCATGTTGAAATCTGACCTCAAAACATTGCTTACAGTCTTCAAACAGTGTTTTTGAGTGCCAAACTGTGTTTTCGAGTGTTGAAACAATGATACGAGGCTAGGAAACACTAATTCGAGTTAAAACAAGAGCTGTTCAAAACTTTCCCAGCCTGGAACCACACGAAATCAGCCAGAAATCAATAGATCTGGAACCCAAGAAGCACAGGTTCTAGTTTCTTGTTGAAATCGAAGCGAAGAAGTCGCGATTCAACTCTAGTACACAGCTTCAAGTTCGCAATTGGGAGCTCAAGGTTGAACTTGTTCAAAATTGTGATTGGGGACACAGATTCGAGCTCGAATCTAGCTGGGTTTGAAGTGAATAGGGTCGATTTAGGGTAAGAATACATCGAAGTGTGTCGATTTGGTTCCGTAAAGGTTCGATTTAGGGTCTGATCGTAAGTTTCGGGTTAGATTTAGGGCTGGAATGGGTTGATTATGGACAGATTTGTTGATTTTGAGTTCAATGAGGAGTATTGGGTTTTCCTGCGTCGTTTTCTGCCGAGATCTAGGTTTCCAGCGAGATGAAGGTTCAAGATCTAGACAAAAACTCTGATAGCAAATGATGCAACTCAAATCAAAAGATAAATTCATAAGAAAGAGAAACTCCCAAGTTGGGATACAAAGAGACTAAACTCTCAATTAATTTCTATTATCAATATATCAAAAACTATTTAATGAAAGACTCTCACACCTATTTGTAGACCCAATAACACTAAGGACACAAAATGACACTCGTACGCTTAAACCTACTGCAGCGGGTCGTGTCATACTCAAGTAAGGGTCAGAAAGTGGTTGACCCAAACCCTCTAACTCCGTGTCAAGTTAACGAGTCGTGTGCAGAATTCCCTCTAACTAGTTTTGATGGTTCAACGGTTAAACCGTCAATTTAGTTGTTTCTCTTTAAAGATGCCGGTTTTCAATATTGAACGGTTTTTTAAGGAGGCCGGTTTTCAATATTTAATGGTTTTTTGGTGAGCTCGGACTGGACCATGGTCTCGTTGGCAGTTAAACGGTTGAATCGAGCGGTCCGGTTTTTTAAAAATTTGTTTTAACATCACAAAACTTTTAGCTATAGGCAGTTAGATACCGTATTATTGTTCTTAAGACAAGAACAAAATCATCTTAACTCATTCCTCATATGCATCTTGTCTTGACTAATATGTGAAGGCAAAAATAAAAACAATGACTTAGCAAGGTAACACGATCAGTGATGTTTCTCAGTTTCAAAAAAAGGTAACCCGATAGCGTTATCAATTTCGTTACGAGTCTTCCTTATTCATCCATTCGTTCTGTTAGTAAAATAATAAGATTTGTCTTGACTCTGTTAGTCTGTTAGAAAAATATTCCAATGAATTGCCATGCTACTGGGACTCCATAAGATGAGATGAGGAGAGTCTTTCCTTGCCTTTCCGTGTTGGTCTGTTGCGATAACATTGTGAGCTAGGCTCATTCAAAACATCTTCTGATCACTCATGGCCATCAGGCCATATATTCCTTGTACTCCATAATGCAAGTGAAGACTTTGAAAAGTCATTTGTCATTGTCAGAGAATAATAGACAAAGAAGAGTCTTTCCCTCATAGGCGGCTCTACACTCATCTTTCCGTCTCTGTTTTTTGTCTATAATAACGTGCGCCTGACTCTTTCGAAAATCTTGCAATCTCTTTCAATGGTTTAAAATCAAGCCCCAGAATCCTTTCTTGATTTTCCTTTCTTGTTAATCCTTTGGACTTTTTCACTTTTCCCTAGTTCTCAAAACATGTTAGACGTACCTAACATGACCAAACGTTCTACCGCGGTCCACGACCCGACCCTTAGTGATCCAATGAGGAACCCAATGAGGAGCCCAATGAAGAACTCGGACGAGAAGAGACCGGCGAGTGGCTGAAGCATCATCCGTCGTTTGCCACCAGAGCAAAGGATCGGATTTCTGTGTTGACCGGATCACAGCCCATAGGCGGCTCTACACTTGGTTAAGGGTGTTCATGCATGTAATATTTTTAAATTTTATTTTTGTTTAGCCTTTTCTGAACACCCAACTTAAAATAATTTGAACACCCTGTGCTTAAATATTTGACCACTCTACTCAAAAAAATTTGAACTAGTTCCAAAAAATTAGCCAACAAAAGAATCCAATGTAAACAATCTCAATTAAAACCCAATAAGCCATTGACCGTTCCATATATAGCTTCCCATAGATGCATGGTCATGATTGGCCAACCTAAGCTCTTTAATATTTTACATTACACGCACTAATTTTATTTTGGGTTTGTTAACTCCATATCTCCAAAAATAAGAGCATATGCCAAAATAAAAAAATAAAAAAATTGAGGAACCTATTCGTCACACAACTTTCCTACAATAGAAGCTAATGGGCCTATGCACCTATTAAATTTGCTTGGCCTAAAATATAGAATTTACTGAGCACGTGCAACTTGTGACATCTTATGTATTTTCCTATTATTTGATCGCATTATTCACAATAATCGATTTTTTTTCGCACCAAAATAAAGTACTTCTCGTGTACTTTAATTTGGTGCAAAAAAAATCAAAAAATGATACACGGAACCACTTCATTTTTTGATTTGAAATATCATGATTTTAGCACCTGAGTGCTAAAATCTTTTGGAAAACTGGGCCTTAGCCCCTTGAAGAAAATTGAGCGGCGGCCTCCAATTTGGGCCGGTTTTTCCAATTGAGCCCCTCCAATTGGAAGACTCGCGTTCAGGCTGCAGGGGTAGTGTTGTCTTTTCGCGCAACGACACTGCTGGTAATTTGTGTTCAATTGCGGGGGGGCATTTGTTTTGTTCGGTGGGGTCCCCTGCCTTTGCGTTTGCCACCCCCTTCAGCCCTTCCGCGATTCAGAAGCAAATTCTGAGCGATGGGACAGAGAGTTGGCATGTTCTTCGTCTTCACGCCTCTCCCTCTCTAATCTGCTGCCTCTATTGGAGTTTTGGCTCTCATTACGATTTTGTGTTTCTTGTGCTATTTGCAGCTCATTTGGTCTCCTTTGAGGGTCGAAACCTGAAGGTAATTGGTATTAATCTCTTCTTTTTTCATTTCCGTAACTCCGTTGTTCACGCGTTGGTGCTGTTAATCTCTCTCCTTTTGCTTGAGTTTGGGTCGATATAGTTTGCTATTAATCTCTTCCTATGGTATGCTGTGGTTTTGTCTGTGGTTTGCATGCCTGTGAAATTGCTATTCGTTTGCGTTACAGATACATGTCTTCCCTTTTGGTGTGTATCTTCACTCACTTTTGTATATCTTTTGGATATTTCAATATATTTTGGTAAATATTAGGCAAAGCCCACTCTACTGGTTTTGAAATTTCCTTTTACTCTCGGTTCCAACTTTTTGAGGGATATGCATCTCCTTTTCGAATGACCATTAATTTTAGTGTGTAACCCTTCGACCTCACTTCAGAAGTTATTCTATATTGTTAATGGAGGTTTTTATGCGTCCACTTGTCAAGTGGAACTAATATTTTCGAACATCTCGAAGTGAATATAGGATCGCTTTCATGGGACAGAGGGAGTGTGAAAAATCAAACCAAACAGTTTTGTATTGGGTTTCGTTTGGTGGGCATGTTCGTAGGATTGTCCGTAATTTTTCGGTTTTTCTGATTGTAGTGCAAAATTTATATTGGGGCAGTGTCACTAGATTCTAAATCTATTATTGGACTAAAAAAGTGACAAACTTAGGTTAAAGAAGTCTGGAGAGACATCTTATTGAATTAGTTTGTTATATTGGCATAAGAAATGGGCGCCGCATACCAAGGAAAGCCTATGCTCCTTTTTCATCCTCACATTCTCAGACATTCAATCCTTTCCCAGAAGTGGACGCTATTAGATCTCTTTCTTTAGGGTGGGGGAAAGTGAAGGTAAAGGAAAGTCCAGCTAACTGTGGGTAAAATAGCAAGAGAGTGAAGAATGAATGATCCTCCAAACAAAAAGTGATTGAATCCGACTCAAGCAAGTAAGTGCAAGGTGCGGCACAAGAGTGAGTTTGACTTGCGAACGATCAGCAAGTGAAACAACAGTTCTTTTTATGCCGCTACTGTTGCTGTGTCTTCCAATTGAGTAACAAGCGAGTTGGATAGACCGCTATTGGTTTTAGCTAACCATCTCTTAGAACAACAAGAACACCTTTATACTTTTAAATGAGTTCGGGGGTTGCATCCTCATTTATAATAGAAACAACTTGTCTGTTTTGATGTCCCACTTTGATCCTTGGCACTCACAATGCTCCAAAAAAACATTCATTTGGCAACCTAAAACTTATAGGGATATCACAATTGATGTAAACCTAACTTAGGGGGCATCAATTAAACATTTACATGGCCCGCTATAGTCGAGTGCCCAAAAAAAGCTTATCTGTTTAATTTTTATTTATAATTTGAACTTTTTAACTTTTACTCTATTTTACATTACCCTTTTAAGTTGTGACTCGAGAAATCAAATTCAGCTTGCAGAGAAAGAACATCTTATCAATGACAATTAAGATGCGATCTCTCTATTAAAAAAAAAAAAAAAAAAGAAGAAGACATTCTCTGCCTTAGCCAGTCCTTTTCTTCCCTTCTTATGGTCCTCTCTTCGGATCCGGCCCACCCCAACCCCTCTTCTTTTCCGCCTCCATTCACTCTCTCTCAGATCCGACCCACCCCCTCTTCCTCTCTCCGTCGCCACCTCCCCCTCCACTGAACCCGCCGCCTCCACCGGGATCCTTTCGTGGCTTCATGCGAAGATTTGAAGCGAGATAGGGACGGTTAAGACCCTCCGGCGAATAAGTAGGGAGTTTGTGATATTGGTATTACTTCATCCAATAGGCTCTCTTAATGGTTTAGTTTGGAAATGTCTTGTGGTGAAATACTCTTAAGGAATGGCCCACAGAATTGGGTTATATTTGTGATACTTAAGAATTTATGGGGATCAAACTTTCCACCCAATCGAGACAAGCTTGTGAGAAAAGTTAGTTTATTTGCCAAACCAACTTGTCTAGGTGCTGACCTTGAGATTGAAGAAGTTAAATCACGTTTTAGTTTGATCGAGCATATATACCTTTGTTAGGTGGGGCTTGACAGTAACGCTTCTCCATGTCACCGTACAACAGCATGCATCGAAGTTGTCCTTGAAATCGTATGCTTGGCGAATTTGATCAGCCAGCATACTTTTGCTACGCACGCGCATTCTTCTACTCCTCCAAATGGTACCGGCTTTGTAGAACTTATTTGCATCATTTGTTTGACTATATATGTTGCCCTTTCCCTTCAATATGTAGAGGTCTTGACTTTCCTTTGTCAGACACTTTCACATTGCTTTCATATTGTTTGAAATTAGACGGACAACAAAAGAATTTCAAGCTTATCTTTTAGCCAGTATTTTTTTTTTCTTGTGTGTGTGTGTGTCTATCAAGTTGCTTATTTTTCTTTCCCCCTAATTTTTTCCTCCAAAAAATAGATTAATCTGGCTTATCTTCTGCTTTAGTCGTGTACTTTTCTTCTTATGTTTCATATATTCCTCTGAAACAGACGCTGGGGGGCCAGAGTTAGAAGAAATGGCCTGCGGTGGTAATGAAGGATTTACTTTGGATGTGAGTTTATACCGACCCTCTTATAGTTGTGCTTTATTGTGTCTTTCAGTTCTAAATGCTGTCTACTAAAGGGTTAAGTTCTAAATGTTGAATTCCACGTACCATTGATATGACCCTTCTGACAACCTGTGATATTTAATTGGAAGAAAGTTGTCTTTTGTTTTTTGTTTTGATTTCTGTTCCTTGCGGTTTAAACATTCTGTACTGATTATAAGACTGGATTCGGGAATATTTGAATTTGTTGGAAATGTATCTACGCAGCTTGAAATATCCATACCTGGAGGAATCAATTCCAATAAAAGAGTAGGAATATGGAAATGAAGTTCTGGCTGTGATCAGTTTGGAGAAATAAAACCAGCAATTTACCTGATGGTCCCGATTTCTCAAAAATTGAGCTTCTCGGTAAAGTGTTGTGGTTGATTGAAAATCTTCTCTCATTTCTGATTAGCATTTTACTGTTTTGGGTTATTTGTATTTCAGAAATCCTTTTGCTGCCAAATGCACTGGAGCTAAAGGGCATAGATTTATCATTTATTTAGTGTAAATATTGTATAGCAACAGTTTCATTTCTTTGCTGATGTAAATGGATCTAGACCACCTTACAGTATTGAATTAAGAAAAGCAAGGGCCTTCGGCGATGATCTTTCTTGGTCATTTTTTATGTCATTTTTTTTCCCTGCCCAATAAAGATTCATGCTTGAAGCCCATATTAAGCACTTAAAACTGGTAAAAACTGCTATCAAACTCTCCATGTGAAACGGGAGAAATTCCTTGCCGTAGTTGAAAAGGTAATAGAATATAGAGGTGCAAAGAGAACTTTTAAAATGTTAGAAGTCACATTAAGATGGGGCAATTATGACTTCCTGAATTTTTTTCTCTTCTTGATCGGCGACTTCCAGAAAAATTAAGGAGCGGAATATTTGGGCAAGTACGAAAGCGCAAAGAATAAGGGGGCAAGTCAACAAATGTATAGCTGGCTAGATCAATAGCTGAGGGAGGACCTTGAATGGAGATTGTGCTTGTCTGCAGTCTTGCTCTGGAGCCTTGTCCATAATTTGAAAGCTGATCAAACTGTTAAAGAAGGTTTGTCCAGTCCTTGTGCCATGTTTTAAATTTAGTTTGAACATACTGCCGATTAATGGTCCTTTTGTTTCTTAGAAGGATCAAATATTTTAGAATTGAGCCATTCATAAGGTCTTATGGGATACCTGAGTCAGTGAGAGCCTCTGTATTAACCACAGGCCTGTTTAGTTGATTCCTGGAGTCACCAGTCAGAACATTCCAATGATACTAAAGAAAGAGAAAGTCTATCCTAATGCATTACATAGGTCAAATTACTATTTAACTCAATCATTCCATGAGCTTCAAATTTTTGTTGATTAGTGTTCGATATTTTGAGTACTCAGAGAATTCATGGGGATAAGGTTCTAATTCCATATGTTTAATCCTTACAAATATAACCCAACACCCCAGAGGTAGGGGAAAGGCACCACAAATAGTCTACGATAGGTCCAACAGAGTAATGAAAGGAGGGATTCTGATGCAAGGAAAAGCTTCAAACTTTACTCTGAGGTCTCTCTCTCTTTCTCTCTGTGCCTCACTATGCGAAAATAAATTTTGTGCGGTTTAAGGAGGGATTCTGATGCAGTGGCCTTAAGCAAATTCATTTATAGTTAATGTGCCCTATTTCTTCTTTGTTGCAGGTCCTTGAATTTATTTTGTCAATACTCGAAGTTACTTGGTGTTTCAGTTTCTTTTTTTTGGGCTTTGATAAAATTTGCTCTTATTTGTTTGAAATTGTTTATTCAGAGCTTTACGATTTTTTGTGTGCTGGTAAACTGTATGAAAGAGGTGTAAAGCTCTGCAATTGTGCGCGGAGACGATAGGCAGATTAGGATTTCTCTCTGCCAATCGGACGTCAAACGAGAGGAAATTAGCTAGCACAGCCAAACTCAAATACCTTTTGGTTAAAAAAGTAGTTATGCCTTCTAAACCATGAGATTCTATCCTATTATATTGGGATAAGTGAAATTATCTTGCAAGATCTTGGAAATTATGTTAGTTTCTGTATTTTAGCTGTTAGTTGAAATCTGTCCATGGTAGGCAAGTTTGGATAAATAGAAAACAAAATCTGTGACCAGTGATTTTCTTTGTGAATTGACTATAGAATGATCAGATGTTCATGCATAGGAATTTGTTTTGCATTTTCAATTGAAAACCTCAGTTTGTACATTTTTGTGACAAGATTTATTACTCACTTTTATGTATCACACCAGTTTTGCAAAGAATGGCAACGGAAAAAACGAGGTTGAGTGTGGCTTCTCACATACAGCTCTTATACCCTTAAAGATCTAGGGCAGGGCCCCCTTTTACATAGGCTACTACTAAGTATTAACTAAAAGACAAGTTGTGCTCTCTCTTTATATTTTAGAATGGATTATACTAGATGTTACGACGAAAAATCTTTTATTCAATGTGGCTTTGTGAAAGGTTTCATTTGAGAAAATTTTGAGCAAAGAAGGGTTCGATGTTATTCTATTGAGGCTCAAGAAAGATGTTCTTATACGAGTGTAGGACTATGGAACAAGAGTAGTTATGCTGCACCATCACCGTCTCAAGCCAATACTCCACATCTGGATATCAAGAGCCAGCCCGGTGTACTCAAATAAAATTTTTTTGGATGCACTTTATGCTCCGTTCTTGCATTCTCGCTTCTGATACCTGTTATTTTGGTCAGATTGAGTTGATTGCGAGACTGCACCATTGTCATGTTCTGGCTTTGCTGGGCTACTACTCGGAAAATCAAGAAGAACATGTTGAGAGGCTGCTGATGTTTGAGTGAACGGTAATCTGAGAGTGTTTACAATTGGACTTGGAGCTGCCAATGGTTTGGAATATCTCCATGAAGCAGCTGTGCCAAAATTTTTGCAGAGAGATGTCATATCTACGAATATCCTCTCGGATGAGTACTGGAGAGCGAAGGTAAGACTGTACTTATACGAGAGCTCTCAAATGTAAGAAAAAGGGTGTGAAAACACTATTGATAATGACCTCATCCAAACAACTTGGCTTCATAGATCTTCAAAATAGACTAAAAGAAAGAAACAGTGCATTGTATTGTTGAAAAATTTGGGTTCTTAAACAATTAATACCAGGAAAAAAAGAGAGAAGAAACTCTTCTCTCATGCCATGAGGCAGCAGTGAGAATGAAGTCCACTTGTGGCGAGGATATTTTATGCATCCAATTTTATGATAGGTCTGGTCGATTGTTTTTTCACAAGATATACAGAGTGATTATGTTGCTTTCTTGCTAAAGTTCACATAATATCGGCAGATTGTTTTATCAGTTCCTATTCAATTCTACATTTAACTAATTCATACAAAACGATTCTAGAGATTTCAGCCTCAATTCCACAAAGTAGAAGCCATAGCACAAGTATAAGGACCATAACCTTGTTGTACAAGCTGCAATATTTGCGGACGTCACAGAGAAGTTCTATAGCATCACAGCGGCAGAAATGGCTGGAAACAGAGTCGATGCAAGGAATGCATGACATTCTAACTTGACATATAAATACATTACTTCCAAAATTCGCCCAAGGATCAACTGCAAGTTGCCATGCTAGACAAATTGACTGTTCCAAAACCATTGTGCCAGCTGCAATCTTACAACTACGGGTACGCAGGGATCAACCAGTGCAAGTTTTAGATCATGTACATCGTTCATGGGCCAGCTGCAGACAAGCCAATGGAAGAACCACCAGTACTAACTCTGGCGCCACTGGCCAAGAAAACCCCAACAGGAAGATGTGGGACAATTTCATGTGCTCAAAATCTCGGTCATGGAAGAAAGCTCGGACCACGACAACGTTGACAAAAAAAAAAAAGACTAGACCAGTGGGGTGAAACTTTTTTAATGCAAGCAAATTTCTATACGAAATTGCTACCAATATTGTGGCAGCGATCTTTTAGGTTTGTAATTGCTACCATTATCCAACGAACATGTTTTTGATCTGTAATTATCAGCACCATCCCTCTCTTAATGTAATGTGTTAATAGTTGAAAATTGTAACCAACGGGTTAAACCGACCGTGCATGGCACGTAAGTAATCACCTAGTAAATAAAAATTTGTGAATATGGCTAATTGAGAGAACTAGTAGACTTAAGGTAACTTTTGAACACCTGTCTAACTAAAATTCTTGGAGCCGCCACTGTCGTTGTCGCAGCTAGGGCTGTGTAAGAATCCAATTGGGGATAATTTGCTTCTTAGGCTTTTCAAGAACAAGCTGAATTACTGTCAGATCCACGGCTACGATATCTTTCTACAACAACGGGTTTGTGCACCAGAAAATGGTCAGTGTTTGGGTTAAACTACCCATGCTTCGAGTAAACTATGTTGGCCCACCCAGAGGCGGAGTGGAAATTTTGGGTTGATTCGGATGTAGTATTTACTGATATGGATTTTAAGCCTCCATTGGAGAAGTATAAGGACCATAACCTTGTTGTGCAAGGGTGGCTCTCTACGGTCTATGGGCAGAAGAATTGGGGAGGCGTTAACTGCGGGATATTTTTCATCCAAAATTGTCAATGGTCAAATGGAGTTTTGGGAGGTCTGGGCCGTGATGGACCCAACAACTCCAAACTACGAAAGGTGGGGTCAGATCGTGACATTAACGATGAGTGACATGATACACCCTGAAGTTGATGACCAGTCGGCTTTGGTTTATTTGCTATTGAAGTTGACGATGAGGCATGCTGGAATGGGATGGAAAAGACTTTGAATTTTGCTGATAATCAGGTGCTTCGCAATTACGGTTTTGTGTGTCCGGACCTTTTGAATATCTTCTCTGTCTATTATCTACCCTTGAATTTTTTGTCTTACAACAAGAAAAAATAGAAAAAGTTGCTCCCATTTATCTTATTGTGCTCATCCATGTTAAGCATTAGGGAAACGCTACAATACACGTCACACCCTCATTTTTAACAATCGAAATACAAATAAAATCTATATAGGATAGATCAAGGTCATACATATACCCGTTGAAAGGTCAAAGTCGAACATACAATTTCCAAACCAAAGGTACATGTGCCTCTAGCCAACGGGTGCCCATACCCAAATACATAAGTACCAAAACAATTTAGAGTTGTTACATAGTTTGAATTTGTCAAATGATTGAAGATATTGAAGTTACATAATCATCTCCCAAAACTATTAAGTATAAAGATGATAAAATAGTTTCATAGTCATGTATGTTTCATCCCATGCATCCATAATCCAAGCATCCTTCTCACGGTCCTTGCCAATTACCTGAAAATGAAAGGGTGAGCTCTAGCATAGTAGGAGACAATTCTATTAATGCTAGGTGTATAAATGAAATGCGCACAAGGAATTGAATACCATGACTAACCTAGGCAAGGAATGCCATGAGTGACTAAAACATATGACAAATGCTTGCCAAGTACTCACGTATCCAACCAAGTATCCAACTAGGTGACCGAGTGTCCAACTAAGTACCCAAGTGTCTAGTGAAGGACCCAAGTGTCCAACAATCTACCAAAGTGTCCAACTAATTCATCATTTAACTCCCATTCAATACCAACCGTGTCATGCGCCGACATTCGCCAAAATGTCGTGTCTTAAATTAATTACTACATTTTCCATCAATTCACAATGTCAACCTCGTGTTTAAATAGGGAGTATATCCCTCTGTTGGATTTCGTGGGCTCCGTACACCCATGTTGGATTTCGTGGGCTCCGTGCACTCCTGCCGAAATTCGTGGGTTCCGTGTACCCCTACCGGATTTCGTGAACTCTGTGCACTCTTTCACAATGTCACATTTAGCCAGTAGTCATATTTCGTTCATTAAGACATTACCAAAGTTCACGTTTCGTTCCAATCGTCACTACTTTCATCATAAGTGTCAAACCGACTCAATGTGGTACGTGTCCATTTCGTATCGCTATGTGTCCAACCAAATCACATATCACGATCTCATTTTTAGGATTACTAAGTGAATTCGAAGGATATCTCAATGTATAGGGTCAAATACACGAAGATATGAGCAAATGAGGACCAACCGAGCATCGAGGAACGACCCGGGACCAAAACAGATTTTTGGGAAGCTTGCTGGATTTTCCACCCGGGCGGCCCCCAATCCCGCCAGGGCGGTCGGGGCAGATTACAGAGTACAAAAAATTGTAAATTTTCACCCATTTGGGTGTGGAATTTGAACCCAAGGCCAATTGTGATGATTCAAGCACAAATTTAAGATGTCAAGCGACAATTAAGAATGGAGGGGAGTTAAATCATCTATCAATTGAGCAAACTAACAATTAAATTCATGGATCAAGAACAAATGAAGGAGAAAACCCATTTTAATGGTGGAAACCAAAAGTTACTAGAAATTGGAGGCTAATACTAAGATATGTGCAACAAATCAACTTGATACAACTAGAGGGAGTAGAAATGTATCCCCTACCTCACAAAATCAAGCTTCCAATAAGGGAGAAAAGAAACCCTAACCCTTGCTCTTGAACCCCAACCAAAATAAGCCTCCTCCAAGCAAAACCAAAGATACCTGAACTCCAAATGACGCGTAGATGATGGATCTTAGTTTGGATCTTGAAGAGGTGGAGTGTGGGAGGTGAAATTGGTGGAGGAAGTGAAGCAAATTTTGGAGAGGAGGAGAGCGAGGGTGTGTTGGCCTTGAGAGACAGAGAGAGGGGTGTGTTTTGTTTTTTTTTTTAAAAATGCCCTAACACGTGTATATACACCCCTAATTGCACATACAACCCTCATATTTCAAACATGTTTTAAAAACACCCAAATGCAATTGCCAACTCCACATTGACCCCATTTTAACTCATTTTCATTTCCCACATTTCCCCAATATTATTTCCGGAAAATCATTTGAAAATACAAGTCCTTATAACACACCCCCTATTTGGGTGTGTGTCATATGGACCCCTATAAAAGTTGCGAATCGATTACCTCTTATTAATAAAAGTTATAATTTTTTTTATAAAAGTTACGAGATGCACCAAAATGTTATGAATCATAGAAATTTTTTCGAATTATATTGCTGAAAAAGTTACAAAACACTAAAAAGTGTTACGATTGCCAATGTGGTGACACAATATGGACCATACAATAAGTGCATGTGGTAAACCCAAATAGGGACACACTGCCTCCTACGATTATTCCCAAACAGTTCCCATTCCAATAGACGATTTAGGCATTCCCAACAGAAACCAAAGGAGCATTTTCATTGTTCACCGAGTTAAAGTGCCTCATGCATGTTCCTGTTTAACCACAAGCACCAGCACACCATAGGGAAAATAGTGCTCCAAGAATGGCCTGATAAATGAATTTTTTTGTTGTGGCAACAGCGATGCACCCATTCCGCAAAATTGAGGTTTGAATCAAAGAAACCTGGCAACACACCAATTTCCTCCCAGAACGACTGAGCTAGCGGACAAAACCTAAGGATATGCATGGGATTTTCCGTGGTATTCTGACAATGAGGACAAGTTTGGTCAAGTGAAATGTGATGCAAGAACAAGAACTCCTTAGAGGCAATACGGTTTTGAAGGGCTAGCCAAATGAAGTGGACAACTCGAGGATGAGCATTTAATTTCCAAACCCAAGTCCAGTTAAAAATAGGTTCGGTGGGAGAAGGGGAGGTGAGAAGATTATAAGCAACTTTGGGGCAGAACACACCGGAGTTGGAGTTCCAAATATAAAAGTCATTTTCCTCGCTAAACCAAGAAAAAGCAGAGCCTCTGATAAGGTAAATGATGGACTAGGGAGCACAAAAGATAACACATTAAAATCCCATTGACCGTTAATCCACACATCGCTAATTTTCAAAGACAAATCCATATGATTTAGCGGCCCATCAATCATGGAACGTAAGGTACCACTGCCCAACCAATTATCTGTCCAGAACAAGGTTGTCTCGCCATTGGGAAGAACTTTCATACAACCCGAAATTAGTAAAGGATAACCCTTGCACAGACTAGCCACAAGAATGAAGGTTTGTAATGACTATTGGCCGGGTTCACGTATTTAATCCTAAGGACTTTGGCCCAAAGAGAATCATCCTCCCTCATGAAACGCCAATTTAGTTTAGCCATGGACACGATATTAGCTTTCCCAGAATCTCTAAGGCCAAGGCCCCCGAGATTCTTATCCTTAACCACATTGGACCATTTGACAGCGTGGGTTTTCCGTTTGGCTTCCGACGAACCCCAAATAAAATCACGATTGATTTTATCCAGCTGTTTAGAAACCGAGACAGGGAGCACATTACACTGCATGATGTATGCAGGAATAGCCATGTTAACAGATTTCACAAGAGTAACCCGACCTGCCAAAGAAAGACAATTTCTCTTCCAACACGCTAACTTAGCTCTGACTTTATCAATTAAGAATTGAAAAGTATGTTTATTAGGTCTCTTGTGGTGAATAGGGCACCCCAAGTAAAGTCCCAGGTTGGAAGTAGGAGTAATCCAGCTTCCCTTTATAACTTGTAATCCACCTCCCCCTATCATCCCTTTCTATGCTAGCAGCACGAAGACTTCCTTGAGCATTCGCACTGTTTAACTTGTTATCTGATTTGATTAGAATGGGTAGCCTCACATTGTTTCATACCAAAGCGTCACCATTGACCTCAGTCAAATAATGCAAAAAAGTCTTTCATATCCACAACTTTGTCCCACATTTCCAAGAATTTTTTTTATAACCCAACTTCATTTCTTACTTAGATCTTTAAGAGCTATAAAAATGGAAATTTTCAAAGAAACTCTAACATATCGAGTAGGGTAAAACTTAGAGAATAACGTAGCCTACCCCTAGGATAAAATTTTTGGAGCCCTTTCCATACTAAAGCTTCATACCTTGCAACTATGAAGCACCGACAATCCTAGAGGTTGCCGTGTCCGCGTATCGGAAATGGGGACATGGAGACACGCGTGTTCCACTCGGTGCGTGTCAGTGTCCATTTTTTTAGAATTTCCGTGTGCATATCCGTATCCGTATCCGTGGCCGTGGCCGTATCTATGTCGGTGATACATAGCCTGGCGGAGTCCCTAAGGTAATACTGTGTCCACAGTGGAAGGAACAACACATTTCTAAGACAAAGGAAAAATGTCTAAATACTTTAAATGCGTGGAATTCCTTTTAGTCTTTACCTATCTCCTCTTCTACTTAAGGAAGTGCTATTTAAATATTAGGATAAACTGCCACCAAGGTCTGCATGTTTGAAAGAAGAACACAGAGAGTGTTTGAGAAACTATCATCACTAATGCATCTAGAGTTATTGTTTAGATCACCCATGACTGATTTATCTAGTAATATCTTGGCAGGCCCCCAACATCACAAGAGAAAACAATGAAGGAACAATCCATTTGCAGATATAACAAAGAAGATAGAAAAATTCAAAAGAGGTTTCCATCTTTCATGCATGCCTGAGAATAGGTGTAGCTAGGACTAAGCATCTGAAAATGTAGGGGTAGTGTTGTCTCAAAAAAATGCTTGAGAAAAGTAAGACACTGATACGTGTGCACAGAAAAACAGATACTACTAATACCTCATTTCAAAAAATAACAAAGAACACATTACGACGTGAAAAGCCCAAGATGGTAGGGGGTAATGTTGTCTCAAGAAAATGCTTTCTCAATATGTCTTCTTCTTTGCTCATTATGCTACGGTCATGCCATGTTTTGTTGGGCTTTGGTAACCTGTCTCTATACATAATATGAAGAATGACCTAGTCAGTGTTAGTGCCAGAAAATATTAGATTGAGGCAATGCGACATTTATTAGAGAGAGTAGCAACTGGTTTGAACTAAGTTTTGGTAATAGCCAAGCCCAGAGCCATGTAGGGTTTTAAAGTGGCATCATGTGTAGCAGGTTGTGAAGGTTAGAGCAGTATAGATAGATTGATAGATAGATAGATAGATAGAAATGCTAGTTTCAATCTATTTTCAGTCTTGACTTAAATTTTTGATGGATGAGACTGTACAATACCAAAGGAGGTCAATTACTAAAATGAAATATGAAAAAAGGTTAAACATCTGAATTCTAAAAGCCTATAATTTTCTTTACAGGATTGATGAATTCCAGGAACAACCATGTCAACGGGGAGAGAGAGAGAGAGAGAGAGAGAGAGAGAGAGAGAGAGAGAGAGAGAGAGAGAGAGAGAGAGAGAGAGAGAGAGAGGATTAGATGGGCACAACAAGTTCTTTAATTTAACTACAAATTCAGTTAGGTGAATAGGTGTACGCTGTACGATGCTCTTTTTAATCAGCGTATGTTCAAAATCAAATAGATAAATACTTTCTTCCATGATGTATAACTAAATACCAGATGTATAGTTCATTTAAATGCAAACACTGAAAGGTACATTTACCCTTCTCATGTACCATTACTATGTGCTGCTGTATTTATACATGGCAATTCAAGACCACAATATCTGTTTAAATTCAGATGAGTACTGTTTCAAGACTGTTGTTTAGATGAGAGAGAGAGAGAGAGAAGTGTGTAAGGTGTTAAAACACTCCTCACACAAGTCTATACTATTTATATTATTGTGCATCTCAATACAAGTCTACGATAGGCGATGTGGGACAACTAACATAAACATATTCTAACACTCCCCCTCAAGCTGGAGAATAAATATCAAAAAGTCCCAGCTTGTTACATAGCAACTCTAACCGCGGCTTGAATAATGACTTGGTAAACATGTCGGCCAACTGAGCACCCGTAGATACATATGGAGTAGATATCACACCACCAGTCAGCTTCTCACGTACTAGATGACAATCAACCTCAATATGCTTAGTCCTCTCATGAAATACTGGATTTGCGGCAATGTGAATAGCCGCTTGATTATCACAATACAGAGGCATAGGCAGTTGGACACTAAATCCAATCTCTTCAAGAAATGATCGCAGCCACACAACCTCACATGTCGTGTGTGCCATTGCTCTATACTCTGCTTCTGCACTAGACCGGGCTACTACTGTCTGCTTCTTACTTCTCCAATTAACAAGATTTCCACCAAGAAAGACACAATAACCAGTAGTAGATCTCCTATCAGAAGGTCCTCCTGCCCAATCAGAATCAGTAAACGCCTCAATGCGTAAGTGTCCACTAGCTCGATACAATAAACCCCGTCCTGGATGTAGCTTAAGATACTTCACAATTCTAAGAACAGCCTCCCAATGTGGATAACGAGGAGCTGACATAAACTGACTCACCAAGCTAACTGCAAAGGAGATATCCGGACGTGTAATCGTGAGATAGTTTAACTTACCAACCAACCGACGATACTGATCAGGATTATGAAGCAACTCCCCCTGGTCCACACACAGTTTGACATTGGGATCCATAGGAGTCTCAACAGGCCTAGCTCCCAACAAACCAGTATCCTCAAGAATATCCAGCACATACTTTCTCTGTGATAAGCTAATACCTTCTTTGGACCTGGCCACTTCAATACCTAAAAAGTACCGAAGTTTTCCCAAATCCTTTGTATGAAATTGCTGATGTAAGAAGGTTTTTAACTCATCAATACCTTGCTGGTCATTACCAGTAATGATAATGTCATCCACATATACAATCAACAATACTTTCCCTCGATCAGATGTGAGGGAAAACACAGAATGGTCAGTCTGACTACGATGCATGCCAAATCTCAAAACTGCATCACTAAACTTGCCAAACCAGGCCCTAGGAGACTGCTTGAGGCCATAGAGAGCTTTACGAAGCCGACATACCTAATTACGCTCCCCCTGAGCAACAAACCCAGGTGGTTGCTCCATGTAAACCTCCTCTTGAAGATCCCCATGGAGAAAGGCATTCTTGACATCCAGTTGAAATAATGGCCAACCAAGATTTGCAGCTAGAGAAATAAGAACTCGAACAGAGCCAAGTTTAGCAACAGGCGAGAATGTCTCCGAATAATCAACACCATAAGTCTGGGTGTAGCCTTTGGCAACAAGTCGCGCCTTATAGCGCTCAACAGTACCATCAGGAAGATACTTGACAGTGAATACCCAACGACAACCAACAGTTGTCTTACCAGCAGGAAGAGGAACCAGGTCCCAAGTACCATTATGATGAAGGGCAGACATCTCATCCTCCATAGCTGTCCACCACTCAGACACAGATAAGGCCTCCTGAACAGACTTAGGAACAAACACAGAAGAAACCGAGGTAGTAAAAGCTTGAAGAGACGGTGACAAATGATCATAGGAAACAAACTGAGCAATAGGATGGAGAGTGCAAGACCGAATACCTTTACGGTGGGCAATAGGAAGATCAAGGTTGTCTGGATCCCGCAACGGAGAAGAGGATGGCGCGGTGGGTGAAAGTGGTGCTGCTGGCTGAGATGGCTCTGGTTGGGCCTCTGGCTGAGGCTCTGACTGAGATGGTGCTGGCTGAGGCATAACTGGTGGATTTTTAGGACGACGACGATACACCTGCAAAGGTTTTGGTGGAGGAACGGTACTAGATGGAACAGCTAGAGGACACATAGACTCATATGCAGGCAAATCAGTAGTGGTGACAGACTCCGAATAAAAAGGAAGAGACTCATTAAATGTGACATCAGCACACACAAAATGACGACGTAAAGATGGGGAGTAACATTTATATCCTTTCTAAGTGCGAGAATAACCAAGAAAAATGCATTTAATGGACCGCGAGTCCAATTTACTCTGGTCGGGATCCAGAGCATGAACATAACATGTACACCCAAAAACCCGAGGGGGTAATGGGTGGAGAGACCGACCGGGAAACAGGACTGTCTGGGGTATCTGACCCCCAAGGACAGTAGAGGGCATACGATTGATCAAATAGCATGCAGTAAGAACCGCGTCACTCCAGTAAGACTTAGGAACCCTCATTTGAAATAACATGGCACGCATAACTTCTGATAAGTGTCGAATCTTGCGTTCGGCAACCCCATTTTGCTGTGGAGTCCGAGCGCAGGATGACTGATGAATAATCCCATGATCATCAAAAAATTGAGATAAAGTTCTATGAAAAAATTCACGTGCATTATCAGATCGAAACATACGAATGCAAGTATTAAACTGAGTCTTTATTTCCATGTAAAACGATTTAAAAATAGTCTTTAACTCAGATCTCTCTTTCATAAGATAAAGATATGTAATACGAGAGAAATCATCAACAAAAATAACATAATACTGAAAACCAAAAACACTGGGCACATGAATAGGCCCCCAAATATTTGAATGAACTAACTGAAAAGGATGTGACACACGACGCTCAACCCTAGGATAAAATGACACTCTATGATGTTTACTAAACTCACAGACTTCACAAGATAACTCCTTAACGGAACTACACGAGGGCACTAGACGCTTCAAATTCTGAAGAGATGGATGACCAAGCCGACAATGTTGTTGATATAAGGATTCTGATGACTAGAGAGCAACTGGTTGAACATCACCACTGGTTAGGTAATACAGACCACCACGCTCAACACCGGCTAGGTAATACAGACCACCACGCTCAACACCGGCACCAATCGTCCTCCCCGTCTTGAGATCCTGAAATACACAACCATGTGGAAGAAATGTGACCGAACAATTTAAGGATTTTGTAAGTTGACTAATAGACACAAGATTAAAGGGGTAAACGAGGAACATGCAACACAGAGTTTAAAGTAAATGATGGAGAGACAGAAATTGAACCCAAACCAGTAACCTCAGTGGTAGAACCATCTGCTAAGGTAACATGAAAGGTTTTATCCGTGGGCTGGCAAGTAGTAAAGAATTTAGAAGTACCAGTCATATGATTAGTAGCACCAGAATCGATAACCCAAGGAGAGGAAAAAGATGATGCAACACAAGCAACGGAGGGACCTGTCTGAGCGAACGTAGCTATTGAAGATGAAGCTGCAGCAGCAGAAGGCTGAATGGACATAAGACGCTGATACTCCTCTGCTGAGATAGTCACACTGCTATCAGTAGAATGAGTAAACTGCCCAGTATCCTCAGAATGAGCAACCTGATGAGCCTGGGGAAAACCATGAAGATCATAACAATAGTCCACTGTATGATTTGTACCCCGACAATGAGTACAGAACTTGGTACCACGCCCACGACCAGAACCACCGCGACCAGCAGAACTACCTCCCCCTGACGTGCGACCACGACTATTTCCACCACAACCACTAAACCCAGAATCACCACGACCACCAGAATTGTTACCTGAATCATAGCCACCAGAACTTCGACTACCAGAACCACGACCACGACTACCAAACCCAGAATCACGGCCGCGACCACGGCCAGTACTCGACCCAAAACCACTAGAACCCACTGAAGCTAAAGCAGAACGATCAAATGGTGACTGAGGGACAGAACCAACATCTGAGATAGAAGCCTGGCGAAGACGACTAAACACCTCATTGAGAGATGGCAACTCCCGCTCTCCCAATATCTGAGACCGAACTGGATCATAAAATGATGGTAAACCATACAGAAAACGAGCAACCTCCAAACGCTCACGTTGACGCGCCATAACCTGAGGATCACTGGAGATAGGCTCATAAACCCGGAGTTCCTCACAAATACCACGAAATCTGGCATAGTAGTCCTCCAACGATCCAGTACCAAATGACAGAGAAAAGAACTGATGATGGAGATCATAAGTACGACGAAGATTATCAACCCCTGAATACATCCTGGCAACCCGATCCCACACTTCCTTGGCACTATCAAGGTAAAACAGAGGGCCACTGATCTGAGGTTCCATACTATTCCACAACTCAACTCGAATATGACAATCCTCAGCTTCCCAGTCACTATAATCCTTAGCATCTTTGTTTGGAGGATTGTCTGTCAAATAACGAAATTTTCTCTCACCCATATAATAAACTTTGACAGCACGAGACCAAATAGCATAATTGTTGCCATTCAAAGGAATGGAGGTAATGGAATCCTTCTCACGACGCCGAGAAGAGCCAGAAGAACTACCAATAATGATAGAACCAGAATTAGGAACGGATGCAGACTTTTCTTCAGACATAATTACCGATCACCACAAAATATCACCACCAATAAATCAAAGATAACCAACTGTTTCGACAAATCAACCAAACAACCAACAAAGCAACAACCAATAACCAATACTAAATAAAACCACTGAAAGTCTGCATCTACCAATAGAACATACCAATCATACTAGACATAACAAGGGACAGTAAAGTGACGTGATACATGCATTCCAGACAAGTTCGAGCCTCAACAGAGCACTAGGTGTGGATTTCGAGCATCAACAGAGCACAGGATGTGGATTTCGAGCATCAACAGTGGATTTCGAGCATCAATCAGTGGATTTCGAGCATCAACAGTGGATTTCGAGCACCAATCAGTGGATTTCAAGCATAGGATGTGGATTTCGAAGGCTTTAAGGGCTGTACAAATCTCGTATGGGGTTTTTCGAAGGTAAAACAGGGCTGTATAGATCTCGTATAGGGTGTTCGAAGGTCGTCTGTGGGTTTTCGAAGGTTGTCTATGGGTAGGTCTTGTTCGTATGGGGTTTTTGAAGGTCGTTCATGGGTGTATGGATCTCGGTTGGTTCTGGTTTAGGGTTAGGTTTAGGGTTTGCAGATAGATGGTGGTTTAGGCTTTCGATTTAGACGATGATTTAGGGTCTGGTTTTAGGGTTTCCAAGGTGTCGGCTGAGGAAGATGATGGTGACGTCAATTCTAGGTAGGGTAGGGTTAGGTTATGGGTTAAGAACCCGCTCTGATACCATGTTGTTTAGATGAGAGAGAGAGAGAGAGAGAGAGAGAGAGAGAGAGAGAGAGAGAAGTGTGTAAGGTGTTAAAACACCCCTCACACAAGTCTATATTATTTATATTATTGTGCATCTCAATACAAGTCTACATATTTGACATTGTCAGAGTAATCCTACGTCCATACCACATTGTCAATCAGCGTGATTCTTGCATTCAAATACAAATGGTCTCTAGTATTGGAATATCGTCCTTTGAATGTAACTGTAGTGGACCGAAATCTAGTAGTCCAAATGGGGCTCGGTGGACGAGCCCAAAAGGACTAAGGCCCAAACGGAGCATTTAAGCCCAGCAGAAGAACTAAACGCAATGGGCCGCCCGAGACGGGCCCATCCGAGACGAACCTGTATCTCGCCCGAGATAAGCCATGATCCGGACAAGTCATCCGAGACGGATAATTTCCGAGATGGCTCAGAAGGAAGTCCGAGATACCAGAGGCGTCATATATGATGTCATCCGAGGCGGTCAACACTCGTAACAAACTTGGGAAGACACATGTGCATGCTACAGTTGTCCCTACGTCAGCGTGACGGTATTCGAGCTATTACACTACGTGTCGGTGTCTCATTGGAAGATGCGTGCATGCAATGATAATAGATCTGGCTCGTGATGTCATCCGAGCCAGATTACGGATCTACCCCTGTACTTGGGGAGCCTATAAATACGAAGTGAAGAAACCCTAAGAGGTACACAACACTTTCTCTCTCTACAAATACTTTCTCTGGTACTTCGTGTCTTTCGATCACTCACTAGACCGTCGAAGTGCCTCCCCTAGCCACATTCCGGCCAGGTTGGGCACTAACGTCAGGTGTTATGTGTGCAGGAGTACCTAGAAGGAAGCTCTCGCCGCTCTCAAGAGTCAAGAAGGGTCCAAGAGGTCTTCTGGAAATTCAGGGCACCACAGTAATTCTAGATTTGATTCCTAGAAAGCGGGAAAAAAAGAAGAAAAGAAATTTAGAAAAATGTTACAGAGGGCACAAAGTCGCGCATACAACAAACAAAATGTCTTTCGAAATTCATACGAAAATGTTTGGGTATATAATTTGTGCACAACAATGGTTTTGGGTTAGTTTCCTAAACCCCACCTTGATGTACCTATTGACAATTGTTGTTCATAGTCGCTTCCCGAAATACCATCACCAAAAGGCCCTCAATTATCTGAACCTAATCTTTGGATCATCGGGATGTAGATCCTGTAGTGAGCATCTTGATGTTTGCTTTGCAACCCTTGAAGATGTCATTTTGAGCATGTTAGAAAAGTCTGAGTCGGAGTTAGGGCTGAGAGAGAGAGAGAGAGAGAGAGAGAGAGAGAGAGAGAGAGAGAGAGAGAGAGAGAGAGAGAGAGAGAGGTTTGTAGGTAAATAGTAGTTAATCGGTGAAGGATATCCCAGTTCGAATCACCGCGCTGTATCGTGGAACGATAGCATCGAAGGCCTCCGTTTGTTATTTCCCACTATTGACAGGGGTATTTTCGAAAACAAAAAGTAGACAAATCTTCCGACTTTTATAAGGAGTATAGATATAGCCTCTGCAGTGGGTAAATTTCCAAACACCGATGCAGGAGACTACTAACTATTCTCCCCCAGGATACAACAACCCAACGTCAGGTTGTGTGGCTCTTACAAACTCTGCATTAGTGTGCGAGCCCATAGCTCCACTAAATAAACACCTTTCTTTGCCCAAAGAAAAGAAGTATATAGAAAATAAGTTTCTTACTTTTCATAACCTAACTATGTTAAACACTAAATGAACTTTAAGTTAATGATTACGTTATTAACTTGTGAACTAACAAAGAAACAAATGTACGTAACTTAGTTTTAATGTTTAGGTTAATTAATATACTTCATTTAATATGCAAATGTAACAACAATTTGTAGGACAATTCTTGGCCTCTATGTGTTCAGTGATTTGTAATTGAGTCCGGCCCAGAATCATCTCTGATTTTCATCTTAGAAATTGGGTATGGGCATAGTGATTGTATCATTGTAAGAGTGGCGAAAATGCCGAAAATGATAGGTCTGAGCGAACCCATCATCATAGGAGAGTAGGGGTGGCTATGTTAATGTTTTGGATTATTTCACCTTTCCCTAGTTCTCCAAAATTGTTGACGACGATATTGCCGGAAAAGAAAATGATGCTAAATGTTCTAATTTTGTGAAAACTAGAAGTACACATTAGGAAATGAAAAATCTCGTGTTGCAATAGGGATGATAATACTAAAAGAATTCTTTGCAACAAGAGTCCAATTTGACTATGTTTTCTTTAATATCGATGTAACCGTTATACTAAATATTTCTGTACGAACCTGGCCAAAGTAACTTGGGAGAGCTAATTTAGCACGAAGTTGAATGCAAGTGAAAAGAACTTGAAGAAAAGCTAATTATCGTAGGAGAATTATAGAAACCTTGATTTTTTCTCTCTCAACTCTCGCCCTAAATTGCGCAGATTGCGTTCGAGCATCTCATATTTCTCTAATCCGGGGAAGTGCTAGCAGCGTGCTGTGCGGCACCTTACGATGCCGCGCCGGCATCTTCCGACGATCGGAGATGTCCACCGCGTAGAACTCGTCGAGTACTACAAGTGTTCAAAAAATCAACTCGATCGGATATCGTTTAGTGCCTCATCGGAACACATGGCACTTAACGACGGCATTAACTCGTCGAGTACTACACGTTGCCGAGCACGGGGCTGCGCAGCACTTCCCCCGTTTCAATTCTATTTCTTTAGTTGTTTATGTATAAATCATTAAAATCATTACATAAACTAATTGTGGCTAGTTTTGTGTGAATCTTCACGAGGGCATCATTTGACTGCAAATACGGTTTGCGACAACATACTAGTAAGCTATGAAGCACTGACACTTTTACAGGTAGCCGTGTCCCTGTATCGAACACAGGGGCACTTGGGGGACACGCGGGGAAATGTACTGGATGGCCACAGGCGTGTCCCTTAAAATAAATTATTTTTTGGAGGGGGACACTAGGGGGGATGGTAAGCAACTAGAGTCCCACATTGCTTAGGAGTGGAATGGGTGATCACTTAATATACGCTCGGACCTCTCTACTCATTGCTAATTGGTTTTGAGATGGATATAAAGTCTCCACAGGAGACAGGCCACACAGCATGGACATACATGTCCCACATATATACTATGAATCTAACAATCTCTCTCTCTCCCTCCCTCTCTCGTAGTGTATATGTGTATATATATGTGTGCGTGCGCGCACTGATACATATTCGATGTATATATCTGTTGAGAGAGCCTTGAATTTGGCTTTTCTGAAGAAGGGTATAGTGTTCGTCGCGCACAGGTTGCTAGCAAAAATTTTCGGTCGCTCTCTGGATTTTCTGTCTGAACGAAAATCAAAATAGTCCAAACGGTATTACACGGTATTTGACGCAGGTTATGCGTTTTGAGGTCTTTTGACCTATTTTTCTGTAATTTCTAGGTTTTACCCTTTTACTATTGCTCACATATTGTGACCTCTCTAGAGTACGAATCATAGCTGGCTCTTTGTACCTCTTCTCCATTTGATAGTGAATGTCACGCCCTCAATTTTATAACTAAATTACCTCGTGAGTCCACGCTGGACAAATCAAAGTCAAACATTTCCCCATTTGAAAAGTCAAGTTCTCAATAGATTTCCATGATCCAATGCCTTTGAAAAGTCAAGTCGATTAAATATTCCAAATTTAAAGTCCTAATTTTGAAGTCTCCGTCCCAAGTAATACAATAACCAATACATAAAGTTTCCAACAAAATTTGAAATCAAAAGTACATGAGTTCATAGATTACATCATAGCCTCTCAAATACTTGAGATGAACAAAAAGGGTTAAGTAGCTTGAAATTGTTGGTGCTTTCCCAAAAGTCCATGCCATGCATGCACACTAATGCATCCCACGCTATGCTCGTCAACGTGTACCTGAAAATGATAGGTTGAGCTAAACTAGCCCAGTAGGAGAACTATTCTACAAACGCTAGGTGTATAAAAGTGATACATGCATATGGGGTTTAGTTAGACCAATTGGATGAACAGATATGTATAGTGATAACCAAACAAATCAAGATGGACATAAGAAATGTCGAAGCGTCCAAGAGAAAACCAAGTATCCAATCACAGGTAATAGTAATATATCATTTAACATACCGAGGAATGTTTCCACGCATGATTTGCCATACGAGCACTACATTATAATAACATCCGTACACCGTTTCCACTCATGGCCCGATATATGGTTAATACTATCAACAGGGAGATTTAACCCTTTCCGAATATCACAAGCTCCGTATACCTTATATAGATTTAGGGACTATTTGCCATATAGCCCAGACATCTCATCGTCATTTCTTTCATTGAAAAATAACCATCGTTTTCATAAGTACTAGTAATTTAATCCCTAAGCTGGATTCCATAGGCTCCGCCTGCCTCTGTCTAATCCAATCCCTAAGCTGGATTCCATAGGCTCCGCCTGCCTCACCCGATACACGGGTCATAGTAATAACCAACGCTTCCAAGGTGCAATGCTATACTAATGTATAGACTCAAGACCTTCCCTGGTGACGCAGCAAGAGTTCATGGAAAATAGAGTTTTAAAAACGAGATTAAGGTCCGTTGATTTGTGCCCAAATACCGGAAACTCAACTCCTTCTCAATACCCAAAGGTAGAGGCATCATACACTTCGTTGATTCCGTAGAATACCGAAGGTTTTAAACAAAATATATCTTCACAAGTTCTCAATACCAAAATATCGCTTTGTCACAAGACCTACCCATTCACCCCGTAACACATGATGTCTTTTCCGTTCATAAGCTCATTCACTCACTTGAATCATTAAATGTTCCCTCATTTCTATCAGAGACGTGTCTACGAGTCAATCATATTCCCCAACACGACGTCACCCTAGTATTTATAATTAGCGTGCTTACCAACTCACTCACACATTTTCAGGCATTAGTATACCAACGCACACATCCCTTTCTTACCATGTCGTTCTATATGCATTCAATACATCCACGTGTTTTAGTCTATCTACCAAATGCATAAATGCATCTATAATGTAATTCGTTCCTTTAAAACCATTTCATTAAAAACCTCCTTTCAAAGTCAAAACCATTTCAAATTTTCAAGTCCATTTCACCAACACACGTCTTTCTACAAATCTTGCCACACTCACGCACACACGCCTTCTAAAAACCAACAAAACTCTCATGTGACGTAAGATGACATATTTGTTTATAAAATCATAGTCCTCGAGTCAAAACATGGATGAAAAATGATGTCAAAGGTCGATTATATAAAGGAATGAGCAAAAGGGGACCAAACGGACATCAAAGGGTGGCCGAATGCCACCTAAAGGACCAGGATAGTTGCTGGAAATTTTGGACAGCAACCAATGAACAGTACACTGTGCAGATTTTCACCTCTAAGGTGTGGAATTTCAACCCAATCACAAATGAGATAGTCTAGGCGCAAAAAAAAGATGCTAGACGACGATTAAACATGGAGGAATGTCAATTCCACTCCCAATTTCACCAAACAACAAGCAATAGCATAGATCAAAGAATCGATGTTGGGAAAAACCACTCAATTTGGAGAAAACATGATTTTCATAGAAATTGAACCCAAGAACAAGATATGTGCAATAAATCACAAGCATACAACCAGAGAGAGTAGAAATTGTTCCCCTACCTCAAGGATTTGCTCGAAAATGGAAGATGAGTGAAACCCTAGGTGTAGAAAACCCCAAACTCCATGAACGACCTCTACCGAAGCTCCACTACGCGTTCAAGAGACAAGATCAAGTCAAAAACGAGTTACAAGGGAGAGGTTACACCCACAATCACAGAGAGAGAGGGAAAAACGTGAATGGAGAAAGAACAAGACCCAAATCAAGTGTTCTTACCTCCTTGAGTGCAAAACCCGAAATTCAAGGGAGAATCATGAATCCAATGTGTAGATCTTGGAGTTTTGAGATGGATTGAGGTTAAAATCACAAGGTTTTGGGTAGAGATAGAGAGAGTAGGTAGAGAGAAGGTAGAGGGGTGATTTTAGGGTTAAAAGTCGGGTTTAGAATGAAAAAGAACCCAAGGACCCCTTTTTATAGTGTGCTGATCGCGCACAAAATTTTTCAGAAAAATACACTAGATACCGGTAGCGAAAAAAATGGGATACCGGTATCCCTGGCAAAAATGTTTCTGTTCGCGGGATACCGGTAGCGCGAAAATTGGGATACCGGTATCCCTGGAAAATTTTATTTTATTTTATTTTATTTTATTTTTATTTTTTTTGAAATTTCATTCTACTACTACCAATTTGACCCCCAATTATTTCCAACACATTCTAAACATCCTCAAGCCACATTACCACGTCATGACACGTATCTCCATCTTCCACCAAACCCCCGGTATAAAAGCACACGCTCGCCCATACAAATAATTCAACTAAACGTTACTTGAAAAGAATAAAAATATAGAAATGAATTTACGGGCCTTTACAGTGAATCCTCTCTCTCCTCGCCCGTCGACGTGCCCATCTTGGGAAACCACGTATATCTTGTGTCTCAACAATATCTCTGTGTCGCGTGTATATATCTTACATGTATATGTGTGTACATAACAATGTAAATATCTTACATATCAAAAGAAAAGTGTATATAAATTGTTACTGCATACATATATAATAAACTTCTACTACTACTACTACTACTACTACTACTACTACTACTATTATTATTTTTGCCGTGTCCCACCGCTATGTCCGTGTCCATTTGTTTAGAATTTTCGGGTCCATGTCTGTATTTGTGTCAGTGTCTGTGTCCGTGCTACATAGCTAGCAAGATATCACACCTAGTGTGTCCGAAAGGAGGAAGCTCAACAAACACATCAAATTTGGAGGTTGGTGAGGTGGAGGTGGAGCTAGCTAGGGCTAGAGCCAGATTCTTTGCAGCTAATTTTTTTTTAATTTTTTCTTTTAGCAACGACAGAAACAAATTTCAACCAAACACTAAAAGTACAAGGGACCAAAAGATCCTAACAAAAATAAGAAGAAGAAAAAAACAAACAAACCACAATAACAAGAAAAAAAAGAGAACTCCCGCCAAAATTGACAGCCGCGATGATGGAGACCACCGATCCACTCGTGGATGTGGCTGGAGGAAGATGGAGGATTCACATATCAGCATTTGGAGCTCAATGTCTCTTTGTCCCACCGCAGTCGCTGCTGCAAGGTGCCACCACCGCTGCTGTTGAGGAGCCCGGAGATCCGTCGCCAAGGCTGATTGCAGCTGAGGGTCAAATAACCTAGATCTGGGTCACCACAATCCAAAAATGATGGGATAGTGAGAGAACTTCTCTCCTGAAGATGTGAATCTCCACCCCCACACAACCATGAAGGAGGGAGAGCTGGAGAGGTGGAGGAAGAGAAAAGAGGCAGCTGAGAAACTCCTAGGGAAGGGAAGAAAATAAGAGGGAGGGGAGTTTCTAGAGAGAGGGCAGAGCCTCTCTCTCTATCTTTCCACCGACACTCCTTTTCGGCTAATTCTAATGCTCAGAAAGGAGGAAATAATCCATCATAGTGTTGAAGTGTTTATTTCAGATATTGTCCGGCTGAAGAGTTACTTTTTCAAGGTGTGAGTTTAAATTCGCTAGACGTTGTGTGATTGTTGTTGCGCATTGTTTAGCTAGCAAGGATTTTTGAGGTCTGCGGTTTCACTTGGGAAGCCTACCCACTGGCTAACATCCTTTTCCTCTTTCCGAATCCTTCCTTGTCTGGATTATGCTTTCACATAGGCATTTTGATCAACAAAGATAGATCCAATATCCTTTGCCCATTGGGGTGAGACTCCTTTTTGTCAAAGATGTAAATAAAACATTTCAAATGGGAAAAGGAAATCAAGTAGAGCCTCGTGCATCCACTATTAAGGTCTAGGTTGCTATATCGACTAATCACCTTTTTTTTTTTAACAGAGGAGAAAATTTCATTAATCATCAAGATCGAAAAGATGGAACCAATACGATAGGAAAAGAATTGCATTGAAAGAGTGTCGGAAAAAAACAGTGATAAAACTGATCACCGTGTAAGGTGAAAACCCACAACTAATCACGGGGAGTGGTAATATTTTGCAGTCATCAAAAAGTGTATTTTAAATTTGCATGAAATGGATTTTGTCATATTCAAATTACTATAATTGCCATCTGTTTATAGTGTTGGGATATTGGCTCAAAATAGAGGTTCTTCTAGAAGACCAGCGGCAGCCGGAGCTTGTAGAGCATTGAAGAATTGAAGAACATGCCTATGGTTGAGTTCCTTACCAAGTTTCCGTTGAAGCAATATGCTCCCAATTCGGCCTATAAATCAGTGTTGTATTGCTCTTGTTTTATGAAGCATATCAAGTGAGATTGTGTGTGAGGGTTAAAGAGAATCAGTGAAGAGTTGAGATTCGAGCTTAGGTTTTGGAGATTCTCCTCAGAGAGTTGTTTTGTACACTTGTTTTTTTTTTTTTTTTTGATAACCGAGGAACAGCCCTACAATAGGCCACTAATTGGACCCACTGCACGACCCAAACCTCAGAGGGAGCTAGCGCAACCCACACCAGTCACGGCCCCCCGCTTAGCACAGGTACTCACCCTGTGAGGAATCGAACACCTGACCAAAGGGATTACCCCTAAAGTCAGGCACTCGCCCTAACCACTGGGGCAACCCCTGGGTGTGTTGTACACTTGTATTGTGTTGAATATAATCGGAATTTTTTCTCTAAATTTGTTTGTGTGGACTTTGCTCTTTGTGAGAGTCGAACTGGAGAAGTGTGCTTGTAAGACATTTATCTCTATCCTTTCTACCACTTCAGATAACCGCTTACCTTTTCGGACAAAAGGCATCTTTAAATATATTATAGCAATGTAGTTGGCCCTCTCAAAACTCTCCAAACCCCAATCCTGATTTTTGTAGAATTTTGAATTATTTTTATTTATCAAAACACACATGGCAGAATTTCACACAACCCTGCACCCTATTTCCTGTTCAAAACCCCAACTGCCCATTCCAAACCGCCCGGGAAACTCCCACCTGTCCCACCCTCACAACTTCAACCCACATCCATGCTTCCACGTCCACCAAATGTTCCTCCATTACACGAACACATCCTGTCAGTTACTACTTACTCCTGCATACTTCTTACACAGGTACAACAATGGCTTCATCTTTAGTTTTGGCAAAATCATTCTTTGTACTTCTTTTACTTTACTATTCATCTTCCTTTTTTACACAGGGAAAGGGCAATACAGCTTCCTTTTTTACACAGAGAAAGAGAAAGGGACAACACACAAAGGCTATGTTCAACTTTTACCCACTGATTTCCGAATTTTTTCCCTCTTTCTTTTTAAGCATTGCAAATAGGGAACTTTGAGATCCCAATGGGGTTATATTTTGTCTTTCAATAGTTCTTCCTCCTTCTGTTCATGCACAATTTGTTTTGACGAAGAATAAGGAACGATGCAATTACGTGATAAAAAGAGTGACATTGAATTGCACGGGAAATTAAACACAAAGCAGTTCCGAAGGTAATATGAAGTATATTTACAGTTTGGGTTTTGCATAATTCCCTCTAGAAAATGAATTATGTTCGAGATGACCAAGAAAGTCAGGTAAACATGTTCTCTTTGACATCTGCAATTGTTTTTGTATTCTTTATCCCTTTTTAACATTCCACGTTATTACATATTTCCCGACCTTTTTATTCGTTTGCATTTACATGAATCAATTAAAGAATAGGCAAATATAAGTGAATCAGTAGAGGAATATATAATGTTGGATTGAGAAAATCCATTCAATACACGTGCATGGATAAGCCGAGGCGACAGCGTCATGTGTCCCTTTTCTTTAATCACATACTAGCGTTGAACCCGTGCTATGCACGGGCTAGATTAACATGCACGCACAAATGTTTGTACATGGCATAATAGTGGCAGGTGGACCCTAATCATACACAAATATCTAGCATAAGATAATGTTAGCATGTGAACATTAAAATTTAAACCCAATTTATAGTTTCATGGTGTAACAATAACAAAATTACCGATTGTTGAAAAAAGGAGTAAGTAAACTGATACCTAAATGTGGCAGGTGGACCCTAATCATACACACATATCTAGCTATAGTATATTTTTGTCGTTCTGTTATACTATAGAATCTCCATGTGCGTTCAAATTTTGCAAGGTAGTCATAATAAGCAAATTAAAATCGAAAGTCGAATACCAAATCTTATGCGTGTACGATTTGAGTCCACCTGCTAACTAATATGTCATGTACATACATTGTGCGTTTATGTTATCGTGCCCGTGCATAGCACGGGTTCAACGCTAGTCCTAACTACTACAGAAGTGTGTTCGTTGACATTTACCAATTACCATGGTAACGCAAACTCATCCTTCCTTTGAAAATTTTACTTTTTCTGCTTAAAAAAAAAAAAAATAGAGATGCCTGGATAATCCTCTCTGGTTAGAAGAGTTCTTTTCTTTTCTTTCTGGTAATCATTGGAAAGATTTTTGGTTTGGTGCATAGAGCAAGTAACATGAACTTGAAAGTAGAACAATGTTGGTTTTCAATTAGCTAGGTTGACCAAAATGAGTTGAAATAGCTGGGCTAATCTTCGATACATAAGGATTCGCTAGAAATAACATGAAAAACTAGATGGCAGTTGGTGAGTAAGAGATGCTAAAAATGACCATTACGAAGAGACTTGCAAGAGAGAGAAAGGGGCCTGATTCTAAGGAAAGTAACATTCTGTTGCTGCCCCCAATAACCTCCCACTGCTTACAACCAAGAGCTGTATGCATCCATATTTCTATGCAACAAGAAGGTCGCAGGATGCATCGAGAATTCTATACGTTTTTAGAGCTTGATCAAGAACTGTTATGAGAGCATCCCACTTAATCATAGAATCCTCCAGTCTATCCGCTCAATAGCATCGACTTATCCAAGCAGAGGGTTGTATCATCCAGTGAAACAGCAGGCCAGCTCAATGCCCTGCATCTGCTTATGTATCTGCGGTCTATCTCCATACAGGGCTCCCAATTTTCCTCTGCCATTAGCTTCATTGACTACCTCTGACATTAGTATTTCTTCTCTAATGATAAACACGAAACTAAACAATCCCAGCACGACCTCATCGTAGATATTCCATAAAAATAAAGTGCGTACAATTTTCAGTCTGTAAGATGTGAAACATACATAAGCAATACGTAAATTGGAATCAAAACTAATCTTAACAAGGTTTACAGTTCTTCTTTTAAATTCCTTCTCCTCTCAGTTTGATTGTGCCATGGGTACACCATGCATGAAGAAGCACGTCTTTTGATAATAAACCAAGCGCATGATATCAAAGTTCCCTTGTTAGTGCCTTATATTTGTCAACTTTCCTCTCACAAGGAGAGAGTGAGAGGCTAAATGGGAATGTGAATATTGCTTCCCTAAACAAAATGACACTTGTATTTCAAGAAGCTTTTCCCCCGTACATTTTTAGAGTGTGTTTGGCCGACCATTTATCAACTTTTCCCATTCTACTTTTCCACTTCTGGTTGTTTGGGAGCAACCACCCAAAACTCTTTTTCTCAAAATGCATTCTTCATTTTTAACATTCCAGGGCAGAACTCAAAAGTAGGTATGGAGCTACTTTTTCATTTCTCTTTCTCGTTTTTTATTTCCCCTTCAATTCTATTTCCAATTCCTACCCCTCACCCCTGTTTTAAGCTTCCAAGTTGGGGGTGTATTACATTTTCTGGAGTCTTGCCCAGTAACGAAGAAGAAAAAATTAAGCTTCCACTCACCGTCATTTTCTAGAGTCACCGTCATTGTTCCTAATTCTACCACTCACCGTCATTATTACTTCGATTTTGCATAATTTTTATAAAGTATGAGAGACTTTTAACCATCAAAAAAAAAAAAAAAAAGAGGAAAAAAAATCCAACAATAAAAATAAACCATAATTTGATTGGACAGGTTTACAAAAATATTTCTCATTATGACTTCTAAAAAATTGCTAAACTCAATAGTCGTACACATTTTTATACCATAATTAATAAACAAGGGCAAAATGGTAAAAAATCAATCTATAACTCATTTTCATCATTTTCTCCCAAACACTACTACTTTTGCAAAATGCATTCTGCATATTTCTCCCAAACACTTCTCCCAGATTCAAAACTCATTCTGACCATAATCCAAAAAGCCAAAAAACCAAAAAGTTAAAAATGAAAAGCTGAAAAGTAAGCTCCCAAACACCCCCTTAGTGAGTACAATAAACACCATCTTTGTAAAATCGTAGGATGTTTTCTCTCCTTACAACCACCACCACAACTTGCAATGGAAACACCTCAAGACATAGTGGCCAGAATCTGATAACATTTCTCAATTCTCACAATCTTCAAAGGAAAAAAATAAATAAATCTTCAAAGCTCTTGAACCAACTCTACGTATGATCTCCTCATTTTAAATTCCTTTTGTTCGTTACAGGAGTACCAATGCTTCCCAGTTCCCACCCATGTATCTCCACTAATTAGGTGAAGAAAATACTCAAATCTAAAAATCTATAGAAGGGACTAAGAAACATCTCACAATGATTAAACACAATTAGGCACAATCTGAAGGAATCCATGTCAATGTAAACTCACCTTTATCTATGATTTTTGGGGCAATCTTTCCATATTACTGCAAGGGCCACAATCTTGGTGCAAATTTACTGATGTAGACGGTATGGACCTCTCTCTGGCCAACTTTTTAGCCATCCTTCTGTGCTTCCGCTTGTTCTGGTTCGAGGAAGCAGCTGGCTCTCCTAAACCATAATTTCATAAAACCATTGGGAGCCTTCAGTAAATTCAACAATTCAATGAATTTACAATGGATGGACTAAGTTGATGCTATTAACTACTTTGAGTTTTGACATTAGCACCATAATTCTACAAAGTTCTTGTGCAATTTCTATAAACTAATAGTCTAACATTGAATTGAGTAAACAATACAACTACTTTTTGAGATAACTTTATGGCAACGTTCCTAAAGAACTAAACTACACCAGTTTAGTCCCCATTTAGTGGGATTGTGGAGGGTAACGAAAATTTATGCCCAAATTAGTTGACCTCATAATCTCAGAGCTACATGTTGAGTTTAAACCACCCCTATTCTAACATCCACAACTACGTCAGAACAGCTGTCCAGTGAATAATGTGCTAATTGGACCTCCATTGCTCAAACAGCTACCACATTACCTTGGGAATATCATTTTCCATGTCTTGTGTCAACAAACACGCATACTCCCAATCAATTTAGCAATTATTTAACATCACAATGGAAGTAATTTCCAAAATGAGTGATATGTTCCATGGAGAATGGCTTGGCAATGTCACATCTACATACATAGCTGATAGCACGCATAATTGATCTTTCAACTTAAGTTTTCGAAGAAAATGATACACCACCTACTTCAGAATATCTATAAGCTATTGCTAAACAACAAAACTGCATTTTTGGATAAAATCCAGACAAAAATTTCAAGAATATAAAAACATCACCGGGATTGTCACTTCCAATGCCCGATTTCTCACCGACATTCTGGGGAACACCTTGAGCCTCATTGCTAAGATCACAAGAACCATCATCACCACCAGGTAAAAGAGGCCCAATTAATTTCCTGCGACTTGAAGCAGCAGCTTCTTTAACCTTCTTCTTCCTAATCCTTTTCCTCTGTGCCCTAGTCAGCTTTTGAGGCCCACATTCACCCTCGTCATCACTTGACGAGGTGGAACTACTCTCCCCAAACTCATCTGCACACCGGAAAAAGGAGTATCAAATTAATCAAAGCCCTCTCTATTTTCTTAAGAATAAGTCCCTAGTTCTAACCACTAAGCTAGCCCAGTAGTTTACAAAGGGCAGATAAACAGACCAACCTGATCGAGTTTGAGAATGTGTTCGTTCGTTAAAAGCTCCTCCAAGAACTACTTATTATGCAAACAAACCGAAATTGAACATTTCTTTCAAGCTTGTTATGTTTTTAAACCAAGCTCGAGCAAACTATTAATTGGCTCATTCGGATTTTACCTATTAAAAAGTCAAGGTACTCGAGATTGGGTTGCAATTAAACTTAGTTCGAATTTGACTGGTCTCATAACCAATCTAAAACTGAAACATGCTGTGAAGCCCGATAAGTTTTCAAACCAAGCTAGAACAACTAACTGCCCGTCTCGTTTTTCACACCAAGTGGTCTATCTACAACTTAATTTACTGAAAATGGTACCTGAAATGAGATCCGCATTCAAGCAATTCGGCAATATGTTGACGGGTTGTTCCTCATCTTTTTCCTGCAGTTTTGTTCATACCATGAGAACTGAAAAAGGAAAAAATCAGAGAGAGAGAGAGAGAGAGAGAGAGTACTTGGTCAGGAGGAGAGGCTGGGGGAGGATAAAGAATGTTGAGGACGGACTGGTGGAACTTTCGTCGTTTCTCTTCCTTCTGCATATGGGCGTCGGAAACCCCTAATTTCACCGTCGATCGGTTCAATTTTAGTTTTTCTAGAAGGCAGTTTTGGATCAGGACTGAACCGCGGTCCAGCTGATTTGAGCCCATTCCAAGCCCATTAAGAATGGGTCAAACTTTCCGAGCCGGCCACGTTTCATCATCTACCACCCAACTACCCAAGCCCTTTATTTTTTACACCCACGCTCTTTGAATATCACATTGTATTTCTCAACTCCTGTATTATTGATTAATATTGTGAGCTCATTATTTTTTGTTAGTAATTTGAGTAACAAATTGACATTTGGCGTTTGATGAGTGGTGCAGCATTGTTTGAAAACCATCGAACATTATATTCTAATCATAATCCTTTTCTTTCTCTATCTAGAATTGTCACACGTTTACACATACATATATTTGTCCATACATATAGTTCATATAAACTGTAGCCAAAATTTTGAACTATTATAATTTTTGATGTGCATATCAGAATTTTGATTTTTGCTTCTTAAACCAACTCGATGAGATCTTTCAAATAAGATTCATTTTGAATATGAAATTGTGTACATGTAAAAAACAATTATTTTATACCCATTAATTAAGAATTCATACAATTCTGAACAATTCACACATTCCAAAAAAGAAAGATTTACACATCATCTACACAGCTCACTTCTTAAAATACACAATTCACAAAAAAGAAGGGTAATACAGCTGCGAAGTGGTTCATCGCCGTATTTTAGGACTTCACCGGATGTGAAATTGCAATTGAATCAAATGCAAACAAGAACGAAATTGAAGACTAACGAAAGAAACTTCCGTTAATCTTCGAGTACATATCGACACATAAAAGATAATCGGTATTTCGAGGCAAACACCAATCTTCAAAAACGAAATCAATACATAGGATCCAAATTACTTCTACTCCTATATACTCCTAATTATAACCCAAATTTGGGTTAGTAAGACAAAATTAAATTGAGGACAAATAAAGATAGACTTTGATTTGTTGGAGAGAGTTTACAATGAAGTCAAAAGATAGTATTTATAGAAAATTAAAAAGTGTAGGAAATAACTTTCTATCTCCTTGTTCAAGCTTTTACTTCCACTTGTCAAATAACTTCTCTTTAACTTCCAAATGCGTAGAAACGTGCCATGTATTCTACACATGTAATAAATATATACCAAAAAAAAAAAATTATTATTATTATTATTATTATTATTATTATTTTAAAAAATTAGTATTTTCATAAATGCCACCTTTTTATCGATATCAACAGGTGGTAAAATATAGTCTAAACACGGCTGGGAATTTCCCAAAAAATACTCGGTTTTTTTCTCTTGGCTCTTGTTGCTAAGCATTCACCAAAAGAAAATCAAGTTTAACAAACGTTGGTAATGATTAATATAATAATACTTGCCTTAGAAAATGATGGCTATTTTTTTCCGGTTATATGTTTTAGGACAGATACAATTAAATTAAGCCATTACTATTGTTTGATCAATCGAGCTCTGTAGTGTGCTATTGTATTATAGGAATGTTGTGCGCCTCGAGATTTTATCATTGCTATGTGAGTCGTTAGGCTTGTGAGTGCACTGAAAATTGCTGGGTATTGACGCAACGGAATCCACGAGTTGTCATACTATTTTCATAATACTTGCCTTAGAGAATAGTTATGATACTATTTCAAACGAAGATAAGACTTGAATCCACGAGTTGTTCTTAAATCTACAAAAGAAAGAGAGAAAATCTCAGAATTATTATCGATAAAAAGTTTTTAAAAGATTAACTCAGCCCGTAGGCTTACACCCATATTGATACTAGTAGGAATCCTAACAATAAAGGTAACTACTTAGAGTGGAGACCAAGCAAAACGATTTCTTGGAAACCAAGACTACCAGAAAGAAAATAAGATCTCCAAGGAAATAAAAAAGCTACCAGAACTAGAGAATTGGAAACGTGCAAATCAGGCAGCACAAATAAGATCTCCTAACACTACTACAGAACTGATAAAGATCTCGGTTATTTGGTGTGGTCTTTCACTTTTAATCTCGCATCCAAAACCGTGGTCAATCAAGGTGTAACCAAAAGTCCTGTTTTTTCAATCACAGTTTTTAACCGTGATAAAAGGCCCATAAAAACTAAGATTAATTCTATAAAAGTGTGATCAATAAGGTATTTAAGATGTCAGTTCTTAAAAAATTGTGATCTTTTGTGTAGGATACAATCTCAGTTTTTAGTAAAACTGTGACCTTTTAAGATTATAACATCTCAGTTTTTAGCAAAACCGTGACTTTTAACGGTATTTTAGGTCTCGGTTTATTTATAAAAAAAAACCGGGGTCCATAATTCTTTGAAAGACCACGTTTTTATAGAAAACATGACTATTTCTTTATTTATTTATTTTTTTCAGAATTCATTTTAGGCTAAAGGTTTGTATGAAACTTGATTAATTAATTAATTAATTAATTAACAGACTAATTAAATAACAAAAATGGCCGATCATAATGAAAACATTAATTATATTAATTAAGAAGCCATTAATATTCAACACCAAATTTGTATGTGTTCAATATCAAAAGTTGTTGAAAGAAGCCAATATTCTAATGAGAAGCAAATTAAATTACAAAAAGAGACTGTAGCAGAGAAGATGAGTAGTGGCAGCAAATTAAATTAGACAATGAAAATAGTAACAATGATCTGAATCGCTCCTTCAAACCCTCCTTGTCCAACTGCAATAGCAACAATTAGCAACCTGCAAACACAAAAAGCCCACATGCAACAAAATAAATTAATATAGGAATGAGTCGAATACTGATAGAGCAGCAAAATAAATTAATATAGGAATGAGTCGAATACTGACAGAGCAAGTACAAACATTTTAAGAAAAAAAAAAAGGAAACTGCGCAAAACAAGTGGAGAAGAATTAGCTAGGTCATGTTAACAATAAAAGAACAGTATGCCCTATGATCTACCACATAGATCCTGCTTGCAGAGGGAAAACAAGTGGACAAGAATTGTATCTCAAAGAAAACATGAATTAAATTAAAACTATATATATCAGAAAGAAAAACCAAACAAAAACTCCCATCAAAACTAGGTCTTGAACCCCCAAAGATGCAATAAAATGAGAATTCTGATTCCATTTCGCCCAAGGTATGTATAAATAGTTGCTTCGTTGCAATCTAGATATATGGATACAAACATACCACATCCCACTAGCGAAACGGAATGAACTTTTCAGCCCAGACTATCAGGAAGCAATTAACCAATTACAGATTTAGAACTGGGGTGATTACAGATTCTAATTTGCAGAATTTGTTGCGTAGTGATGTATATTGTGTCTGCTAGAATGTAAACATGACCTCTTTATTTCTTCATCACACATGAAGCTTATATTCAAACCACCTAAACTACTTCCAAGCAGCCAACAAGTACTGATCATTAGTCATCAAACATCCCAAACAAAAATGTGCTAAATTTTGGAACTTGATTTGTGCTATAATACACTATCAGGATCAATTCCTACCAGAATTGGCCAACTGGGTATGCTTCAAAAGCTAGACTTGAGCTCAAATTCTCTGGTTGGTGGAATCTCAGACAGCATTGAAAAGCTAATTTCACTGTTCTTTTTGCTTTGATCAACAACATATTCAAAGGAAATCTCCCAAAAGGATTAGAAAAATTGCAGAGGTTGCGGTATGAATTCAAAGGAAATCTCCCAACAAAGGATGATAATCCTATGTTTGTGACAGTACCAGCAGAATTTGGTCAGTTGCGGAAATTGCAAGAACTAAGGCTTGCAAATTCTGGGTAAATTCAGACATAGTCCCACCGACATTTTCTCACTCAAAAATTTAAGCACTCTATCATTGCCAAACAACAGATTAACGGGAGAAATCCCCAGTGGGTTTCACAAATCTTTTGCAAATATATCACCTTCTAATTGTGAAGGATGTGCCAAACATTGATTTCATCACCATCATGCGGTTTTATTCGACAATTTTGGAGTCTTTGGCAAGGGGGCATGTGGGTCCAGCAACTCATACAGTCAAGGGTACAGGACAAACACTAACAAGCAGCAAGCATCAAACACTGCAGCACAAGCACTTGGTCTGGTTGGCCAATAGACAGTAGCATAAAGCATCACTAATTACTATGTATTTTAGAATTTCTTTTTTGGCTTGATACCCAGTAAATGCATCTAACCAACCTATTTCTGATTTCTTTCTCATTTCATGCTATCTTGCATTTTATGATCATCTAAAAGATAAATCAAACATAAATAGTCTGTCCATTCCCCATTCACACACACACATACCACATATATCAAGTTCCAGAATGAAATTCTTCCACTCAACTCGTACTTCATCGATCTCAGCTTGGGTGTAAGTCTTTTTCTCATTGAACTGTGTATGTAAGATAATGAAGTATAAAACAAAAGTACAAAACCAAAAAGCACATGGTATAAGTAGACTAACGAAAGCAATAATAAAAGCTAAGAAGTAATGTTGGAATATTTTAATAAAAATAAAATGAAATACTTATTACCTATTATTACTTTTCCGTTACAATATGATTACTTGATTGTTGTAACTTTTTAATAAAAATAAAAAGGTTATTACTTAATATCACTATTTTACCGTTACAAAACTTATTGTAGTACAAATATCTTTTATGTTACAAAAGTTGTTAATGGATTTATTATTTGTTATGATTACCATTAAGGAGAATTTTATATTTAGCTCTATATATTTGGGATTTGTGCAAATGTGGAAGTGATGAAAAAAATAGAGGAAGTGTAGAAGTATATGGAGAGTATACACAAAGAATGAGATAGAGTTTTAGAATATTCTTATATACACTATTTTCTATAGAGTTGGGCAACTAGGTTTGTGACTCGTTCAAAACTCCCGATGGTCATGAACATCGGATGAGGAATGCTTGTGAGCTCTTGGGTTTAATCTTGGGGCTAGTACACTCCAGTGGAACCTTCACGGGGGGAGGAATATTAGCCTTAAGACAATGACTACACGACTCTCAATCTCAAAGGCAATATCTTTCCTACTTTTACTATTTTCTTTATTTCTCTCATACTCGTTTTCTATATTACTACGTTCTAGTAATTCATGTGATAAAATAATATTTTGTGAATAAAAGTTCTAACAGTAATCTCACTTCTCGTTTGCTCAGGATGCTCCGATCGGCTATCAAGTCTTTCATGAATCTCATGACATAAAACCCACATTCAACGTTCGTGGGTTGCATCGGGCACTACACAAACATTTAATACCTATTAGAGAAATCATTGTGACCTTTCCTGAAACAAGAACAATTAGTTCAAACCCATATACCTCAACTTCTTTCCAAGAAAGAATCCTCTTCAAGTTTTTCGCATTATTACGAAGTTTTATAGCACTGTAATTCACAAGAAATATTTCAGATAGTCAATAGACTGCATATAAAAGCTCTAATCCAATCAAAAATTGACAAACTTACGTGGAAAGTATGAGTTTAAGGTTCTGATGAACTGAATCATGAAGTGAATCCAGATAGTAAACTATTGGATATGATAGATCAATGACAAATAATACCCAATGAAACCTAACATTTAACAAGTCGCAAAGAAAAATTAATTAGCTTAATTTCCTATTCATTTTTCAAACACAAGGAGTGACAAAAGGGATTGAGATAGTTACCCCGTAACATGAGGAATAAAAACAAGTTGGTCATTTTCAGCATCTTTTAACAAACTTGCGAGCAATGCTGATTTTGAACCTCCAATGAGCAGCTTGGTTGTCCCGCTAATTGCAAATGGGTTGACGAAAAGGAATTTCCTCTCAAGCTTTGCAAAGTTAATAACACGAAAGAGATGACTAAAAAAGGAGGAAAAATTAATTTGTTATAAGAAGTCTAAATGATGATAAAATAATGAGATTCAATTAAAGGATGCATCCAATTTGTTGCTTCTTACTTCATACACAACATGATACATGCAAGAGACAATTCCTTCATTTGAGACACATGTTCCATATCTTCCCTTTGAATTGGAAGCTCAACATTTGGCCCAAACAAGTCTTCGTCGAGGGTAATAGTGTATGCTTCATTGTATTCAATCATCTCCACATAGTCTTCAAACGATCGAAGAGACTCCAAATTCTTATCAGAATCTACATTTCTCGAAGTTGCCTAATTGAATGAGAATTTATCCCAAATTGGACAAGTAAACGTATTCAACAAGCGAAATATATTACAGAAAAGAACACCTTAATAACTCTTTTGAGAAAAGACATTTAAACCTTATTTCCAGTCACTTCATTGTTTTTCAACACTCCCTACGTTAGAAATTTAAAAATATATCGACAATGCCACCTAAAAACGACATATAAAAGACATAAAGTATATTACAATTGCCCTCGACGAGTTTTCATACTTTGAAACCATTGCATAATAGCCTCATTATAAACGGTATCAAGTATATCACTATCATGAATATTAACCAAACAATCATTCATCCACTGATCTCCCATTTGATTGCATAGATTGCTCTTTATGTATTTTATCACTGAAAAACTTCTTTCAAAACATGAAGTGGCAACAGGAAGTGTCAATACCAATGTTAGAAGCAAATAGACCAATCTATATGTGACATGCTTATCTGTCTCCACCAAATTTATAACAAGATCTCCAATCCCTTTAAGCTCAATAGATCTTGTATTAGATCTCATATCTACAATGTAATTTTGAAGTTGAATGTCCAATGCCATTAAGTCCACCTTAGAAGAGTCAGACAGATAGAGTTCTGCGCGACAGACCAACTTTTTCCTATCAAATGCGAAAATGAATTTTTAGGATTCAAGCAAGCCATGCAAAGTAGCGCAACTCCGTATTCGTCTCTGTGAAGCGATTGTTTAGCTCTTGAAGTTGCATATCTATAACTGAATAAAATAGCTCAACACGATAATGATGGGAAAATTGTGATTGAGGGAAGAAACAAACATTTCACTCATGTTAAGGACAAAAATATTATGCTTGTTGCAAAAGAAAGACACTTCCGTCAATAAATCATCCCAGCCATCACCTCTCATCATTTGCAACCGGTCCTTGGACATTTCAATGTGTCATATCATTTACAATATCTTGTGTCTTCTTTTGTAATGCCATAGCATTTACAATACCATATGTCTTCTTTTGTAATGTTATTGACAACTCATTTGTGATCCCCATGACATCTCTAACCAAATGCAATGTGAATGCAAATTCGAAAGATAGTATTGATTTCTTATAAGAACGAGCTTGCGCTTTGTGATCTGTTGATGGGTGATCCTCTTGATTCATACGAAGTACTCAAGAGCAGATGGAAAAGAAATCTTGGAACAGACACAGAGAGAGACTTCGCAATTCACATGTCGGTCGCACCAGTCCAGAGAAGAAAGTTTATTTTTTGCTCAGTACCAGTGAAAAGTTGAAGAACAAGACTTTTGTTTGTGTATGTCTTGAGCCTCTTCCCATGCCTTTTTTATTTGGGCTTTAGTTTTTTGGGTTTCAATTTGAATTAAACTTGGGCCTTTTTATTGGCTAAAGTGTTCAATACTTGGGCTTTTTTATAGGGCAAAATGTTCAATTTATTAGGGCTTGGGTGTTCAATTTAGTATGAATAGGGTGTTCAACAATGAACCATCCAAAAATTTCTACATGTATTCCAAGGAGTTTTTTTTTTTTTTTTTTTGGGTGGTCATGTGACCATCCATACTATAAGGTGCAGCCGCCCCTAGTCAGTCCTGGTACTACTTGTAACAGTAGGTAAAACATTAACTATCATCAAAGACGAAGACATATGTATAATGTTGGGGTCAAGTGACGTAGTGAACTTTTGTATTTATATTTGTCGATATTTACCTCGGAGCATCAATATTTGCCTCTTTGAAACTCCTTCTTAGCTTAAGTTGTTAGTGGAAATTGGGGAATTGTTAGGGTAAGGAAACAATCGCACGCAGAAAATATAAGAAAGCAAATCAAAAGAACAAACAAGGACACAACGATATACGTGCATCTGATTTGAGTAAATCACTCAATCGATCGTACTCCACAGGGTGCTGGGGGGTTTCACTATGATGAAACATGAACAACGATATAATTGGTGGCTGCCTATACTTTCCCTTTTATAAGGAATACTAGAGAAGCCTTAAAAAATGCAAAAATGCACGCTGATAGGCGCGTAATATCACGGATATAAGCGCCTAAGTAGGGCAAATTAGCGCATTAGAGGCGCGTTTTATTTCATTTTCCACTTGATGCGGTGTTGTCTTTTATTTTTGGTGTTTGTGTCTATTTTGTAGGAAACAGGTCGGAAAAGAGCGCATTAAGTGGACACATGGCGGTCAGGCATGTGGGGCATGGTGGGACCCAAGCAAGGACGACCACACAAGCTGAAAAGTCATTTTAGAGGAGGCGGTATCGATACAGGAGAAGTCATGTATCGATACCCAGGTCACCAGCAGCGAACAGAAGCTACGGGTATCGATACAGGACTTCTCCTGTATCGATACCGAGTGCCTTAACTTGTGCCGTTTGACTTGCCACGTGTGTTGACTTCGGGGGAGCATAAATACTCCGATTTTAGGTCAAATTAGGGTTCGAAACTTTGTTTAATTTTTGCTTTCAACTAGTAGCCGATTTTGCTCTGGAGATTCCACTTTCCGGAGGCTTTTCCATTGAAGTTCTTGGAGTTTTGTTCGCTGTTTCAAGTATTTGCTTCGGTAACTTCTGTTTTATTTTCATTAGAATCTTCGTTCGCGGGAGTTTGTCCGCGCTTTGTTTTCGGATCTCGGTTTTAATCCATATTTAGTTATTCAAGCATGCTTTATTTCAGAATTTTGTTATTTGTTCAGTTAAATATGAGTGAGTAGTTCATTAGTTATGGTCGCGGGGTGATTAACGCGCCGTGGCCAGGGCTGGTTATGTTCTCGCTCCTATTTCCAGAATTAATAAAGGTAAAAGCAATTTTAGGTTATTAAAGAGCTTCCGTTAGACGTATCCAGGCATTGTCGGAGCCCATGTAACGCGAGGAACGGGGGACCAAAACTCGTTCTTCGCTGTACATGGGTAAACGGCGACCACGAGGATTCGCATCTTTCGGGGTACCTTTTTCTCTCTAAAATCAAACGTTTTTTAGAACACCAAACGGAGCGGAATTATCCGGACCTGGTCACCGTGTTATGAACCCTTACGACTGTACTTCCTTTTAGTTAATTAAATCAAAATCAGATTTTCTCTTATTTTAGTTAAATCACCAATCAAAATCACAAGGGTGGCTACCTAAGAGCCGCGTTAAACTAGCATCCCGAGTTTTTAGTTAAGCACTTTCCACCTTCTCTGTGGATTCGATTCCGGTCTTACCGGGTATTGTGCTACACCGGTCTCCGCCCTACGCTTGGGGCAACCCATTAAATTAGGTATAGGATTTCGGTCAAGCACACGCCTCATAGATTTGTTCATCCGAACCAAGGTGTCCCTCGTCCGGACCAAGATTCCCGAGTTCAGACCAACTTTGGACGAGAGATGCTGCAACTATTTTTTTGAATTCCTCTTGCTTGGTCCGGCCCACCCTTGGCTTGGTCCGGACCAGAGATGCTGAACCTTCACAATTCGCGTAGAAAACACCAAATTTGACTTCAAACTCAACAATTCTCCAACTTGTAGGCTAATTCGCGGCACTCTTCTAAACTTCAATGGTCATCACCATACACCATCGCCAACACCACCAACACACATCTCCAATACCTCAAGCTTGGAGACCAACTGAAACTGCATACATCTCCAACTTGTTGACAGTCACAACCTTCGTCAACATATCCACTGAATTGTCGACACCACGAATCTTCTCAAGCAATAACTCTCCACTCTCAAGAAGAGAGCGAATAAATTGGTACCTCAACTGGATGTGCTTTGTTCTTGAATGAAAGGCTGAATTCTTGGCAAGAAAGATGGCATTTTGGCTATTGCTGTGCAACACTCCTTTCTGTACTGTTTTCCCCAACACAGCAAGTAACCTTTGCAACCATACCATTTCCTTTCCAGCTTCTGTGACCGCCACATACTCGGCTTCCGTAGTTGATAAAGCAAATATTTTCTGAAGCTTAGAACCCCAACTCATAGTTGAACCACCTAAGGTACAGACAAACACAATAGTACTCTTCCGACTATCCATGTCACCTGCCAAGTCTACATCATCATAACCTTGCAACTTTAGGCCAGCCCTTGTGAAACATAATGAGATATCTTAAGAACCCTTCAAATACCTCAAAACTCACTTCACTACTTCCTAATGCTGCTTTCCAGATTGCTTATGTACCTACTCACTGCTCCCACTTCTTGCGCAATATCATGACGCGCGGGTGCAAACCATAGTGTACATTAAACTTCCAATTGCATATGCATGCAGAACCTTACCCATATATTCCCATTCCTCGTCTGTTCTAGATGACTGATCCTTGGTTAGTCTAAAATGACTAGCCAAAGGAGTACAACAAGTTTCCCATCACCCATGCTAAACCTATTGAGCACTTTTTGATATACTCGGACTGTGAAAGCTTTCAAAGTCCCCTTCGCTCTATCTTGAATAATTCTTATTCCAAGGATTTGTTTAACCACTCCCAAATCCTTCATTGCAAACAATTTCGACAATGTGTACTTCCATTTGTTGATCTATCCCATTTCAGACCCTGCCACAAGAATGTCATCAATAGATAACAAGAAAATCACATAGGACTTGACATACCCGTTTCATATAACAGCAATTATCCACTTCCAGCCGTTTAAATCCATTGTTACGAATGAAGTTATCAAACTTTTTATACCATTGTCGAAGAGCCTGCTTCAACCCATACAAGCTCTTGGTCAGTTTGCAAACCATCTTCTCCTTCCCTTTTACTGCGAAGTCTTGCGGCTGATGCATATAGATGTCCTCCTCCAAATCCCCATGGAGAAACGCAGTCTTCACATCCAACTGCTCCAAATACAACCCTTCAGTAGCCAAAATACCCAATACTAACCATATTGTTGTCAACTTCACAACTACAGAAAAAATATAAGTGTAATCAATCCTTTCTTCTACTGAAAGCCTTTGAGCACCAACCGAGCCTTGTAGCACTTGCTACCATCAGGCTCTTTTTTCAATTTGTCAATCCACTTATTATGAAGAGCTTTCTTACCGGCTAACAATTCTATCAACTTCCACGTCTGGTTTGTCAACAAAGAGTTCATCTCGTCCTTCATGGCCAACTCCCAATTGATTGAACTCTCGTTTTGCAAAGCCTTATCATAATACACTGGTTCACTAGCATCAATGAGCAATATTAGTATAAAGATGGTGAAAAACGCTGAGGTGGTTTACTAACCCTAGAAGATTTTCGGACAGTAGTTGTTGGCGTACTCGGTCCCGCTTGCGGAATAACAATCTCTTATCCTCTTAGCATTTGTCTAGCACAAAACTCTCAGTCAAATCAACCACAGCCTGTTTCTCAAACTCTGGCACAGACTCAGCCTATTTTGTCCTATCTCGATCTTTGTACATAACCTGCTCATTGATTATCACATTTTATCTTCTCACAATCTTTCGGTTTTGCACAGCCCAAAATCGATAGCCGAACTCCTTGTTGCCATATCCAATAATTTTTTTTATTAGTTATAGCTTCTAATTTAGTAAAAGGATCAGAGTCAACGTGAACATATGAAACACAACCAAAAACTTTATGAAACGAAAGGTTCACCTCCTTTCCGCTCCACACCTCCTCGGACATTCTGAAATTGATAGAACCGATGGTCCTCGATTTAGCAAGTAAGCCGCAGTACTCACCGCATCATCCCAAAAAGTTTTTGGTAATCCACCATGAAACCTTATGCTTCGTGCTTGCTCGTTCAAAATCCTGTTCATGTGTTCAGCGATACCGCTTTGCTAAGGCGTCCTGGGAATAGTCTTCTGCATACTAAGCCCATTAGCCCAAAAGTACTTCTTGAACATCCCACCATATTCATCTCCATTATTCGACCTCAGACATTTCAGCCTTAGACCAGTTTCATTCTCCACCATTGCTTTCCACTTCATTAATGGTATCAGTTTATATTTCAGAAAATAAACCGATACCTTTCTACTCGAGTCATCAACGAAACTGATGTAGTACCTTGAACCTCCTATGGATTGAACTTGAGAATGGCCCCATAAATCCGTGTGGACTAACTCCAATTTATGTGGCTTCGGAATTACAACCCTCACACGAACTAAAATCTATTGACTTCAACCCCAAAAGTTTCTCATGTGACAGCAGTACTTTCATCCCCTTTTAACTCATGTGACCCAGCTTGCAGTGCCATAGATTTGCATTGACAGTTGCATCAGTAATCGCAACAGTACCCTTTGTGCTCTCTGTCATGTACAGTGTCCTTGTCTTGACTTCGCAAGCTATAACCAATGCACCCTTTGTAGCCTTCCAACAATCACCACCAAAAGCAACCATTTGTCCTTTTGCGTTAAGTTTTCCTACAAAAATCAAATTCCTCATCAACTTAGGAATATATCGGACTTTCTGCAGTAGCCATGGAGATCCGTTAGGCAATCTAATTTGAATATCTCACATACCCGCTATATCCAACGCCTCACCGTCAGCCAAGTACACCTTCCCAAAACTACCCAGAACAAGCTTCTAGATAATTTCTCAGTGTGCAGTGGTATGAAAAAAAGCTTCTGAGTCCAAAACCCAAGAGTCTATCGGATTGTCAACTGAAAGGAGCAAACCATCCTGATTATCACCTACAACAACATTAGCAAAATCATTTTACTTTCTTGGCTCCTTACAGTTATTTCTGTACTGGCCCATTTTGCCACAATTCCAATATTCGACCCCCTATTGACCTATTCTAGGCTTGCTCCTATGCTTCTTGGATTTCGCCCTATTCCTGCTACCTGAACCCCTTTTAGAGCCCCTACCTCTATTCTTGGTACTCAACGCTGAACCAGAACCAGACGAGTAGATTTCTTTGGAATCTTTCCTACGAACCTCTTCACTCAAGATCAAATCTCGAATGTCATCGTATTTACGTTTCTCCTTGCTTGCAGAGTTATTAACAGCCATACGCATAGATTTTCAACTATTGGGTAAAGTGACCAAAACAATCACGGCACCTATCTCATCATCAAAATCAATTGAAACAGATGACAATTGATTCGTAATAGTATTAAACTCATTAAGATGATTCGTAACAGCCGCTCCATCAGTCATCTTAAGATTAAATAACTGCTTCATGAGATATACCTTATTGTTGGCAAAAGGTTTTTCGTACATACTTGACAAGACCGCCATCATCTCCTTTTCTCCTTTTAATTCTTTCCCTTCTCAATGTTGCAAGCTACCGACTTCGTCAACGTCAGTCGAATAATCCCTAAAATTTTATTGTCCAGGAAATTCTCATCCACATTTGATGTTTCCGCGGGCTTCGTTCCATCATACAGACCATTCAAACCCTTCCCGTACAGATAATCATCTATCTGCATCTTCCAATACCCGTAGTCTGTTCTATCGAACCTCTCAATTCCGCAAACTTTCTGACGTCTTCTCCTGCCATCGATGCTCCCACTCAACCTGGGTGCTCTGATACCAGTTGTTAGGGCAAGAAAACAATTGCATGCAGAAAATATAAGCAAGCAATCAGAAGAACAAACAAGAACGCAACGATATATGCGGTTCTGACTTGAGTAAATCGCTCTATCGTACTCTACCGGGTGCTGGGGGTTTTCATAATGATGAAAGATGAATAATGATACAATTGGTGGCTGCCTTTGCCTTTTATAAGGAATACAAGCGAAGCCCTTTAAAACCCTAAAAAACGCAAAAACGCATGCCTCGCAACATGAACTTCACTAGATTTCCTTGGTCCTGACCAAGATTTCCTCATCCGGACCAACTTCAGAGATGCTGGAACTTCACAATTCGCATAGAAAACACTGAATTTGACTTCATACTCAACATGAATCTCAAAATTGCTTTTGCATCTGCCTCTTTAATTTGTCAGTGGCCAAAATTTAGAATTGCAAGCCACCCACTTGCCTCTGCTCTCTCATTTTCTAAGAATTGGATGGTTTACTAGATTGGATTCGAAAATTTAACTCAAAAGAAAAAAATAGAATATACATATTCACCAAATATTTTATTTTGCAAAAAGAATAAAAAGTATTATACGGTTTGGAGTTATTTGCTCTGGTGGATTGGTTTGTGTTAATTATGTAACTAAAGAAAACTAAAGAGAGAAAACAAGAGGACAGAGGCCTTTCCGAACAAAAGAGTGAAACAAGCATTTCGACGGAGTGACAGAGAGACACAGAGAACAACTTGTAACATTTATTTTTTGACAAAATGGGGGGCTAATTTACACACACCTAAACTATTTCAGGAATCCTAATTGAACAGAAAACTGTACCTAGAAATTTGAACATGAAAAATCAAAATAGATTGATCGGATATCAATAAATACATGTGAGCCGATCAAATTCTCCAATGGAAAATATAGAAGTATGCTTTGAAACTTCACCCATCCCATTTTTCGTCGAACAAACTACAACATGCTCATGTATCTACCGATATCCAAACATCTTAATTCTTGTTTTGAATGACACTATCAGCAGAACAGTTCGGATCATCTTTATAGGCTCACTCCCAAGGACAAACTGGTTGGATGCAAAGGAAACTAGTGGGGAGTGTCCTCACCTCACCATTCGCTTATTTGCTTAGCAAATCAGCCCTCTTTGAAACAACACAATTTCTGCTGCTTCGTCCATACTCAACATGCCTCGTCTCTACTGCTACATCTTCCCCAAACTCACATGCCTTGTCTTCCTCAATCCTCCCAATTATTCCAACGCTCACCGTTCGCCGCAAGCTTCTCCTGGGGGCCGCTGGCAATTTTACACAGCGCGGCCGCCTGAGGATCTCCGACTGAACCCTAGTGTTCGGATTCCGAGGGGACGCAGCCCTCTTGAGCTCCTTTACATCTTCATTTGGGATGGAATTTCTGGTGGAGCCAAAACTAAAGGTACCGGGCAGATTGTAGAATGAGGCATGGGTGCAATAGCCACTTGCGCTGCCGCCACACGCCGCCCAATCCAACATGGTCCGGACGTAGAAGTCCCTGGCCTTTGTCAGCACTCTAATGGGTGCTTTGAAATACCTTGTGTATCTGGTGTCGTTCCCATCATTTTTAGCCATCTTAATTTTGCTGTGTTTTAGCTTACAGAGAGAGAGAGAGAGAGAGAGAGAGAGAGAGAGAGAGAGAGAGAGAGAGAGAGAGAGAGAGAGAGAGAGAGAGAGAGAGTGAGGGAAGGAGGGGGATTAGGAAGGATTTAGCTTATAGAGAATGCAGTGGCTATAATTAATAGGAGATTAATATAGAGGAAGAGTTGTTATGGGGAATAAAAAAGGAAGTGTTTTAAATTACCACTTGTTTAGGGTAACTAAACAAAATTTAAATGCAGGACTTTTCTAGCCATTTTATTTTATTTTTGTCAGCGGATACATGTGATGATATAGATGGATACAAATCACATATCAGAGAGACAGACGTTTGACATAAATACAGAAAACATGGCAAATTTTTATTGCCCTCTTGTTTTAGTTATTATATATAAATTATAACCACTTGTAGACACCCCAAAATTGAACCCAAGTACACGTTTTTATCCCCGATCAGGGCCGGCCCTAGGTTTGGGTTGCCCGAGCCCGACTTCAATCTTGATTGCCCACTTCCGATTAAGTTTTAAAAAAAAAAAGTTACATTGTACTATTTTTTTTAGCTTGAACAACAAAAAAAAATCACAATCAAAATGCAATCCCGGTTATAGAGTTTTATGATGAGTACAATCCGATTAACAAAAACTTCTTATCGCATTTTTTAAGCAGATTCTTCAATTGCGTTATCATACTAACTTATCCAAGAACTCATTTTCAATTAAAAAGTAGAGAATACAAAAATTCAAACTAAAATTATATACATAGATAAATAGAAGAAGATTGTAGGAGTTTGTTTTGAAAACAAGAAAGTTTGTTTCATATTATAAATATGATTTATGAGAAAATAATAATAAATGTGTTAACTCGCTATTTTTTAAAATTTTCCACCCTTTAGAGTTTTTTTTTTTTAATTCAATGTAAGGGAAAAAATCACTTATACACTATTATTGTGTTTGTTAAATGCAAAATTTTTAACCAAGTAATTGGGTATTGTGGTCTCATAAGATTGTTTATTGGAAGGGGAAAAAAAAGGAGTCATAAAAAAAATATAAAAAAAGAGAGTAAAGAATGGCCTGAAAAGCCCAAAGTAAGAAAAAGGGGGCACTCAAGACTCGAACTTGAGCCGCGTGAAGTAGGGGGAAACCCACTTTCCACGGAACCAAGCAACATACGGGTGACATTCGTGGCAACTTTTAACATATTTATATATAATCTGATTTTTTTTTGGTTGCCCCAGCCCGGGGGTTGCCCAAGCCCAGAGGCTTGCGGGGCTTACCCCTGGGCCGGCCCTGTCCCCAATGATGAAAAGAAATGCTCGAAAAACATTTCGAAATGAAATCTTACAAGTCAACTTGGTCAACGGTCCTGCACGGCATCCATTCCTCACGTACAACACTTCATCAGTCGCACACAGTGTTCTTTTTTATCTTTGGCAGTGGAAGTGTGCCGCACGACACAGTTTGTGTCCTGCACGGTATAGTTGCAGTGTCGTGCGGCATTGTCAGGCATCAGATCGATTCACTTTTGCAGAATGCCCAGCAGCTCAAATTGTTGACATTTGCTCTCCCCTCTCATGATGATTTCCTGTAGCCCACAATTCTTCAGTAGGCAACAAGTTTACTTGGTGATTACACATTCTCTTGCCTATTGGGTTCATGAAGGAAGAACAATGAAAAATTTGAGAAAAACACCATGAGAGACCTACTGTAAACCAGAAAACAAAACCCATCTCTAAAACTCAACACCCTGTTTTTCGGTCTGAACCATACCTTAACCTCCACCTATTCTATTAAACTCAGAAACAAATAGCTTTGTTGCTGTAATTGGGGCGGAGTCTGGAGTAGGAAGGAAACTCAAGCTGTAGCCAGGAGTCCTTGAAGGAATTTCATTCCGAGCAAAGTTCATCCGAAGGTAAAATTTTGGTTTCTTGGCTGAAACTTGTTGTTTCGGTATTCTGAGGGGTGAAGCCAGGTGCAAGATGGCTCTTTAGTACCTCCCTTGGGCTTGGTGGATCCATATATTACAGAAAATTTGGCAATCAAACATTTTCTTGATCAAAATCTCCGCGATTGTGTTTTATGATAAAATCATTGGATCATATGGCATAATCATTTGAGGAGAGACATTTCAAATTCAAAAACACAATTTTCTAATCTGTAATAACCAAGTTTTTATCAATTTTTGTCATCATGCATGTGTTTGTTTCGTTTCTCCCTCCAAAACCAAAGTTTCAAACTGTTACTGCTTGAACAGTGCCGCACGACACTCTATTCGTACTGCTCGGCACAGGTAAAGTACCGCACGACACTCTTTTCCAAATCCGAATTTTTCAAATCATTTTCCTTGAAAAATAGTTTGGAAATTTGGTTTGCTATTTAATTACTTGTTGTTATGTTAATTGGCATGTTATTTACTTGTTTTCATTATTATCATCTGCTTTGCTTGATTAAACTGCTTATTTGATTAAAGTTTAGCATTAAAATATATTCTAAAAAATCCCACAAATATTTAGTAAAGACCGATTTTTAGTCGGGCAAGCGGGGTGCATTAAAACCCTTCCCGGCCCGTTCGTAACCTGGCTCCCGAATCCAAAACGATCAATCTATGGTTTTCAAATTATTTTCTAAATCATTTTCTAAATTGTTTTCGAATTGGTTTCTCAGGTCCTAAACCATTTTCCAAGGCTTATTTACCTTTTTAGTCCCCAAAGTATTCGTGAAATGTCAATTTGATCCCCAATATTCAAATCATGTCTATCGAGTCCCCAATGTTGACAATGTGTGTTTAAATGATCCCTGCATCTAACTCTGTCCGTCTTCTCCGTCAAATGCAGGGGTAATTTTGAAACTTCACTCCCACAAAGCTTATCTTCAACCCTCATTGATTGGGGACCAAATTGACATTTCGCGAATACTTTGGGGACTAAAAAGGTAAATAAGCCCATTTTCCAAAAACCCGAGTGGCGACTCTATTTTTCAAAACACAGTTTTTCCAAACCTGTGGAGCGACGTCTACTCCACTAAATATTTAGCTCAAGGCACCTATAAAATGTTTTTTTTTTTTTTTTTAAACAGCAAAGAAAGTAATATTTTGTGTTTTTTAACGAAATATTACAATAGGAAGGAAATTGATAAAATAATAAAATAGCAAGAAACGATAATTGGCAAGTATTAAACTATTGAAAGATTGTCCCAAAATTCTCACACATGAATCATAACTACACCCCAAATATCAAATTTTTAATACGAATAGTACTCCCACATCTTCGTTTGCGCTCTGAAAAAATTCAAAACGATTCAAAAACCAAAGCACACTTTAACGCCTTTTTTGCCCTCAAACTTATTAGCTGTGTTGCATGTGAAACCTTCTCCAACTGCTTCCATAGCTGCACCCCTCAGATTGCTCTCCTCCCGCCAACTCCCTTTTCTGACTCGTCAACTGTTTCTTGGATTGCCACATTAGGTTGCTCCTTTAAACTCAAAAACATTAGCCCCAATTTTTTCAATGTCATCTCTGTCGATATTACCACCGTAATCTCCGATCACAGCAGCCCTCATATCTGCCCAGCCCTCATATCTGCCCATTGATTAACTTAGTGCTTTTGAATCCAAACGCAATTTCCACGGCCAACTTCTTTAGAACCCAATTGAATCTTAGCACCATACTTTTCTATTAACCACCTTGCAAATTGGTTGGGCCAACCAAGGTTTTAAATCTCGGTATCAGAATACGTAACGGTATCAGTGATACAGTCAAATATCGGCTGATATCGATCAAATATCAGTATCGGTCATTTGAAATACCGATACGTCACGTATCGGCCGATATTTAAATCCTTAGGCCAAACACAATTCCTTAGTAAATGCACCACTTGAGCTCTCATTAGTAAAATTTGAACATGCCCAGCCGTATTGCATGCCATTGAATAATGACATTTGTCTGGCTTAATAACTCCCCTACAGTATAGTATAACCCTCGCATCTCTCTAGCTAGGTTTCGATCTTTCCAAAGCTTCCTCACGCGCGCGTCACCATCTTCTCCAACCTAGCTGCTCCACGCGCTGCAATCTTCTCCGCACTTCCATTACGATAAACCTATGGGTACCGAAACCCAATGTACATAAATTGTACTAATCGGCATGCGGGACCCACTTTTGGGTCTCACACGAATGATCCGAACCGTTCAATAATTTTAAAATAATTTTCCAAGTGTCCTTACAAAAAATCAGCTCAATTGGATATGCGTAAGTGCTTCATCCAAATTTCAAGTTTTTATTGAGAACTTAGGATCCTAAATTCTGAATAAAAAACTTAAAGTTTGGATGAATCATTTACGCATATCCAATTGAGCTGATTTTTTGAAGAAACACTCGGAAAATTATTTTAAAATTATTGAACGGTTCGGATCATTTGTGCGATACCCAAAAGTGGGGCCCGCAAGCCAATTAGTACAATTTCGGTACATTACCTTTCGGTACCCGTAGCATCGTCACTTCCATTATTGGATTTTTTTCAAGACAATTTGCTTGACGATTTTTTGCTCCCAAAACGACCAATGGTCTATGTCTACATCCGTACACATATTTCACGTTATACTTTTTAATAACCGTATGTCTAGGCTAGTTTGATTCTTGACGAACTATAGGATCGAGTTGATTTTTGGTATACTTGTAGTACTCGACGAGATCTACGCGGTGAACGTTTCCGATTGTCAAAAAAAATTCGGCGCGGCCGCGCCATAGAGTTCACAGTACGCTGCTGTGCAGGGGGCTGCACAGCAGCAACCCCAAGTCCCTTAATAACTCTCCTAGAATCAGTTTAAAAAAAAAACTCTCCTAGAATATAACCCTCGCATCTCTCTAGCTAGGTTTCGATCTTTCCAAAGCTTCCTCACGCGCGGGTCACCATCTTCTCCAACCTAGCTACTCCACGCGCTGCAATCTTCTCCGCACTTCCATTATTTTTTTCAAGACAATTTACTTGACAATTTTTTGCTCCCAAAACGACCAATGGTCTATGTCTACATCCGTACACATATTTCACGTTATACTTTTTAATAACCGTATGCCTAGGCTAGTTTGATTCTTGACGAACTATAGGATCCTAAAGTCAATGGTTAGGCAAACCTCTAGTGGCCAAAAGGTCTAAAATGTTTAGATTATAGTAGATATTAACCCTCTAAAAATGCTTTTTTAGTAATGACAACGGGGTAAATGTGGGAATATCTGTACCCAATATTTGAAACTATAACCATATCTGAGTCTGCCTCGATAACCGAACGGGGAGGGAGAATTGTCTCACAACCGAACCAAATGGATTTTGGCTAATCCGCGAGCCGAACGAGTAACTGAATCTAATAACACAATAAGGGAATAATCAATCAGAATTTTACCCAATCTATTTTATGCATCCCAATAAAAATGCTATAATCCATTATTATATAAACAAACATCAGTCACCCTATCTGCAATTCAATCATGAAATCCAAGCAAATTGCTAATATAACACCACAAAAAGGCTGTCATACAGACTCAACAAACCTAACCTTAGACAGAGTACAAACATCAGCAATATTAGAAGAATGCTTAGACTTAATGACAACTAAGTTGCACCAATTGAGTGACAAACATCAGTACTATTTTATGCATATCCGTCTTTTCTCCATACAGAAACGCGATGTAGACTTTTACCATATTCTTCGAAAATTATAAAATTCCCCTTGACTTCCCAACATGTATCACCTTCTACCAAGGTTTTGAATCCCGTATCGACTTGAGTACTGGTTTTCCCCCACATATATCACCTTCTCATCTCTCCTTTCCTTCTATAGAAAAATAAAAATGTTAGGATACAGGGAAAATTTTCTAGAAAACATCTAGGAAAGAGAAATGAACGGCTCAAATTCTCTTTCCTGTGAATTTAAAGAAATATATGGTTGGCAAAATGTCACATAGAACTCTAAAAAAACAAATACTGAGACATCACTCCCGTACATAATAATTATTTTTAATAGGTAGGATGTGACATTTTGGTGTACCTTTTATCCTTTCGTTTACAATTTGGAATAAAAATTTGAAGCATCACTCTATAAGAGATTAATTATTTTTATAAAGCTTCATCAATTCCTTCACTTTTTTTGTGAATCTTGCGAACACACTGCATGTAACAATAGGTAAAACATTTTTTTTTTTTTTGAACAAAGGTAAAACATTGACTATCATCAAATAAAGAGCCATGCATGTGTATCACAATGGGGTCAATTGACCTAGTGAACTTTCAATTCCTCGAAGACCCAAAACACTATGCAGATGTATGTGTATTTTTTTAAGGGTAAATTTCACTGACACCTCCTCTGTTTCATTAAAATTACATTGTCACTCCCTGTACTTTTTGAAATCACACAACACTCCCCCATTAAGTTAACTCCGTTAAGAATTGGTTGCAGTTACAATTTCCCCTTTTCTACAAATCAGGCCCAATCAAGGAGTATTCTTCATTCTCATACAACCTCAAACTCAAACAACAAATCAGGCCCAAACAAGGAGTAATTCTTCATTCTCATACAACCTCAAACTCAAATAACACATATTTAGTTTGCCCTATATGTTCGGTATTTTTTGGTTTTGGAATTTTCTTCGTCTTTTCTGAATTTTTGCTGTGACGGCTCCCTCACAAAAAAAGTGCGGGAAAACAGTTGTGGGCTGTTGGATCATATGCCCTTCATGCGATCCAACGGCTCACAACTGTTTTCCCGCACATTTTTTTTGTGAGGGAGCCCTCATAGGAAACTTTTTGTATATATATATATACATAGGATCCTGTTCTACTAAGGACTCCCTCAAACTCGTAATTTGCAGACCTCATGGATCGGGGTCGAATCTCGACGATCCGAACCGCTCAATGTGTTTAAAACGTGATTTTAAGGGTCACTGCGAGGATTCGTCCAAAAAAAATACTCGGAAGGGCTTCATTCGAGCATTTTTTGATAAATTATATATGTACGGTTATTATGAAAAACCGCTCGGATGAAGCCCTTTCGGGTATTTTTTTTGTGATTCCTCGCGTTGGCCATGGAAAACATGTTTTAAACACATTGAGCGGTTCGGATCGTCGAAATTTGGTCTGAAAAATAAAAAAAAGGGTGGTCCTCACGGAGGAGATAATTGAGGGAGTCCTCAATAGAACATCTTCCTATATATATACCCAGCACTTCTAAAATGGACTCCCGTTTTTTAGTCATTTCCGGACCATCTAATCACAGCCGTTGGATTTAATCCAACGACTTACACGCGAGGGGTCACTTAAAAGGGGTAAGAATAGGTCAAAGGCAAAGGGTTCACGACCAAAACCGAGGACTGACTCCTCTCTCCCTCATTTTCACTTCGAATGTCTGAGAGAAGAGAGGAATGGCGATTTAGGGCTCGACGTGAGAGGAAGAAGAAGAAGAAGAAGAAGAGAGGAAGAAGAAGACACCGCGACCACAACCCACTGCGACCCACCGCGACTGCGACCCACGACCACGACCACGACCCACAGCCACCCACGACCGTGATCTCTTGTCATTTTTGGCTTACCCAAGGTAACAAGCTTCGAAAAACATTGATTTCTGCTTTCGATTTGTAAAGTTAGGGTTTCTAAAGTTTGGGTTTCGAAAGTTAGGGTTTTGGGGACCAAAATCAACACTCCTGTGGGAGAGAGAGTGTAGAGATGAAATCTGATTCATGTTCCCTTAATGTTCATAGTTTTGTATCAGGGCGTATAGAGATGAAATCTGATTCATGTTCCCTTAATGTTCATAGTTTTGTATTCATATTCATGAACCAAGGTTCTTGACCATGGAGTTCTTTTGCTTTTGGTTAAGTGTTCAAACTCATAGATTTGTTTTGAGTACAGTCTGCTAGTATCTTACCTGTTCATTACGAATTTGGCTTTCATTAACTGATTTTCTGGTTTAGTTGATTTGATGATATTGTAATGTAGCTGGTTTAATTGCTTGTTCTTGTTCCCACACGTGCTCTACGATTTGCTGGTTTAGTTGTAGTTGATTTCCTAATTGAAGTACCGTCAAGTCTTTGTTTTCCTTTTTCTGCTTCTTGTCTTTGGATTTGTTTTCCATATGATGTTGGGATTTCCATCTCTTTAGTTTACTCTTACTAAGGGAGAGGCCTTGCTTTTGCTGAATAAGTTTTGGTTTACCCAAACAAGAAACTTAAGGCTTTTCCTTTTAAGTGTTCAATCATCTATCACATGCTGTAATTAATTTTTAGGTTAAGAAGTATCAAATAATTGTCAATTTAATCTTACTAGGTTTAGTAGGTGCCCCTATCTTAAGGCTTTTCCTTTTCAGTGTTCAATCATCTTTAATTTTTAGGTTTAGTAGTATCCAATTGTAGTTGTGATTAATAGGTTCCCCTATCTTACGTTTCTGTCTACCAACTATAAATATGACTTAAATCACGATAGTTAGCAATTAAGCATGTTCAGAGAGTGAGAGAGAGAGTTCTTTTTGTAAAAGGAATGAGACAAGGAATTGATTTACTTGAATGAATGAGACCAGGGTATAGACCTAATTGTCTAATCTCTCTCTAATCAGATGGAAGTCGAAGGAAGCTATTGCAGAGATGACATTGATTTAGGGATAATGTGCTTCTGTGGAGAAACATCCCCACTATGTACGTCAAAATCCAAACCGAACCCAGGTTGGAGATTCTTTGGCTGTTCCAACTACATGGTAAGACTTCAATGAAGCTAACATTTGTTTTTTCTTTTGTTACTAATTAAACCATAAATTTTTCACTTGTTTTGTTTTAAGAATGAAGAACATTGCACTTTTTTTTGCTGGTATGACCCCCCGCCGAATTTGAAAAACAAAAGGGGTTTGAGGCCAATGAAGATTAGACAACCTGAGAGCAATTCGACCCCTTTCAAAAAACATGAACAAATTCACGGCGAAGGAAATGCAATGCAAATGAAGATTGATGCAATGCAGATGGAAATTGAAAAATTGAAGGCGGCCACTGTAGTGAATCATTTTGCACAAGAGTCCCAAAATATGGGAACATCGAAGTGGAAACTTTTCTTTTATGGTTTTGTGGGTTGGTTAATGTATTACCTGTACACGTCCCTTGGAAAAGGAAATCGCTTAGCACTACCTTAGTATGTCGTCTTGTATTATTGGTCTTCTATTATGAATTCTGTTCAGAACATTACTATATGGTGTTGTTGGTGATCTCATTTTGTTGTTTTGTTGCCTACCTTTTGTTTTTGGGCTTCCCTTGCATATGATTTGATCTCAACCGGGTGTGAAATTTCATAATGGTGTTCTCATAATAGGGTGAAATTTCAGTTTTTGGTGATCTCATAAGGGTGTGAAATCTCATGGTTGCATCGGCCCAAAAACAATGCTTCATCCTCCCCTCATCATCTAGTGCAAATTTAAACGTAAAACCGGGATTCTTTCGTTGTTTTTTCTTAAAATTCTCATGCATCAAGTCCACGTCAAGTCCATCTAATTCTTTCTCCTCTTGTCCCTTGCAACATTATACAAATCTTGTTTTAAAAAACCAACATTGTGAAGACCACCGGCATCCATCTCTAAAATAGCCATCTGTTGTGACATTGGTACATTTGCAGCGGCTAATTGTTCTGCTAAGGCTTTTCTTGGCCTTTGACACTTTGCGATGTGAACGTAAAAAATGAACCTTCCTGGGTGTCGCAAGAGGGTGGTTATGGGCCTCAACGAATTGACTAACAACAAACCCTTTCCCCGACTTGGAATCTTTTACAACAGTGAGTTTTGCACCACAGCCCTCTCTAATTAACCCACGTTTCCGTGTTGTGGGTTCAGAATTTGGTTCATAGATTCTCCTCGACCCTTGTTTGAAGCAAACGTACTCCTTTCTTATTACTTCAGTTTTCCCCTTAATCTTGCTAGAATTTTTCCGCGTCCCAAATCCAGCTGCTCTAGCATAGTTGTTATAAAACTCGTGAACGGCATCTAAAGTGTCAAACTATTGCTTAATTTTAGGTCTCAGCTCCCTTTGTACTTGCGGAATGTGTAACATTAGGGTAGAAGCAGCAAATGATACTTGTATATCTTCCAATGACTCCATCCTACACAAAAACAGACAAAACAATACAATGTACTATGAGAATTGACAAAACAATAACAAAGTATTACCAAAAAACCATACTAAACTCACATGACAAAGTAAGGTTATTGAACATGACACCATTCTACCACTGACGCTGTTAGTCAGTTACCTCAACTCAAACAGGCATATAACGCAGCACAATAATTACCATATAAACTTGCCATCATTATGCAGGGAAACAATCTGGAATGCCTTATTGTCGACATTATGCAGGGAAACAATATGGAATAGGTCATGGATGTGCAACAACAATTGATTTTACAGGCTCAACTATTATCTCTTTCAAATTATGGTGCCAGAAAGTACTAAATAATAATGTTTGCTACTCATTTAACCAAAAAAATCAAATAGAAGAATGCAAAATGAGCCTCCAAATACCATTTCATTACCATTACAAATTCTTGGATGTTGAACAATGTAAAATCAATAAATGCATGGAGGGGAAAATCTTAAGCTTCTTCTCTTGGAATACAATGACAGTAACAAATATGTTGGCATCTTACAAGCAAACTGTAAATGATAGAAGTGTGGTGTAAATATTATCATCCAAAAATAGCTATTAGTGTATTTGACAAAGCACTTATGGAGCATTCATTTTGGAGCAGATAGCCACTTTCTTTTTTTGATCTTGTGGTGACAAAAATTTTCTTTAAATGTCGGCTAACGTTGACATCTAATTTCCATAATTTTAGTGGGAGAGAGTGCTGAAAAATGGGAAGCAAATGAGTGTTGATTTTGGTTTTACAAACCCTAACTTTCGAAACCCAAACTTTAGAAACCCTAACTTTACAAATCGAAAGCAGAAATCAATGTTTTTCGAAGCTTGTTACCTTGGATAAGCCGAAAATGACGAGAGATCGCGGTCGTGGGTGGCTGTGGGTCGCGGTCGCGGTGTCTCCTTCTTCCTCTCTTCTTGTTCTTCTTGTTCTTGTTCTTGTTCTTGTTCTTCTTCTTCTTCTTCTTCCTCTCACGTCGAGCCCTAAATCGCCATTCCTCTCTCCTCTCAGACGTTAGAAGTGAAAACGAGGGAGAGAGGAGTCAGTCCTGGGTTTTGGTCGTGAACCCTTTGCCTTTGACCTGTTCTTACCCGATTTAAGTGACCCCTCGCGTGTAAGCCGTTGGATTAAATCCAACGGCTTTGATTAGATGGTCCGGAAATGACTAAAAAACGGGAGTCCGTTTTAGAAGTGCTGGGTATATATATATATATTGGATTAATAGATCATCTCTACAAGAACAGTCTAAAAAGTAAAAAAAGTTACTCCTGAAAGCAAAAAAAAAAAAAAGGTTTCGTCTAAAGAAGAAAAAATACCAAACAGCTGGTATCTTTTGTTTAAAGTGTTACTTTTATGAAATTTGTCTAACTTTAGTCCACATTTTCATATTTTTTCGATTCGTCTCGTCGAGACGAATGATTAACCCCAAAATTATGTTGAAAAACTATGCAAAAATTACGAAATTGTAAAAAGTAGTAAAAAAATAGTCCAAGCAAAAAATTTAGTGGAATCCAAACGTCCATCACAAATTCTTCAAATCAAGTTAGATAATTCATCTCTCTCTATCTCGATATACAAAAATGTGTATCTATATACCTTAAGAATTAGTGAATTACAACTTTAAGCCAGAAGCAATGTGATGAAGGTTGTATGTCTTGATTTTGGCCTTTCTGAATAAGCATTTTGGGGAAATGACTACAAACTCGATCATGTTTCGGTCCTATTGTTTACGTGTTTGTTGAACCAATCGATTTGTATCGATGTCTACAGCGCAAAAAAAAAGCATTTTGAGGTTTACTCTTATTCAGATACCCCCACCCCCGTGCCAAGCCAAAAAAAATTCTTTAACACTAGGTAATTTGGTTAGACACCTACTAGTATTCTGTATTCAGACAACTTCACATTTTATCCAAATATTGCAAAAGATTCATTTTAAAAAGTAATCGATTTGGATCATAACCGTAACATCTTGTTGATCACCTAATGAATTCGTATATTGAGAGAGCTGTGGTAGCATAGAAATTTTGCACATTTTTGTGTGTATGTGATACATACTTTTATTATATGTTACATTTTTCTTTTGTTTAGTTACACCGTAGTGTACGTGTACCATGAAAGTGCATGATAAACATTATTTTGGAGGATGATACATATTTTTTTATGTTGTGGTAAAAAAAAATTTGCTCATTAGTTACACATCTTTATGATATTTGTTGCGTATTAATTTGATAAATATATTACTCAGTAGAATAAAAAACTTAGAGCAATCAATAAATGAAATAAACAGTATACTCCGAAATGATTAGTTGAACTTATATACATACATGTGATAAAAAGCATATATATACTATATATATGAATAACAATGTAGCCTTAGAAAATTATTTAGGGTCTAATAGAGATTAGTAGATAGAGAAGCTGAATCGAAGGTGAAGGTAAGGATAACATGACTGACTGGTGGTTGGTTCATGAGGGGTGTGCATGATCAACACGAAAACATGTATAGAATGTTGTGAATGTGTACGGGTAAGAGAGAATGAGAGTGTGGAATCCTAAGGGCAAAAGTGGCATTTGGGGATGCGGATTGTAGTGGGCCGAAATCTAGCGACTCCAATGGGGCTCGGTTGATGAGCCCGGAAGGGTTTTGGGCCCAAGCGGATCTCCGGGCCAGCCATGGAACAAAATACCATGGTCCGACCGAGCCAGGCCCGTCCGAGACAAACCGGTGTCCCGGCCGACAAACTATGAGCCAGACGAGTCACCCGAGACGGATCATATCCGAGATGACTCGGAAGGATGGTCCAGGATATCGGTGACGTCTCCTGTGACGTCACCCGAGGCGGTTAACGCTCGTAACAAACTCGGGAAGACACATGTGCATGTGACAGCTGTCCCTACGTCAGCATGACAATACCCGAAGCGGTTACGCTACGTGTCATAGCCACATTGGAGAATGCGTGCATGCGAGACTTGTGAGGCCGGTTCGTGATGCTCGGTGACGTCATCCGAGCCGAAATGAAAGGTTTGCCCCTGTACTTGGGAAGCCTATATAAACGAAACGAAGAGACCCTAAAGAAAACAACACTTTCTCTCTCTACTTTTACTCTCTCAATTCATCTTTCTTCTCCGGTCTCTTACTAGATCGTCGGAGTGCCTTCCCTGGCCACATTCCGGCCAGGTTGGGTACTAACGGCGTGCGTTACGTGTGCAGGAGCTCGAGAAGGATCAATCACCACCCACTCGCTGCTCACTCGGGTCAGGAATCGCTCAAGAGGGTTCACTGGATTTTTGAGGACACCACACAGATGTCATGTATTTCCATCCAGTTGACTGTCCAATAAAGCAATAACAAACGGACTTATGTGTGTGACCCAATTTTTCTAATTAAAGTTGGGAAGTTCAATATGATTTCAGAGAATGGAGGTGGTGATTGTGATTTCTCCTCTCTTTTCTTCTACTTTTTGCAATTGTTTTTTTTCTTTTTTTTTTTTTTTTTTGCAATTTTGTCTCCAAATTTACTCAGTTTCAATGAGACCCTCCAAGATTCTCCTATAAAGTATAAAAAGTTGAACAAAAGAAGGGACAAATTACAAAATCTTCTCTTAATACGGAGATTTGGTCTAAAAATTAGAGATATAGAAATGGATTGCAGTTACCATTCACCTCTAGGTAATCACAAATCTTATTAATGCTTTCTTAATAAGTTGGAATTACGAAACTATATACTTAAAAAGGAACGGAGGGAGTATAAATTTTGTGTGAACCAAGAAATTCAAACATGCAAAACTTAAAAATTGGTTGATGGGATATAAAAATACGTTTTGAAACTTCAACCATCCTATTTTTCTTCGAACAAACTAACTTGCTCATGTATGTGCCATATCCAATCATCTTCCAAAAACAAAATTTCTTCGTAGGCATCTCCAGAGTACAAACTGGATCAGATTGGATGCAAAGGAAACTAGAGGGGAGCTTTCTCCACTTAAAACTAGAGACTAAACTCAAGGTACGCCACAGATTTTGATAAAACTACACAGTTTTATAGGAAACTGAGTTTTCTCAAAAATTGCTCAGATCAAGCCCTTCCAGTTATTTTTTTCTACGAATCCATGCGTTGGATGATAAAAGCACTTTTTAAACACATCTAACGGTTCGGATCATTGAAATTCGATCAAAAAATGAAAGTATCCCACCGCAGTAAAAGTGAGGGAGCTCTCATGCAAAAAATCTTGTATATATATATGGCTTTAGAAAATTATTTAGGGTCTAATAGAGATTAGTAGAGAGAGAAGCCGAATCGAAGGGGATGTAAGAATAACATGACTGACTGGTGGTCGGTTCATGAAGGGTGCATGGTCAACACGAAAGCATGCATGAGAATGCTGTGAATAAACACAGGTAAGAGAGAATGAGAGTGTGGAATCCTAAGAGCAAAAGTGGCATTTGGAGATGCGGATGTCATCTATTTCCATCCAGTTGACTGTCTAATATGGCAATAACAAGTGGACTTATGTGTGTGACCCAATTAAAGTAGGGAAGTGCAATGTGATTTTAGAGAATAGAGGAGGTGACTATATGATTTCAATAAAATTGAGGGGGTGTCATTCGAAATTTCCCATTTTTTTTTCCGGACCAGCTTAAATTTCGATATATTGACCATGGTTACCTCAGAGCATCTCAAGTCCATCTATATATATCCATCTTGGATGGAGACCAAATCTCCAATATATGTGGGGATATTTTTGTAATTTTTCCTTCCTTTTCTTTAAGGGGCACTTAAATAATGATCCTTTCAGTCACTTGAAATTAGAAAATCATCCTGAGCCTATTTAGAACTTATGTTATCATACCGAGATTCAAAAAAACCCTAAAATGCCCTTTATCTATATATAATTATATAATTGTAACAAATTAAGGGATTGAGGACTAAATTTAAAGTTGCATATATAGGGAGTGGGAAGTGGACCATTTTCTAACTTTTGTGGTCCTCCACCGTAATTAAAGGGATTTGGGATGAACCCAATCCCTTATATCATGCTGATTGACACTATCTCACTAACCAATATTCCCAAATCGACATTCCTTCCATTCCGCCATCCTCTCCATCCCGATCAAACTCAATCCCTGACGCCTCGACGTCCCGCCATCGTCAATCGTCCATCCCAAAATCGGGTCCAAATCCGTCCACCTTCGCCGGAAGTTTTCGTGTTCTTGAAACCGGCGCACTTCATCGTAAACGATCATTGGAATCGTTGTAGTAGCCCCAATCATCACCACCCATATGGGTGAGTTTGTTTTGTCTCTAATGGCCATTGATTTAGCTTCATTCATAGAGCACAACATAGAGATTGTGTGTTTCGAGAAAATAGCTCTTGTATATCATTTTAATTTTTACCTGATTTTACCATATTTTCTGAGTTTGAGTTTTTTGTTACCATGATTACTGGTTCTTTACCCCAATCATCACCACCCATATGGGTGAGTTTGTTTTGTCTCTAATGGCCATTGATTTAGCTTCATTCATAGAGCACAACATAGAGATTGTGTGTTTCGAGAAAATAGCTCCCGTATATCATTTTTTACCTGATTTTACCATATTTTCTGAGTTTGAGTTTTTTGTTACCATCATTACTGGTTCTTTACCTTTTTTTACCATGATTATTCCTAATTTTACCATATTTATTGAGTTTGAATTGATGTTTTCACAACAATTACTCAGTCATTAGTTTACCTTTGCATTTTTTTACCATGATTATTTAAAATTTCTCCATCTTTACTATGGTGGTATTTATTTTTACCATAAACTTGGTGTTTGGCTCATGTATGCAATTTTTACCATATTTACCGGTGCAAATTTAAATTTTTTTTTTTATCATGTTCCGTTTATTTTACCATGTTTGAACATTTCCATTTTTATTTTAACCACGACTATACGAAATTGAGGGATGAGTTTGCTGTGGCTTTTTGAATTATGATGGCTTTTTGTATTTTTTTTCTTTTAGTTTCAAATTTCAACCATTTAAAATGGAAACCAAATCAATGGGATTTGGTTGTTTTGAATGTTTGAAATTTTTGAAGATATAATCAATCCCACTAATTTAGGAAGACAATATACACATACATATGGATATCTTATTAAAAGGGTAAGATAGGTAATTTACACTCTGAGAGGATGAAAACATAAGTCCATAAATAATGGGGGATGGAAATCTAATTTGCACCCAAAAATCGGATGGATATTTAATTACCTCTTTCTTTAATTAGTACCTCTAAAATTCTCCTATATGACGTATAAAAAGTTGAAAAAAAAAAGGAGACTAAACTATAAAATCTCTCCTCAATATGGAGATTTGGTAAAAAAAAATTGGAGATAGAGAGATGGATTGTAGTTACAATTCACCTCTTAAAACTCCTTCTTTGAGTAGGTAGCGGAATATCAAATCTCAAAATTGCTTGTGCACCAGACTCTCTTGCCAATGGCCACAATTTAGAACTAATTGGAACGGTTCTTTTTAAAAAATGCAGAGCAGTTAGCAATTATTTTAGCATTTTCAAAAGGCACCACTTGCCTTTCCTCTCTCATTTTTCTAAGAGTTAGACGGTTTACTAGGTCGGACTTGAATATTTAAATCAGAAGGAAATAAATAAAAAAGAGTGAAACAAGCATTTTAACAAAGTGATAGAGAAATAGACAGAGAGCAACTTGTGAATAAATTTGCTAAAACATTGCTTCTAACGTTTATTTTTTGTTAATACGATTGACCTAATTTATGGACACCTAGGTATCCTAATTTGGAGAATTTTATGTGGACCAAGAAAGGACCCTGCTGGGGGTACAGAGGTTTTGGGATAGAAAATGTACCGAGCCCTCTCGGGGACCCACTTTTGGATCCCACACGAGTGATCCGAATCGTTCATTGTTCTTAAAATATTTTTTCGAGGGGCCCCACAAAAAATCAGCTCAATCGGACGGTTAGATGTGCTTGAACCAAAGTCCCACCGTTTCAAACAAAAAATTTCAGATCACTCGTGTGAGACCCAAAAGTGGGTCCCCGAGAGGGCTCGGTACATTTTCTGTCCCAAAACCTCTGTACCCGTAGGTTTATCCGACCAAGAAATTCAAACACGCAGAACTAAAAAATTGATTGATCGGATATCAGTAAACCCAGAAATTCAAACAGGCAAAACGTAAAAATTGGTTGATCGGATATTAGTAAATACGTGATCATATCAAACTTCCAAGAGAAAACAGACATAAAAGTATGTTTTGAAACTTCAACCATCCCATTTGTCTTCGAACGAACTAATTAACTTGCTCATGTATGTACCATATCCAATCATCTTCCAAAAACAAAAATTCTTTATAGGCCATCTCCAGAGTACAAACTGGATCATATTGGATGCAAAGGAAAGCTTCCTCCACTTGCTTATAACAAGTTTTTTTTTTTTTTTTTTTGAACGACAGAAATTTTATTAATCAAAGGTAAGGATACATGCAAGCAATTAAAACGACATTAGAGGAAATGCATCACAACAACAAGAGAATAACACTGTTTATCTAACTTGCTTTTAACAAGTTAGATAACACTGTTTGTAACAACACATTTTCTGCTGCTTCGTCCATACTCAACAAGCCTTGCTTCCACCGTCACATCTTCCCCAAACTCACATGCCTTGTCTTCCTCAATCCTCCCAATTATTCCAACGCCCCCTGTCCGCCGCAAGCTTCTCCTGCCGGCTGCTGCTGGCAATTTCACACACCGTGGCCGCTTGAGAATCTCGGACTGAACCCTATTGCTCAGGTTCCGAGCGGACGCAGCCCTCACTTGCTCCGTTACATCTTCATTTCGGGTGGAATTTTCTGCGGAGACGAAATTCATGGTACCGGGCAGGTTGTAGAATGGGGCATCAGTGCAATAGCCGCTTGCGCCTCGATACTCGCCAGGCGCTGCCCAATCCAACATGGTCCGGACGTAGAAGTCCCTAGCCTTGGTCAACACTCTAATGGGTGCCTTGAAATATCTTGCGTATTTGTTTTCTTTCCCATCCTTTTTATCCATCTGAATTTTGCTCTGGTTTACACCGGTAGAAAGTCAAACGGCTTGCTGAGAGAGAGAGAGAGAGAGAGAGAGAAAGAGACGATTAAGATGGATTTAGCTTAGTGAATGCAATGACTAATTTAATACTCCCTCCGTCACATTTTAAATATCCCCTACGTAAAGTCGTGTCATTTTGACTTTAAAAGAAAATGTATTTCTAAATATATTTTTTTCAAAAATTTTTACACCATTCAAAAGTACTCATTGAGATCTTTTGAACGGTGCAAAAAAATTTAAAAAGTAATTTCGAAAGTATTTTATTTTTTAAAGTCAAAGTAGCCCAGTCTCCCGTAGGAGACATTTAAATTGGGACGGAGGAAGTAGGAGATTAGGAGAAAAACTTGTATCATTGAAATTCCTGCCTCCGTCCCTGTTTGCAAAGTATTTTTGGGAAAAAAATTCGCTCCTGCGTAATGAAATTCCTAACTTCGTCCCTGCTTGCATGCCTAACGGGTAGCGCCACGTGATACCTGTCGGGGCATCCGAGCCATCCAAACATGTTTTGGACGGCCCAGATTTAAGGGTGGCATTTTTGTAAATTTTGAGGGCAAATTTACACCTACAAATTTGGGTCATCCAAAACATGTTTGGATGGCTCGGATGTGGCGACAGATACCACGTGGCGTTAAACTTTCCGCGTGCAAGTTTTTCTCGTAGATTAATATAGAGGGAAAATGTTTCATCACTAGAGTTGGTAAACACTAGACCTTATTATATGACGACATTTTTCTAGCTATTTTATGTTACTGGTCTAACCCGACGTGCTTCGCACGTTACCACGTGAATTTTTGAAATTTTCTTTAACAATTGGCACAGTTATTGTTTCCTTCTTACATATGTGTAATTCGTTGAGTACAGTTACGATTAGCTCCAAAACTTACACCTTAAATCACTAATCTTCGAAGCTGCGATCCATCAGTTAAAACATCCAATTCCACATCCAATTTTATAGTACTAATATTTTCCTCTATTGCAAGTTGCAATCCATCCCTTAAATCCTAAATCTTCTTTACAAGTAAACAAAGGAGATGGAAAATGCAAAACAACAGCATCACGAATACCACGTCAACTATGACAAATATTCCAGCACAAATACCTATGAATCCAGCTTCGACCATTCATGAAGTCCAGGGAGGGAACGTCGTTCACTGGCTCAGAGTTTACATTGTGTGTTTTCCCAAACAACCTTTGAAAAAAAAAAAAAGAACAATAATTTGCTTGAATTTCGATAACACATTTTCTGTATTCAGACAAATTCACATGTTATTCAAATATTGCAAAAGATTCATTGTAAAAAGTAATCGATTTTGATCATAACCGTAATATCTTGTTGATCACCTATTGGATTCATATATTGACAAAGCTGTGGTGGCCTAGAAATTTTGCACATTTTTGTGTGTGTGTGTGATATATACTTCTATTAAATGTTACATTTTTCTTTTGTTTAATTACGACGTAGTGTACATGTACCATGGAAGTGGATGCATATGACACGCATTATTTTGGAGGATGATACATATTTTTTATGTTGTGGTATACAATTTTTGGCAAATTAGTTACACATCTTTTTTTTTTGCACGGCGAAAAAAGAATTTTATTGCTCCAATTAGAGAAGATACAATAAAAGAGGGACAAAGCATAGAGGCATCAACACGCGAGAGAAACATCCCAACTAGGTTGGCACCTAACTCTCACGACAATCATATGCCGCTAAGCCCCAAACAAGGTTGGCAAGAGACCAACCAGTCGCACCCAATAAATTAGTTACACATCTTTATGATATTGTTGCGTATTAATTTGACAAATTTGTAATAGGGGTGTACGGTTCTCCCCAAAATATTCATTCATTTTTTTAAAGATTATTTTCCCAGTTTTTTGTTAGTCAACGTATTTTTTTTGGTACACAAATTTTTTTTAGCGTGTACCGCATCCATTGGCCTATCCTCTCTCTTTATATATAACTCAGTTGAATAAAAAAATTAGAGCAATCATTAAATGAAATACGCAGTATACTCCCAAATGATCAGTTGAACATATATACATACATGTGATAAAAAGCATGCATATATTAGGGTCTAATAGAGATTTGTAGATAGAAAAGCTAAATCGAAGGGGAAGGTAAGGATAATGATAGGCGCGCAATATCTCAAGATATAAGCGCCTAAATAGGGCGAATTAGCACGTTAGAGGCGCGATTTATTCCATTTTCCACTTGATGCGGTGTTGTCTTTGATTTTTCTTGTTTTTGGTTGTTTTGTAGGGAACAGGTCGGAAAGAGCGCGTAAAGTGGACACATGGCGGTCGGGCATGTTGGGAACCGGTGGGACCCAAGTGAGGACGACCAAACAAGCTTGGAAGGCAGTTTAAGGGTGTCGGTATCGATACAGGGATTGTCCTGTATCGATACCCGTGTACCATTTAGCGAACAGAAGCTATGGGTATCGATACAGGACTTCTCCTGTATCGATACCGAGGGTCTTAAAAAGCCAGAAATTGACTTGCCACGTGTGTTGACTTCGGGGGATATAAATACTCCGATTTTAGGTCGAATTAGGGTCCCCAACTTTGTTTTGTTCTTCTTCCGTTTGAGGAGCCGACTTCCTTTGGAGATTTTCCTTTCAAGTTTTCAAGCTTTGTTCAATTACTCGCATTCCGGTAACTCGTTATTAATTCCCGTTCTTTAATAAAGTTATTCTTTGGTACTTGTTTAATTCGTATCTTTTGTTTATTTCGTATTCAGAAGCATGTTTCAATCTAGGGTTTTCTTCGCTTATTGCGTAAGCATGAGTGAGTAGTCGCATCGAGTGCGGCTGCGGGGCGAGGGCGCCCACGTTGAGTCTAAACAATATTTCACCTCGGGGTCGAATTAAATCAATTTCATGCAATTTTGGGAACTAGAAACTTCTCTAACGAACAACCCAAGCATTACCGGAATTCGAGTGCGCACGGAATCTGGTGACAGGTGGTGCGCATTCGTTAGAAATTCTTTCTCGTATTCTAAAATCAGTAAAAAGGATTAATTGTGGCCCGAGAAAGTATTGTTTAGGCCAGGCGTGGACGCTGAGTTCCCACAGCTGTGCTCTTCTTATTAATTCGCATTCGAACAGTTAAATTAGTTCAGTAGTTAATTAATTAATTTCATAAAATCACAAAGGGTGGCTACCTAAGAGCCGTTTCAAAGTTCACAACCCGAGTTTTTAGTTAAGCACTCTCCGCCGTCTCTGTGGATTCGATTCCGGTCTTACCGGGTATTATGCTACACCGGTCTCAGCCCTACGCTTGGGGCAACCCATTAATTTAGGTCTAGGATTCGGTCAAGCAGATAACATGACTGGTTGGTGGTTGGTTCATGAGGGGTGCATGATTAACACGAAAGCATGTGTGAGAATGTTGTGAATGTGTAAGGTAAAGAGAGAATGAGTGTGGAGTCCTAAGGGCAAAAGTGGCATTTGGGGATGCAGATGTCATGTATTTCCATCCAGTTGACTAAATGGTCTTATGTGTGTGACCCAATTTTCTGAAGTAGGGAAGTGCAATGTGATTTTAAAGAATGGACGAGGTGATTGGGATTTCAATAAAATTGAAGGGGTGTCATTGAAATTTACCCTTTTCCTAATAATGCATGTTGTTCCGGACCAGCTTAAATTTTGATATTTACTATGGTTACCATAGAGCATGTGAAGTCCATCTCTATATCTCCAGCTTGGAGACCAAATCTCCATATATGAGGGGAAATTTTGTAATTTTCGTCTCTTTTTTTCAACTTTTTGTAATTGTTCTTTTTTACAAAGTTTGTCTCCAAATTCACTTTTGGGTCTCCAAAAATGGAGACCTCACCTTCATTTTGGAGACCAAATCTCTATAAAGGACAATAACTCCCTCCAAGATTCTCCCATAAAGTATAAAAAGTTGAACAAAAGAAGGGACAAATTACGAAATCTTCCCTCAATATGGAGATTTGGTCTAAAAAATAGAGATATAGAGATGGATTGGAGTTACCATTCACCTCTTAAAACTCCTTGTTTGAGTAGTAGGTAGTGGAATCTCAAATCTCAATATTGCTTTTGCACCAGACTCTCTTGCCAATGGCCACAATTTAGAATTAATTGGAACGGTTCTTTTTAAAAAATGAGGGGCAGTTTGCAATTATTTTATCATTTTCACAAGGCACCACTTGCCTCTCCTCTCTGATTGTTCTAAGAGTTGGATGGTGTACTAGATCGGACTTGAATATTTAAATCAGAGGGAAAAAATAAAAAAGAGTGAAACAAGTATTCAAGAAAGTGACAGATATAGATAGAGAGCAACTTGTAAATAAATTTGCTAAAACATTCCTTCTAAGATTTATCTTTTGATAAGACGATGGAGCTAATTTACGGACACCTGGGTATCCTAATTCGGAGAATTTTATGTGGAATAATTAGTCATACATACATAATATTTTGCCTATTTGAAGGTAAGGACAAGGAACTTTGACAAACAAACATAAAGACATTGTTTGTAATTATGATTGGTAAGGACCCTATTTGTTAGGGACACGACTGCACACTGATCATTATAACCTCATTTACTCAATGTTCCTCATCTGTCTCTCTCTCTCCTTCACCTTCTTCCATTCAATTGCTAACTAATCATCACCATCACTCTACTATGGCACACCACTCCAATTCCTCTGTTCTCCTACCTGACTTCCTCCGTCCCTTTTAATTTCTGCCACCACTAGACCCACTTCGTGCTCTTTTTCTCCTCTATCTTCTCTCACTAGAAATCCGTCACCGTCGTCCCATCCAACCGCCTTTGCCTTGCATCCCTTCATCATAACCAGTTCAAGTAACCACTTTGAATCCCCCTTATAGATGTAAATTAGACAAGAGATAATTTTTCAATCGACACATCTATTAAAATGAAGAGCATAATTCTTATTTTTCTTCATTCTCTCTGATCCTTCTTCATTCTTGCTTTGAATGGCGTTGCATGCGGCAATGACTTTGTCGTCGATAAAAATTTGGCAGTCAGTAATCTGATCTTGTGTGTGTGGTAACAAAAGGTTAGGTCTCTTCGTACAAGGGTTTCAAAAAAAGATTCCGATTGGTAAGTTTTAATTTTTTTGGTCGCCGGAGGTGGGGTGGTGGTCGGCCGGAGGTGGGATGGTGATTTTTTTGAATTTTATGTTCAAAATTAGAATTTTTAAAAATTAGTGACATTTCACTAATTTTTTTTGTTCGCCGAGAGTGGTCGGCTAGAGGTGGGGTGGTGATTTTTTTGAATTTTATGTTCAAAATTAGAATTTTTAAAAATTAGTGACATTTCACTAATTTTTTTGGTCGTCAGAAGTGGTCGGCCAGAGGTGGGGTGATGATTTTTTTGAATTTTATGTTCAAAATTTGAATTTTTAAAAATTAGTGACATTTCACTAATTTTTTTGGTCGCTCGAAGTGGTCAGCCAAATGTGCGGTGGTGGTCGGCCGGAGGTAGAATGGAATTTTTTTGAATTTTATGTTTAAAATTAGAATTTTTAAAAATTAGTGACATCTTACTAATTTTTTTGGTCGCCGGAAGTGATTGGCTAGCGGTGGGGTGGTGGTCGGTCGGAAGTTGGGTGGTGATTTTTTTGAATTTTATGTTTGAAATTAGAATATTAAAAAATTAGCGACATCTCACTAATTTTTTTAGTTGCCCGAAGTGCTAGGCTAGAGGTGGGGTGCTGGTCGGCCGGAGGTTGGGTGGTGAGTTTTTTTAATTTTATATTCGAAATTAGAATTTTAAAAAAATAGTGACATCTCATTGATTTTTTTAGTTGCCAGAAGTGGTAGGCTAGAGGTGGGGTGCTGGTCGGCCGGAGGTTGGGTGGTGAGTTTTTTTAATTTTATATTCGAAATTAGAATTTTAAAAAATTAGTGACATCTCACTGATTTTTTTGGTCGCCAGCGAGAGATGGGGTGGTGGTTGGCCAGAGGTGGGGTGGTGATTTTTTTGAATTTTATGTTCGAAATTAGAATTTTAAAAAATTAGTGACGTCTCACTAATTTTTTTGGTCGCCAAGTGATCGGCTAGAGGTGGGGTGGTGGTCGGCCGGAGGTGGGGTAGTGATTTTTTGGAATTTCATGTTCGAAATTAGAATTTTAAAAATTAGTGACATCTCACTAATTTTTTGGTCGCCGGAAGTGGTCGGCGAGAGGTGGGGTGGTGGTGGGCCAGAGGTGGGTTGGCGATTTTTTTGAATTTTGTGGGCGAAATTAGAACTTTTAAAAATTAGTGAGATGTCACTAATTTTTTGGTCGCCGGAAGAAGTCTGCCAGAGGTGGGGTGGTTGTCGGCCGAAGGTGAGGTGGCGATTTTTTTGAATTTTATGGACGAAATTAGAGCTTTTAAAAATTAGTGACATCTCACTAATTTTTTGGTCGCTGGAAGTGGTCGGCTAGAGGTGGGGTAATGGTCGGCCAGAGGTGGGGTGGCGATTGTTTTTTAATATTATGGATGAAATTAGAACTTTTAAAAATTAGTGATATTTCATTAATTTTTTGTCTTTATGTTCAATTGCATAAGTTTCTTGTCCTTCCCTTTAAAAATGTCAAATGTTTTTTGTTTTTATGTTCGATTACAAAAGTTTCTTGTCCTTCCTTTTAAAAATGTCAAATGTTTTGAATTTTTGGCTAAGTGACCCATTTTATGTGGACTCAGAAATTCAAACACGCAAAACTAAAAAAATTCATTGATCAAATATCCGTAAATACGTGATAATATCAAACTTCCAAGAGAAAATAGCTACTCCCTCCGTTCCTTAAAAAGAGTAGCATATTCCATTTTGTGTTGTTCCTAATTAAGAATGATGTGGGTAAAAATTGGTACATTTCTATTTTGCTCTTAAAAATGAATTTCTTTTTGAAAAGTTAGTGGGTAAGTTTAATGATGATATCTCCATCAATGACCGTAGGGAAAAGTGAATGTAAAAGTTAATGTGAAAGGGTAATGATGATTCTTTCTTAATAAATTAGAATTACGAAGTTACACACTTAAAAATGAACGGAGGGAGTATAAATTGTTGGAAATTTATCTGAAATTCAGTGTGAATGAAATGGGAAATTTGGAAGGTCTTCCGAGGCAACCGAAGAGACCCCAAGAGGTTGGAAATTACGCGTGATAAGTGTTGGTTAATACACTGGTTAATACACCACAATTACACCCCTCCATGATGAGGATTGAATGACATTTCAAATTCATTGTTGGGAGTTATAGCATCAATTCAAATTCGTATTCCTGTTGGGAGTTACCGTTTTAGAATTGAATTGCTATATTCAACAACCCTATTGATTGGGGAGGCTCCCCTATTGAATTTCGTATTGATGGAGGAGACTCCTCCTTCACCTGTATAAAGGCAACATATGTCATTGTATCTTCATCAGAAATTCGTGTCACTTTCAAGCTCCTGAAATTCATCTTTGAGAGAGAGAGGCAGATGCTAATAAGTACGTCAAGGCAGCCGACAGAGGTGTTCTGGTAGTTTGTGGTTGTCGTTTTATCCTGGGACGAAGACACTGGTGTATCCTACGTACAATACCCACGGTAGACGACGAATCTTTGTTAAGGAGACTGTGGCATCATAGGACTCGGCTCGTGTTTCCTAAACATTGTTTGTATCTTTTTCCCGTTAATGTTATTTACATTTCAGTTCTGTTCATGTAACTTGTATCTCAGTTAATATGAATGAAATTGTATTTATGATATTTTGTGATTGTTGAATAATTTTTCCAACATAAATTTTATGTGGCCCCAAAAATTCAAACGTGCAAAACTAAAAAATTGGTTGATCTAAATAGGTGATCATATCAAACTTCCAAGAAAAAATAGACGTAAAAATATGTTTTGAAACTTCAACCATCCCATTCTTCTTCGAACAAACTAATTAACCTGCTCATGTATCTACCATATCCAATCATCTTCCGAAAACAAAAATTCTTTATAGGCCATCTTCAGAGTACAAACTGGATCAGATTGGATGCAAAGTAAACTTGAGGGGAGCGTCCTCCACTTATTTGCTTATAACATAACAAGTTAAATAACACTGTTTGAAACAACACAATTTCTGTTGCTTCGTACAATGCCGGCTTATTAGTTTTGGAGGCCTGAAATCGGAATCATTAGATGAGGCCCTTCATGCATGTATTTTGTATAATAAAATTTTTGAACACAACTTTGTAAAAAACCATTACAAAATATTTATCATTGTATAAATTTAAACATATATTCAAACAAAAAAAAACAACCATTACAATATATAAGATGCATATATTTTTGTGGGCCCATATTTATTTACATTTTTGGAGGGGTCCATATCAGTGGCTTCATTGGCTTATGCCATGAGCCGGCCCTGGCTTCATCCATACTCAACATGCCTTTTTTTTTTTTTTTTTTTCTGTTCGTCGGAATTTCTATACTCAACATGCCTTTGTCCCTACCGTTACATCTCCCCAAACTCTCATGCCTTGTCTTCCTCAATCCTCCCAATTATTCCAACGCTCCCCATCCGCCGCAAGCTTCTCCCGCCGGCTGCTGCTGGCAATTTCACATACCGCGGCCGCCTGAGAATCTCGGACTGAAATCTTGTGCTCGGATTCCTAGCGGACGCAGCCCTCACGAGCTCCGTTACATCTTCATTTCGGGTAGAATTTTCTGCGGAGACGAAATTCATGGTACCGGGCAGGTTGTAGAATGGGCCATCAGTGCAATAGCCGCTTGCGCCGTGGTACTCACCACGCGTCGCCCAATCCAACATGGTCCGGACGTAGAAGTCCCTGGCCTTGTTCAGCACTCTAATGGGTGCCTTGAAATATCTTGCGTATTTGGTTTCTTTCCCATCGTTTTTAGCCATCTGAATTTTGCTCTGGTTTACACAGGTTAAAAAGTCAAATGGCTTGCTCAGAGAGAGAGAGAGATGGGGGATAAGGATGGATTTAGAGAGAGAGAGAGAGAGAGATATGGGGGATAAGGATGGATTTAGCTTAGTGCATGCAATGACTAATTAATAGGAGATTAGGAGAAAAACTTGCCACCTTGTTTGGTTTGGGTCTTGGGTTTTGAGTATTGAGAGTAATAAAAATAATAATTGGAAATTAGGAGTAATGATTAGAGAGAAATGAGAATAAAAATTAAAAATAGAGGTAATGATGGGAAATAAATAGGGATAATGACTGAGTAATAATTTAGAAACCGGGTCTTGAGACCCAAACCGAACAAGACCTGCATCACTGAAATTGTTGGCTCCGTCCCTGTTTGCAGAGTATTTTGGAAAACAAATTCGCCTCTGCGTAGTGCAATTCCTGACTCCATCCCTGCTTGCATGCCTAACGGATGCTGCCACGTGATACCTATCGCTGCATCCGAGCCATCCAAACATGTTTTGGACGGCGCAAATTTGTTGGGGTAAATTTGCCCTCAAAATTTACAAAAATGCCACCCTTAAATCTGGACCGTCCAAAACATGTTTGGATGACTCGAATGCGGCGAGAGGTACACGTGGCGGTAACCTTTCCACGTGCAAGTTTTTCTCGTAGATTAATATAGAGCACTAGTGTAGGTAACAACTAAACCTTATTGTATGCCGACATTTTTCAGGCTATTTTATGTTACTCGTCTAACTCGACGTGCTTCGCACATTACCGTGTGCTCATTGTTTGTGTGATTATTGAAATTCTCTTTTAACGATCGGCACAATTATTGTTTCCTTCTTAAATATATGTAATTCATTGAGCACAGTTATGATTAGCTCCAAAACTCATAGCTTAAATCACTAATCTTGGAAGCTGGAATCCATCAGGTAAAACATCCAATTCCACATCCAATTTTATACTAATATGTTCCTCTATTTCAAGTTGCAAACCATCCATTAAAAATCCTAAATCGTCTTTACATGTAAACGAAGGAGATGGAAAATGCAAAATAACAGCATCACGAATACCATGTCAACTATGACAATTCCAGCACATAAACCTATGAATCCAGCTTCGACCATTCATAACGTCCTGGGAGGGAACGTCGTTCACAGGATCAGAGTTTGCCTGCCAAAAAAAGGCCGTACAAACCCAATTAGTTGTGGGGAAAGGACAAAAAAAAAAGTTTTGTGTTATCCGTTACTACAACAAAAGTCGGTTTCTATATCATGCGAAAAATGCTATAGAACGATATATATAGCGTTTCAGCAAATGCTATATTAGCCGGCGCTATAAAAGGGGTGAGACCTACCATAGCATTTTTGGCCCGCTATATTTGTATATCAAATATAGTGTTTCCTGCTTTTTCCATAGCAGTTGTAGCCCACTATATTTAGTGCATCGATCAAAGATAGCCTTTCATACCTACTATGATTTTTCATGTTTCCATAGCATTTCTTGACCCCTATTATTTGTCTACGTTTAATAACATTCCCAAAATGCTATTAACCGTATTAACTGTATATTTTCTATAGCATATTGGACCTGCTATATAATGTATAATTTCTATAACATTTTTGGCCGCCTATTTATACTTCACATTTCATTGCATTCTTTGAATATTGTGTACCACAATATTTTCTGCAGAAATTCTGGTGCTTATTCCAGTAACCTGAATTCTATTCCATTCCAAGAAAAAAAGATAATCTCAATGACTACACATTCCTTGGCAATATGTTCACAATATTCCATACAAATTCCCAAAAGATATCATTCTTTGAACATCCAAGTGATTAACATTACATAGAAGAAAATAAGTACTGTATATTACATGTTCCTCCTACTCATCTCTATACCAAAGTGGAGTACAAGCCTTGACACTTGACACCATAATATCAACAAAAAGGCTTCAAAGCACTGCAAGATCATGTATCTATATCATTAGCCAAAATACCATCAAAAGGACTTCAACCAATTAACTATAACCAGCAATACCAAGATCCAATCTTCGATCAACAAAAAGTGATGAAACAATTTCTCTTCTCTATCAACGCATAGACCTACACATAGTAGATCGATGCAAATTGATTAAACATTTGCTCATTCAATATGTATGTGTTGTATATGTAAGACAGCACACAAAATCGCTAAGTTCCAAATGAAACATATGCAATCTCAAATCAGGGTACACCAACCCGTGTCATCACCACAGGAAATGAAAATCTCTTCCATTTCACATACAAATAGACCAAACAAAATTTAGAAAACATTGAAGATAATGTATAAGCAAGGCAGATAAATTCTAGTCCTTTAATTTGAAGCTACATTTTGCTATATTTCAGTGCCACTATTGTGTTTGTGACACGCTTACTCCATGGGTCCGTTGAGGCAATGGCACTTCCAGTATTGACCATTGTCACGGTTATGACAAAGATGAGTTCTGGATTTATAAAAGGAAACACTTCAAACAGGGCAATAAAGCTCTAGTACTACCAATGCATAAACTTCCCGATACTTCTTTGTTTGCGTTACTACAACAAAACCAATGCCCACCACTCACACAGCTGCCACCTAATACACAATCGATGGGTCTGTCGAACCAAACTTGTGTTTGTATTCTCTCCAATGAAAAGACTCCGACTCAATGAAAGTGTAGAAAAAATCAACTCTTAAAAAATGAATGAAGCATGCCACATCTGTAGACTAACTGGTGACCCTACGAATAGTCACTAGGGAAAAGAGACACCTCTATTCACGAAAGGACGCGTCGGTCCATAGCGAACAGGTGCCAATAAAAAGATGCAACTCCAATACCAATGTTGTAACCGATCGAGGAGGATGAGTTTGAATTCGCACTTGTGGGATTATCATCGCATATTCACTCAGGGAAATGGATACTGGAACACACTTTAAATAAAATATTTTTCCAACATCGTGTTCAAGTAGCAGTAAAAGATGTGTTGAGTTCTGATGCCTGATCGCACAGGTGAGTAACTCTGAATATCTTGTCCGTACAGGGCTCAGCACCGTCCGGACGACAATTGGGGTCATAGTAGGTTTTGTTTGAAGTCTAAATTCTCAGAACATTCTGTCCGGATGGTGGTTAATTAAATCCGGACGGTTGGATATGGAAGAAAGCGCTTATGCGCATTTTTTAGAGTTTTCTGATGTAGTGTATTGCCTTGTACTATAAAAAGAACACATAGGGCAGCCACAATTGAAATTCTGATTCTCTTTCATTATAGTGAACCTCCCCAGCACCACGTGGAGGACGATTAAGCAATTAGCTTGATACAACTTGGAAGATTTGGTGGCTTTTGTTCAGTAATTTGTGCAGAAAAATATATGAAAAAGGAAAGAGAAGATTGGGAATTTTATTGAAGGAAAGAATTCAAGAATGAAATGTCTGGTTTGGGAACTCTCGTCCCTTACAGTTGGAAGCTCTCGTTCCAAAATGTATCTTTACACATCGACCCCCTCTTCCTCGCCTCAACTGCCCTATTTATTTCCCTCCAATCCCGTAACTAACTTTTACAAGGGAAAACAGAAATGCAAACAGAAATACAAGTCTGGAACAGAACGAACAGAAAGAAACTACAACTGGGGTGACGTGGCAATTAATTGGGGTGTAACATAGCTTAAGTCAAAACGATGTATATCTTGTGTCTTGCTCTTGATTAATTGACGATTAAGCAATTAGCTTAAGTCAAAACGATGTATATCTTGTGTCTTGCTCTTGATTAATTGTTTGTTTGTTTTTCTGCGTACTGCATTACAAAATGAGATAAAAATCACAATTATTTTTCGTACAGATTAAATACCTATATTCAATTACAGAGCTAGCTTAATTGGCCAGCATGGGCTCTAGTACCCCTCACGTTTTTATAAAAAAATTCAAATGATTTTATTGATAACTAAATTGGTATTTATTGATATGTATCTAACATCATTAACAAAGTTATCATCAACTCTAACATTAATATTCTTGGAAAGTCATTTTGATTTTTCATAGAGCACAACATATATAAATGTGCTGTTATTTTAGTTACTAAAAGAAAAGAACATAACAATTTTTTTCAGTGACAAATTTACACGGAGTAAATAATGAGATATACCACCCGTTTTTTTTTTTTTTTTGATCGGCAACAAGTTTATTGAGGTAACCTGACAAAGGGTACATCAGGTAGGAGAGAGAGGAGAGAGGGGAGGGGACTCCAACCAAAGTTGAAGAAATTAACACACCCAATGGGACAAAGCCCAAACACCTATTGGGTCAAGCCCAAACACCTGATGGCCTAGCCCAACAAAAGGCATACCAAATAAAACAAAGAGGAACAAACAAAAAAAAACCATGGGCCACAAGCCCAGATACACCAATCAACCCAAACCACCTAAACAAACCCTAGATCTAAAGCAGATCAAAACCAGCCGCACCACCATGTCGCCGGCCACCACGTCAACCAGCCAAACCACCACGCCAGACAGCCGCCGACCAAGGCCAAGAATCGAAAAACCACAGACAAACAGAGTCAAGAATGCACACCGCCGAGAGCCCCACAGCACTGATGGATCTCCGTATCGACCGCCAAGGAGCCGCCATACCGGTCCTTACAAACGGTCAGGGATACCAAACAACCAGGGCTCCAACCGCCGCCGTACACCACCGACAGAGGTCAACCATGAAGCTCCGGTTCAAGCACCACCAAAGGTCTGTCGTGAAGACCTCCCCTTGCCGTTAGGTCTAACCGGAATCACTCAGGAGTGAAACACGGTGGGAGGCCACACGGTCCTCCCCCCACCAGATGCCAAATCGACCTCGCCGTTAGGCCTAACCGGGTAACCCGAGAATGTTACCTGGCGGTTACAGAGGTGGAAAGGACGAGGAGCGAAGGAGAAAACCTGCAACGGAGCACGGCGAGGGACAGAGCAGATGAAGACTAGGGAAAGGAGAAGAAGCGCCCTGGGGGAGAGGGAAAGAGGCGTCGCCTCCCCCCCAAGCTTGGAATGAATGTTGGCTAGGGTTTGACTAGCTTGGAATGTCGGCTGCTGCTTTTAGAGAGAGAGAGAGAGAGAGAGAGAGGCGTGATAACATACATGTTGTGAGATACACCACCCGTAGGTCACGTAGTTCGCGTAATGGCCTGTCGAATATTGATTACGGTATCATTTCAAGAAATGTACATTTTCCTTTTAGTTCAAAGCCTACTAAGTAGGGATGGTAATTTCCACCGACCCGATCGAATCCGATCCGCTCCCCGATCCAAATGGATCGGCGTTTTGGAGATTTGTTTGGAGACTGGGTCGGATTTGGGGATTTTTTTAAAAAAAATTCGGGGATCGGATCGGGGACGGGTAGTAGTGTATCCCCACTCCGAATCCGATCCGATCTGTCCCCGAATCCCCGTTTTATATTTTATTATATATATATATATATCATATGTGTTTAGGGTTTTGAGTTGAGAAACAAAACACAATATAGTCGTCTATCTATTCCTCACTCCTCACTCCTCAGTCTCCTCTCCTTAGTCATAGCCGCCGCAGTCCACAACCACCATTCATCCGCCGGCAGCCGACTCTCCAGGTTCTCTCTCTCTGTCTCGATCTCGATCTCTCATCTCCCTGACTCCCTCTCGAGACTCGATACCCATACCCATTACTCGTCTACTCGATACCCATACCCATACACAATACTCGTCTACTCTCTCTCTTGCTGATTATAGAGTTATTCAAAGAAAGGGGTCACTGGTTCTGTGGCTAAAGATCTACCTATTGAGATAGTGGTTGTGTATTTGAACCTGGTCCTGGGGTATCTTCTTTACTTACAGTATCAATGGTTACTGGTTAGTTTTACTTTTGAGAGAAAAAAAATATGTCAAAGGCTAAGTCTGTAGTCCATCGACCCCTCACGGACTATCTGCAAGGGGTGGAGTTCCAATATGGGATTAATGTTGAATGTTTCTTGTGTACAAACCAATAATGTGTAAGCTTGTGATCGTCTGATTGTTTGAATGTCAAAGGCTAAGTCTGAATTTTTTTTTTTGCAATTACTTGTGAATGGCTGATTCGTGGTGCTGTTTATTTGTGTTTTTTTTTTTTTTTTTGATTGATTATTCTCCTGCTACTTGGAATTTCCCCAAATCCCCGGTTTGGATCTCCGTTCCCCATTTGGGGCGGGGATGGAGGGGGAAAAATAATCCCCATTGGGGATCGGGGCGGGGACGGGGATGGGGGAGGGGTTCGAGGATCGGGGACGGGGATAGTAGTCTCCGGCCCCGTCCCGTCCCGTCCCCATTGCCAACCCTACTACTAAGATACATGATATCTCAATATATTAATTAATAGTTAATACACCTATGTATACGTATACAGATGTTTCGGAGATGCTCCACTCTTTATAGATTCTAATTAAGAAAAGTCATTTTCACATTCCCATCCCGCTTTCACACCCACGCCCAATTGCGTGATTTAGGTTAAGACAAACATGAAATTAGCTTCCTCGACAAGAAATACACGAATCCACCATTTTATGGTGGCCCACAAGTGAATTGGATTCAACAAAAGTGTATTAATTCAAGCAATCTGTCAAAGGGGATTATTTGTTGTTTCATTTCGCTTCCACACTACGGAAGTGAATTAAAGGCATATTGATAGCGCGTGAAATCCATGCATTTATGCGCCTAAGTAGGATAGAGTTAGCGCGGTTTTCGTGTTTTTAATCCTCATTTTCCATTTAATGTGTGCACGTGGTTGGATTTGGTGTTTGTGCTTAATTCGCAGGAAAAAGAGGTGTTTTTGCGCTAATTGGAGTTGTTGGAGGGGCATGCATGAGAATCAAGAGTGGGAAGGCTGAGGAGGCTAAGTGTTGAAGTGGATTTCGCGTGGAAGTGATCGTAACCCGTCGGGAGCGCTACCCCATTTCTCTGGAGCGCTCAAGTTTGGCACAAAAGGGCTAAAAAATGAACAAAAGGATTAGGAGCGCTACACCAAAAGTGGTGTAGCGCTACCGCGTGGTCAAAGGGTCAACGAGTCAACAGCCGAAGTCGTACGGACCAGCCAAGATAGCGAAGCGGTAGCGCTACAGGTAAAGCTAGGTAGCGCTACCAAGGGCCTTTTACGGGTTGTGGAACGGCAGCGTTTAGCCCATCTCGTCGGATTTTCGTCGATTTTTATTAGGATTACGGATTTGAGTATAAATACTTGTTTTTAACTCATATTAGGGATCCAGACTTTTTACCTAGGGATTATTGTTCTTAGTTTTTCGGCTACAGTTCTTCAGATTTACAGCATTCCACATTCATAACTTAGATTTATTTTTCATTAACTTTGGCTGTTGTTCTTAGTTTTATTTTTCAGATTCAAGTTCAGTTCAGACTTTCAGATTTCCAGCTTTGGATTGGAGTTTTAGAGTTGTTAATCGAGTTTATTCTTTTTGCGCAATCAGTGGTATTGATTTCTGCTTTGATTTTCATTTTACAAGCATGTTTAGATCTAGGGTTTATAATATTATCGTTGCGTTCAATAGAATAATGAGCGAGTAGTCGTATAGAGCGCGGCTGCAGGCGAAGGAGCTTCGCCGTTAGGCTAATTGATGTTCTACCTCGGGGCCGAATTAACTTAAGTTTCAAGCAATTTTAGGAAACAGAAACTCTTCTAACAAACAAAACCCAGGCATCGCCGGAATTCGAATGCGCGCGGAATCTGGTGACAGGTGGTGCGCATTTGTTAGGGAGCCTTTCTCTTATTCTAAAATCAGTAAAAAAATAGGAATTGTGGCCTGAGTAAGCATCGGTTAGGCTAGTCGCGGACGCTGGATTCCCTCAGCCGTACTCTCATTTTTAATCTGCATTAAGTAAATTAGTCCAGTAATTTAGTAATCAATCTCATCAATCAAGGGGTGGCTACCTAAGAGCCAAGATAAACTGTGAACCCGTCATCTTTGAGTCCTGCACACGTTCGTCCGTCTCTGTGGTTCGACTCCGGTACTTCTGGATATTATGCTACACCGGTCGAGAGTCCTACGCTTGGGACGCGTCTTTATTTTTAGTCACCCGGTTGGTCAAGCATTTTTGGTGCCGTTGCCGGGGATGGCAACGTGTGTTCAAAGAAGTCGGGTCGTGTTAGTATCTTTGTGTTTTTATCTGAGTCAATAAAAAAAAAAAGCGTCTTTCGTTTTTAGCATCTTTTTGTTTCTAGGTTGAGTCATCTGGAGTCAGTCGAGTGGTAAGTGTTTTGTGTCTTGAGTTGAAAAAAAAAAAAAAACTGATGGGCCTTCTTGATACCCCTGGGGAGTTAGAGCAACACCATAGTATGTTGTTGAGTAAATTTGCACAAATTAACGAACCCTATTGGAATTTTGAGAGCCAAGTAGGTATTCCTTCGAGTCAATCTGCACAAATACAAAATTTTACTTGGGGTTACGGGAATATCCCTTCAAGTCAACAGGGTACCTTTGAGTCCTCTTGGGATCACGAGCATTACTCAGACATTTTTTCGAGTCAATTGGCACAAATTCCTGAACCCTTTTGGGACTACGAGACCCGCATGGCTATCCTAAAGAGTTGTTTGGCAGAGAGTGAAATTCGAAGATTTGCTGAAAAAGAGAATGAGTCTTTTAGTGAATGTTGGGAAAGCTTCAAGGGTTTTCTCAAAAATGTCACACATCATGTCTATGAGTATCTTGAAATAGTTTGTTCTTTTTACAGAGGACTTTCTCAAAAGAGTCAACAATATCTGGACGTGATGAGTAACGGGGGTTTTTGGGACAAACCACCTGCTGAGGCTTTACGGTTTTATGATCTTTTGGCCCAGATTCTGAAAAATGAATATTGTGCTTTAAATTCTAATAGTGTCAATTCCCTGCCAAAGGAAGAGGTACCTGAGTCACGTCATTTTATGGAGGATTTTGATTCGTGGTCTGAAAGCTCCTCCGAGTTTGGAGGGAGTGAAGAGTTTACTCCTAGGGAAGAGGAAGTAGGTCTGGTTAACGATGTTGAGGAGGTTGACTTGGTCTTACCGCAGTCCTCTGAATTTGGAGGGGATGTGGAGCTTACTGCTAGGGAAGAGAAAGAAGAGGAAGTTGACTCACTTGTCATTGAGGGTGGGGTTGATGATGGTTTGGTGGAACCTTCTGAGTTGGGAGCGAACGCGGAGCTAACTGCCCAATGTTCCCCCCTTGAGTCTAATGTAAAGGTCAAACCCCCTCTCATGTATCTCCCACTGTTGATCCGCGCTGCCTACGTTTTCCTTTTGCGCTCCTATGAGTCTAGAGAACGAGGAGCTCACTGCCCTCTGTGTGATGGTCCGATAGAAAAATCTCCCACTGCTGGGGAGTGGGACGCTGAGATTGATTATTTGCAGTCCTTAATGGACGAGCAAGATAGGAAGTATGGGTGTGAGAGTGAGTCTCTTATTTTTGGGGACCAAGACTTTGTTGAGGAGGAATTAGTTGAGAAACCAAACTTGGCGGATGAGGTTTTGGTAGAAGAGTCGGAGTCGACGGTAGTGGAACATATTGATTTTCTTGGTGTTGATGATTACGATTTTGTTTATCTTCCTTCTATCGCAAATTATGTCCACAGCTCGAAAATTAATTTGGTTTCACATGAGCACGTAGAGGCACTTCAATTTCTTAAAACAATTCGGCAATTGCTTTACTCGAAGTATCTTTTCTTGTGGTCTGGCCGAGTTCAGTTTTTAGCAAAGAGTTTGGAGTGGAGTGGAGCGTTCATAGTACTAATTTTTGTTGATATGTTAAATGTTCAAAATCCACGTTTGGCTAAACTCTCTCTCTCTCTCTCTCTCTCTCTCTCTCTCTCTCTCTCTATTAAAATTAATTCAAAAAAAAAAATTCTTTTTATTTCTTTTTCATTTTATTTTCCTTGTGGCCCGGCTTCCACTAGCGGGCGGTACTAATGTCATTTGTTGCCTAGTAGGTAGTTGGTTCTTCAGTCTTTTGCAGGACGAGCATGCTACCACACCAGCCTTGGTAGTCTGGGCCTCTCCGCCGGAGTGAGTGAGGCATTCAGGAGCCTCGAGCAGGGGTGCCACGAAATGTGGCGATTGTCAGTCCAATAAAGCTTCGGCGCGGCTCTGTGTGCCTAGTTGTGGACCTCTTTAGGTCCGAAGGAGCGGATCCTAGGAGCAGTTCTGATGACGAACCGCAACGGTGACGGCAAATTCCCCATACATCGGTCGGGGTCATGATGGTTGGCTGCCATCCGACGGTCCGTCTCTTTCCCTTGTTGTCCATTTATATGTTTGTCTTCATGCTCTGAGGACAGAGCAACTTTCAAGTTGGGGGAAGGGGTGTACTTTGTACACGTTTATTCTGGGTTTTGAGCGTTGTTAGTAGGTTTAAGGGATACGTTTGTTATGCTTGTTTGTATGAATCAAGTGAGCATGCTAGATTTTTGTCTAAATATCTGCCTGTTTAACTTGTTCACATGCATATATCTGGCATTCCTGTTTGAGTAGTTTCACACCATGAGCAATATTGAGTAGGTGTTCTCACTTTGTGCACAGTATGTCCTTTAAACATCTCATGTTTCGTTGTTCTTCACTTTCCGCACTTGCACAAAATAGTAGGCGTTTGTACCACATATCATAGTTGAATATTTTGCATGCATGTTGTAAGAGTTGGTGATGTACTTAGGGGATGAAACAAGGTCGTTCTTGTGTGATTAAACCACTAAATGTGTCCCATTGACCCCATTTTAAACCAGTCTGTGTCAGTTCATGTGTCAAACCTAAAAAACCGGTGTTTGGATGGTGTGTAGGGTGGTCCAGCTCTGTGCGCATTTCAGAGGCCTTGAATCATTGGAATAAAGGACCATCGTCATTTTGGAAAAATTAAAATGTTACTTTTGGGTGCCATGTCTTTGGTTTAAAAAAAAAAAAAAAAAAAACCCCTAAACCTTAATCCATTTCCTTTTCCCCCCAAATTAACCCATCTTAATGATAAGAGAGAGGTGGAAAGACAGTCAATTGACCCTTTGACCCGTTGCTATGAATTTCCAAGTTTTCCAGCTTAAAAAAAAAAAAAAAAGAATCAAAAAAGAAATCAAAAAAAAAAAAGCGGACAAGTTGAGGGGGACCATCCGATTTTTCCCCACTCTCTCTCTCTCTTTCTCCAACCCATCATTCCCATTTTCCCTCTTCCTTCTTCTCCGTTCAAACCTTAACCTCTAACCCTTCCAAACCTAAACTCACCAAAGTTATGGAACCCTAAAGAGGCAAACTGAGCTGGAATTGAGCTATGATTTCGAGGATCTGATCACGAAGGAGTGTTGAGTATTGAGCTGGACTGGAGGTGGTGTTATTTCATGGGTTTTTATCGTAGTCCTGTCATTTCATGTGTTATTTCATTTGGTGGTGTGACGTTGTGCATATACTGGGAGTTTGATGTGAGTCGGTGGTTTGAAGTCTTGTCATTCTATGTGTTGTGTAATAACTCGTACTTTTGTTATGTTTGTGACTGATGTTATGTGTTGAGCACCGGTGTGGTGCCGGAGTCGAGGTGGCGGCCAGTCAGGGTAGACTGTCCATGCGCTTCTATAGGCTGTCACCTTTTGCATGTTTTCCCCTTTTCCTTGTTAACTATGGTCATCATAAGCCGCTAAAGCCCTTAGTCGACCCGAGGCGCATTATGTAACTCTCTTGCATGCATGTTTTATATTTAACTGTGGACATGTGGTATCTTGGATTGTTGAACTTTCATTGCATATTCGGCGTTGTTTTGACTGGCATGTGGTGATTTTCGTTTCATCCCACGTTGTTCGCCAGGCGCCTCACATGGGATGTAGAGTGTTCCGGTTAGTATGAGTGATATTGTGACTTGTGGGAGCATTCTATTTCAAGATGTGTGACGGGGTGGAACTATTCGAATTTTAGCTAGGGCATGCATGTGAATGAATTGAGGGTGGTAATAGGGTGAAAATTTTGTGTTCACTTGATTTTTTGTACAGGTTGCATAACCTTCGTATCCCCGTTTGTGTCCCTTGTGAGTATTTTCCTTATTTTCTTTATTATTTCGTTCGTTACTAGGGACTAGCAACGCTCAAGTTGGGGGATGTGATAGGCGCGTGAAATTCATGCATTTAAGCGCCTAAGTAGGATAGAGTTAGCGCGGTTTTCGTGTTTTTAATCCTCATTTTCCATTTAATGTGTCCACGTGGTTGGATTTGGTGTTTGTGTTTAATTCGCAGGAAAAAAAGGTGTTTTTGCGCTAATTGGAGTTGTTGGAGGGGCATTCACGATAATCAAGAGTGGGAAGGCTGAGGAGGCTAAGTGTTGAAGTGGATTTCGCGTGGAAATGATCGTAACCCGTCGGGAGCGCTACCCCATTTCTCTGGAGCGCTCAAGTTTGGCACAAAAGGGCTCAAAAATGAACAGAAGGATTAGGAGCGCTACACCAAAAGTGGTGTAGCGCTACCGCGTGGTCAAAGGGTCAACGAGTCAACAGCCGAAGTCGTACGGACCAGCCAAGATAGCGAAGCGGTAGCGCTACAGGTAAAGCTAGGTAGCGCTATCGAGGGCCTTTAACGGGTCGTGGAACGGCAGCGTTTAGCCCATCTCGTCGGATTTTCGTCGATTTTTATTAGGATTACGGATTTGAGTTTTTCGGCTACAGTTCTTCAGATTTACAGCATTCCACATTCATAACTTAGATTTATTTTTCATTAACTTTGGCTGATGTTCTTAGTTTTATTTTTCAGATTCAAGTTCAGTTCAGACTTTCAGATTTCCAGCTTTGGATTGGAGTTTTAGAGTTGTTAATCGAGTTTATTCTTTTTGCGCAATCAGTGGTATTGATTTCTGCTTTGATTTTCATTTTACAAGCATGTTTAGATCTAGGGTTTATAATATTATCATTGCGTTCAATAGAATAATGAGCGAGTAGTCGTATAGAGTGCGGCTGCGGGGCGAAGGCGCTTCGCAGCTAGACTAATCGATGTTCTACCTCGGGACCGAATTAACTTGATTTTTGAGCAATTTTAGGAAACGAAAACTCTTCGAACAAACAAAACCCAGGCATCGCTGGAATTCGAATGCGCACGGAATCTGGTGACAGGTGGTGCGCATTTGTTAGGGATCCTTTTTCTTATTCTAAAATCAGGAAAAAGAGTAATTGTGGCCCGAGTAAACATTGGTTAGGCTAGTCGCGGACGCTGGGTTCCCTCAGCTGTAATCTCATTTTGAATCTGCTTTCAATAAATTAGTTCGGTAACTTAGTTAACTAATATTTGAACGAGGGGTGGCTACCTAAGAGCCAAGATAAACTGTGAACCCGTCATCTTTGAGTCCTGCACACGTTCGTCCGTCTCTGTGGTTCGACTCCGGTACTTCCGGATATTATGCTACACCGGTCGTGAGTCCTACGTTTGGGACGCGTCTTTATTTTTAGTCACCCGGTCGGTCAAGCACATATTTCTATGGGGGATTTAGCCTCTCTGGTCCATTATTGCTATTTTGAAAAACATGAAGAAAGTACAACTATTTTCAAACACATCTAATCCACTTTGACAAAAATACCTTTCCAACACTACCAGTCTAAAAGTCGCGGTGCCGGAAGTAAGCCGGGAAATTGGTCAGTGCAGGAAAGTCGGTCAGAAAGTCGTTGGTGCTAGAAAAATTTTCGGCACCAGAAATGTCATCGTCAGCGTGGTTGGTCGCGGGCGACCTGCGCCAACAGCTCTTGCTCCTTTCTTCGAGAAAGGGATTCTCAAGTCTACCCCAAAAGAAGAATTCCCTATGGTAGCTTATCAACTTGATGGAATGAACATGGTGACTGGAGATGGAAGAAGGTATTCACCGATGAAGATGTTGATCGATGAATATGTTGACTATGTAATATAAATAAATAAATGATGGTGATCAGATATGTACAACAGATAAACGTATATGTTCTTATATTAACTTTATTTGAATTAGTCGTAAATTTCAACAAATGAACTTATTTGTTCATATTTATATTTATCAATTTAATCATAAATTTCAACAAATGAATTTATCTGTCTTTATTTATGCTCTAATTAGATTAGTCTTAAATTTTTACAACAAATGATTTTATCTATTCACATTTCTGTTCACATTTATGCTATGAAAATATTCGTAAATTTCAGTAGATAAACTTGTTTGTTTGTATCTGTACTCTAAATTAGTCTATTTATACAACAGAGAAATCATCTATTCTTATTTATACTATAAATTAATTTTAAATTTCAACAAATGACGATATATATTTTTATTATACAACAGCTGAACTTATCTATTCACCTTAATTAATTAATTTTTTATTTCATTGTCAACATTTTCGTCGGTCAACATGTTCGCTGGTCAACATCTTCTTCCCCATCTCTAGTCACAATGTCCGGCGCCGGCGACAAACTCTGGCGTCAGTGACTTTTTGGCCAACTTTCAGTCACCAGCCAATTTTCTAACATACTTTCTGGCACCAACGATGATGGAGTGGGAGGAGATAATTAATTGCAATTTAATGTATGGGTATTTTTGTCTTATTAAAAAGGAGGAGTGGAACTCACACCTTAGAAATTACAAACTAATGGATCCCAACCCTTGTCCAAAATGTTAGTGAATTGGGTCTTGGTCCACATATCTATAGTTGGACCTTAGATTCTTTATGCGAAGGGCACTTTCAGAAATATCAGAAGTAGACTAACACCTCCTCCTTCTAATAATAGTAGTAAATATATAGATTTGTTCATATTTTTTATAACCCAAATAGAAATGTTAGTCTACTTCTGATATTTCTAAAAGTGCCCTTATCTATACTACTATCAGAAGGAGGAGGTGTTTGTCTATTTTTGATAATCTATTTGATATTTCAAAACTAAATCTTTTTTGAATAAAGTAAAAATTAATCCAACAAAATGGTTCATGTTCGGCTTTATTAAAAAAAAATTAGTTTTGACTATAATTTTATACTTTTTGGATTTCTCTCGTCAAGAGGAGCCAATAAACCACGAAACTTGATGCAAAATTAACAAATGTGAATTTTTTTTTTGTTGATTAAAGACATGAATAAATAAAAAACCAGTTTAAGTTTTTTTTGCCAAAGTATAGGGAAAAGAATTATTATGTTCTTTTCTTTTAGGAACAAAATTAAAAGCATATTTATCTTTGGATACGCTTTAGGAAAGATTAAAATGACTTTCCAAGATTAATGTGAGATTATTTATATTTAGGACCAATTTAACTTTTTCAATGATATTAGTGACATATTCATATCTATATAACTACATAAAATCAGTTTAAAAATTTTGTAATTATGTGAGGGATGCTGGTGCTCTGCCGGCCTGGCCAACTCCTCATTTAAATATAGTTACTATTAAATATGTACAACAAAACTTTGATTCTTATCTCATCTTTTACTACTTGAACTCGAATATTAGTGCGACATCACTATGTATTGCATGAAATTATATTTTTACAGTTTCACCAATTAGGCCAAATTATTTGTTCACTTACCGCAGATGGTACGATATAGAGATATTTATAACTTCATAGGACGAGCTAGGTGTATAACAACGGCTCAAAACGTCGACCTAGGTCAGTTGACCTACTGAACTTTTAATTCCTCCAATTCCCGAATAGTTTGTAGATGTATTTGAAATATTTTACCTAGCAAATAATCAAATTACCGCAATCCAATTGCATTGCGTACCCTCGAATTCATTACCTTTCTGGGGCAAATCAGCAAACCAAAATTGCCTCGACTCCAACTAGCTAGCTTAGCTCTCCAACGACATATCCTTCTAATCTTTCAACTCCAACGCAAGGATCGAGCCCGGAGGGACATGTGGTGGTGGCCACCACGATAAGGTTTTCAAAAAATATAACTATTATATAAAAAATAAAAATTTTACCCCCGAATTATATAGACTTGCCACTACTAGATTATATAGAAAATGTAATTATTTTTTAACTATATATTTTCGCCATCACAAAGTTAAAATTCTTGCTCCGTCCTTGCTCCAATGCCATGAAATTCTGACTCTGTCCACTATTTCTGTTGGGAGTGAAGATAAACCAACCGGTAGCGCTACCATAGATTTGGTGTAGCGCTACCCAGGACCTAATTTGCGAACAGAATGTGTAGGAGCGCTACAGGTGTTTCCCTGTAGCGCTACCGCGAGCCTTAAAATTGTTTTTTAGGGTTTTGGCCGGCTGCGTGTTTTGGTAAGATCGTGTATCACTTTTTCAGAGCGTGAAAAAGAGAGAGAGGCGAGAGAAAACCAATCTCAGAGAGATTGTAAGAAGACTTGTACTCCTTGATTCGATTTCATAGTGGATGATATGCTTGTAGCAGGTTCCTGTGTTAGGGAGATCAACAGGTTGAAGCAACAGTTGGCAACAGAGTTTGCTATGAAAGATCTGGGTGCAGCTAAGCAGATACTTGGGATGAGAATCAGTAGGGATAGGGCTCAGGGAACCTTGCGGTTGAGTCAGGCTGAGTATATTGAACGCGTTCTGGAGAGGTTCAATATGCAGAGTGCTAAGGCAGTTGGCACACCCTTGGGAAGTCATTTCAAACTTTCTCAGGGGCAATCACCCAAGACAGATGCAGAGAGAGAGAGTACATGGCCAAGTTTCCGTATACCTCGGCCGTGGGTAGCCTAATGTATGCGATGGTAAACACGAGACCAGACATTGCCCATGCAGTGGGAGTTGTGAGCAAGTTTGCTAGCAATCCAGGGAAACAACATTGGGAAGCAGTAAAGTGGATCATGCGATATTTGAGAGGTACCACTGATTTGCCACTTTGTTTTGGGAAAGGGAAATTGAAAGTGCAGGGATATGTGGATGCAGACTTTGCCGGTGATCAGGATACGCGGCGAAGTACCACGGGTTATATCTATACTATGGGTTCAACAGCGGTGAGCTGGGTCTCACGTCTGCAGAAGTTAGTGACACTATCCACGACAGAAGCTGAGTATGTGGCCGTGACTGAGGCTGCAAAGGAGATGATTTGGTTGAAGAGCTTCTTGGAGGAGTTAGGTTTGAAGCAAGAGAACTGTGTTCTTTTCAGTGACAGCCAGAGTGCTATACATCTTGCCAAAAATCCAGTGTTCCATGCCAGGACGAAGCATATTGATTTAAGGTACCATTTTATCCGTTCGCTTTTGGAGGATGGGGATTTGTTGCTAGAGAAGATTTTGGGGGATCGAAATCCGCCAGATATGTTGACCAAGTCTGTTACTGTTCAGAAACTGAAGTTGTGTTCAACTTCAGTTGGCCTTCATGCTTGAAGAGATGATGGGCCTGGAGTCACACCAAGAGGGGTCAGATGACTACGTCCACGGGTTGATTGAGATCATTTGGGTCTGCGGTTGGTTATTTGCGGATGCTTCAGGTTATCTTCAAGTGGGAGATTGTTGGGTGTGAAGATAAACCAACCGGTAGCGCTACCATAGATTTGGTGTAGCGCTACCCAGGACCTAATTTGCGAACAGAATGTTTAGGAGCGCTACAGGTGTTTCCCTGTAGCGCTACCGCGAGCTTTAAAATTGTTTTTTAGGGTTTTGGCCGGCTGCGTGTTTTGGTAAGATCGTGTATCACTTTTTCAGAGCGTGAAAAAGAGAGAGAGGCGAGAGAAAACCAATCTCAGAGAGATTGTGAGAAGACTTGTACTCCTTGATTCGATTTCATAGTGGACTGGTGTGGCTCCCGTGGTTTTTCCTCACGTTGAGGTTTTCCACGTATATCTTGTGTCGTGCTTTTTTTCCTGTTTTCATTACGCACTTATTCGCTTGCTTTTTTTCTGTGATTCATTGTTCCCAAGATCCGTAGGGGCGCTTGCGTTGTAGGATTGAACAGGTGTTCGGCGTTAATCCATAACAACTTCTCCCTCCATAAGTTACAAAAGCAAGATTAGACATACAAAAGCTCGCTTCTAAGTCCCAGGAAACAAATAGCCAGTTTTATGAGAAAACATTGTAAAGCAGAGTTAAGCAAAGACATTCAACCAGAGGGCAACCCGCGGTGCTTTTAAATTTACGAAAACATTGCTCATATGCCATTTTTTCATGGTCGGGTATCTGAACCATATTACACATGTTTTAACCGATCTCGGAATCTTAATCAGCAACGAAACCTCTATTCCAAAAAGATTGTTTACTACGCAAAATGAGAACATATTTCAACGAAAATCAATCTCTTTTAAGTTATCGTCTTGCGTAGTGGACAATCTTTTGAGAATGGTGGAAAGATAATTCTATCAAGTAGTTTTCTGGAAGAGGTTTCATATTTTAAGTTAACGTTAAACCAACATATTAATTTACTAGTACCCTTTTGAAAGAAATTGTGGCGATATAACGAGATTTTTGTATCACTGGCATACATTCGAAGGAAGATTGTTTTGATTAACATGTTTTGCAATGTATTTGAATTGTTTTAAGCTTTTCCATAATTGTAGAAGTTAAACTAAACAAACAAAAAATTTGATCTATGTAATTTTGTGAGTACACTTACTTCATTTAGACCATCGGCAATGGACACAAAGAGAAAGAAGAGAGAGCACAACGCTTAGGTCAATAGATTCTTCTTTTTTTCTCATTTTGTTTTCCAAATCTCTTTTACTATGAGTGTGAGTTTTGTTCGAGCTAATATATTAGGTGTTCGTCTGTGAATTAGTTGGATTGATGGGTGTTCATAATGGATTGACGGAGTGCTCAAATACAACTCAAACTAAAATTACCACTACTAAAATTCAAAAAAAAAAAAAAAAAACATTAAGGGTGGTCAACTGCACACCCAAGGCTGGGTGTGCAGCCGCCTGTGAGCTCACTAGGCATATGTTAGCATTTTCCTTTTCCTTTTTTGAACTGAAAGCCATCCCTCAGATGCCTCTTTTTTTCTTGTAAGTTATATATAACAAGTTGATTAACCCTCACTGCCGGAAAAACAAAAAAGAGAAGTAAATTAGCCCTCTTTGCAAAAGCATAGTTTCTGCTTCTCCCATAGCATGTCTCCGGGGGTGGACACAAGGGGTGTCGAGTATTCGGACTTTGCACAACTTCAAATATTTCCACATACTACAAAAGATTTTGTCAAATTTTCTGATTTATTTGAAAAAAGTTCTATGAAATTTGTCCCTGCAAGTTCCTTAAATGAAAAATATATATTTCTTAAAGTTTCTATATGCGTGCAAAAATTTTCCTACCGTTTCGAATTACCAATCGTGTTTGGGTAACATGTACAAAAAGAAATGGCGACTACATATGTACACACACTCTAGTCTATTGCTCGGACGTCGTAGCATATAGCAATACATATTCTTATAGAATACACTTTTATCACCACTGTAAAAATACATGTAGTTCAGCCTCTCCCTAGGTACAATCTTGCGTCAGCCATTTCGTGTCTCTACCGTTACATCTTCCCCAAACTCACCAGACCTCTCTTCCTCAATCGTCTCAATTCCAACCCTCGCCCTCCTCCGCGCACCGCACCATCCGTCTGCCGGTGATTTCACACACGACTGCGGGAGAATCTTGGGCTGATCAACCCTGTTGCTCGGATTCCGAGCGGAAGCTGCCCTCAGGAGCTCCATTAATTCTTCGTTTTGGGTGGAATTTCTTGAGGAGTGGAAACTGAAGCTGTTAGGCACAATGGAGAATTGGCCAGCGGCGTAGAGGCCCATTGTGCTGCCGCACCTTTCCAAACGTGCCGAACAATCGAACATCGTCCGGACGTAATAATCCCTGGCCTTGATTAGCCATCTAAAGGGTGCTTTGAACCATCTTTTGAATTTGGTTCCTTTGCCTTCCCTTTTACCCATCTTAATTTTCTCTTTTTTACAACGTTTAAGAATTTCAAATGGCCTGCTAACTATGAAGAGAGAGAGAGAGATCAGGGTGGAGGCAATGACTATTAAGTAGAGATTATATAGAGGGAGGGTTGGTAATATGGAGATTGGAAATTAAAGCAGGGTTTTTGTCACTAGTTTTGGTAGGATGTGTGAACAGAATTTTAAGTGCCGACCTTTTGTGGTTATTTATTTTAATTACCACTGGCTTTTAATTTATAAGGGAAATTGTTACGCGTCAAGGGATGCATGTCATGGTATATTTCATGAGATATGAATACGAATACGAATAAAAGCCGACCTATAAATTTAATGTGGTGGGTTACTTAATAAATCACAAACTCACGTTTTATCATCGTAAGTCAACCATAATGAGATAATACTACACTTTAATATTTATAATTAGCATCAAAGGTTACCATGTAAACCTTGTACAGATGTAAATAAAGTACTTTTACAAGACTGTTGAAAACAAGTACGTAAAAAAAGGGTGAGCTTCCCTCTATAAAAAGAGAACATTATTTCCACCGCCGGAATAAATGTTTCCTTCAAATCAATCACAGCGATCCGGTTAATAGTACACAATCACACAGACCGATGTGATTGATTTGGAGAAACATTTGTTTTCGCCGCCGGCGGAAATAACTTATTCTCCCCATAAAAAATATATGCAGTATATCTTTACCTTTGACATATACGCGAGATTTTACAGTAACTTAGTTTGAAATTTTCAAAACTAATAAAATATTTAAAATATCAACATAACCTATTACTTTTTTTAGTGGGAACGTGAACCCATGTGCCCCGTTGTAGAACCGCCCCTGAATACAGACACGAATACAAATAGGCACATGGTTTTCGGTAATTCTTAAGAAATAGAGACTCTTAAGAAATAGAGACACGTAATGGGAGGATCGGAAACAAAATCTTTTATATTTCAATTTTATAATAATTTATAACTAAATTGTACCAAGCTAATATGAGGGGTAGGGCATCTATTGACTACGTTGTCAACTAATGGTGATTATACTTTTGGTCAAATGCTTTTGAAGTTGCAAAAATTTATCCCCGAAAAGATTTGAAAATTTTAGAAACTCACCCTGCCCTGATCAACCTCTTGTGTCTCAGGTGCGTCCTCGGCAAATCATAATATGAAATAATAAAATCTAATGAAGACGTGACGTGATAAGTGCATCGGTTGGCCTTAATCGCTCTTCATTCGAATAACTCTTGCATATTTTTTACGTGTGATCCATAATATCTGAAACTAACAAAACCTTTTCTTCTTTTCTTACATGCAAGAAATTAAACCAGCTCTATCATAATCTAAGGAGATAAGAAATGAGACCCAATTGTACTGATAGTCGAACCGAAAACCCTTTTGCATGACAAATGGATTACCTTACCACATGGGCTCCCCTACGTTCTTTTACTGTCACATTAACAAGCACACGAGGGGTGAAATATGTTGCAATATTTTGTGCTGGTGTGTGACCTCTCTTTTTCGTATAACAAAATAATTGACCCCGGTAAGAAAAGCTTGTTTATATGTAGAGCACTTCTCTTCATTTATTTTTGTAGTCGATTAAATGGAAGTCGACTACAATGGCGTACGTGAGAGAGAGGGAGAAAGAGACATATATGCTGTTCGAATCCGAATCCTAAAGTTGGGATGACTATGCAACCAAAATTATTGATGCCTGTAATTCAATGTAATTATTGTAACAGAAAGTTTGCTATAGACATTGACATTTATACCAATAATTGTGCAAACTCTCTCACAGGATATGTGGAACCTACCACTCATATGTGGCTCCCACATTTTCCGTGTGAGAGAGTTTGTGCAATTATTGGTACAAGTGTCAGTGTCTCTATCTTTAATTCCTCTTATTGTAATTTGGGTCATGTTCAAGTATTGCAACATTTTTGTGTTTTCTTTTGGGGCCCGATTCAAATCCTTCTTGCTCAATTTCCACCTTTCACAGTTGTTCAACAAAACTGGCTTATTGCGCTTTACGAGACTAGTCACTCTCACACAACACATTATTCACGAGGGCAACCCGTGAAAATACGTAGGTTTCTTATTCGTGCAAAACTCAAACTTATCCAATAAGCCAATTGAAACAAACCCTAAACAAGTTAGTGAAACTCGCTTATTAATTGAGTGTAATTGGGTTGATGTATTGTAAGAGACTGACCTGTCTCATAAAGCGTAATCAGTCAATTTTGGCAATAGGTAAATATTATGGAACAGATCGACTCTCAGTTTAAGTCGGTCCGTGGAAAGAGTCAAATCTTATAGGCAAATATCACTTCTATATTACTCTTTTGAAGTGGCTCAATTCCATCCTTCTTGCTCTTTGAGAAGCAAAAGTCAAACATCTATATTCAAATAGCAAGATGATATCTTATGAGATTTACGTCCATGTCCAATCCCAGTCTTAGATAAGGAAATCTATTAATTTTGTAGACGAAACGATCAACCCATTACATATAGGTTGCGAATAAGTTATTTTCGCCGGCGATGTAAACAAATGTTTCCTCCAAATCAATCACAGCGGTCCACGTGATTGTGTACTATATGTTTCCTCCAAATCAATCACAGCAATCCGCGTGATTGTGTACTATTACACTGGACTGCTGTGATTGATTTGAAGGAAACATTTGTTCCCGCCGGCGGTGGAAATAATGTTTTCTCATATAGATATTAACTAGAATAAAGAGCTGCTCTAGCAAGATTATGAGCAGCTTTTACGTCATACCTATTCACAACTTTTACATATTCCCCTTGCCAGCAAATTATTGGGGTCACTCAAGGCATACCCGGTCGTTACCTCCAGGGTTCCGGAATTAGTCGAGGTGCGCGCAAGCTGGCCCGGACATCCGATTATCATATAAAAAATTTATAACATAGGAAAATAAAGTCAAGACAAAAAAGGCTGCATGAAAACAAAATTCTTTTGGCTTCCTAGCTGTGGACACCCCTCCGGAGATTTCTCATCGATTCGGAGTCGCCACCCAGGTTTTGGTGCATGGATTGTCCCCGAGGAACCGAACTCGATTGACTCTTGCCTCATTTTTAGGATAAGGTTTGGATACTGACCTGTCATCACCATACTATGTTAGATTTGGGAGCTCAGTTACGAGAGGGGAAGGGTTTTATGGCACCCCCCTCGCCCAGTTTGAAGACCGGTCTCTACTTAACTTTTGTGGGATCATATGAAATATATGCATTTCAACCAAGAGCAAGTACGGGAAATGGAAGCCATGTCATGATATCAAACACAACAATGGAGTATAGTGTATGCATGTGCTTTGTAATCTACATGAGTGGTGATGATGGTACAAGAAAATGAACTATTAAACAGTAACAAACAATCCAAGAAATGGTGTTAGTACTTGTTAAACAAAAGCAGGGGACTAGAAATAACATGAACACCACATGTGAAGCAAAACTAATCTGATCCACTGCCAGAGGTTTGAGCACTCAAAGAGGACAATTTGAGCGCTCAAACCCCTCTCACCCTCACACGCTCATGATACTCTGGTTCAATGGAATCATGCTTGGTACACGATAGAATGCTCAAAAATGATACTTTGATGGCCAAACAGTAGGGGATTACCATGTTGACATGATCTTGTGGCTTGAAAATAAAACCAAACAAGGCAACAAAGACATAAGAAGTGAGAATAAGATGTTGTAAGCCACACCAGAATGCTTAGAATCCTATAACGTAGCTCAGTGGATGAAAACATTTTGATGGGTCAGAAGACAGTTTGAGCGCTCAAACTGTGGAGTTTGAGCGCTCAAACCATCTTCATGACTTGAGCATTGTGGATGTTTTTCTGCCCTTGTTTGATCATTGACAACCTCATAATGATGTTATGTGACACAAATGTACTTGAAACTTCCAGAAACACTGATAAAATAAACTTGAGGTGTCCACATGAGTGAGAGATATGCATTGAACCAAGCATGAATGAGGTTAGAGTAAGGAAAGATGAGTGGATCAGATTGTTAGTGCCTCACAGCAACACACACACACTGCAGCAGGCTTATGACATGATATAAAAATTGAAATAAACAAGAAACAATAGCAAAACAGAATAGAGCTTGAGCGCTCAAAGCCTATGGTTTGATCGCTCAAACCCCATTCAAGGGTTATGAGCCTTCATGTGTTTCTGGCCATCTTTGGTGTTGCATGTACTATGAACTTTTTGATCATGATTCGGAAGCATGGTATATGTCTGATCACTTCATAAAACATGTTTATTTTGGGCTTGATGATGATAAAGCACCATTTAGTGACTCTTGGGCTATTTGATCAATGATCAAAAGATGAAACAAACTGACTTAGGAGTATTTAAGCCTTCAAGAGCCGCTAAGATAATGATGTCAACATAAGAATGACCGAAACTTCAAAAAGAACACCATTTCATGACTTTTGGGCTCATTAATGAGTAATCAGAGGAGCAAAAGTTGTTCTGAGACCTTATGAACAGGGATGGAGCCAGGGAGGGGCCAGTAGGGGCGGTCGCCCCAGCAAAGAAAAAAAAAACCTCTAGTTTTATATACAAAAAAATAATTTTCCTTATTAATTATATAGGCTCGCCCCTGCAAAGTATTTTGGAAAAAAACCTCGCCCCTGCGTAGTGAAATTTCTAGCTCCGTCCCTGCTTATGAACCAACCAAAAGTCATAAAAAGGTAACATGAACATCAAGAGAAGTCAGAAACATCGAAAATGTGAGAGCACTCAAAACAATTTGAGCCCTCATAGTACGATGATTGAGCGCTCAAACTGCCTTGAGCTGAGATTTTTTGAAAGTCATTTATTTGAACATCTAGGACCTTGTGAGTTCATTAGAGGTATAGAGGACCTCCATGAACCCACTGGTCTCCCTCAGGATGACCAACCCGTAGCTTTTCACATGGTATTCCTACCTTTTGGCTTTGATCAAGGCTTGAACTTGATGGTTTGTTGAAGGGATGGGTAGTGACTGTGTTTATGGGTGCAATGTGGGTGATTTTGGACAGTAGAGTGAACAGTATGGATTTGATTGAGTGGAGTTTGAGTGGATGTGGGTGTATTGAAGCTTGATGAGTGATGATCAAAGTGGGTTTAGTTGGTTGAGTGTGATTAGGCTTAACTTGATGGATGAAATAGGTAGAGAGGTATTGGAAATGGAGTTTTCGAGAGAGAGAGGGCTGATGATCAGAATGTGAACCTTTGTAATAGAGGTGAATGGGTGTATATATAGAGTAAAAATGGGAGGGAATTGAAATAGGTTAGTTTGAATTTAAAGGCTCATTAGGGGTCGTTTTAGGGTCTATTATACGTATATGGCCAACAATACGACGGCTAATTGCTTGCGACCTTGGATTGTATCGTAGAGAGTGTCGCCCCAAGCGTAGGGCTAGGTCGGCAGTAGCATAATAACCGGTAAGACCGGGTCGAATCCACAGGGACCAAACGCACCCGGCGTGAGAGTTGTCTTGCGAGTGAGGTGTTTAGCCTTAAAGCGGCAAACTTGGCTTTTGGATTTTGGTTGGTGGAATTCACTCAACTTTGAGAACGACTCGGAATTAAAAATCAACTAATTAAACTAAGGCAAAGTCTAGGGGATTTTAACGACCATGACTTGGGCTAATCCATCCCCTCTTGATAACCGGCTCGAGGCATCGTTAAATGCCCCCGAACGGAAGATTTAGATTTTAAAACCATTTACTAGAAAATGTATTTACCAAAGATTAGGGATTTTTGATACATTTTGCAAACGGATGAGTTGACATCGCCCAAAGCATCACACGTGCCAAGTAGTCAAGCTCTTGGCTACGTGTGATCAAAGAGATTAACAAACTCACTCTTTGGTACATAAAAATGCAACCCCAAATATCCGGTAAACAAGCAATGTATGCTTTATGAATGAGATGGATAGATTAATCCCAAGTCATGGAGTGTTAATCACCCCATGACTAAGCCTATTAAAACTACTCACTCATTACACTAGTTAATAAGTCTAGAAATTGGAAGAAAACTAAAAAACATGATTAATAAACTTGAAAATTGATTTTTAATGAAGATCTTAAGTGTACCTACAACATTAGTACTTGAGAAATTATCAAACAACAAATTTAAACTAGTGTTTCTTAAGGAAGAAGATGGAAAAACAAGAACAAGATTTAACCGGTAGAAATGCAAATAAACTAGATTTATATGTAGAGCCAGCAATTACAAGAACTATTAATGAAGAAGAAAATACAATACAATAAAAGCTTACCAAGGTTCTTGAAGAAAATTACACTAAAAGCTTGAAGACAACAATGGAGGAAAATGACTTAAAGTAAAACTAAACTAATGGAGGAGAGAGGAGAGAAGAGAGGGGAGAATGATACTTATACACAAAACCCTCTTTCTCTCTCAAAATATCCAAAACATACTATTAATGGAAAAATTTCCATAAAAGGAAAGTCAAAAAGAGCTCAAAAAATGATGGCCGGAGGTATTTGGATCGATCCACAGCACATCTGGATCGATCCAGATTCGTCTGTTCGGGCAGATTTTTGAGCCAACTTCGCGGGCACGCCCCGGCTTCGTCCGAACTCGGAATGAGGCGATTCTTGAACCGTTGGAAAGCTCTATGAGTCTACTTTCAAACCCAATTGACCTCATCTTCATAGCATTTTTATCTTGAGAGAAATGAGCATTTTTCTATCGGTTGGTCAGATTTTCTCAAGGCTCATCACTCCAAATCTCTTGGTCCTTTGTTCCGGGCCTTCCTTGAACCTTCCAAAGCTCCTTGAATGGACTTTTAAGCTTCGGCGATTGTCCTCCACGGCATTGCGGGACCTTGGGTACTTCCGGATACAACCGGGGATTATTTGGAGCTTTGGACACACCTTTTAGCTCCGATTTTCTGAAACTTATCAAAAACACAACTCGCGCAAAATCAATCGTATAAAGGCACAAAATGCACGTGTGTGTGATTACAACGAGCGAGATAAGCCCGGATATATATAACATTTGGGGCTTATCACTAATACACCCCCATGCAGGAGAAAATCATCATGAGATGCTTTGCCAAAAGCTGTCTGATAAGAGTTTGAGCGCTCGAACTAGGGGTTTGAGCGCTCAATGTGCCTTGAGCACAGTGGTGTATTTTGGGTTATTTTGACAGTTCTAGGGGTATTTTGGTCATTTAGGATGGTTAGGGTAATTTGGAAAGGGTTTATGGTGGTTTGGGAGGTTTTGAGCAAGTTCAAGCCTCGTTCTTAGCTGCAAGGTACGCACGGGTGGACTTCCTCACCATCGGGAGTGCTTGACAAGTATCCCGGGTCAAAATCGGGGTGTCTACACTAGCACTCTGAATCAGCTCCAAGAACTCCGTTAACATGATGGGCCCACCCATCACTTGGTCAAGCATATCAATATCCTACTATAACTCCCACTACCGCCGCACCTCCCCTCCCCCACCTCCCCCTTTCCACCTTCTCCTCCTGCTCTCTTCCTCTCCTCTCCTTTATTGTTTCACCCACTTGATTTCCGGTGACTCCCCGTGGCGTTCGAGCTCCTCTCCTCTCCTCTATCCATGGGCGGCCGAAACCAATTTTTGGGCTAGGGGGGAGCCGGATCTGGGGTTTCCAGATCCGGACTTCCAACAACGATGGCAGCGGCGTGGTGACAGCTCCGGCGATGGCACCGACATTTTTTTTTTGGCTTTTTTTTTTGTTTTTTTTATTTATTTTGTAGGCTGATTTTTGGCCGGTGGTTTTCTTTTTCTTTTTCTTTTTCTTTGTGTTGTTGTTGTAGTTGTTTTGTTGGCCGGTAGTTTTGCCCGGTTGTTTTGATTTACAAGTGCGAAAACTTTGATCTACTATCCTTAACATTTTAAATAGCAAGACTATTTCTTATACCAGATTCGGGTCAAAAGTCGCTATGTCAAATTTTTGGATTTTTTCGTCCTTTTTTATGAATTTTTTATACTTTGGTCTGTGTCTTTCATATTTTTTTAATTCCTCTCATCGAGACAAAAAAAAACATGATATAAAAATTAAATACAAATCTTGTAAACATTAAGAGAAATCAACCATGAAGACAGTGTCAAAAAGCCTCTGGAAAGCTAGGCCAAACTGATCATTCTTAGTGACCAACACTAATATAGTAGAACATCAATCTTATTTGTAGTAAGATGATTCCCTCTATGGTCATTAAATCCAGATCTACATCAAATAGATGTCTTACTTGGAGACCAACATGAAATATACTAAAAAACAACAACTTTTTAGCCTACCAATTTTCAGAGAAGCATGCAAACGCGGAAACTTTGATGACCTGTAAGATTAAAAGTATCAAGATGATTTCTTCATGTTGCATGTCAAATGAATAACCAATGGCATAACAAAATATATATAATCCAAAACATCAACTTTTGATTATTCATTTAAGGGGTTGTTAAGCTTAGTAATGTTGATGTGCATAATGGCATATCAAAATTAGTAGGGCCAGATATCAAAATTAGTAGGGCCAGAGGGGCCTCGGCCCCATCATTTTTTAAATTAGTATGAGGTATAAATATTTTTTGTATAAATCTTTATATTAGAATTTTTAAGTTATGGTTTAGTTTATGTTAAACATAAAAATACATTGTCAATTGAATGAAGTGATCGTAAATATTTATGAGATTTGGGACAGAGTGTAAGCTAGTGATGCTTTCGGCTTTGACGTTAAAATCATGACATAATCATCCGGCGGCACTTGTGGTAATATTCACAAAAGAGTCCAGCTCCTCGGCACCGTTGGATCACTTGTCCTAAGTATACTTGTCCTTTTTTTTTTTAATAACCAGGTGATCGGGCCAACTTTTTCGCATCCCGACTAATCTCGAAAGACCAATCTCATTGTCTACTGGTGGGGGCTCCACTTAAAGCCATAGCAAAGCTCTATGGACTAGCCCCAAAGAAGTTATACTAATTATACTTGTCCTACATTCCACAAGATTACATTGCCTCCTCCTCCTCCTCCTCCTCCTCCTCCTCCTCCTTCTTCTTCTTCTTCTTCTTCTTCTTCTTCTATGCACTGGACCCAAAGACGTTGATACTAACTATACTTGGCAACTGGGGTAATTTTCTTTTTTATCGACTATGAAGTGGGATACATGAGAATAAAGTTTGGGCTTGGTTGGAGATCAAGATAAAAGACCGTTCTCTTAGAGCATCCATGCCGCATACTAAAAATAGCAGGATTTCTCGTCATTCCTATAAAATGAAATCAAAATTAGGTACCAGACTCACAAACAAATTCTCTCAAATTTGGCAAATGCTAGAACATCCATACCGCATACTAAAAATGGCAGGATTTCTCGTCATTCCTGTAAAATAGAAAACAAAATTAGGTACCCGACTTACAAACAAATTCTCTCAAATTTTGCAAATGCCAATTCTTTAGTCATAAATAGCCAAATTTGTGGTTAAAATTGCTATTTGAGAGAGAGAGAAGCATGCATGCAACAACCCATTTCAATACAATTAATGTTTGGAGGGTGGGGTGGGATCCACCTCGGGGTCCTTCATAAATGATCTGACTTATTCATTTTTTTAAAAACATTTTCAATCGAGTGTTGGTAAGGATCTTCGTCTGCTAATCGATTTTTGACTCCTAATCAAAAAAAGATGTCACATAGAATAATAACTAGAGACACATAATGAAGCTGAATGAAATGAATTAAATGACCAAAATTCGAATTAAAAAATTAAGCTTTCTGATAGCTGATTGAGATGAAAGTTTGTTGAAAATAATGGAGAATCGAATTTTGCTAAAAAAAAATAGCATAACATGGGTGTAGACATGCCCCCTCGCGAGAAGGTGCGTTCACTACACAGGATGGCCAATAAGCGTCTAGGGTGCCCGTTCCAGCACACCTCAGAATTCAGAGTCGCCACTTGGTTTAGGCTAAACCAAGAAAGAGCCTTGCCAGAGATTCATGGTCCAGGAAACACGGGTACGATGATGGGAAGGTGTTAGGCACCCCTCTCCGCCTAACGACAAAGGCTAGCATGTACTTGTTTGACATGAAATTGCTTCAATATTTTAAATGGCCTCCTGTGCAACCGATTATTAAACCCTAGCAGATATGGGTGCCGAAAGCGATTATTAAACCCTCACACACAAAAGCTAGCATGTACTTGTTTGACATGAAACTTTGATGAGCTGTAAGATTAAAAGTATCAAGATCATTTCTTCATATTGCATGTCAAATGAATAACCAATGGCATAACAAAAAATAGATAATCAAAAACATCAACTTTTGATTATCCATTTAATGGGTTGTTATGCTTAGCAATGTTGATGTCCATAATGGCAGATCAAATTAGTTGGCCAAAATTCAAATCCAACGGTCAGTTGTTTTATTCGCAATCTAATGGTCTATATTGAATTGCATTCTACTAAAATAAGTGAAAGTTAAGAGCATTTGTTAAATCCATAAAGTGATCAACATTGTTAAATGCATAGCCACTTGCCAATGTGGAGAATAAGTTTCACCTACCAATAAATCATTTCTGTTATAGATAGTGAGTTTTAAACAACAAAAAGCATAGAGAGTAACTTTTGTGTGTAGGACCCACTATTTTTTTTATATTGAGATAAATGTTGCAAACTTTATTTATTGAAGGGCTCAAATTTGGTTATTGATTAAAAAATTGCTAAGTTTGGTCATTCCATGGAAAAGTACGAGAGATATATACAAGCGGAGATTGTATGTATATGCAAAGAGACAAGGAGACCAAATCTCTAAAAAAAAAATTGATGAGCCCCTTCAAAAAGTAGAAAAAAAAATTTAAAGAAAATAGATAATACTAAATTATAAAATCTTTCCTCAACATGTACATTCACGGATCGAGGCCAAAATATGTTTGCATACTAACGATGACCAGTGACCACAAGCGGAACTATAGTAGGGACAGAGGGGCCTCGGCCCCATCATATTTAGAGCATCTCTAGGAGGCTCTCCACTTGGACCCTTTTGGCTACAATACCTCCTTTGATGTTTCTGGCAATACAAAGATCTCCCCTATACTTTATGAAATTCCAGTGCCTTCCCTTACTTTTGAAAATAATTGTCAGTTACCTCCCCCCACCGTTACTTTAAGGCTAACGGTGTTAACTTTTTGCGTGAAATGACCGTAGTACCCTTAGTATATATATTCTCCACCCTAAAAGAAATCGATTATTAAAAAAATAGAGTTAACAAAAGTTTTACAAAAAAATTAAATTTAAATTGTTTTTCATTATTAGTATAGACAAAAAGTATCGAAGATAAATTTTTTCACCAAAAACTACTTTCTTTTTGAAATTTTTTTGTTGAAAAAGTTTTTCCAATGAAAAAAAAACTAATTTTGAAAAAAAAAATTAAAACAGTTTTTTAAATGCGAAATTTTTGAAAACATTGTTTTGGATAAAAAATTAGTTTTTGGTAAACTGTTATTTTAAAAAATTAAAGTTTTGAAAATAATTTTTTTAAATCTAAAAAATAAATTTCGAAAAAAAAAGTTTAAAAAACTAGTTTTTTTCCTTAAAAAACATTCAAAATGAAAAAAAAAAAATCTTTGATACTTTTTGTTTAAAACTATTTTTCAAACTGAAAAACAATTTAATTTTTTTTGGAAAAAATTTTCTCTACTTTTTTAAAAAATGGTTTTTTTAGGGTGGAGAATATATACTAAGGGTATTGCGGTCATTTCACGCAAAAAGTTAACACCGTTAGCCTTTAGCCTTAAAGTAACGGCAAGGGAGGTAAGTGACAATTATATTCAAAAGTAAGGGAGGCGCAGTGAAATTTCAGAAAATATATGGGAGGTCTTTGCATTTGTCAAAAACCTCAGGGGAGGTTAGTGAAATTTACCCTTATTTAAATTAGTATCAGGTATAAATATCTTTTTGTATAAATCTTTATATTAGAATTTTTAAGTTATGGTTTAGTCTAGGTTAAATATAAATTTGTACATTGTTAACTGAATGAAGTGATCGTGAATTATGAGATTTGGGACAGAGCGTAAGCTAGTGATGCTTTCGGCTTTGACGTTAAAATCATGACATAATCATCTAGCGGTACTTGTGGTCATAAATCCACAAAAGAGTCCGGTTCGTTGGCACCGTTGGATCACTTGTCCTAATTATACTTGTCCTTTTTTTTTATAACCAGATATCCGGGTTAACTTTTTCGCACCTCAACTAATCCTGAGAGACCAATCTCATCGTCTACTAGCGGGGGCCCCACTTAAAGCCAGAGCAAAGATCTATATGAACTGGCCCCGAAGGAATTGATACTAATTATACTTGTCCTAAATTCCACAAGATTACATTGCCTCCTCCTCCTCCTCCTCCTCCTCCTCCTTCTTCTTCTTCTTCTTCTTTACAATTCAGTAGTTTTCCACCCTCTTTGACAAAATCTCTCTGAGTAAGTTTTAATCATTGTCATTTGTGTGTTTTAAATTGGTCCAAGCATTAATATAATTTCGCTATTAAGCTAGCTAGTCTTTCAATTTAAATTTATCGACTCCTCATCGATCAACCTGTTCTTTGATTTCTTTCTCTCTTTTGATCAATAGGTTTCATTTGCAACTGCCAGTTATATATGGATCAGCAGTGTGCCAAAGGATTTAATCTCCTAATTAGTCTCTGCCAGCTGCAATTAATAGATTATCAGGGTTTCTCAACGACTGCTCGCGGTTTTTTTTTTTTTTTTTTTGTGCGTGTTGAAAAACGGTGGTGAAGTTAGAGATGAATTAGGGTAACAAATTTTTCATTTTTCTATGTTGGTGTAATAAATTTACCATGTTCATTGTTATATTCAATGTGCAATATAACCAATTTGACATACATATTCATGCAATAAATGTACCATGTTCACTGATATATTCGGTGTGCAATGTAACGATTTTATCATGCTTCTCTATATTTAATGTATAAAATATGAGTAAAATTTATCATGTTTGTCAATATTTCCAGTGTGCAATGTGACGAATTTCCCATGTTCGTCAAAATTGGATCTTACATGGTAAATTTTTCGAATACACTTGTTAAGGATTACCAATGTGATCCATGTTAAACAGCGTATATCCACGATTTTGAATTTTTTTTCCTAATTTCCGTTTGAAATGATCAATCAAATCTCACTTAATTAAGAAACTATAGGCTTTGTTCGGTTTGAGTTTTGAGAGAAGGTTTTTGGGATAATGAGTAGGGAGAGATAGAAAGAAAATTTTATTGGGGACTGTGCAGGATGGGTCTTGAGACCCAAACCGAACATGGTGTACATTTATATAAATTCTAATCAAATTTCCCATAATTAGGAAACTATATTTACATATATCAATACCTATCATTAACATAAGGTACATGAGGTATTTTACAAGGAAAATGATGAAAAAATAACCGTTCAAAGTAGCCAGGATGAAAACTTATGGCGCCCTATGAAAAATGACCAATATTTAAGCACCCCTTCAGTTATTTTAGTTACTATGTTAATCCAAATAATTAGTGGCATTCCAAAGTCCTTATGATGAAAAGCGACTATGAAATACTATATACTCTCGCCGTCCCATAATCTATAGGAAAACCTTGCGATTGACAAGTGTCATTAGTCTATTGTTATAAAATACAAAATTATTGTCAAATTTTAATTTATTACGGAAAGTATCAAACTGCTTACTTTCAAACAAATTAAGATTACGTTGATTTATTACCTATCAGAATAGATAATCAAGTTTAAGATTATAGGAAGTACTTATTCACCTATCAAACTACAGTCAAATTTGAATACGGGGATTCCGGTTGATGTGATACGGTGAATTCCAATGGACATTGACACATGGCAATTGGATCTTCTCCTCCAACAACAATTTCCTTCTTCAAAAGAAAATGGTACAAAATAAACAAATAAGTAAGTAAGTGAACTAAATGGGTTTCCCTCTCTCTCTCTCTCTCTAAAAAGCTCTAACCCTAGCCGCCCCTCCCCCTCCATGGGTTGCACACCCTTTGGGCGGCGGGAGGGGAGGGACTAATCCCCTTTCTAGATCTGGTTTCCCCTTCCCCTTCTGCACCATATCCGCCTTCCGTTCGCCAATCGTTGGAACTTGGCGTTCCACAGCCCTGTTGGGCGTTACGATTCGTCTGCTCCTCCTTTGCAACCTTACGGGTTCCGGCGGCTTCTTAGGCCTCCGGTAGAGGCGCGTGACCGGTTGGAGGTTTGGCTAGAGATGGGCTGCTCAGCGACGAAGGGGAGTGTATTTTTTTTCTCGTTTCTTTTGTGTTTTGTCCGGCTTTAGGCCGGTTATGTCCGGCTTTAGGCCGGTTTTTGTCCGGATTTTGTCCGGTGTGTTCCGTTGGTTTGGTCATATGCTTTCTCGTTGTATTTCTGTGACCTATTGTCGTTGGAGTGTCCGATCTGTGGACTCCCAATCTTTCCCCATGGGAATCTTTGATGAATACTATCTCTCAACTTTTGACAAAAAAAAAAAAAAAGAAAATGGTACAAAATTTACTATTGGCTTACTAGATCATATCTTTATGATATATTAGGTGCCCAGGGCAGCTTAGATGCACCTCGATTAATTCTTGAGACCCAATTCCATTGTCGACTAGTGAGAACCCCAATTCAAGCCAGAGCAACTCGAGGGTGTTCCACTAACTGACTTATTGGCAATAAGTCAATGGAACTAGCTTAACTTGGCTTTTTGAATTGATATGTATTATTCCCAATGGCATACTCAAAAAGAAAAATAGTCAAATTTTGGCACTTGGATACTCAAAAAGGGCTCACAATGGCATTTGAATTAACGTATTATGAGAAAATAACTTATCTCATAGAATGCAACAAGTAGTAAATTTTGTAAAACAAGCACTGGGTCATATCTAAGTTGATTAGTTAGTATTATTTTTAGGCCATCCTCTACAATTTGTGACCAAAAACATGCAGGAGTATATTTCCGGGCTGCCCAAATTAGGCTACAAAACGATTTGGGCCATTCGCTAGTCATGGATTCTAATCTTAGAGGCCCATTACTTATTTTATGTATGGAAAGAGTTAAGGCCCAGGATTGGGTAAAGGCCCAGCAGCTAGATGCCTAGGCGAGTCAACTGGGGTGGTTTTCCTTTTCGGGAAATTCCAAGCCGGTCCCGTTTTTGGTTCTTTGTCCCATCCAAGCACTTTAATATGTTTCACTTCCGTAAAACCCTTGTGGGTCAGCGCGTGTCAGTAGTAGCCTACTTGCACACTTTCGGTGCACAGTGTCATAATTACCCTACTCTCTCTCTCTCTCTCTCTCTCTCTCTCTCTCTCTCTCTCTCTCTCTCTCTCTCTCTCTCTCTCCTTTTTTTCTTTTAAAACTTTAATTGTCCATTTTTAATAAAATTTATTTTTTTAGAACCTACGCGACGACATCTACCAAACAAGACACATATTGAATATGAAATTATGTGTATAAAAAAAAGATTTTTTTGGGTGTGGACTCCTCTTTTTGGAGGCTGTGAATTCTTTCATTCGGGGAGTGAGTTTGTGTAGATGATGTGTGAAATATGCATTTGAGGTGTGTGAATTCTTTTATTTTTGGAGGGTGTGAATTGTTCAGAAATGCAATGAATTCTTTCTTTCTAGAGTGTGAATTCTGCATTTGACAGGTGTGAATTCTTTCATTTTTTAGGGTGTGAATTCTGCATTTGACAGGTGCGAATTCTTTCATTTTGGAAGATGTGAATCCTATATTTGAGGGTGTGAATTCTTTCATTTCGGGGTGTGAATTGTGTTTTTTTAGGGTGTGAGTTGTTTAAAGGATGTGTGAATTCTGCATTTGATGTGGTGATTTTTTATTTTATTTTGGAGAGTGTGAATTCTATATTTTGAGGGGTGTGAATTATTTTATTTTTGGGATGTGAATTGTGTATTTGTCTAAATTAGTCCTGTGAATTCTTTGTTACGGAGGGTGTGAATTGTGTGATAAGGAGTGTAAATAAATTTTTTTTATTATGTACATATTTTCATATTCAATATGGGTCTTATTTTTTTCCCCACTGGTTGTCATCCTTGGCTCTTGAAGATGTTAGGGCTTTAGGCCCTTCTACTATTTAGCAATAAAATCATCTTCCCTCTTGAAAAAAAAAATATATGGGTCTTATTTTAAAGATCTCGTCGAGTAGGTTTCAAATATATAATTTTTATAAAAAATAATGTGTATAACAAAAGCTATTTAATTTTGAAATCTAAAATAAAATAGGGGGAGAGAGAGAGAGAGAGAGAGGTTTCGTACACAAATTTTTTGGTTGACGCAGGACCGCAATTAATGCGTCAGGAACAATGTTGACACATCAGGAACAATGTTGAGTCAGGAGGTTTCGTGCAGTAAATGCGTTCGGTTGGTTTCTAGAGGAGAGAGGGAGAATAGAGAAAATAGGAAAAAGCGAAAAAGTTATGTTATGCCAACTCTGATGCGCGTGTGAAAAAGGGCCTAAATGAAAGAAAATGACGAGGGGCCTAGATGGGAATACCATCCTAAAAGAGGGCCGGCCTGGAAGAACTATCAAATGGGATACTAAAAATGGGATACTAACGAATAAAGTTTGGGCTTGGTTGGAGGTCAAGAGAAAAGACCGGTCTCTTAGGGCATCCATACCGCATACTAAAAATACCAGGATTTCTCGTCATTCCTATAAAAGAGAAAAAATAGAAAACAAAATTAGGTACTAGACTTACAAACAAATTCTCTCAAATTTGACAAATCCCAATTCTTGTCATAAATAGCCAAATTTATGGTTAAAATTGCTATGAGAGAGAGAGAAGCATGTACCCAACAACCAATTTCAATACAACAAATGTTTGGAGGGTGGGGTGGGATCCACCTCAGGATCCTACATAAATGACCTGAGTCATTCATTTTTTTAAAAACATTTTCAATCGAGTGTTGGTAAGGGTCTTCGTCTACTAATCGATTTTTTACTCTCAGTCAAAAAAAGATGTCACACAAAATAATAACCAAAGACACATAATGAAGCTTAATGAAATGAATTAAATGACTGGCAAAAAAAAGAAATGAATTAAATGACCAAAATTCGAATTAAAAAATTAAGCTTTCAGATATCTGATTGAGATGAAAGTTTGTTGAAACTAATGGAGAATCGAATTTTGCTAAAACAAAATAGCATAACATGGGTGTAGACATGTCCCCTCGTGAGAAGGTGCATTCACTGCACAGGATGGCCAATAAGCATCTAGGTGCCCGTTGCAGCACATCTCGGACTGCAGAGTCGTCACTTGGTTTAGGCTAAACCATGAAAGAGCCTTGCCAGAGATTCATGGTCCGGGAAACGCAGGTACGATGAGGGGAAGGTGTTAGGCACCCCTCTCCGCCTAGCCACAAAGGCTAGCATGTACTTGTTTGACATGAAATTGCTTCAATATTTTAAATGGCCCCGCCACAATCGATTATTAAACCCTTAGCAGATATGGTTGACGAAAGGGATAAAACACCATCCACGAGGATCGGGGAATGGGAACATGTTACAACACACAAGTAGAAATGGAAATAAAAATTGTGCTAGCAAATCTAATCTGTCCGCCGGCCAATGAATTTGGCGGCCAGCAGATCACACTGATTAATTTGCCGGCTAACAAATCAAAATGTCGACCGATGTTCTTCCCAATGCCAGCAAATACAGAAACCAAAAGCTAAATAAACAAAATTACGCTACAAATTTAGAAAGGATTGAGAAATTGACCGACTAGAAAGCGTTGCAACCTTGATAATTTACTCCCTCAGCGACTGGATTGCTCTGATTTGCTTGCTTTGTGGTGGAACTCCATGGGACCTCAAACCCTAAGTTTGGATTTGGGGGACCTCAAACTCTATGAGATGTTGGGGCTTTCGAGGCTGTAGATATGGGGAGTGTTGCACAGAATTTCGAAGTGTGGGGGTTGAGAATTGTGTGTTAATTTCAGAAGTGTCGGTGCCTATTTATAGGGCTTAGGATAGGAGAGTCCCAACTCAATTAAAGCTCGAATAGGGAGAGGTGTGATGCGGGCAAACTCTATCACAAAGAGTCTCGATCTTTGTTGAAGTAATCCGATCGGAGAGGAAGAGCTAGAGTTTGGATCGGGCTCTTGCTGGAAATCTTCTGGAAGAAGCTAATTTACCGGCTAGCCAAAGGATGTGCCGGCCGGTTGATGCATTTGACTTGAGGTTTTTGGTTCTGGATAGGAGACTGTGCTTCTAGCGGTTTGGAAATGGATGTACCGACCAGTAGACGAGAGTGTCGGCCGATATTTTGGCTGAGTTGGGGGGGTTTATGGCTTAGGTTGCCAAATCCTTGCAAAGGTTCTAAAATCCACATGAATCTTTTCCAAAGCTTTCAGGTATCCTCTGGAGCCCGCTTACAGCGCTACTTGAAAATATCTACCGAGCCAACTTAGGGCTTACAGCGCTACTTGAAAATATTTCCCAAAAATGACAATTGGTAATGACAAAATGGCATTCATGTGTGGATGCACTTAGAGAATCTCCAAATTTGGCTTCAAATGTGGGGATGTCAAATTTTTTTGAAGACTTGTGTGACAAATTGACATGTTAAATTTGACATCTCTAGAATACCCCGGCTCGGCCCAGGGGTGAGCCCAACAACCCCCCGAGCCTGGGCAACCCCCCAGGCCAAGGGCAACAAAAAACAAATTTTACCGGTCCACAAAATAAATTATACTAAGAGGTTAGGCAACGCACAGAGACAACCAACAGAAAAGAAAAATTATAAGAGGCAACCCAAGTAGCCCAACCGGACCCAAGAACCCCAAACGTAATAAATAAAACATTTATGAAAGGCATCAGCCCATCTCTCACCCTTTTCTCATATTTTCACGTTTCCTCTGCCATTAAATAACCCCGAAAACCTTCATCTCCCTCTCTCGAGCTTCAGATTCGAGACCCAAATTAAAAATTCATCTCCTCTCTCTCTCTCTCTCTCTCTCTCTCTCTCTCTCTACGTGTGTGTGTGTGTGTGTGTGTGCCCTATCCCCTATGTAATCAGGTCACTCCCTCCTGATTAAAAAATGCCCCAATCTCTCCTTCTCTTTTTTGCCCTAAATCTAAACTAAAAGAATTCTTAGAAATTCAGGATCGCTTAGCTGCGCGAGTGCGTGGTAGTGTGGAAGTGGGACTGGAAGTTTGAAAACCTGGTATTGGAATTGCTTGGAACTTGGACAAGATTTTTTTATTACCTCAGATTTCAAAAGCAAGTGAGTTTAAATGTTTAATACTCCTGAAGCAAAAAAAAATTCCTTTTTTAGCAACTATTGTAGTGTTGTTGTATTGTGTATTTGTGCTCGTGAGTTGTTTATAAGTGTATTGGTTGATTTCACATTGTGACATGTTGTTTTATGTGTTTTTTTCTATTATTCTATATATATATATATATATATATATACCCACTACCCAGACCAAGTCTCCACAGGCCACAGCATATGTCTTACAGTGTTTGGAGTTTTAATATGTTAAATGAATATGGATTTTTTTTTTAATGTATTTAGAGATTTGCACATATGTGATATGGCTATTCATTTATTCAACTGATAAAGTATAAGATTGTTTAAAAATCATTTATTCAACTAATAATAGAATGAATTATGATTTTTATTATAGGTATCATGACAAAGAATGATAATGACAACAACAGAGTGAGGGTTCGAAAACAAAATTTTGGATCTTTTAATAGAAAAGCCAAGCAACGAAAAGATGTAATGGCAAAATCACTAGCGGGTTCGATTGCTACCCTATTTAATGCAAAAAGACAAAAATCTCTACTTTCGAGTCAAGTTGAAGAAGCAAGTGATGAACAATTAGGGGAGGAAGGTGTTAATGAAGAAAACAATGGTGAAGATCATGAGGAGCCTACGAGTGAAAGGTGTTAATCTTGGGGATGGAGGTGTTAATGAAGCAAATGAAGAATCTAGGGATGGAGGTGTTAATGAAGAAAATGAAAGTATGCTTGACCTTGAGAAAGATGTTGATGTGAACTACGATCCGGAATTGTGGGGAAAAATTAATGACACTAAGAGGGTACGGTTAGTCCTACGAGGTCCTACTAAGATACTAAGAGAAAATGATGGGTTTCCTAAAGAAAGTACTCGTGGGAGACACTTTTCTTCCAATCTTTATATTTGTGATCTTCCAAATGGTGAGAAGCAAGAAAGGAAGTGGCTTGTGTATTCAAATGAGTTGAATAAGGTCTTTTGCTTTTGTTGCAAGTTATTCAAGTCTAAATCAATGGCAACTAGTTTGGCCGAAGAGGGTACTAGTGATTGGCATAACCTTCCAAGAAAGCTTAGAGAGCATGAAAGGAATGTGGAGCACATTGCCAATGTCATGAGGTGGGTAGACTTGCATAATGGACTAACAAAAAAGGCAACAATTGACAAGAAAATGGAAGATCTAATTGACAAAGAGAGAGTTCGTTGGAGGATGATACTAGTTTGAATCATTGGGATTGTTAAGACTCTTTCTCGAAACAACTTGCCATTCTGTGCAACAAATGAGAAGATTTATGAGAAGAATAATGGGCTTTTTTGTCAACTTATTGAATTTGTTGCGGAATTTGATCCGATAATGCAAGAGCACCTTCCGCTTGTGCTAGATAAAGAAGTTCAACATCATTATCTCAGCCACAAAATTCAAAATGAATTGATAACCTTGTTGGCGAAAGAGATTAAAGAAAGAATCTTGGCGAAGATTTTAAGAGCAAAGTACTTTTCAGTTATCCTTGATTGTACTCCAGATCTTAGTCATGAAGAACAAATGTCGATTTTTATTACTTAATAGATGCGTGGATGTTGAGGATGAAAGTAAAGTCAAAGTGGAGAAATTCTTTCTTGGGTTTTTAAAGGTTGATGACACAACGGGACTTGGGCTTTTCAAGCGACTTGAAGAGGCTTTGGTTGATCTAAAACTCAACATTGATGATATAAGAGACCAAGGTTATGACAATGGCTCAAATATGAAAGGTTAACGTCAAGGTGTACAAAAAAGGCTACTTGATGTAAATCCTAGAGTATTTTATATATATTTCATGTGGATGTCATAGCTTAAACCTTTCACTATGTGATATGGCACAATCTTGTGCGAAAGCAAGAAATTTTTTCGGATATGTGCAAAAGGTTTATACTTTGTTTTTGGGTTCAATACATCGGTGGGATATTCTTAGAACTTATGTGAATGGCTTGACACCAAAGGCATTGTCGGTAACTTGTTGGGAAAGTCATGTTGAGAGTGTTAGAACAATAAGAAGCCAAGTACCGGAATTAGGAGATGCGTTGATTGAAATTGCAAATAAATCCAAAGAGGATATTGTGATGGCGGAAGCTAAAGGCTTGTGCAAGAATGCTTTGGAGGATTTTGAGTTCTTGATTAGCTTATGCATTTGGTACAAAATTTTAGACAAAGTTAATCAAGTAAGCAAAGTTCTTCAACGAGAAGAGATGGATATTGAAGATGCAATTACAAGAATAAAGGAGTTGATTTTATTCTTTGAAGAGCTTAGAAAAGATGGATTTGAAGATTTGATGAAAGAAGCCAAAGAACTTGCATATGAAGTTGGTATTGATCCAGAATTCGCAAGAAAAAGAATTGTTTGTAGAACGAAACAATTTGATGAGGATGGGGGAGATGATACTGATGGAAGTCAATAACCGGGAGATAATTTTAGAGTTACTTATTTCCTCCACATTATTGATCATGCTCTTACATCACTTAAGGATCGCTTTGAGCAATTTGAACTTTATGAAGTTACCTTTGGATTTTTGTTTAACGCAACATTGAAAAGTGTTAGTGACGAGCCATTGAAGGAGCGTTGCACTCATTTAGAAAGTTTCTTGAAACACAATGAACATGGTGATATTGAAGGGGATGAGTTGTTCCAAGAACTTAGACATTTGAAAACAATGTTGCCGAGGGAAGTGACAAAAACAATTGGCATTCTTGATTTTATACGGCCTTATTGGAAAGAGGGTGGTTTCAAAATGACATGCGTTGCTTTTCGAATTTTGTTGACTATACCGGTTACAGTTGCTTCGGCGGAGAGGAGTTTTTCTAAGTTCAAGTTGATAAAAACTTACCTTCGGACTACCATGTCACAAGAGAGACTAAGTGGATTGGTTATGATTTCAATTGAAAATGACTTCTTGGATTGAAGTACGATGATTTAATTGAACAATTTGATTCAAAAAAATGCAAGGAGAAGTTGTTTTCTTTGATTCGGATCGTGCTAATCATAAAGCACCACAACCAATTAACTGGAGTTACATTTTGGTTTTGATTTTGTTGATGTAATTAAAGCGAAAAGCATTACGTGGTCTTCATTTTGTTTGGTTTTTTACTTGTATGTCTTTTTTTTTTAACTTAACATTGAATGGGCAACCAACTCGGAGTCAGGCTAGGGCAACCAAAATGTCTGGGCCGGCCCTGAGAATACCCACTCCAACCACTATGTCAAATTTCTTATTTAAGTATGCTTTTACGTTAATTTTAAGTTTTTGGAAGAAAAGTAAGTAAAGAAAACATTTGGCATCACATGCTGAATGCCTTGTGGAGCTCCAGCTTATTCTTCTTCTTCTTCTTCTTTTTTCACACGATAAAAGAACCTATTTTTACTATAACCCTATCCCAACCAACTACAATGGGTATCAAATTTCTATCCATAGGATTTGAGCCTAAAATTTCACAGTATTTAGTATTGTTACACAAACCTCTAGGCTAATTGCCCTGGTTGAGCTCCAGCTTATTCAAGCAAGCAATTATTTGTAATTTACAACTACAATGGTATCAAATTTCTCTCCATGCAATTTGAACATGAAACCTCACAGTATTTAATACTGCTACACAACCACTATGCCAATTGCCTTGGTTGATCTCCAGCTTATTCAAGCAAGCAATTATTCGTGATTTACAAAATTTAGCCCAACGTCATTTCTATGGGAGCCGGTTTTTTAGAAAAGCTAAGAGCATATTCAGTGGGCTCTTAAAATGGTTTCTAGTTAAGCTTATAGGTGACATGGACAAACCTCATAGTCAAGGTCGGCCAAACCCTAAGGCCTGGGCCTTTGGCATCCAAAAAATAAAAATAAAAATAAAAAAAAAATAGGGGCACTCTTATAAGTTTTACTGTTAGGCTTCAATAGAGGTCTTTCTAGCCCAATAGAAAAAACAAAAAAGGCCCAATCTGATTTTTTTTTTTTTAATAAAAAGGCAAAAGTGGGATACCCTTTGCATACCTCCCTGACATTAAATGTGTGAATTTGTTTTGATTTGGTGTTTGTCAAGGGTACAAGTGTGATGCAAGGATCCCCCTTTAATTACTTCGTTTTTATCATTTGATTAACGGTTTGGCTAATGCTGAAAGTGGGATAACCTTGCATCCCTCCTTAACATCAATCGTGTGAAGTTGTTTGGAGACTTTGTATTTGTGTTCTTTTATAATAATCAATAGAACTCTACATTGTTTTGACTTTCTCATATTGCGATTGCTGCTATAAAAGTTGTTTAAGTGTTTACTCTTAAGAGCACAATTTTATATTAGGCCTTGAGCACTAAAAAGCCTTAGGCCGGCTTCATAGGAACCTGGGGGCTTTGTTGTTCCTTAGGGACGGCAAGCCCTACCAACCCATCCGGATCATCCATCTCGACAATCAACGGTTCAGATCACAAATGCATTCTTACCGGTAAGAAAGCACTTTGACCGCACTACAACAAAATCGTGCTATGGCGAGAAAAAAAATTTGTCGCTAGAGCATCAATTTTCGTCACCTAAGGTATTAGCAAGGAAATATTTCCTCGCCCACACTCCTCGCCTATACTGTATCACAAAAGGTATTTGCGAGGAAAAATCATTTTCCTCGCCTATTGTAGACAATTAGCGACAAATGTTTTCCTCGCCATTTATTAAAAAAAATCTATCTGGCGCCTGATACTACTGTCTACCAACAGCAACCTGCGAGGATAATAATCCTCGCCAATTAAATTTTAAGCGAGGAAACTTTTTGTCACTAATTGTAGCGTATTACCAAAAAAAAAAATTTAATGCTCTCCCAAGCTTCCTTCCTTGCTCCCGCTGAAGCTCGAACCCTTGACCTCTTCAATAACGCGCCTAGCACCTTTCCACCTCACCAGCCTTGCAATTCACTCCATATTCGAACTATTTAATATATATACTTGTTTTGGTATTTTTTTCACCGCGCTTATTATGTAACAACCCTGATTTTTGTAAAATTAAAATTTCGATAAATAATTCAATAAATTATTTTTAATTTCTAATAATTGGTTTATTTCTTTTATAAATAATTAAAGTTCCTCTAGACACCCCAAAATGAGACTCTCATACACATTTTAATCCCCGATGATGAAAAGAAATACCCAAAAGGCCTCTCGGATTGAAATTCTCCAAGTCAACAATACCGTACGATACTCATATCTCATGCACGACACAGCCTCAGTCACGTACAACAGCCTTTTGAATTTTGGCGGTGGGAGTATGCCGCACGGCACAGTTTGTGTGCCGTACGGCACTGTCATTTGTCAAACAGCTTTTGCAGAGTTCCAGCAGCTCAAAATGTTGACAATTTGTTTCTCTGCTCATCATGGTTTCGTGTAAGGATGAAAGCCTACTCTTTAGCCATAATCAATCTTGTGTGGGACCAAGTAAACTTGGGAACCAAGTTCTCCTCTCGCCTATAAATCTCGATCGAGTTCAACGGAATTAAGGACTGAAAATTGTGAAGAAAACCATGGAGCTCTATCTATAAACCTTGTCAACACGCCATCTCTACAACAAATCATTCTCATTCTCACCCATAACCTCCAGAAATCAGTCCTACAAACTCCTCTCAAAGCAAACCCAACCCAAAAGTCCAATCCCCTGTTTTCGGTTCCAAACCCGTGAGTTCATCCTTCCAAATCCGTTTACCCCCATTGAACAATCATCCTTGTTGCTGCACCAGAGAGAAGTTGGAGTCCAAAGGAGGTCCAAGCCGTGCCTAAAGGATCAAGAAAGTGTTTCAATCCGAGAGGTTCAAGCCGGAGGTATAATCCCGTTTCGCCAAATTTCACAACTTTGGTACCCTGAGGGGAGGGGTGCCGAGTGTGGGATGATATTCTATAGTATCTCCACATTTGGTATACCCATGTTATAGCAAAAACCAGTTCAATTGGAAACCTCCCGGTTGCGTCGTACGGTGAGAATATCGCCTCGTATGGGGTAATTTAGTGAGGAGGAACATCTTTTACTTAAGCACATTGTTTTCATATCCAAAATAATCTATTTTTAATCAAGTTTCATGCCTTGTATGAGTTTCCATTCAATCATTTTGAAAAATCAAAGTTTTGAACTGTTTGTGAAGGAAACAGTGCCGCACGGTACTCCTCATGTACCGCACGGTACACTTGGAGTGTTGTACGACACTCTTTTGAAAATTTGACCGTTGGATTTATGAACAGTGCCGCACGGCACACTTTCTGTACCGCACGGTACACCTAGCGGCACACTTTTATAAAATATGGAAATTTTAAAACCTTTCCTTTACAAAACAATTTGAACCCTTGGTGTGTTGTCTGGATCATTTGATTTGCATTTTCCTTATTTTCATTATTATCATCTGCTTTGTTTGATAAATTGTTTATTTGAATAAAGTTCGGCATTAAAATATTTTCTAAAAATCCCACAAATGTTTAGTAAAGACCGATTTTTAATCGGGCGAGCGGGGTGCATTAAAACCCTTCCCCGTTCGTAACCTGGCTCCCGAATCCAAAACAAATCTCTGGTTTCCAAATCGTTTTTTAAATCATTTTCTCAATCCTTTTCAAAACGGTTTCTCGGGTCCTAAACCATTTTCCAAAAAACCCGGGTGACGACTCTATTTTCAAAACAAGTTTTCCAAAAGACACCGGTGGAAATCGAACGTCCACAGTTCCTTTTTAATAATTTAATTGGTATATCAAGCCATGCATGCAAGTGTACAAGCCAATTACCACACCCAATGCACTTCACTACCTAACCAAATCACCCTATGCCAACTTTGCTCCCTACTTTCCAACAAAATCTATCTTTCTCTCATTCTCCAAGTCAAAACCTAACCATGCATTAACTACCCTCCTACTCTCCACAAAATGTGGGATTTTGTCTAGTGAGAGAGAGAGGGAGGCCGGGTGAGGGAGAGAGGGAGAGGGTGGTGATGTAAGCTTGCACATGGAGAAGGTGGTGAGGTGAGCATGCATGTGCATGTGTGTGTAAGTAGGAAACCTTAGAAAAACTAGGTTTAGTACCATTAGTTGGGATTTTGTTCTTTCCATTTATGGGGAAGATTTCCTAGCAAATCCAACCTATATTTTACTAGATAGGGGTTGTACCTAGCCAACTAGTCTTGTGCCTAATTTAGTGCACATTTGTGTGTATAACTAGCACCCAAAACTCAATAGTAGGGTTTTTCTTCTCCTTTAAGTAAAGAGAGCATGTGCTCCCATTTATGAGGAGAATATATGCATGTTTCCTTAATTAATAACCTAGTTAGCCTAAGATTTTGTAGCCTTATTAGGCACATGCCTCCTAACTTAGTCTAGTAACCAAAACTCCCAAAAACAAAGGTGGTCATGCAAAATTATACACTACTTGGGACTTAGAAAATTGCCTAGAATTTTCCCCTCATTAAACCCCTAGATTTTCCAATTAAAACCCTAGGATTTGCTTATGTGAAACCTAGGATTTCTAAGTACTAACCTAAGGATTTTTGTCTACCAAAATCTCTCCAAATCTTGTACTTCGATCTTGCCATTTATGGAACAATTTATGAGCACATGGGAGCAGGGACGGAGCCAGGATTTTACCTTTGCAGTGGCGAATATACGTACTTAAAAAATAAAAAGACAAACTGCATTACGAAAATTCATCCACTCTATGAAAAAATATAATAACATAAAAATCTAGTGGTAGTGAGTCTCTATAATTTGGAGATAAAAAATCTATTTTCTATGTAATAATTGCATTTTTTGAAAACCTTGTGGTGGAGGCCGGCCAACTTGAGAGGGGGAGAGGCTCACCATTTTTCCTATAAATACCCCATGCATTCACTTGTTTTCTCACACCCAACAAAGAGCTCTCACTTTCCTTTCCAAGTTCTTGTGCTTTCTTACTTGTTCTTCCTCTACCACCACTAAAAACCACCTCACTCCTCCACCTAAAACCACCCACCAATCTTAGAAGTAGTAAGAAAGTTAGAAGTTTAAGTGTTCGTAGCTCACCGGAAATCCTACCTAGCTTGTTCGGCTTCTGGCTAATCAATGGAAAACAAGGTAGATTACTTACCCTAACTTTAAGTAGCTTTTCTACTTTTAATTAGTAGATTATTTATATTAAGTTTAAGCATGATTTACTTCTAAAAAGTTCCTTAACGTTGTTTACTTAACATTTTTCCGGAAAGCTAGTCAAGTTCTAGAAAGCTTACAGTCGAAAGTGTACATGACTAAAAGTAACTTTTTCGTAATCATGCGTAGCCGTTACTATATCCGAGTTGAGTTAGACTTTTCACAAAAATACGCAGTTATAATGCCCGATTGAAAATCGACTTTCCAAAATTACGCGGTTATAATGCCCGCTATTTTTCGGAAAATGGAAACGACTAACTTTTCTTAAAGTAACAAGTAATTTTTTTGACCGGTACTTGGACTGTGAGATATGTAGAGGGAAAAAATCTGGGTATGCTATTTCCTCGCCTCTATGAGATCAACAATATGCACTCTTCGCCGGAACCCTAGCACTGCAAGACAACAAACAGTTAGAGCACCTTTGCCTCTCGTCGGCAAAGGCCCTCCGATGCTTAAGTCAGTATCACGTACTAGGAGGAAACCATAAAACACATAAAGCATGTAAACACGAATTACAGCGTACCTTTCTTCATGGGTATTGCTTCTTATTTATAGATGCAGGGTGCTTGTTGTCTAGAGATCCTATTCACATTAGGAGTCCTTTCCTATACGGGACTTGTTCCATATAGAAACACAATCTTTATTCTACAAGGATTTCTTTCCACGTTAGGAATCCTTGTCATTATCGGAATCCTCTTTACATTAGGATTTACCCCTTATCACGTAAGAGGCTATTCTAGATCCTTCTAGAACGACCCACCACCTTATCTCGTAGGCGGTTAGCTCGACAATATACTTGCCTATCCGTATATGATGTTGCCGACCAGATACCTTGCTCGGCAATGACCTCGTGCACCATCTCATGGTGCTGCCACCATCTCATGGTGCTATCCTGTCTGCACACTTGGCCTATCCTGCTTGGCCATAACCTGGGGCACCACCATGTGGTCCCCCGAACTGAGCCACCCTCACGTGGTGTCCAGGCTAAGCACGTGGTTCGTACGTACTTAAGTATTTTCCTATGTAATTGGATTTTACCCTCTCCAATTGCTCCCCAGTTTTGACCGTCATTGTTATTCATCAATGATGGTTAAAGCTTACCGCTACCTTTCTGTACGGGGATAAATCCACGTAACCCTGGATCTCGTGCTTCCTTGAATCGACCCCAGATCTTTTGTCATGGTTATTGCCTTGTATTTATAGGTGTAGATGTTCTTTACATTAGGCATCTCGTGCCCCTGTTTCCTATTCTCTTTAGGAATCCTTTCCCTAATTGAACTTTCCTATTAGGGACGAGCTTCCATATCCTACTAGATCCCGTCTAGTAGAGGTCTTTCTTTCCATATAGGATTCTTCCCTATATGGGGCATACTCCTAATCTCATTAGGACTTCCCATACTGATCCCTTAAGCTACGGGATCGCTCCTTATCTCATAAGGAACCGCCTTTAGATCATTCTGGAATGTCTCACTGCCTTACTCGTGGCGGTGCCGTGCTTCCACATAGCTCGGAATAACCCGTACGTAACTCAACTCATCTCGCCGAGCTGATTTACGTATTCCAGAATGCTATTTAAGCTATACACGTAGCCACCTAGCTCGGCCACATCAGGGGTATCCCTTTATGTCTTATGCCGAGCTAGTGCATCCTGATATATTAACTTACTTAATTATCCTGACCTTATTCATCGTCCGGGATCAGCTCGGCACAGGGCCCACGGACTCCCTATGTGGTGCCGAGCTACTCACCCTTTCGTGGTGACCGCCATAGGCACGTGCTATGCCTAATAGTAGGGTAATCAGATTTTATAATTCATGCATTTCGGTATTCGTGATATTCATCAAAGCTTCTCACTCGACTAGGCCTGCTCCTTGTATGAATTTTCCCTTGGTATCCACATTACCAAGCCCGCACAGTACACTTGCACTTATACCCACACGTAGAGTTTGGCCCAATTTCTCGAATATTCTCTTCTCACGTGAGGAGACATGATTCTTGCATTTAATGCCGATGTTTGCCTTCCTTAATAGAGTTGGAACGGCCTTTATGGTGACGTTTCACATACGCCATCCCTTCTTTATAGGGTTCTAAAGACATTCTCACCCCATTTCAAAGATCTTTTCGTGTTCTCCCTTTATACATGTACGGGGATAAAATCCACGTATGATCTTGATCATGTGTTTCCTTGCTAGAAACCTCGCTCTCTATATGGGTTTGACGCTTTATTGATTAAGGCATCTCGCAGTCCTTGTTCCCATACTTCATTTTGAGCCTCTTTCTTTTACTGAGATTTTCGTCCCAAATATGATTGGTTGCCTAATGTCATTCCTGGCTTCTAAGTGTCATCATACTTAGCTAAAAGACCAGCTCATTGCTTTCCACCTAAGCCATGCATGTGTTTCTTCATGTTCTATAGTACACCTAAGTTTCTTCGCACTTAGCAGACATCCTAAGTATTTTCGTACTTAGCAAGTTGCTAGTAATATTCGTCGCTTATCGCCCAAGTTTCCACGTACTGTGGGATCTCGTCCTGCAGCAGGTATCCTCTCCATATAGGATTCCTTCCTATATGCAGTATACTCCTAATCGCATTAGGAATACCCATGTCAATCCCTTAATTCTCGGGATTGCTCCTTATCACATAAGGAACCTGATTTAGAATCTTCTGGAATGTCTCACCGCCCTATACTCTTAAGGCGGTGCCGCGCTTCCACGTAGCTCGATATGACTCGTACAAACCTCATCCCACTCGTGCCGAGCTGCAACGGGTTGAACCATGTATTCTAGAGTGCTACCCTAACTGTATTAATAGCTTAACTAGCTTGATCATCCCTTTGGTCATATTGCCGAGCTAGTATATCATCAAATGGTACTTGATTTATTACCTTTGACCCTACTCATGGTCATCTCAGCTCGGCATAGGGTTAGGAAGCCCCTATACAATGGTGCCGAGCTAATTACCCTCACGTGGTGGTGAATTATGGCATATGTCCTACCTTTTCCAATGGTGTTTCAAGTAATATTCGTTGCTTAAGCCACTACTTTTTACTTAGCAATGTTTTTGCAATTTTCGTTGCAAGTTTGACAATGTTCAAGCAATGTTCGTTACTTACTGTTCCAAGTTTCTTCGTACTTGGCAATGTTCGATCAATATTCGTTGCTTGCCTCCAAGTTTCTTCGTACTTGGGAAAGTTCAAGCAATATTCGTTGCCTGCCTCCAAGTTTCTTCGTACTTGGGAAAGTTCAAGCAATATTCGTTGCCTGCCTCCAAGTTTCTTCGTACTTGGGAAAGTTCAAGCAATATTCGTTGCCTGCCTCCAAGTTTCTTCGTACTTGGGAAAGTTCAAGCAATATTCGTTGCCTGCCTCCAAGTTTCTTCGTACTTGGGAAAGTTCAAGCAATATTCGTTGCCTGCCTCCAAGTTTCTTTGTACTTGGGAATGTTCAAGCAATATTCGTTGCTTATTGCCTAAGTTTTTTCAGACTTAGCAAATATCAGGCAATTTTCGCTGCTTATTGCCCAAGTATTTTCGTGCTTGGCAATTTTCAAGCGATATTCGTTGCTTAAGCCAAAGTTTCTTCGTACTTGGCTTCCTTCAAGCAGTACTCGTTGTTTAAGCCAGAGTTTTCTTCATACTTGGCTCACTCGTAATTAGACCAGGCTTAAAAAATGATATAGTAAAAAATATCTTTTTGTGAACAAGATGGAATTTTATTCATAACTCCATCACAAAGCAATTCGTAGCTGAATGAGAACAATAAGCAATATCTTCTATGGAACTCCTTTCATAATTCCACTATAGCAACTCGTATCTAATAATCAAAATATAAACTGCAAAAAGTAATTCTATACTTATCTGTATATTCCATGGCATTGGCATTGATTTCCATCCAATTTCTTTTAGGCAATAGGCTTCAATCCAAGCTATCTCTGTAATTTTGCAAGGCCTTTCGTGTTCGGGAGAAGCTTCCCATTTGTGGGATTTTCTTGAGTTTGCTCACACTTGACTAATTTCGTTCAACCAAACTTCAAAAAGCCTTAGCTTTTATTTGGATGAGTCTATTCGTACTCATCTATGTAAATCCGAATTTACTTCTCCTTAAATACTTCGGAACTTCTTCGCACTTAGTCACAAGTATACTCATACTCAAATTTACAAGCCTAAGTATATTCGTACTTAGCCTTTTTCCAAGTTTAATCATACTTAGAATTTATCGAGTTTGAGCAATTCGTAGCTCAGGCCCAAGTATTCGTACTTGTCCTAAAAAATTTCAAGCATGGGGTATATACATTTACTGCTCCCCAATATGGAATTAAAATTCCTCGTTTTTGGTTCCATATTCAAATCAATCAAGTGTTTCAAATCAATCAAGTGTTTCAAGCATGCAACAGAAATTTTTCTCGTGATTTCCTTTAATCAAATCAAAAACTAAAATGCAAAATCATATAAAATGCAAAACTTTATTCATATCTCTTACTAGCACAAAACATGAAACTTTACACGTAGTTCATGCTAAGACATACCTCACAAGTTCTTATCATTAAAAACTTGGAACCTTTCACATGGCCCATAAAGGAAATCGGAGGACAGTATTCATAGCTCTTACTAAAAAATATGCGTAATTTCTCAGCACTACTCATTGCTACAACATAATTTCTCAAGTTTGTTTGCGCTTGTCTAGCCTTCTAGCATTATTCATTGCCATAAGCCTTTTAGCATTATTCATTGCTATTGGCCTAAATGTATTCAGACTTAGCACATAAGTTTTTTCATACTTTAATAGGATTCCAATTATTGTTCATTATTGTGGCCTAAGTTTATTCATACTTAGCCAGATTTTCAAGTTTACTCTTACTTTCGTTAACAATATCTGCTCCCCTATATGGAGACAAGGAGCTTTTGGCCCATATTTAGCAAACAGATACTAGATATAATTTCATTCAAGTCAACTCAGAATTTTATTCTACTAAGCAATTACTAGTTTTATCAAAGTAGCCGAACACCCATCGATGCATCTCCCTGTTGTACCTTTTAACTACTCTTGGTAAGGTGCAAGTTTTACCAGTAGTTTCTCTATTTCCCGACTTTTTGGTGTCGAGCCATAGTTTCAGCGCTTCACTATTTTTTCATGAGCTGAGCGACTTTCTTCAAAGTCTCTTTCTTTGTCTCTAAGACTTTTTTCGTAGTCCCAAACACTTTTAGTTGTGGACTTTGATCCATCTCTAGAAGCAACAAGCAAAATAAACTAAAACAGAAGATATATTTGAGACAGTTCTGACCTTTTTATTTTATTTTATCCGTTCCAGCTGTGGCCTCCGGTCTTGAAGCTGAACTTGTGGTTTTTGTCGCTGTGGGTGCTGTAGCGCGTGGTCCTCTTCTCAAGAACCTTGACCCCCTTTCTATATGCAACTTCTGATTGCTGTTTGACATGTAAAAGATAGTTGCTTCGCTAAATTTTAATTGGTCCTCTCGTGGGCTCGCCATAACAGGTGCGTTCCATTGCTGGACGACATCCTTTCAAATATTTTGATCTCTTGTCCGCGATTACTCGTTCGCAAAGCAAGATATGTAAAGCTATGTTTCTTCTGCTCAAAACTTTTTTCATAATCTTGAACTCTCCCATCATTTGATCTTGATGCACCCTCCTATCTCATGAGGGAAACCTAGTTTAGTCGGCTCTTCCGCGATTCCCTAGTTGATTCCTGCTGCTCTCCCATGACTGCCGAGCAGCCGCGATCCCCTAACAGATTCATACTGCTCTCTGGGATTGCCTAGCAGATTTTAACTGCTCTCCCATGATGGCCGAGCTGATTCGGACTGCTCTCCCGTGATCCCCTAGCAGATTCGTTCTGCTCTCCGGGATTGCCTAGCTGATTTCGACTGCTCTCCCATTATTGCCGAGCTGATTCGGACTGCTCTCTCGTGATCCCCTAGCAGATTCGTACTGCTCTCCGGGATTGCCTAGCAGATTCTGACTGCTCTCCCATGATGGCCGAGCTGATTCGGACTGCTCTCCCGTGATCCCCTTGCAGATTCGTTCTGCTCTCCGGGATTGCCTAGCTGATTTTGACTGCTCTCCCATGATGGCCGAGCTGATTCGGACTGCTCTCCCGTGATCCCCTAGCAAATTCGTTCTGCTCTCCGGGATTGCCTAGCTGATTTTGACTGCTCTCCCATGATGGCCGAGCTGATTCGGACTGCTCTCCCGTAATCCCCTAGCAAATTCATTCTGCTCTCCGGGATTGCCTAGCTGATTCGGACTGCTCTCCTGCGATCCCCTAGCAGATTCGTACTGCTCTCCGGGATTGCTTAGCAGATTCAGACTGCTCTACAATCTTTCCTTCATGTTTCTAGGGTTTTCTCCTTACTTATCACATGATTCGCTAATATGTATCCTGCGTTGCTTTCTTCGTAGCATTAAATACAGACGGCCTTTTTTCTCTCTATTGTCACCTTCACGTGGTGGGTTTTTGCTTTGACTGTGGGGAGTCATGAAATATCAGGCGTATTTTCCAAAATTTTGGAATCTCAGGGATACGCCTTATGTCGAATTTCTTGGCAGTGGGTTTCTTTCGTGGTGCTTCCGAAACTGCAGGAGTTTTATCTACTTTTGCACTCTTTCTCGTAGTGTGCGCAGGGGTGTTTTCTACATCGTCCTCCACCTCCTTACGTCGTGGAATGCGTAGAACATGTTCTGAGGCCACCATTGTTGAGTGATTTTTTCTAGGAAAAAGCTTCTCGTACCGTTTCCCACAGACGGCGCCAATTGTAGAGGGAAAAAATCTGGGTATGCTATTTCCTCGCCTCTATGAGATCAACAATATGCACTCTTCGCCGGAACCCTAGCACTGCAAGACAACAAACAGTTAGAGCACCTTTGCCTCTCGTCGGCAAAGGCCCTCCGATGCTTAAGTCAGTATCACGTACTAGGAGGAAACCATAAAACACATAAAGCATGTAAACACGAATTACAGCGTACCTTTCTTCATGGGTATTGCTTCTTATTTATAGATGCAGGGTGCTTGTTGTCTAGAGATCCTATTCACATTAGGAGTCCTTTCCTATACGGGACTTGTTCCATATAGAAACACAATCTTTATTCTACAAGGATTTCTTTCCACGTTAGGAATCCTTGTCATTATCGGAATCCTCTTTACATTAGGATTTACCCCTTATCACGTAAGAGGCTATTCTAGATCCTTCTAGAACGACCCACCACCTTATCTCGTAGGCGGTTAGCTCGACAATATACTTGCCTATCCGTATATGATGTTGCCGACCAGATACCTTGCTCGGCAATGACCTCGTGCACCATCTCATGGTGCTGCCACCATCTCATGGTGCTATCCTGTCTGCACACTTGGCCTATCCTGCTTGGCCATAACCTGGGGCACCACCATGTGGTCCCCCGAACTGAGCCACCCTCACGTGGTGTCCAGGCTAAGCACGTGGTTCGTACGTACTTAAGTATTTTCCTATGTAATTGGATTTTACCCTCTCCAAGATAACCCAAGGCTAACACCCTTGAGGGTCTGTCAAAAGGACAAGCTTCGCGCTGTCTAAGAAAGGAATAATGATTCTAACTGGACTTTTCCGACCATCCGGCCTGGGACTCTCCTGGTTATCTCATATGCCTAAAGAAAGTCACAAAAGAAAATTAAAAGTTTTGAAATGATTTCATAAATAATCAGTAACGAATTTCTGATAAACCTAGACTGTTTTGGAAAAGATAGCACGTAGAAAAGCCGTTATTTTATGTGACACTTTTCGCGTAGAAAAGTAACGAATTCCTTTCGCATAAATCAACTATACATAGGATACACTTTTAAGAGATAATCTTGGAGAGTCAATGGCAGTACCCACTAGGGGTGCAAAGAGCCGAGCTTTGTAGTATTCAAGCACTTAACGAACCGAGCCAGGATAATTTACTTAAGAAGCCTCCTTAAACGAGCCAAGCCTATACAATTGAGCCGAGCTTTTGCGAGCCTAATCGAGCTTTTACGAGCCGAACCGAGCTTTAGCGAGCTTGTTAACTAAAGAGCCTGAAAATTGAGCTCAAGCTCGGCTTAATTACTTATCGAGCCGAACCAAGCCACAAACTGCTCGCGAGCAGCTCGGTTCTTTTGCAGCCCTGCCTGCCATTCCTAAATTAGCAAGTCCCTTAGGCACACAAAATTAGACCCAACTTTTGCTTATGTGTCGATTTTAAGAGTCTGTTTGTTGGTTTTTCTCCCCCTTTGGGCCTTTCTCATCCCTTCAAGGATAATTTGGGAGGTTGTAATGGTTTTTGTTGGAGCGGCAATTAGTTGCCGCAGTGTTGCGCCTGTTTTGTGTGAGATCCTGAATCTGGTTCCTGTTTAGGCCTCCTTGTGGCTTCGTTCTCCTCTTGGGAGGGACGGTGGCCCGGTTAGATATATGATCTCTTTTGTCTTTTTTTTTTTTGCACAACAAAAGAAAATTTTATTGCTCCATATAGAATAGATAAAAAAAAAAAAGAAAAGGGCATAGAAGGTTGGCAAGAGATCAACCAGCCACACTCATACACTCCTCAGAAAAACATACAAACCTCAGCAAAAACACCTAACAAAAAGGATGATGATCAGAAAAAATGATAGAGAAACCAGCCCCCCAAAAGATAACCCACTCACAGACACCCCAAAACACAACCCATATGGCACCCCAAAAAACACCCCACTCGCCACCTAACCCTAGGCCCCCACTCCCCAATGAATTCCTCACAGCACTTCCAATGAACCTCTGAAAAGATCTATGATTAATGATGACAATCAACCCTTGCTTAATGTTGACAATCGGCCATTGCTTTGTTAAGAGCTTCCATTTCAGCTATCTTGCTTACTACCTCCTCTTCATCACCATCATATCGTATACCAAAAAGCTTGTCGACTTCCCAAATTGCTTTTGCTTCATCTAGCAAAATTCTATTTCTATTATTAATACCTTTCGAGGATAAAGAGGCAGATAATGCAGCAGAGGCTACTGCAGATCTCAGCACTACACATTTGTTTTTATTCCTTATCCCTTTGATGTTGCCTCCTTTTTCTACTTTTGAATATCCCAGAATATCATTGATGTTTTTCCTCTTGTTTTTCCCTTTTACTCCTTTAATTGCAGCTTCGATAGGAGCATGATTAATTTCAACCTCCTTTTGAAGTCCCTCCAAACCCGTGTCCGTTAATTCCTGGGCTTCTTCATTTTGAATCTCTTTATTCCTTTGCATTGATTCCATAGCTTCGGCCATTAATAATCCACCAGAATCTTCCACTAAAGACACAAGCCCATGTGATATATTTGAATTTTCTAGGTCCTTAGGTTTAGCCGTCCTTGATTGAGCTAGATAATTAATTGAATCCCCCATTATTACTTGCTTACCTTCCCAGCAAGCTCAACCGTGTAATCTAGGAGAATTACCTTGGGACACGAACCATTCTCCTTGCTAGCATCTTTGTCAGCCTCTATCGAGTTCTGAACTACCATGTCATCCATATCACAGCTTCCATTTGTCTTGTTTGCTTCCTTGTCATTACCTCCTTTATCCACCTCATCATCTTGTTCATCCATTTTCGAATCAAACCAAGCTAAATGTTTGGTGCTCTATTCCTTCGGTTCTACAATTCTAAATGAACTTTCCTCAACCACTCTTATCAAGTACTTTGCTTCTCCTACCATCATTCCATTTCTCCTTCAATAACCTTTGCCTCTTTGGTAACAATAAGCATTCTACCTTTCTCGAAAGATGTCTCGCTAAATGTATTATCATCAACTTGAATAAATTGACCCCATGACTCACCTATTAATTTGAATATTTCGACTGTCCATGCGTTTAATGGCATACCAAAACATGATAACCAAACAAACCTTTCATCACTAGCAGATTCACCATTCCACTGTTTTAACTCCTGAAACCAATTAAGAAGCCACTCCTCCTTAAGGGTTATGTCTCTATCTTCCTTACAGAGAAGAGTTAAGATGAGGTACCTTCCACCTACTGGTTTGACTCGAACATCTATTCCTTTCCATCTTAGCATCTCCTCCATTTCTTGAGCTAAAATCGGTCTTCTCATTATCCCAATCGCACCTCTATATAGCCACCCATTTCCGACTGGCTGAATCTGGATACTTTTCTTCATGTTTTGTGGTTGATTTCCTCCTCTTTTTACATTTCTTTCTTCCCCTTGCTTGCTACTCTCTGTTACCCCTTTCCTTCTCTAGATTTCTTTTCCTCTCATCTCTGCTTGTCTCATATATTGATTGGGTTTGAAAGGAACTGAAAATTTTCTTGAGCTTGCCTGAAGTTGATCTTTGCCACGCATAGGTTGCGATTTTTGTTTTCTGGGGATGTAATGGTTGTGCTGACCTTTCCATGAACCTCCTTGATAATTATCTTCATAGTTGCTCTGGTGGTTGTTGAAATCTTCTTGATTCCTCAAGAATTTTGCAAATTTGGCCACCAATTTGTGATTCCAGAACCACGAGTTGTTCACCACCGCTATAGCTTCATTAGCTTCATCCCTCCTGTTAAATCTGACAAACCCAAAGCCCTGTCCAGTAACTTTGCTTCTCTTATTGGGTATGAAGATGTCGTTTATTTTCCCAAATCTATTACTATTATTACTACTTAAAAAAAGGTGAACCCCAAAAGTGTTTCCCATACATTTCCATACCAAAAATGCCCCCTTGAAAAAACTAAAATTAACTGGCCAGCCAAAATGGAAAAAAATCGCTGCCTTCTCAGTTCTCATGTATCTGTTCCGAAATGCTGCCATATCCCAAAAATACGCTGCCTTCTCAGTTCTCAGGTATCTGTTCCGAACCGTTGCCCATATCCCAGAAACGAACCAACAACCTCCCGCGCCTCCAAAACGAAACAACGACTACATTCCCACCCCAACGTTCTCCAGATACACTTTTACTGATGAAATCCTCTCAAACGGGCAGAATTCCTTCGTTCATGTTGCCCACCGGCCACCGCCCGCCCAGAATATCCTATTGCCACTTATGCCTTTCACGTGGTAAGCCATTTCCTATATGCCTAATTAAATACAATGCTGAGTTCCAGATCACCATAGAGCTTGCCACAACAAATACTTATTGCACTTAAGGTGTTTGATGGATTGCTAAAGTAATTGGTTGTAGAGAAAATTTGTTGCACTCAAAGTGTTTGTCGAATTTCTTCTCTCAGCTTATTGCACTTAGGTGTTTGATGGATTGCTAACGTAATTGGTTGTAGAGAAAATTGTTGCACCTAAAGACTAAAGTGTTTCACGAATTGCTTCTCTCGGCATTGAGTATAATCCAAACATGTTCCGCACAGTAGTATTTTCCCTTTCTTCCTATCTGATGGTAAACCATGTTCAAGATCTCACTGCGAAGAATACCCAATAGTAGATGTTATGGCTGGTGAAATTAAGATGGTGTTCTTATGGTTTCTATGAAATAAGACACGGACTGGCTTTGGGCCAATACTTATCACCCACGTCCTCCAGTTCCATAATAGAAATTGAACCACCCACTTCCTCCAGTCCCAAAAGTGCAATTATTCACAGATGTGACATTTTGTGGATGTTTGTATTGCTACCATTGTGAAGATTTCTCCGATTGCCTTCTTCTGAATTCAATGGTTGTATTTCTGTTTCCTAGGCTACACTTGGTTACCAGTGTCCATCTAGAACCTTCATTCATATTCGTACGAAGATAATGTACGGTGATCCCCTGAGTATTCCCATCATTCTTCATGTGAACTTCCGATATAACACAAACTCCATAAATAAAAATAGAAGTCGTGGTCATTACGTTTCAGCACTCATCATTCTTTCGTTTTGTGACTTGGCTTTTGATCTTACTAAAGTAGCACATTTTTTTTTATGAATCCAAGTTTCTGTTGGTGCAAAAATCCGGGAGTCTTCGGGAAACTGAACTTGATGATGATGGAACTTGCTTCGAGGCACGTTACTATGTCGCTTTCCGAAAACAGTATTCGCCCCCACCGTTTGGTGTGCACCGGGTTGATAGCGAATCTGTCCGAGGATACAACGAAGCCCGATCAATTCAATGATCTTCTGCCTGCGTCCGCACAAACGAAGGACAGACAGAATACCGAGTCGAAAAAGAATCGAAAGAACCAAGGTATTGCTGTCACCGTTTCTGCAGAGTAACGGTACAACAAAACTAGAAAGCAATCTGTAGTAATTTTGGCAGAGTAACAAGGCTAGAATTCCGTTATTGATCATCCAAATGAATGTAATTCTGGGTGTTATTTATAGGCCCAAAAGTACCTCTTCACTTTAGGACACGCCCCTTAGTGAATAGACTTGAGTTTGGGTCATAACCCTCCGTTCAGAGTTGCATCCGTACGCGAACTAGTGTAACCGGTATCGATACAGCTTTATGGAGTATCGATACCCATCATTCTGTTCGTGAAACAGCCGCTCATGAGCCAACCGGTATCGATACACCGTTTCCCTAGTATCGATACCGGCCACCTTACCGCCAAATGGCAATAAGAAAGGGCGCCTACAAGGCGCCTCGCGCTAAGTGCAAAGTGCGCCATCAAAGCGCCACACAGCCCACTGCCACGCTCACGCACGCGCGGGTGCGTATGAGTGTGTTCATTACCGGCTACGCCGGTAATGCACGTAGCACTATAGGTGCCTTGCCACCTAACACTATGTGAACATTATAGATATATGTTCCCATATATATACCACTCAACCTTTTCCTCACTAGCCAATGTGGGACAAAACCAAAACACAACATTAAAAGCTTTCTAAAAGGCACAAGGAATATTTTGATAAAACCCCAAATAAAAACCCATTTATTTTGATAATTTCCAACAGTTTCTACCTGTTCGTTTCATGTGATGGTTGTTCATTGTCATCTTCTATTTAAATTTGTCTCCCACTTAACTTAACGCAGACGCAATTGGAGTTTAATTTTGGCCAAAAAGAAATAGCACAAATATAGGACATCAATTTGGAGGACAACCTTATCATTCTGAACAAAATGAATAAAAGAGAAGTTTTGCATAGGTTAATCATTACCAAGTGTTTCTTACATTAAGTGGTGTGCATCAAGTATTAATGGCCCCTTGTTTTACATATAGTATTTCTTTGCAACCGCGAACCCGTGAAAGGAATCGATATGAACGATGGTCACTTTCTCACTTTGCTCCCATAAAATTAATTGACCCCTCAGTCATATGTGAGTACATTGGTACTTTGCACCTATGGTTTAAGGTCTTGACAATTTATCTAATGCACCAACTTCACAATATCCTTATGTATGCATGTCATGCCATCTAAAAACCTTTGAATAAAGTTTGTTTTGATATATTTTTTTCAGGTGTGAGCATTTTGCATCACAAATTAGAGCTATGACCAATCTATCTCACTATTTAACTTTCTTGGTTATTTGTTTGGGAATGTTACAGTCGAGAGTGTGGGGAATGTTGCTTTAGAAATGGGCAAATTGTGTTAGGTTAACGTAACTTTATTAAGCCTATTCCACCGGCTTCGTTGTGGCTGTTCCGCACCAAAAGGACTACCCAATGTGTGCATTTTTTATTTTTTTTTATGTTTATAGTAGTAATTTGTAATGGGAATATATTCAAATATTTGATGATATATATCTTAATTAATTGCCTAATGATTATACATGAATTACATGGATAGCAATTTCCTAGAGTATGAATTTGTGTCTTGCTTGGTAGATTATGCATGCGCTTATATGATGTTTGCTGACATGTCTAAATCTGTCCAATAATCATTTCCCCCTGTTTAATGGGTTGAGTTTTTAATTTGATCAAGTGAGTCTTTTGTTGGTTTTTTCAGGTTAGGCCACATTGTTAATTTATCATCGAAGATGTTTTCAAGTTCTAACCTATAAATATTAGAGAACAGAGATCATTCTTTTAGGCTTGAAAGTTTTTATCTTGCAAGAATCTCTTGAAACAAACAAAAGATCAATAACAAGAGTTCTTTTTTTGTTTGCTCTTTATTTCTCAGTCTGAGTAAATAGAGTTGAATTTGAACCCATTACTTGAGTGAACAATGGTGCGTGATGAACTCATTCATGTCAAAGTTCCTCCTTACACGTTCTTATTTTTCGATAGTTTTTTTTCTTGGCTCGGCGAAAGTTAGCATTGATAGTTATAATTGATTTTATTTTTGTCTGTCCCATGGCTTCCACTCAATTTGCATATTCTTTTGATAGTGTTATGAACAACTTTTCTAACACGCTGAATTAGATAGCTGTGGTTTCACTGTTGTGGATTGCTCTATTTTGGTTGAAACATTTGTAGCCATGAAGAACACAAGCCACTAATGTTGGTGCTGTAATGTTGCATTCCAATGCCTTCCTCCAAAGGCTATACGGCTATTAACTATAGAGGGGTACATGGTGGGAATTATACTTTTCTGACACTCCAAGTGCTCTACCCAGATTACCTGAGATGCATTAATGTTGTTCACTTGGAGTTCAAGAAAAACTTATACTAACATGTTATAGTAGGCTGAATTCCTTAGTGAAGCAATACATATTCACTCATCTATATTTTCAATCATTTAGGTGAAAAGAGGGAAACTAAGCTACCACATATATGTAATAAGCTTCAGATTGAACTATATTGGGCACCTTAAATGTCCCTTTAGATGTTTTGAAATTTAACGGCATATCCAATTTGTGTACATGTAGTTACCTTACAGTGGCCCTTTGATTTGTCCTTCATGACAACTGGATGACGTTTTCTACATTTTACCAGAGATACGCCTATGTTGACTTCAACTCTGTCTACACTTCTCAATTGCTGCACACATAAAAATAGAAGCCGTGGTTGTTAAATCAAACATATTTCAGTTCCACAAAGGAAATTTTCTATAAGGCATATTTTAGTTTCAATTTATATTTGGTCTTTGAAAAGGTAAATCCAGTGTCCAATTAGAAAGAAGGAAAAAGAAGGTAAAATCCATCTTCACGTGTGAAAAATGTAACATGCCTTCTTTTTTACTACAAGAGTGAGTTTTATTGTTTTATTAAAACGCTAAGAACCTGAATCATCAGTTACAAAAAAAACAATCTATGCAGAAAAATATGTGTTCTGATGTCCTGCTTACAATGTAATTCATGTAATAGTTTAGTTTCTATTGAATCAACATCTACCATCGAGGTAGCTGGGCTCTAGAAAATGATTGTCCTGTGTCCACTGCTACCACTCAATTGGAAAGTTTTCTACCACTTTTTTTCTGGTCCAAGTAGTTACCAATTTAGTGTTGTATTATTTCAGTGCTATTTCTTTGTTTACCTGACAAGAATTTGAATCTATTGTCCTGCTGAGATCTGATTTTGAGAGCTTTGGGCATATGGTTTGAGCTTATTTCATTATTCCTTTCTTGTTAAGCGTAGTGCTTCGCCTATCAATCTGGTGCGGTGCTTCCTCTAATTTGTCCTTTTTTATGGCTTTTAGCATCTTCAATATGGTAATCTGGGCAGCAAGAAGGCCCTTCGGGATCGAAAGGTAATTTTTCATTGAGAGCTTTCATGTTTTTTAGATTCAAACTTCTAATTTTTTTTAGTATGCTTTTGTTTCAATTTTTCCATTTGGGCTTGTGAGGAAAACCGGATCCATCTACTCCATCTTCAATTGTATTTTTGTTTGTCATTAAATTCGATCTTCAAACTTGAAAGTCTTAGCTTTACCACTTTATATGCGAGTAGTGTCGAATTTGTATGCAAGTTCGATCAAAATGCGCAAGTATGATCCAATTGGTTTTAAATGATGCATTTGGCATTAATCAAGATGTAAGTATGTCCATAAAGTCTATCATGTTTTGAATCTTTTTTTTCTACTTTGCAAATGTTTAGTCATGGATCATTGCTAGAATGAAAATGTATCAAAAGTCAATACTAGATTGATGCCCTTCCCTTTCTCTCACTAGACCACAATCTCTAGAACCAGTTCTCATCTCTCCAAATTTCAATGTGTTAAGAGAGGAGAACCATGTTCATTTATAAAGGTTACCTTTTTTGGTTCTACATAAAATTTTGTTGATCGACCTTCAAGTAATGAAGGACATACACGAACTGCATTTCTCAGTGCAACTCCCATTTTGTACTCTAGGTGATGAGTTTGAGCTAAGCTTTTCATATGCAACTACGTTAGTATTGTGAATCTGTGATGGATTCCTAAATTTGAGTTTGCATTGAAACATAAGGTCTAACAGAATGAGCGTTAAAGTAAAAGCTGCAAAGGACTACCTCAAAATGTTATAGAAGCATGCTGCTGCTGTCATGGGGTTTATTAGTTCGTTTGCTGCAGTCAAAATGTTATTGGATTGAGGCTATTAAATTGCTACTAGATGGGGTAACTTGATTGCTACTCAGTGAAAATGCAAATAATTTTAAACATTTGTTTGTCATTCTACGTTCATGTATTTTGATTTAATATGCTAATAACAACTGCTATCACAAGGTAATATTTGATGGATTTATTTGCTTCTTTGTCATGAAAGGTACAACTATATTGAACACAAAATGGCATGACGAACCAATTCTAATCCTACACCAATAACACTTTGTTTAGGTTTATCTATATGGAAAACTACACTAAATCCAACCCCAACGGGAAATATTCACATCACCGCTGAAAGAAAAAAAACGCTGAGCAAGAACATGGATAATATGTGGGCAAAAAAACGCACGAGCCTAACAACTAGTCTATGAAAATCGAGATCTTCCTGATTCCCTGAGGCAAATTATCAACGAAGATTGTAGCATTCTTCCGTGGGAAAATCTCCTCAATGTTTTTTCTCTCTCCTCTCTCTCTCTCCTCATACTCCTCCACTTGTAGGGGTTGATAATGTCCTCTCCTCACTTTCTCCCTCTATTTTTCTTCATAGGAAAAACATAATGAATATCATCTCCATTACTCCTAGAAAAATGCAGCAGCTCTCTCTCTCTCTCTCTCTCTCCATTACTGCTAGAAAAACAGACTGATCTCTTTTGTCAATGAAAATTCTATCGTTTGACAAGAGTAATTTAAGAGTCAATTTAGAAGCCAATTGTAAGAAGTGGATTGGAGATGCTCTAACTCATTATTTTATCTAGAAAGAATAAGTTTTTTTTTTTTTTTTTCATTTAACCTAGCCCGTGTTGTCTGCCTGGGGCAAATCTTGTCAATGCAAGAAGTGAATGTTATTATTTCTCCTTGATATTTCCATTCAACAAGTACACGTTGATTGTGGGGCCAAAATCAAAACAGAAATAGAAAAAAATTCGTTTTTCGAAGCTTCTAATTTCCTTGGAAAAGAATTTGGATGCTTTCTGCTCGTTAAGTTTTGTTGTTCCCTAGTTTTTTCGGATGAGAGTAAGAGAGTGGTGCAATGCATGCATGCCATATTGAAGAGGAAAAGATGGAATTGAATTGGCTTAGTAAAGAGAAAAATGATACATACACTTCCTGGGAGCCACTCCCAGCCACACCCTCTCTCACATGGGGTATGGGGCCCAGATGTGGGGATCACACGCCATGTGAGAGAGGATGTGGCTGGGAGTGGCTCCCAGGGAGTGTATGTATCAATGTGGTTTTGTTCAGAGGAGAAGTGATAGGGGAGAGAGATATCCGGATGTTAGATTGAAGAGATGGGCTTGTGCGAGTGCATGTGATGATATACGGTGGAATGTTGTGTGGGAAAAGGGTTGGTGTTCATAAATGCATGAGGTATTAAACAAGTGGAAGGTTTTGTATAAATAGCCTGGGGTTTTTGTATGGATCAAGGAGGGCAGTGCTCATTTGGTATTGAAAAAAAAAATGACAAAGAAGAGTTTTTTTTGGGAAATTACGATTTCCATAAAGCACAAACAAAAGCAAACCATAAGGATCTAGCCCTTACTCAAGTTACAAGCCCAGAAAACCACTGGGAGAAACAAAGGAAACAAGAAACTAACCCCAAACAATCAAGGGGAAAAAATACGTTGAGAAATACCCCAACTTGCAGCAATGGACAGATTCTGTGAGGAGGTTTTGATACCTCTCCAAGAAGTCATACAAGCATGAATATCCCGAATAATGATACTCTTCAAAGAGCTGCAATCCATGCTTTGCTGCTGAAAAATCCTACAATTGTGTTCCCTTCACAACCAGTAAATAGTTGCTGCCACCGAAAGCTTGAAAACAATATGAGACATGGAAGAGCCACCCCTATGCTGTCTTGCCCATGACAAAATCTCAAACAAATCCATCAAAACACTACTAATTCCATTACAGTCCAGAATAAAAGACCAAACCTGCCAGGCATAGCTACAAGAAAAGAAAAGATGAGACATAGTTGAGTTGCTTCATGTCATGATACTTCAATACTTCACAGTGAGAGTTTAGTTTGTGGCTATTTAGGCCTAAGGAGGTGTTCCACTAAGGTGGTTTTTTGAAAAAATTGGTTTTTCACGGTTTTTTATGTGATGTATTGTGAGAGAATGACCTGTCTCGGTTTTTGGAAAAAACAGTTTTTTGTTAGTGGAACACCCCCTAAATATAGCAAATTATTATAAGGGACTTGAGGTGGAAGGTTTGATCCAATGGTGAGCCTAAGGACGATCAAGAGGATATCTAGGATGTTACTGACGATGATATTAACATATTCAATGGCCATGAAGAAGGTTTGATCCAATGGTGAGCCTAAGGACGATCAAGAGGATATCTAGGACGTTACTGACGATGATATTAACATATTCAATGGCCACGATCGTGTTTTTAGGTAATTTGGGGAGTAATACGTTATGCTTCCCATTTCTGGAATTCTTTTCTTTTTATTGTTTCGTACTCTATTTGAATATCTCATGTTTTTTGTTCAATCCTATGGAATTTTGTTCAAAGTGGAATATTTATTATTTGTTATGATATTGTTGGCTTAAGTGCATGCCATCGAACAATTTAGTATAGTTATTGAGTGATCTTGCTTATAGGTTGGCCATTACCCTAAACAAGCCAGGTAGCTAGGCTTGGTGAGACAAGTGATTGGGGTCATTGATCATCATGTACTAAAAAGGGTCGGATATGAGGTCCCTTGTGATTTGTTCACTTTGGCTCGATAGTCGTCATTTATTGATTCCACCTGAGTATGTGCATTGTTATTATTTGCTTGCGACCTTAGATTGTATCGTAGATGGTGTCGCCCCAAGCGTAGGGCTAGGTATCAGTATAATAACTGGTAAGACCGGATCGAATCCACACGGACCAAATGCACCTTGTGTGATGATTGACTTGCAAATGAAGTTTTTAGCCTTAAAGCGGCAAACTGGTTTTTGTAATTTGTTTGGTGGAATTCTCTCGAGTATCTCTAATGCGATTGAAAATGAAGTTTTGAACTATAAATTAAAAACGGCAAGGTCTAGAGGTTCATACCAGGTTCATACCACCCATGACTAAGGATATTCAATGGCTCTCAACTATAACTCAAGTGAGAGAAACTCACTTGCTCTCACTCAGAAGATTTAACAATAAAGATCATTTTGACTCTAGAAAATGGGTTTAACAATGAGATAAGTTCTTTGAGGCATTTTTACAAACAACTTGGAGTGACATAGCTCTAAGCATCATGTGTGGCAAGTAGTCAAGCCCTTACCTACACAAGATCAAAAAGGTTAACAACTCCTAGTTTTGGTATATAAAACATAACTTACCCAATGAAAACCAATCTTTATCACAAGAATGAGGTATGTAAATGGAAAGAAACTCTCTTAGACATTTTGTCGAACACCCAAAGTGACATAGCTCAAAGCATTGTGTGTGCCAAGTGATTTGTCTACACCCAATCAAAGAGGTTAACAACTCTAAGTTTAGACCGAAAATAGAGTGATTAATCCATTCACAAACCCACAACAAGCATAAAAACGTGAGAAGCCTTTGAAACACCGAAGTCATGGAGTGATATTCACCCCATAACCAAACCTAAACTACTACTCAAACATGATTAAGCTAAACATTAAAGGCAATATGAAGGAAATACGAAACATGAAGAAAACGTAATAAACAATAGATTTGTAAAGATTAAGAGTACACTTACAACATTAATGACGACGAAATCCTTGAATCAAAGAGAAACTACCCTAAAAACTAGAGAGAAGGTGGAGCTAAACTAAGGGGAAGGAAGAGGGAGGTAGAGAGAGAAAGCTTAGGTAGTGATAACCCTAAAAGACTGAGTTTTGGGCTTATAAAGCCCCAAAAAGCCGTCCAAAATAATTACAAAAGTGCCACTAGATATTTAAGATCGGGCCAAAAAAAGTCTGAAAATTTGCAGGGATACCGGTATCTCGTTTTTCAAGCTACCGGTATCTGTCTTCAAAGTGCTTTCTGATTCAGGGATACCGGTATCCCATTTTTCAAGCTACCGGTATCTCGGGGGCTTTTTCTTCTTTCTTCCTTTGTTCATCTTCCATCCTTTTGGTCTCCCCAAGCCTTATCCGGTGCTTCGTTCTTGGCTCTTGGGGCTCAGTGGCAGAGTGCAACGTGGCATTGGGTACTCGGGGACTTCTTTGGTTCAACCATGGCGTCCAAACTCGCCCTTTTCTCTCGTTATTCCTGCAAATAACAAAAATACAACCTCGCACAAAATCAATCATATAAAGCCACAAAATGCACGTGCGTGTGATCAAAATGAGCGAGATAAGCCCTGCTTCTTACAATATTGAGGGCTTAGCACACCCCGCAACTTGAACTTTGCTCGTCCCGAGCAAACTAAACAAATGCAACTAACGGAAACAAACTAAAATGGATACGTCTTTGAAACCCCCGGGCGGCCCCGGTAGGACGAGTGAAGTCTCTTGAGGGTTTTCAGCAGTGATCACCCACAAAACACAAAGAAATCGGATACTTTAAATGTAACTCATACCCAACCGACAACCTCACATAGTACCACAGTGTCTACCGAGCAAGCCAATGGCAAGATACTTCATTCATAGAAAGAGTTAAGCAAGTGAACTTCATATCTAAACTTAGCATAAAAATCAATCCTCTCACCTACGGTTGGATAGAGAATTCTCACGTGGCATGCGTGTGAAAACAAACCTCACATAGAAATTCACCAATCTTGAAAACAGTTCTTATGTGCAAATCAGACTAATTCCTATAGCTTTTTCCACAGCCTTTTCCACAAGCAAAAGGAAAAACAATTGACAAAGATTGGTACGAAATTATCGTGCAAAACCTTCAAAATGTAAATACATGTGATGATACAGTGTCCAAATTTATATTAGATCTATGTAATGAATATGCTGTTTGTGTTCTAGTAATTTGCAGTGAAGAAAAGATTTTTATCTTTCATAGATATTTATTGAAGAATAATTATTCCGCTAATAGTATTCAGAGCACTTTGGCCTAAATTTTCTTTTCGATATTTTTTTGTCTTTTCTAAAATATTGCTGGATTTGCATTAAGTGTTTTGAATTAATCATTGTTTTGATGAGATGAATCTAGCTAAAAGGATCAAACAAAATATCTTCAAAAACTATTTTTTTACTATTAAGTACGAAAACGTTCAAATTATTGTCTCTTAAGTCCACATTTTATACTTTTCTAATTTCGTTTTATACTTGAGACAAATCATTAATCCAAATTTTTGATAAAAAAAAATATAAACTAAATATATACCACTAAATATAAATGAAAATGAGATGGGTGCACCACTTATGCACACCACATACACACCAAGGTGCATGTGTGGTGTACCATGAGACATTCTCCATGTCACTGAACTATCAAAATTGATCGAAGAAGCAATTATTTGATGAAGAACTGCCATGGAAGTCAATAGGATCGAGAGGACAGCCAGCCAAATATAAATTTTGATTAATGAACAGAGGAAAGACGGCTCACTGCTTTTAAAATTTGATATAATAATGATGTTAGTATCTGTAGCATTTAATGCTGTTGACCAAAATTGTACAAATATATTGACGAATTTGAATTGTCGTTAGGCTTGGTTTTCCATTTGCTAAAATAGCAATCTCATAAAATCAAGTGGATGATTTAAGCAAATGAGAAAACCAGACGCTAAGATCAACCAATTTTCATTTGCTAAAATGGGTTGATTTTAGCAAATCATTTCCTCATTTGCTAAAATCACCCACTTGATTTTATGGATTTCCCATTTTGGCAAATGGAAAACCAGGCTTATACATATGTAATAACTGACCAAATTGGTCCACTTTGAAGACAGACATGTTGCTAAAATCAACATATAAGTCTACTCGCACACCATCTCGCTCACATTCCATTGTGCGGGACCTACTTTGGGGTTCCACACAAATGATCAGAACTGCTTAATTTGTTTATAATATTTTTCCAATGGTCTTTGTGAAAAATTAGCTTAGTCAGATACTGGTGAAGACTCAATTGATTCGTGCAAGCTTCAGTTCTTGAATTGAAAGGACCAAGACTTTAACAAATTAATCAAACATTTACCAATATTTGACTGAGCTGATTTTTTTTTTGGAAGAATCCTTAAAAAAAAAATTTAACAAATTCAGCTGCTCGGATCATTCGTGTGAGACCTTGGAATAGATCTCACACAATGGAGTGTGAGCGAGAGGGTGTGAGAGTAGACTTGTTGTGCTAAAATGGTGGTTTTGAGTGATGACTTTAAGAGTATTGGTTGTGCTGGCTAGGTTTCACCCCACCAGATGACAACCTTGTGCTAAAATGGGTGTTCCTTGGTTGGTTTCTTGTCATTCTCGGTTTAGGTTTGGGTCTAGGACTAGACATAGAATTGTTCTTAGCCTTGTTTAGGAATATGATGTCGTTTTCCTTGTTCCTTTTAGTCTTTGTATCAATATATATCAACGATTAATAAACTAATAAATTTTGCCTTTCAAAAAAAAAAAAAAAATACCACAGCAGGTTTTGAATCTTATGTTAGACATAAATTCAAACCCTTCATTTTCCAAGGGATTCAATGGCTGAGATTGAAGAGTCCTCGAGCTAGTAATAACACAAAATAAAACGTTAAAAATCGTACAACATATGTAATTATATAATGGGCACATAAAAATGCATCCAAGCTATTAATTATATCACATTTGTTCATGGTGCGATATATTATCTTTAACTGTTTCATCGTACATGTGGTTTATGGTGTGTTGGATTATTGTTTTGTTCTTTTCATAACTCAGTTGTCTAAATTAGTTTACGCTCACATCAACTAAGTTTGGGATCAATTTTGCATTGTCTTGATTTGCTTATAACTAGGGATGTCAATCTCAACCGAACCGATGGGTACCCGAATCATAACCGATTTTTTTTTCCGAACCATAACCGAAATATTCCCCGTGCGTGCGGGTATAGTATGGGATGTGAGATAACCGAACGGGTACGGTTCGGTTCTGGTTTGAGCTAATAATCGAACCGTTCCCCGAACCGAACCGGATATGTGTAATTACAAAATTACCCTTTATATATAGAAGTTTAGCCTATGCATAGCTTCAATGCATTGAATTTCTACTTAATTAGATGTATATTAGTTTTGCATTTAAAACATCTAGATGCATATCTGCATACCTTTTCAATTGTCGGATCTGTGGCATCTCCAGTTTAACTGATTTTCATATTTGAATTTCATTCATAACTGTGTTTTTATTTTGTTTTCTAATTTAACAGGGGATACCCGAACCGAACTGAACTCCGATTGGTTCAGTTATGGTTTCAATTTCCCCTACCCGTTCGGGTTTTGATTCGATTTTGGATACGCATTTAGTTTCGGATAATGAGTTCGGATATGGCAATACCCGAACCGAACCGACCCATTGTCATCCCTGCTTATAACTGATTTCAGTCATACTTAAACTGGATATGTATATACATTTAGCGTGTGTGTGTAGTACGTGGGCACGTGAGTACGTGGGCACGTGTGTACGTGTCAACAATGGTGTTCTGTAGTGACTATTTTGGCAGTGAACAGACTGACACAGTAGAAATTTTCAAAATCAAAAGGAAGAAAAAGTAATACATGGGCTTAATCTATAAGCCAAAAGGAAAGGGTCAAACTTTCAGCTTTTTGACCATGCGAGTGTGTCGCAACCCAAGCAAACTTTCATAGCCGACGGCTTATTGACAAAAATAATACCAGAAGTATTTGATTTTTTTTTTTTTAAGTGTTCGGTTCTGCTTCCACGCACCCCAACTAATTATTTTCCAATCCGTGGTCCACACTGAAACTAGAAAATTCATAAAAAAAAAGAAGAAAAGAACACAATAGTTTGATCCTAAAAGTCGAATTCTTATCAACGGTGTCGGGAATGAACCCACCAACCGAACCGAACCAACCTTAAGGCGGAGTATACGATTTTATGTTACCTCCAATTCATTCCCTCTCACTTACTATTTCCTTTGCTGTCTCTCTCTCTCTCTCTGCGTCACCTACATTCACAATCTATATATAAGGACCGCAAGTATATACATTTGGTGTGATCTCATCACATAATACAAAGTTGCACATAATTCATAAGCATAAAAGTAGACGTTTCAATTGCGATGGTATCACCATCATACTCTTCCTCCTTCACCACCACCAACCCTTTTTCATGCCCACGTGAACACAACAATAATTTCAAACCAGCGCCGCATTTTCAATCCTCGCTCCATTCTGTTCGCAAGCTTTCCACAAAGATAATGAAGATGCCCATCGCACCGATGCCACAGACTCGACCTAGAGTCTACAAGGTGGATGCCTCAAACTTCAAGCAACTAGTTCAGAAGCTAACTTCGGCACCCGAGTTGCAACCCCGACGCCTCGAGACCATCGCTCCTCCGCCGCTTAGTCTCCCAACCACCAAAATGGTTGATACGGGTAAACAATCAACAACAACTCTGGAGCTCCTTCCGTCGCCGGTTGTTGCCACGACAGTACCGGTGTCCAGTACCACTTACCGAGAGTTGATGAGCGAGGAAGTTGAGATGATACAGCCATGGAAGCAATCAGCAGACGGTTTCACATCGACAGCGAGTCCGACGGGATTCGGTGTGTCTCCACCGTCGACCTCCCATCTGTGGTGGTCCTTCCCTCTGCCGAGTCCTGGAACTATATCTTCTTTGGAGCAGGGCATGGTCCTGTAAATCCACTACTACTAGAAGGCCATTTGTGTCCCTTGTGTGTGTGTTATTTATTTTTTTGGCCTCGTTGTTTAAGTGCTATGAATTTATTTATTTATCTATAGCTGCAACTTTTTTTTTTATACATATGGAGGGAGAACTAGATAGTGGCAGTGTAAAATAAATAATTAATAAACAGATATTTATGCATATATATTTATTTGTATAAAGAAGACACTATGATGGATGCAGATAATTTGAGCTACAACTCAAAACAATACTCCTTCCGTTCCAAATTGTACTCATTTGTATAAAATGTATGGGAATTGTATCATTTGTTTTTTTTTTTTGCCAAAATTTGGTACTCCATTACTGCCTTGATTCTGGTTCTTCACCTTTTGGGATCTACTGCTCACATCTTCACTACTGCTCTGCGCTCTGTATTTATTGGTTCTGTCCGGGTGTTTTGGCTGCTTGCCTTTTTGTGGATTGTAATGATGTATTGTTTAGCCTTATTTTACTCTTGGTTGATGTCTTATAAACAATTTGTATTGTCTTATGATTATCGCGTGTTCTGGTGCCAACATATATAGTTTGAATGTTTCTCAGGCATTGTGATGCCTTCATCTTGGTTCCTTAATTTTAATCATCGTATCATCTTACTTTGATTAATAAAATTTCTTTGCCGTTGGAATGAGGAAACCCCCTTGTAGGGCAACCCTGCAGGACGGCTACGAGCCATTGATTTCAACAATCAATGGTTCGGTTGAATCCGAGTCCTTGTAAATCCGAGCCGTCTATTATTGAGATGAAATCCAAACTGTTGATTGTCGAAATCAACGGCCTAGGGACTGGCTGTCACGCCCTCAAATTTAATAAACCAAATACAAATAAAATCCACGTAGGATAAGTCAAAAGTCATACATTTCACCGTTGAACGGTCAAAGTCAAAGTACATTGAGTTTCTACAAGAGGTACCCGTACCCATGCATAAGTAATGAATAGTTAAGAGTTATTACATAAACCAAGTTTTGTCAAAAGATTGAAGGAATTAAAGTTACAAGATCATCTCCCAAAATATATTAACGATAGAGAGGATAAAATAACTTCATGTCAACTGAGCTTCATGATATGCGTCCACACGCCAAGCATTTCAATCACATGCCTTGCCGGGTACCTGAAAATGATGGGTTGAGCTCACTAGCCCAGTAGAAAACTTTTCTACCAACGCTAAGGGTATAGAGGATGAAACATGCACATGGAGATGTGATACACATGAATGAATAAACTAAAATAGAGCAAAATAGATCAAGTTGATGATAGAGTATCCAATAGATGCCCCAAAGATCGAATCAAACCCAAGTGTCCATAGATTTTCTCATAAACGTTACATTTCATGTCGTAGGTTCAATCCTTTCAAAACATGGTCATTTTCATAAAACATGTCCTTTTTCATCTCTTCACAAATAACCACTTATTTAAATAGGGAATAAATCCCTCTGCCGGATTTCGTGGGCTCCGAACACCCCTGCCGGATTTCATGGGCTCCGCACACCCCTGCCGGATTTCGTGGGCTCCGAACACCCCTGCCGGATTTCGTGAGCTCCGAACACCCATGGCTAGGGACGCACCAAATGGTGGCCCTAGAGTAAGAAAATTATCCTTTTCAAAAGTTTATCAAACAATCAAGTGTCCAAAAACATCCATGTAATTCATTTAGTTCGAAAGCTCGTAGTGTGTCGGTTGTGGCAAAGTTAATATGTGTCCAAGAACGTGAGAGATCATAACAAAACATCATTCATACCATGATAGGCTACCAAAGCTTAGAAGTCGATTTGTGAAGCTTAGGAAAGACCAATTAAGGCCCGGCGCAAAGAAACATGAAAATGGAGTTATGAATCTCGAGAAAACCCGACACCTTGAGAGGAGAAAGTACATTTCTCTCACAATACAAAGGCTATGAATATGAGACCAATTGGGTTTGAAAGTAGACTCATAGAGCTTTCTAACGGTTCAAGAATCGCCTCAATCGGAGTTCGGACGAAGTCGGGGCGTGCCCGTGAAGTTGGGTCAAAATCTGCCTTAAGCAGTCTGGTATCGATACACAAGAAAAGCTGTATCGATACCGGGTCACTAAATTTTTTACAGAAAGTCTGGGTATCGATACCGAAGAAAAGGGTATCGATACAAAGGCCATCTCGAGCAAAATTTTCAGATTTCCAGATTTTTCCAAAATGGAGGGGATTTCAACCCAAACCAAAAATTGAGGTTCCAAACAACATCTACTCATAGGAGAGGGATATATCAACAACTAATTCAAGGATTTATCAACCAAATACACAAAATCCAAACTCAATAAAAAATCAAGCTCATTTCCATGGTGATAACAAGTTTAACAAGAAATTGGGAACAAGAACACCAACAATGCAATCATTCAACAAATATACACTTAGAGGAAGTAGAAGATTGTTCCCTACCTTAAGGATTGAACTTGAAATGGGTAGAAAATGGAAAACTCTTGCCCTTGAAGCTCCTCAACCGAAAATGTTAGCTCCAAGCAAAAACCACGGAGTTCCGGACTCCAAATCACGCGTAGAAGATGAATCTTAGGTTGGATGTTGAAGTATTTGAGTGTGGAGGGTGGGTTTTTGTGGAGGGTTTTGAAGAAACTTGAGAGGAGAGGAAGAAGAGAGAGAGAGAGAGGTGAGTTTTGAGAGAAGAGTGTGATTTTTGACCAAAAATCTGATCCAAATGTGTTTATATACACTCTCACACTAGCACTTACACCCCTCTTGTTTCTTATGTGCTTCACAAACACCCAAATGCAATTACTAACTTCACATTGACCCCATATAGCACTATTTTCATTTCCTCCCACTTCCCCAATATTATTTCCGGAAAATTATTTAAAAACACGAGTCCTTACACTGGCCTCTAAGGGCGCCCAATTTTGAAGTTGAGACCAAGAGCAATGATGAAATCCCCTATGATGAAGTTGGGATTGTATCATTTGTACTTGGGGGATTGTGTAATTTTCTTTAACCTTTATGGTAATAAAAGTATTGAAAAGAATAGAAGTGGATCTTATAAAACAAATTGTTCTAGCTAGAGATACCCAAGAAAAAACATATTAAAAAAAAATATTACACAAACCTAATATCTTGCTTAGTTAAGTGCCTCATATATTATATGCAAGTGGTGGTTAGCTTATGAGGTAGAGCTCTTGTGTGGTGGGAAGATTCAGCGAGGAATGCCTACTTCCTGATGATGCACTCTTCCCTTCTACCAATTGATCCTGCACCAAAGAGCACAGATTAGTGTCACTTGGGCCTCTTGCCAAGGACACTCCGACGATCAAGTTAGTATATAGAGAGAGTACAAAAGAGTAGTAGATCTCAGATCGTGTGTGTACCTCTAGGGTTTATCCCTTGGTATTTATAGGTCTCTATGTACTTGCTCTCCAAGTCTTGTGACGTCACTTGTGACGTCACTTGTGACGTTCCCGGTCACGTGACACGGCCTATAACGGGGCGCCACGTGGTCATCTAGAGGCTTCTAGAACCCCTTTTCCCAATGCCAGGTGGGCCACGACACGTGCTCCTTGTAACCGCCTCTTGACCCGTTTGGGCCAGCTCATGGGTCAGGGTGCACCTCCCGCCCGGATATTCCTTGGCCGAGTTGCTTATTCCTTGATCCGGAGATACCCCGTTGCGTCCTTCGGCCATAACGGAGCCCGTGACGTAGTGTTGGTATTTTAAACATACAACCTCATATAGTCCATGGACTTCATCCTTTGGCCTACACGGGAATGATGGCCCATGGACTTATAAACATACAGCCTCCCGCCCATAAGTGCCAACTATTATATTCAGCCCCCACAATAGCCCCTCAACTCTCCGTCTGCCAAGTCGGGGAGTTGCACCAAGATTTGGCCGAATACACCTAAATTGTAGCTGTCACTATTGATGTACTCGTGTTTATCTCTTTCCACGTGTCATGTTCTTAACGGAGGAGACACGATGTGACGCTTCGCTGACAGACCCACGCGGGCCCTTCCACTTTTACGCCACGTGTCGCAACCCGATTAGTCCGTACCCTTGCTGTTTTAAATTCAAGCGGCGTCTCTTAGTTTCCCGCGCGCCTTTTGACATCCCTTAGCCCCCTATAAATAGGGTTAATTGAAAGGGGGGAGAAAGCACTCTTGCTTCCTCTGAGTTTTTCTCGAGATCATCTCACTGCTCCACCTTGCTCCTCAGATCGTCGATCTCACTCAGAAAGCTCGAAAGCTCCCTTCAATCCACATAGGTAAAAATCACTTTTCACTTTTGTTCTTGTTCTCTTTGATTTTTGCTTGTTTTTAGTACCCGCAAAAGGGTTCTGGGTGAGTTTTCTGGGTTTTTAAGAAAAAACCCTCAAAACGCTGTCACTTCGTCATGTGTTCTTCGTGATCTTCAACCTTTTGCGAACCAACATGCAGATGTTAGATATTTATTGATATTTTGAATTTGATAGTTGACTTACCGCAGCACCAGCACTTTGTACCGTGCCGGTTTATCTTTACCGGAAATCGCATGTTTTACACGGTAAGGCTTTTTCTGATTTCTGATGATTCGACGTCTCCTTCCTTTGAGTGTCGACGTCATTAGTTTGTTTTGATAAATAGGGGTGGGGCAAAATCCGGTGTCAACACTTGGGAAAGTGGCAGGAAACTTGGTTTTGATCGACGTACCAGAGAGAGATCAAAGGGAAAAGTGACAAAAGTAACAGATGAGTATTTTAGGAATATTTTGTTTCAGGACAAAATAAGAATTTCATGTAATTGTTTATTATACGCTTCCTCGTATCCCATTTTAAAAAAACAAAGCAAACCAAGCAGGAGTAACTCCAAAAATATATCCCGCTTGACTAAAAAACATATCCCACTAACAAACGATCTGTAAAAGTTAAAGGTACGTGACATCACCGATGAATTTTATTCCGTGAAAAACCTGATGTGGATTGTAATTACCCCAGAAGATGCTAACAAACGAGTCGTAAAAGTTGAAGGGGTGTGACATCACAATCCCGCTAACAAACAAGATGTAAAAGCGTATTTTCAAAACTTTCAGAAGATGTTAGTGTAATTTACCCAACTAAATACTCTTTAACTCACACATCACCCAAACCATTTGTGGGAGCCAGCTCGACTAACATAAGTCCAAGAGCCACACTGATGCTTCGGAATGGCACCATGTTGGGTCCAATGGGCCTATATCAAAGGTCTGACTCTCCCTAGTCAGCAATTGCCTAAGTGAGTGCCTGGGTGGAATTACCCTCTTGCCCTCATTTCCAAAAAAAAAAAAAAGCTCTTGAATTCAAAGGTGGACTAGACCCGACCCGGCTATCTTTAGCGTGTGCACGCCCGGTTAAGACATTTCTCTCTCTCTCTCTCTCTCTCTCTCTCTCATCTGCAATCGACTGGGCGTTTGAATCCACTCCAACTCTTGCCAAGCTAAGGTGCACATCTGGATTTCTGATCTGGTTAGTTTGAAGCTTTTCGGTGCACAAGTATTAGGGTTTTTCAATTCAGTTCCTTCATAATTGAGCTACATTTTCGTGTACAGTAACCTCTCTCACTGTCTGTATCAACTCTCAAACTCAATGTCTCCCCTGTCAACGATCGGTCTGTGGGTTTAATCTGTGCTTAGACTGTTTCGTTTGATTGGTGTTATTACTTTTTAGTGAATAGTAGGAGGAGTCGTCACTTAATTATAAAGTGAGGAGAGAAGAGGGAGAGAGGCTAAGGCATCTGATCAATTCTCTACATGAAAGGGTGTGGAGAATTGTAGTCATTTTTCTTTACTTTTGTTCCATTCCCTTACTTGAGTGGAATTCTATACTCATTTGCAGCAATTTCCATTGAATCAATAAGAACATTAGAACTGCATCAGATATGCCATAATATTTAAAGGTTAAGCAAGGGGTTAAGGAGGTAGTTTTGAGAAATTGTAGATTTTAGAGCATGTTTGAGTTCTTGGAAGAATGTTAAGAATATTCCTAAAAGGCTGAGGATAGTGGAGCTTTGGAATGTCCAATTATGTACTCCCTCCGTCCGAATATAAATGTCTCTCTTTCTATTTTGGAATGTCCCAAAACAAATGTCCCCTTTCTAAAAACATGCCAAAACTTCCAGTTTTACCCTTAAAATGTACTCTTTCCATCCCAATTAGTTTGTCCATTATCTATTTATTTATAACGTTTTTCATGATTTTAAAAATTTGATATAATAAAACTAATTGATATCTATCAAACAAGATCCATATTACATATGTTTTAAGCTTCATATTGAAAGTAACGAACAATTTAAATACATTAAGCTAACTTCACAATTTTGAAGGTTAATTTTAGAAATCTAAAGCAATAATTTTAACTTCTTAAAAAGCTCGATTCCCCATAGAGGACTCTTAAAATGGGACGGAGGGAGTACATAGTTTTCAGTTTTATGTTAGGTCTGCTTTATTTGTGTTGGTAGGATTTTGGGTCTTTGTTGCTTCTGGTTTGTGTGTTAGTGTTGTTTGGGGTTTAAGGCAATCCCTGACCTTCTTTTTGGTTTTTTTTTCTAACAAGAAAATTACTTACCAAAACATAAAAGCATTGGAACTGCAATTGGCTTGTTTCCGTTTCTCTTTCCATTTCCTTGTTCAAGAATTTATCATTGGGTATTCGGGTATTAGGGCTTGTTTGGTGGTTCTCCCCAGTCTGCCATATTTTTTAGCTCAGAGGGAGTTCTCTGTTTCTCTCCTTCTAGCTTGAACGAAGGATTTCTTTTTTTTTTTTTTTCTTTTTTTGAACAGCAAAAAGGTGGGAGGGGGCAACCAGCGTAGCAACCTCTCTTGGGCGTGACCATATGGGCTCCCGACCCGCTGTGGAATGTCTGGATCGAGCCATAGCTACTGTTCAGAAGGACAAGCCAACACCATAGCACCACCCAGGTACTAGTTGAATGTGTCAACCATTTTCTGCCCTATGTATCCTCTCTTTCTCTCTCTCACAGAAAATCGCAACGAAAAACCCATGTGAATGTTAAGTATATATTGAGCAGAATGTGGATATCTGTATGTGGGTGCATAATTTTCCTGCTTATTTGTATAGGAGGATGCGATAGAGGTCCAGATCATTGAGTTGTAGTTACCTCTTGAAAGAACAAGTAGAGCTATATGACATGAAACCCATAAACTCTCATTTAGGAATGAAGGAGAGAATGTGTATGTGTCTTGTTACTTGACAATGTAGTCGATTGGGAACATCGGTAGTCTGCATACTGTGTAATAATTTGTGAAGGTTGGAGAGTGTTTCACTAGTGTTGGTAGCCCAAAGCTTGGCCGTCCCCACGATTGGGTTTGCAGCCCTTGCAATGTGTTTGGATTCAGCATATGAATAAGCTACTCGTTCACATCCGGACGTGCTTAGGAGAAATGTCCTTAGGTTGGGGTAGACCGCATCCATTTCAATGATTTCTACACGGTTTTTCAACCAGGCCAGATGGGTCTGACAAACTTTTATAAGTATTTCGTCCAACTTTGAGGAATGGATCTTTTTCTTTTTTCCCCGGTAACTTTGTGGAGTTGATATTGGCACTGTTAATGGGAGATTTGTATACGCAAAAATCGGATCATCTATCTTAAGAAAAGAAATGATATATGTATCCTTGGTTTTGATACTTTGCTTCCGTTTTGATCTATATTCCCATTCCTGTTATGTCTACTTGGCTGTATCTGGTGTTGATCTGTTTTGCTAATGACATTTACTGTTGTGAGGAAAGTTTAACATGTAGCTTTGTATTAGCTTCAATGATCCTGTGCAAGTAGTGGGATTATCAGGCTGTGTTAAATTTGTTTGCTGAATAATTTGAATTGCCCTATCATGTTGGTTCCTGCGCATTTATGGGATTGTTCCTTTGTACACAGTGTTCTTATTACATCTTTTGGGGATTTATGTAGGCTGTGAAGGGTGTATGGGTTGCCAAGGTCCAGTTTGCTAAACAGCTGTTGGTTATGAGGGATTGAATTTCAGCTCTTTGTTGACACATTTCAACATGGGGCGTCTAAAGCTACACCCTGGAATAAAGTCAATTGAAGAAGAACCAGAAGACACTGAGTGTACCTCTTCAAACAAAGCTGCTTTAGCATGTATGATCAACTCCGAAATAGGTTCTGTATTGGCTGTCATGAGGAGGAATGTGAGATGGGGAGGTCGTTATGTGTCTGGTGATGACCAACTAGAGCACTCTCTCATCCAGTCTTTGAAGGCATTACGGAAGCAAGTTTTTTCATGGCAGCATCCGTGGCATACCATCAATCCTGCTGTTTATCTCCAGCCCTTTTTGGATGTAGTTCGATCTGATGAAACTGGTGCACCAATCACCAGTGTTGCTTTGTCTTCTGTTCACAAGATTTTAACTCTTGATGTTCTTGATCTAAATACTGCTAATGTCGAAGATGCTATGCATTTGGTAGTCGATGCTGTGACCAGCTGTAGGTTTGAGGTGACTGACCCTGCATCAGAAGAAGTAGTCCTTATGAAGATACTTCAGGTTCTTCTGGCTTGCATGAAAAGTAAAGCATCAGTTATGCTGAGTAATCAGCATGTTTGCACCATTGTGAACACTTGTTTCCGTGTTGTCCATCAAGCAGGAACAAAAGGTGAGTTATTACAGCGGATAGCTCGGCACACTATGCATGAACTTGTTAGGTGTATTTTTGCACATTTACAAGATGTTGATGACACAGAAGGCTTGTTGGTCAAAGGAACCATTTCTATGAAACAAGAGGTATGAGGCATCTTCTTTTGCACCTTTTTTTCCCTTGCACATGATTACATTTTTGTTATTACCATAGAGTAAATCCATGGTAAACACAAACAAAAAGCGACCTGATAAATACTTTTATCTTTATCATTTTCTTTCTTTTTTCTCGGCTTCTTCGTTTCACTAGCGATGATTTAACAATCTTTTGAGTCTCAGATTGGAAGCTCACTAAGATTATGGCTTGTATGTAGCATGTAACCAGTGTCTTGATCCTGATCGTCTATTGGTCTCTAAATAGAAGATATTCACACTTAGAAGGAAACCGGAAGATATTGCTACTTACAACTATTGCCCATCAATTGTTTTTTGTATTATGAAAGAATGGTTTCAAACTGGTCATACAAATTAGGAAAAGACCTCTAAATTGTTGATGGTTAAACCCATCCTTCACCCAAAAAGGGAAAAAAGGAAATGAACGGAAGATAAAAACAAACACATAAGTATTGTATGTCGGGAAGCTATCAAATCCTTTGACTTCAATTTGTGCGCAAGGTTCATAGTAGTTTGGAAGGTATTCTCTTTTATAGTGACTAGCATTATCTACATAATAAAACAGGACAAGTTTTTGAAGAATTTGTAGGTGTCATTCTGTGAAAGGGTGGGATTGGATCCTATTGTTAACGAAAATGAGAAAAGTGAAAAATGAGAATTCAAAAAGCTCATCTCCCCCTACTTCTCACTTCTCTTCTCTAACAACCAAAAATAAAATTCATTTTGGTGGAATGCATTCCACAAGTGGTGAGCCAAACAACTTCAAGGTAAAAAGGCAAAAGTGAATATGTGAAAAAGAACAATCCAAACACCCTCTTAGCGTAATGAAATCCAAAGTTGGATTTATATTAGAGGTTTGACATATATTTGGGATTTCTAATGGCAATTGATTGATGTCATGATTTAGTTCCTTTGAGAGATTGTATCTATGTAGTTTTCAACTTTTAGTTTGGGTCGTTTTGCCGCTGACCACCCATTGTTGTTAAAATCCTACGATACAGGATACGTATCCTACGATTCACATCGTCTCCTTAGTAAAACAATACGTATCCAATCCCGTATCCTTTTTGTATAAAAATCCTACGATACGATGGCGTATCCTACGATATTTATGCGTATCCCGATTCAGTACGTATCCTATGATTACTTAATAGAAGAAATTTAAACATTATTGTAAGAAGTGGAACCTCAAACGCATTAAACTAAGTCGTTTGAGCGACATTCAAATCATTTGAAAGATATCCAACCTCAATGTATGGCTTGAATAGAAGAAAAACCATACTTCGATCGTGTTTTGGGAGAATATTATTAGGTATTTTCTTTTTGTCATTTACTAAGGTAACAGAAAACCTCAATCTGATAATCCCAGTTGTGAGAATTGAAATTTTGTAACATAAAAACTTAGTTTGGTAGTATTATTAAGTATAAATACTTGTTAATTATGTATTAATTATGGTTAACGTATCTTACAATACGTGATACGTATCCCGATACGATTTATAAAACAAGAAAAACGATACACAATACGTATCCCGATTTGAAAACCTCAGACCACCATATAAGGTCATTGAGGACATTATCTACTGTCATTGGAATGCTAATGACATTGTGATTCATCTAACTGGGCATTGAGTCATGGTTACAAGAAAATGGACCGTAACGAGGTTTAGGGAAAAAATAATGCACTTTAGAACCTCCTATATTAGAGTGCACAAATGTTAGGAATGGATAGCTTATGCCGTTATCTTGTTATTTGTACAAAAGTTGAGCCATACAATCCACCTGATTAGTTTGTTTTATCATTAGATTGGACTTTTGATGCCTATTCAAAATTTTGGTCACTTTTTGGCTATTTCTTAAATTAATTTTTTTGATATTTTCGTATTGGTATTTCCTTTGATTTTTTCCCCCCGCTAGAAGTGTCTTTTGTTAGCACTTGGAGATGGTACTGGCGGTTGAAAATGGATATTTATAGGAAACTTGAAGTTCCCTTCGAATTTCTAATGTAACGCCCAATGCAGATCACTAACAAGGTAACTTGTTGGAGCCTAACAACATGGCCCAAAATGCTGAAGCTCAAGTTACTAGTAGTTGCTTACATGGTTTGGTTCCTATATGGGATGAGGTGTCCCACTTTAAAATGTGGCTTGTTCCCCAAGCATGAAATCATCGTTTGTTCAAAAGAAACAAATCATTATCTATTCAAGAAATTTTGATTTCTTCCTCTATCTGTAGTGTCAGGTGTACATTTTGATGGGCTTGGGGGCAGGTGTCTTCTTAAATTATGTACACATCTCCCTATGAGTAGATTTGTGCGGGTAAACTGCAGAATACATAGATATAGTTGTTTGTTAGGATGGAGTTGGACACTTTGAATTGGTTGTCATAAGTTCTACTATTTCATTTCAAATTGATTTTGAAAATGTCAGAACTGCAGATTCTGCAGGTAATGTGATTTTTATTCTTTGAATTTATGGAAGCCATTTTTTTCTTGTGCAGTTTGGTGCTATTGATGCCGATTACGATTTTGGGGGTAAGCAATTGGAGAATGGAAATTGTAATTCTGAATATGACAAGGAACAATCCTCAGCAAGTTTGGCTTCCAGTGCACAGAGTGGTCTCGTTTATGGTGGGATTGATGGAAGTACGGTACGATCTGGTAATGGAAAGGATGCTGTTCCATTTGATGTACATTTAATGACCGAGCCATATGGGGTACCCTGCATGGTTGAGATATTTCATTTCTTGTGCTCATTGTTGAATGTTATTGAGCATATGGGAACGGGTCCCAGATCAAACACTTTAGCTTTTGACGAGGATGTGCCACTTTTTGCGTTGGGTTTAATTAATTCAGCTATTGAAATAGGTGGCCCATCTTTTCGCCAACACCCCAGATTATTAACTTTGGTACAGGATGAACTATTCCGTAACCTGATGCAATTTGGCTTGTCAATGAGTCCACTTATACTTTCAATGGTATGTAGCATTGTTCTCAATCTTTATCATAATTTGCGCACGGAACTCAAATTACAGCTGGAGGCTTTCTTTTCTTGTGTGGTTTTGAGGCTTGCTCAAAGCCGATATGGGGCTTCTTACCAGCAGCAAGAGGTTGCAATGGAGGCTCTTGTTGATTTCTGCAGGCAGAAAACGTTTATGGTTGAGATGTATGCTAACTTGGATTGCGACATAACATGCAGTAACATTTTCGAAGAGCTATCTAATTTGTTGTCAAAGAGTGCATTTCCGGTGAACTGCCCTTTATCTTCAATGCATATTCTGGCTTTAGATGGCCTTAATGCTGTAATTCAGGGAATGGCTGAAAGGATAAGCAATGGATTGGTCACTATGGAACGGGCCTCTGTGAATCTTGAAGAGTATACACCCTTTTGGATGGTGAAGTGTGATAATTATGGCGATCATGACCAGTGGGTTCCTTTTGTGCAAAGGAGAAAATACATCAAAAGAAGGTTAATGATCGGAGCGGATCACTTCAATAGGGACCCTAAAAAGGGACTAGAGTTTCTTCAGGGGACACATCTCTTGCCTGAAAAACTCGATCCCCAGAGTGTCGCGTGCTTTTTCAGGTATACTGCTGGGTTGGACAAGAATCTTGTTGGTGATTTTCTAGGAAATCATGACGAATTTTGTGTTCAAGTTCTTCACGAATTTGCGGGGACTTTTGATTTCCAAGACATGAATCTGGATACCGCCTTGCGGCTGTTTTTGGAAACTTTCCGACTTCCAGGAGAGTCGCAAAAGATACAAAGGGTACTTGAGGCATTCTCAGAGAGATACTATGAGCAATCACCACAAATTCTTGCTAACAAAGATGCTGCTCTTCTTTTGTCCTATTCATTAATAATGCTCAACACAGATCAGCACAACGTACAAGTGAAGAAGAAGATGACTGAGGAAGATTTCATCCGGAACAACCGCCACATCAATGGTGGAAATGACCTACCTAGAGATTTTCTGACGGAGTTGTACCACTCAATCTGCAAAAACGAGATTCGGACAACCCCAGAACAAGGTCCTGGATTTCTCGAAATGACTCCAAGTCGTTGGATTGACTTAATGCACAAATCCAAGAAAACAGCTCCATTCATCGTGTCCGATTCAAAATCGCACCTCGACCATGACATGTTCGCCATTATGTCTGGTCCAACAATTGCAGCTTTCTCTGTGGTATTTGATCACGCGGAGAATGAAGATGTATACCAAACCTGCATAGACGGATTCCAGGCTGTTGCAAAAATTTCAGCGTGCCACCATTTGGAAGATATTTTGGATGATCTAGTTGTGTCCCTCTGCAAGTTTACAACCCTATTAAACACATCATCTGTGGAGGAACCAGTTCTGGCCTTTGGAGATGACACAAAAGCCAGGAAAGCAACTGTAGCTGTCTTTGATATTGCAAATAGGTATGGAGATTTCATCCGCGCGGGATGGAGAAATATCTTGGATTGCATTTTAAAATTGCACAAGCTAGGTCTTCTTCCTGCTCGTGTTGCCAGCGATGCAGCCGATGATTTGGAGATTTCTTCTTCTGAGCCTGGACAAGGGAAGCCTGCTGCAAGTTCTTTATCTTCAGCTCACATGCCATCCGCAGGTAAGGAAGACAAAATGGTTTCTTTTTAATCAAAATGACCGCAAAGATAGATTCTGTTTCCTAGGAGTGCAAAATTAGACATTAGTTGAAATCCGAAATTCCTACATTTCAACCGACACATGTCAAAATGCCAAGAAACAGATCCAAACATTGAGTTGTTTTGACACCTATTCAAAGTAACCAACCGTCATACTCTGCGTTTTATTTTATTTTTTTAATTGGGTTCTCTTCAGTTTAAAGTTTATGCCCTCATATTGAGAAAAGGTTTTATGCTTCAGTGTGAGTTTTATGCTATAGTTTCAGTTTTAGGACGATGCCCCATCAATTTAAGTACCCCACAGAAAAACATTTCGCATTAATCTGTGACATGTCAAGAAGAGAAGAATGCTTGAATGGTTGAATTTGTGGTGGTTTCATAGACGTGTAATATGAATTCGTTTGCCTGCTTGAATGATTTGAATTAGGATACTTTGATTTCTCCTAAACCACTTGGCTAATCCACCCAATGGCTGATTTTCTATTGTTTTTTTTCCCTGCTTGAAGGGCATAGTTCCACAGATTTAATCAATTCCTTTACTAGGTGCAGCAGAATACGAAGTCACTGATTTGACTTCCAAATTATATCATGATAGATAACACCTTTAACTCATTATTGAAAGTATACGTAACAAGTGGCAATGAAAGCCACTGGCCCACTGCATAGTTCCACAGATTTATTGTATAAACAGATTATCAACGAAGCATTTTTGTCCTAATGATAAACATGTTTCCAGTGGTGATATGATACTTACTCATGGTTATTAAGGGTGAGAGGCACACCGAGGCGCAAAGGTTTTGTTGGGGTCTACACGCGAGGCGAGGCGAACTTAGGTGAGGAAAAATAGAAAAAACAGAAAATACTAATTTTTCAAAGTGAGACGATGAAGTTTAGAAGGTGTACCATCTAAAAAAAACAATAAAATCATCGACCAAATGCCAAATTGTCAACAATTCTTGCCAAATAGTCCAATATTTGAAACAGAGGCTGTGAGAGATTGTTTGGTTCTATTAATGTGATGAGAGATTGATGTGGTGTAACTATGTGCAAGCCTGTGAGGACTGTTTAGCCCTGTTGAGAGAGAGAGAGAGAGAGAGAGAGAGAGGTGTATAGGGTGTTAACGAACCCTAACACATGTCAATGTTATTTATATTATCATGCATCACATTACAAGTCTACGATAGGCGATGTGGGACTAAACTAATATCCATTTATTCTAACACTCCCCCTCAAGCTGGAGAATAAATATCGAAAAGTCCCAGCTTGTTACACAACAATTCTAACCGCGGCTTGAACAATGACTTGGTACACATGTCGGCCAACTGAGCACCAGTAGACACATATGGAGTAGATATCACACCACCAGTCAACTTCTCACGTACTAGATGACAATCAACCTCAATATGCTTAGTCCTCTCATGAAATACTGGATTTGAGGCAATGTGAATAGCCGCTTGATTATCACAATACAGCCACACAACCTCATATGTCGTGTGTGCCATTGCTCTATACTCTACCTCTGTACTGGACCGGGCTACCACTGTCTGCTTCTTGTTTTTCCAATTAACAAGATTTCCACCAAGAAAAACACAATAACCAGTAGTAGATCTCCTATCAGACAGCCCTCCTGCCCAATCAGAATCAGTGAATGCTTCAACACGTAAGTGTCCGCTGGCTCGATACAACAAACCCCTTCCTGGATGTAGCTTGAGATACTTCACAATTCTGAGGACAGCCTCCCAATGTGGATAACGAGGAGTTTACATAAATTGACTCACCAAACTAACTGCAAATGAGATATCTGGACGTGTAATTGTGAGATAATTTAACTTACCAGCCAACCAGCGATACTGATCAGGATTATGAAGCAACTCCCCCTGGTCCACACACAGTTTGACATTGGGATCCATAGGAGTCTCAACAGGTCTAGCTCCCAACAAACCTGTATCCTCAAGAATATCCAGCACATACTTTCTCTGTGATAAACTAATACCTTCTTTGGACCGGGCCACTTCAATACCTAAAAAGTACCGAAGTTTTCCCAAATCCTTAGTATGAAATTGCTGATGTAAGAAGGTTTTTAACTCATCAATACCTTGCTGGTCATTACCGGTTATAATAATGTCATCCACATATACAATCAACAATACTTTCCCTCGATCAGAAGTGAGAGAAAACACAGAATGGTCAGTCTGACTACGATGCATGCCGAATCTCAAAACTGCATCACTAAACTTGCCAAACCAGGCCCTAGGAGACTGCTTGAGGCCATAAAGAGCTTTACGAAGCCGACATACCTGATTACGCTCCCCCTGAGCAACAAACCCAGGTGGTTGCTCCATGTAAACTTCCTCTTGAAGATCCCCATGGAGAAAGACATTCTTGACATCCAGCTGAAACAATGGCCAACCAAGATTTGCAGCTAGAGAAACAAGAACTCGAACAGTACCAAATTTAGCCATAGGAGAGAACGTCTCCGAATAATCAACACCATAAGTCTGGGTGTAGCCTTTGGCAACAAGGCGAGCCTTATAGCGCTCAACAGTGCCATCAGGAAGATACTTGACAGTGAATACCCAACGACAGCCAACAGTGGTCTTACCAGCAAGAAGAGGAACCAACTCCCAAGTGCCATTATAATGAAGGCCAGACATCTCATCCTCCATAGCTGTCCGCCACTCAGATATAGATAAGGCCTCCTGAACAGACTTAGGAACAAAGACGGAAGATACTGAAGTAGTAAAAGCTCGAACTGACGGTGACAAATGATCATAGGAAACAAAATGAGCAATTGGATGGAGAGTGCAGGACCGAATACCTTTACGGTGCGCAATAGGAAGATCAAGGTTGTCTAGATCCCGCAACGGAGAAGAAGATGGCGCGGTGGGTGAAGGCGGTTCTGCTGGCTGAGGCGGTGCTGGCTGAGATATAACTGGTGGATTTTTAGGTCGACGATGATACACCTACAAAGGTTTTGGTGGAGGAACGGTACTAGATGTGATGGCTACAGGACACACAGACTCATATGTAGGCAAATCATTAGTGGCGACAGACTCCGAATAAAAAGGAAGAGACTCATTAAACGTGACATCAGTACACACAAAATGACGACGTAAAGATGGTGAGTAACATTTATACCCTTTTTGAGTTCGAGAGTAACCAAGAAAAATGCACTTGATGGACTGCGGGTCCAATTTACTCCGGTCGGAGTCAAGAGCATGAACATAATATGTACACCCAAAATCCCGAGGGGGTAATGAGTGGAGAGGACGACCGGGAAACAGGACTGTATGGGGGTATCTGACCCCCAAGGACAGTAGAGGGCATACGATTGATCAAATAGTATGCAGTAAGAACCGCGTCACTCTAGTAAGACTTAGGAACTTTCATTTGAAATAACATGGCACGCATAACTTCTGATAAATGTCGAATCTTGCGTTCGGCAACCCCATTTTGCTGTGGAGTCCGAGCGCAGGATGACTGATGAATAATCCCATGATCATCAAAAAACTGAGATAAAGTACTATGAAAAAATTCGCATGCATTATCAGAACGAAACATACGAATGCAAGTATTAAACTGAGTCTTTATTTCCATGTAGAATGATTTTTAAATAGTCTTCAACTCAGATATCTGTTTCATAAGATACAGGTATGTAATACGAGAGAAATCATCAACAAAAATAACATAATATTGAAAACCAAAAACATTGGGCACATGAATAGGCCCCCAAATGTCTGAATGAACTAACTGGAAAGGATGTGACACACGACGTTCTGCCCTAGGATAAAATGGCACTCTATGATGGTTACTAAACTCACAGACTTCACAAGGTAACTCCTTAAGAAAACTACACAAAAGCATTAGACGCTTCAAATTCTGAAGAGATGGATGACCAAGCCGACAATGTTGTTGATATAAGGACTCTGATGACTGAAGAGCAACTGGTTGAACACAACCACTGGTTAGGTAATACAGACCACCACGCTCAACACCGGCACCAATCTTCCTCCCCGTCTTGAGATCCTAAAACACAACCATGAGGAAGAAATGTGACTTAACAATTTAAGGTTTTTGTAAGTTGACTAATAGACACAAGATTAAAGGGTAAACGAGGAACATGCAACACAGAGTTTAAAGTAAATGATGGAGAGTCAGAAACTGAACCCAAACCAGTAACCTCAGTTGTAGAACCATCCGCTAAGGTAACATGAAAGGTTTTATCCATGGACTGACAAGTAGAAAAGAATTTAGAAGTACCAGTCATATGATTTAGTAGCACCAGAATCGATAACCCAAGGAGAAGAAAAAGATGATGCAACACAAGCAACAGAGGGACCTGGAGCGAACGTAGCTGTGGAAGAAGAAGCTGCAGCAGTAGAAGGCTGAATGGACATAAGACGCTGGTACTCCTCTGCTGAGATAGTCACACTGCTATCGGTAGAATGAGTAAACTGCCCAGTATCCTCAGAATGAGCGACCTGATGAGCCTGGGGAAAACCATGAAGATCATAACACCACTGTATGATTTGTACCTCGACAATGAGTGCAAAATCGGGTACCACGGCCACGACCAGAACCACCGCGACCAGAATTGCCTCCCCCTGACGTGCGACCATGACTATTTCCACCACGACCAAAACCACGGCCACTGGACCCAGAATCACCACGACCACCAGAACTATTACCGGAATCATAGCCACCAGAACCCTGACTATCAGAACCACGACTGCTAAACCCAAAATCACGGCCGCGACCACGGCCACTACTCGACCCAAAACCACCAGAAACAGCTAAAGCAGAACGATCAGACTGTGGCTGCGAAACAGAACCCACATCGGAGATAGAAGCCTGGTGAAGACTACTGAACACCTCATCAAGAGAGGGCAACTCCCGCTCTCCCAGTATCTGAGATCAAACTGGATCATAGGATGAAGGCAAACCAAATAGAAACCGAGAGACCTCCAAACGCTCACGCTGACGCTCCATAACCTGAGGATCACTCGAGATAGGCTCGTAAACCCGGAGTTCCTCACAAGTGCCACGAAATTTGGAGTAGTAGTCCTCCAAAGGTCCAGTACCAAATGACAAAGAAAAGAATTGGTGATGGAGATCATATGTACGCCGAAGATTATTGATACTAGAATACATCTTGGCAACCCAATCCCATACTTGCTTGGCAGTATCAAGGTAAAACAGAGGGCCACTGATATGAGGTTCCATAACATTCCATAACTCAACACGAATATGACAATCCTCAGCTTCCCAGTCACTATACGTCGTATCCTCTTTCTTGGGAGGATCATCTGTCAAATAACGGAACTTTCTCTCGCCCATATAATAAACTTTGACAGCGCGAGACCAAATTGCATAATTGTTGCCATTCAAAATAATGGAGGTAATGATCCTTCTCACGACGTCGAGAAGAGCTAGAAGAACTAGCAATAGAACCAGAACTAGCAGATTTTTCTTCAGACATTTTACCAAATCCACCAACAAATCAAAGACAACCAATTAGTTGAACAAGTGTGGCTACCAACTACCAACCACCTACTAACTCTCAACCATTCAACTAAGCAACAACCAAGCAGCAATAGAACCCACTGATCATTAACAGAACTACAAACCGCAAATTTCGACATCAGTTACCTCATCAAAGCAAAGTGAGGGTTGATTGAAGTCTATGAGAGAAAGACTGAAGCATATCCGAACTTCAATCGAGTGATCGCCTAGTTGATTTGGGGTTTTCGAACAAGGTTCAGAGATTTCGAAGAGCTATTGAGAGTTTCTTGCATCAGCCAATGGATTTCGAGCACTGGGTCAGAGTTTCGAATACTGGGTACGTGATTTAGGGTTTTGATTTTGGGTTTTAAGCACTGGGTAATGAGTTTCGAGCTTCGATTTGGGGCTTTTGATTATGGTGCGTCAATTTCAGAGGGTTTCGGCTGGATGAGAAGGATCGATTGAGGTTGTAGGGTTGATTTAGGGATCAAATCGAGACTGGGTAGGGTTTTCTGGCTGCGAAATCTACTGGGTAGAGTTTGGTTTAGGGTTTCAAGGAGTTGTGAGCAATTGATTAGGGTTTCTGAGCATTTGGTTTAGAGTTTTGTGGTTAAGGGGTCGATTTAGGGTTGCTAATTAAGTGACGATGGTGGCAGTGGTGATGGTAGGTGGATGACGATGGCTGGTGTTGGCGACAGGATTAGGTTAGGTTAGGTTAGGTTAGGGTTTGGATTAAGGGGGGCTCTAATACCATGTTGATAGAGAGAGAGAGAGAGAGAGAGAGAGAGAGAGAGAGAGAGAGAGAGAGAGGTGAATAGGGTGTTAACGAACCCTAACACATGTCAATGTTATTTATATTATCATGCATCACATTACAAGTCTCCGATAGGCGATGTGGGACTAAACTAATATCCACTTATTCTAACAAGCCCTTAGTTTAAGAACTTTGTTACATTTTCGCCTTTTAGAATTAAATTTGGTGTGAATTGAAAGAGGCTCAGCTCCCTAGGCGCACATCTAGCGCGTTTTCGAAAGGCGTGCATGGTCTCCTTGGCCTTGCCTTTGTCAAGTTGTTTCACCTGAACCTCCTCCAACTTCCAAGTGCCAAGAGGGAGCCTTGATGCGCCTTTTGCCTAGGCGCGTCTTTTACCACTATGGTTATACGGAGTACTAATGATGGACAGTCCACTCTACACACAGTGGCAGTCATATTTTGACTACAAGAAAAGAAAAACCCAGATCAATTACTTTTGTGAATGCTTTTATGAGGTTGGGTCTTCATTTAGATGATAAAGCTTGTGCATAGTCCTATTCTTTGGAAGCATTCTTTTGATCAGTAATGCTTCATTTTTATTGCCTTCTTTTTAATAGCCGAGACTGCCATTTGTTGATAAACTGATGTTGTTGATCCTTTTCAGACAACTTCTTGAGCCGTTTTTGATAAGCATAGTAGGATAATGTACTGCTCCATATACTGGTGAGTGGTGAATAGCTAAGGTCCCCTCAGTATCTTGCTACCCCAATCCTATTGCACTGACAGAGCTGAAGTGACAACTTAAATGGTAGAGAACTAGTATGTGACGGTTTTTGTGAAAATAAGACCTCACTAATACTTCTATAGAATGGGTTTATTCTTCAAAATGAGGAAATATCACATCATTTTCACAAAATGATGTTTGTAAAGGTTACGAAATTGAGATGTGATATTTTGATGCCGGTCTTTTTTGTTCTTTTTGTTTTTTGCCCAACATATGAAGTTCATTGATCAAATCAAAGGCAGGGGTTTTGCAAAAATTAATTATGTTGTTAATATGCTACAATTTTGATGTGGTAGGTAATCTTTATCAGCTAAAGAACTGCTAGATGCCAGAGTTCATCCCTACATCACTAAATTTTCCTATTTTAAGAGAAAAGAAGGATAAATCTTCTTTCGAGGAATAATCCATGGTTGATGAATTCGGTTGTCCTACTCCGCATATGTATTTGTCAAATTTGTCGTGAAGGGTTGAGTGTTACCTTTGACAGTGTCGATAAAGAACTTCTGTGGTTTTGTAATCTGGAAGTTTGGTGTGTGCAAACATTCTTTTGACTAAAGTGAATGAGATGGTAGTACTTTGGTCGATTTTTCTTTATTTCGTCATCCATTCTCTTGGTTAAGTCAGTGTACATTTGTACAATATATAGTTATTGGGGAAGATTTGTTCTCGGAAGCCACTTTGATTATTCTACTCCCATTGCTTTCACTTTCATGCCTAAGTTTGCCAATTTCTTTGGTCATCTTAAAGTACGAAGCTAAGTAAATGTTGAGCTCCAAGAAATTAAGCCAGGGAGTGCAAAACAGTCGGGTGTTGATGCAGTGCTGTTCTGGATCCTCCTAACAAGTGTCGCATCAAAACTATGCAAAGTGCAAATATAGAATCTCTATTTTTGTTAGCTGAACTGAAGGTATTACATGGTGTTGGATATACAAGTTATGAACTTATAGTCAAAAACCAAAAGTCCAATTATGGTGGTTGGTGTATATTTAATTGATTAGCCACTTACGTTCTTGATATTGTCTCTTTTACACATGGTGCACCAACAAATTTAAATTGCTTGCTGAATTGGTCGCTAGTATTTTCATTTTGGGAATAACTTTCATTTTGTTGGTGAGATAATAGAGAAATGAATAACAGGGTGTTGTGATGTGTTTGTGGTGGTTCTTAACCATTCTACTAAATATGCTGCTAAAGTGGTTGTTAGAAAATTGTAATGCTTCTTGCCTTGCCATCTTCATTCAAGAATGAAATTTTCAATATTTGGATACACTATATGTATCAAGGCCAAGTGCTAACACACATCGTTCTTATTTGTGTTGCTCCGAAGGTTGTGAAAACTGAAAAGTGTGTCAGTTTTTTCTATTCTTGCATGGAATGGTCGAAATTTCTCTTTGTTGTGCTTGTTTTTCCTGCCTTATATTAGATTGGGGCATTGAGCATTGGAACTTACAAATTGCTATTTTTTACCCTCAATACTCGAGCAATATGTACTCTATTTGTAGCTTTTTTAAAAGGCGTTTTTTTTGTGGGGAGTCGGTTGGATACTGTTTATAGGGGTCTTTTGTTGGAGTGGTAGTTACTTTAGACAAGGGTTAATATTACATGGAGGTGCCTTTAGGCACGACTAATATGCTAGTAAGCATACACTCCAAAACTCTTGACATTTCTGTTATAAACTGGTACGTTTCCGTAATGTTTCCGGGATGTTTACAAAATGTTTCCTTATGCTAGCTAACAGAAATAACACGCCTCACCGAAATTTCGATCCTTGTCCACAGGTACTCCTAAGAGATCTTCCGGACTTATGGGTCGGTTCAGTCAGCTGTTATCTCTAGAAACGGAGGAGCCAAGATCACAACCGACAGAACAACAACTCGCTGCTCATCAACGCACACTTCAGACCATTCAGACATGCCACATCGACAGTATTTTTACGGAAAGTAAGTTTTTGCAAGCAGATTCTTTATTACAGCTTGCGAAGGCCCTTATTTGGGCTGCAGGGCGACCCCAGAAGGGGAATAGTTCTCCCGAGGATGAAGACACTGCAGTTTTCTGCTTGGAATTGTTGATTGCTATTACCCTAAACAACAGGGATAGGATTGTGCTTCTGTGGCAGGGTGTTTATGAGCATATATCTAGCATTGTACACACAGCATTGACGCCTTGTGCCTTAGTTGAGAAAGCTGTTTTTGGTCTCCTCCGGATTTGCCAGCGACTGCTGCCCTATAAGGAGAACCTGGCTGATGAACTATTGCGGTCACTACAACTGGTTCAGAAGTTGGAACCTCGTGTTGCTGATACGTACTGTTTGCAAATCACACAGGAAGTCAGGTTTGATAGTTCGTTAATAATTAATTTCCTGGGCCTATATTTCACCCTTCCCATGATAAAAATTAACTGTACGTTGCGTCTGCTTTTGCGTTTCTTTTCAAGTTTTGGACTATTCACTATTTTTGGGAAGGGTTTGAATCTAGTTTTGTCTCTGGTTAAGAGAGGTTATCATTACATTCTATATGGTGTAGTGTATCCTTTATAGTATATAGAATATTAGAGCATCTCCAGCACTAACAGGCGTTTTGCTTAGTCAAATTACGCAACGCAATGATAACAATATTTATTTTGCCTAACCACTTTTTTATTTATGGGTTCATTTTCTGGATGAAGTACACTAGATACACCAATGCATGATATTGGGGGATGGATAATGATGTGGCACTTTCGGATTGGTTAACCATATTTTCATTGCCTCGAATGGCTGGCCTTATTTAACCAGTCAAAATACAAATAGGTTGAAGCCAATGGTTAGCAACAAAATTTGCTATGCTGGCTAAAATGGCCAACATATCTCATTTGCGTAGCATGTGGGAGATATTCGTAGCTTTGTTTGTTGATACATAGAACTCTATGGTAACCTTCATGGTTTTGATTGCCAATTTTCTTATTCTTCATGACAGTCGTCTCGTGAAAGCAAACGCTGCTCATATCCGTTCGCCTACGGGGTGGCGGACGATAACGTCCTTGCTCTCCATCACGGCGCGTCACCCAGATGCTTCTGATGCTGGATTCGACGCCCTGTCGTTCGTGATGGCTGATGGGGTCCACTTATCGCCGGCCAATTACGTCCTCTGCGTGGACGCAGCAAGGCAGTTTGCTGAGTCCCGCGTTGGACAGGCAGACCAGTCCGTGCGCTCAATTGATCTCATGGCGGGCTCTGTTGCTTGTTTGGCACAGTGGGCCCAAGAAACCAAGGGATCTATGGGAGAAGAAGCAGAGGCTGTGAAAATGTCGCAGGATATAGGAGAGATGTGGCTGAGGCTAGTGCAGGGGTTGAGAAAAGTTTGTTTGGACCAGAGAGAGGAAATTCGGAACCATGCGCTCTTGTCGTTGCAAACGTGCTTGACAGTAGTGGACCAAGTGAACGTACCCCAGACTTTGTGGTTTCAGTGTTTTGAACTGGTCATATTCACAATGCTTGATGATTTGCTTGAGATTTCCCAGGGATACTCCCAAAAGGACTACCGGAACATGGAAGGGACCCTAGTCTATGCATTGAAGCTTCTCTCTAAAGTGTTTCTGCAGTATGTCAAAGAGCTATCGCAAATAAACACTTTTTGCAAATTATGGCTGGGGGTTCTCGGTCGCATGGAGAAATACATGAAGGTGAAAGTCAGAGGGAAGAAAAGTGAGAAGCTTCAGGAACTTGTCCCTGAACTTCTAAAAAATACCTTGCTCGTCATGAAGAGTAAGGGTGTTCTTGTGCAGAGGGGCGCCTTAGGCGGAGATAGCCTGTGGGAACTCACGTGGTTACATGTGAATAATATTGCTCCAGATTTGCAATTGGAAGTTTTCCCAGATCAAGATTCAAACCAGTCACGGCATAGTGAAGGTGGAGCACTGGGAATCGCCGAAACTGTGTCTGCTCCAATTGAAGCAGTCGCCGCAGCATCTCAACTGCAAACTCCAGATAAATAGTCTATTAACTTTGGTAGGTTTGATGTGTGGAACACAATATTCTAACCCACTTGTTTTTCATTGTGTAGTGTTTCTGTTATTCATATATAGTGTAGTCTACTAGCTTTGCTAGGTTTGATGTATGGAACTCAATATTCTTACCTCTCATTGTGTAATTTCTTTTTTTTTTGGTTATTCATAGAGTGCTGGGCTTGAGTTTATGTACACAGGTCTATGATTTTGGAAATGCAATAGCCATGTCTTTGCTGTTGTACTCAAATGCTTTTTGGTGGCTGTATGAAATCAAATGGGAGCCTTCTCCTGCGTGCTCGACTCGTTTTTATACGAGCCACACGCTTGATGAGCCGCGCCTAATTTTTTTCCTGATCAACGAGCCGCGCCCTTAATGAGCCTAACTTGATTCATTTACTTAACAAGTCTATAAACGAGCCAAGCCTTTTCGATCCAAGCAGAGCTTTAAAGTGTTTACTAAAGGAGTCTAAAACTCGAGCTCGAGCCAACACTAAATGAGTTTAAAACTCGAACTCGAGCTCGAGCTTGGCTCATTAAGTAAAAGATTCAAGTTGGGCCGAGCCTTAACGAAAAGTTCGGGTCGTTTGCAGCCATACGTACTGCAAATGAGAGAATACCAACCTACATCTGAACAAAATAATTTTTAACGTGATTGATGTTTTCGACGAACTCTAAATGATAGTGCTTTTGAAGTAGATCCGAAAGAACTCACAAACCGCGTAAACAGTCCAATATATTTGTTGAATCAAAGATAATGGACAAGAGAAGATCTAAACTCCCCAAACGAAGTAACAAGGAAATGTGATGTCAGTGTTGCGACACGTCTACATAGTCACACTTGGACCTAAAGCTAATGTCTTTTTTATAGAAATTTCATCTCAAGTGATTTACGTAACCATCCGTAATCGGGGCCCTGTAGTGAGGGCACTTACTACAAGGTGTAGTGAGTAACAGTGGTCATTGGGTTCGGCATTTAATGGTCCTGATTTAAAATAAACTCTTAAATGGAAGAGTTTATTTTAAATCTGAACCATTGATTACTGAATCGAACGGTTGTCATTCCTCACTACACCCTGTAATGAGTTTGGTTCACTATAGGGCCGATTCCACTTGTTCCATGGGTGTTTTAAGGGCCGTCGCAACCATAGCATCAATGTTCTAAAAATTGCTAGTTGTTAGTCTCGCGGGTGGCCGGGCAAGGCCTAGCACGTAGAGATTAGTCAATTTTTCTCGTTTTTAAAAAAAAAAAAAAAAAGATATTTACTGCAACGAGTAAAACAATATAAGTAGAGAATACCATCCAACCAGAAGAAATAGAGCCTACATATATATAATTTCACAAAAAAACAGCCTGCATATGCATAAATTTTACCTTATGTTGTATAGTGTAGATGTGTGTGTATATATATATATATATATATATATATATACTATATGTTAAAACTACACTAATACCATTCTTATACAACATTTAATTCCTCAGATTTTCAAAGTTATGTATTTAACCCCCGATTAATCCCGCCACCACTTAATCCACCCAGCCGACTAGTCATCCCGCTGCCTAATTCACCGGCAAGCAGCTAGACCGATTTTTAGAACACTGCAAAGCATCACGAATTTAACATGGCTGGAATCAGATCCTATTAATATTCCTATCACTCAACTCTCAACCACATCCATTGAAGACATGGACCTGTGAATCGATGGGTCTGGCTTTTTCTTTAACTTCCCTCAACTGAAAATCAAACTAGGTGGTTGATCCCATTAAATTACCAATATTTTCTCTAAATTTTTTCACAATTCAAAGGTTTTAATTGAAATATTTTGAACGGTGTAGAAATTTTGAAAAGGGACGGAGGGAGTAAAAAGGATCGAAAAATATTCGAATCTGTAACTTATTTTTCATTCTTCTGAAACTGGTGTTTGATACTCCCTCCGTCGCTTTTTAAATTTGTTATTTCGTAAATCCAACTTATTAAAGGAACATTAAAATTACACATTTCACATCAAATTTTGCCTCAACTTTACATTTTTTACATCAACTTTTACCTCCACTTTCTAAATTTATTTTACACTTTTACCCATTAATCTTTACCCACTGATTTTTCACAAAAAACAAAATGATAATCATACAAATTTTTATCCATTAACTTTTCGGAATACACACTTATTAAGTGACCGCTCAAAATGAAAATGTCGACACTAAAAAAGGGGACGGAGGGAGTATCATATTTGTTTAATAAGCTGATATCCAAGCACATTAATTAATATGAGAGTAAGGAGAAATTGAATTCAACACAAAAGGGAGTTGGTACGATTTGGTCAAAATTCTATGGGAATGGGTTGATTCAGATAAGATAGATATTCTATCGATCTCAAAAATTTAGTCCACACAACAAAAAGATGTACAATTTTAAAATTAAAAAAATACTTCCGCAAAGGATTTTTTCAAATTTCTTCACACCATAGTGAGAAAAAAAAATTGAACTGAAGTTCTTTATTTAAAATTTATATTTTTGTCCAAAAATTTCATAGGTAGATCCTTTGTACACTTTTTTTTTTTGGCCAAAACATAATTTTTTTTTTATAGCATTTTGCCGTCAACTAATATGTAACGTCACTACCATAGGATTAACCTTTGTCATTGGGAAAACCTTTTTCTTTTAAAAAGAATTGTGACTAACCTTAGTCCACTGCATAAATGTGTCTGTGGGAGAGAAACAAATTAAAGTGGAGTACTTGCACTTTTACTACTTCTAAAGTTCTAATCAAAATATGTTGGAAAAGGCCACAATACACCTCCCTACAAAAGTTACGATTTTGTTATAAAAGTTACGGGACACACCAAAATGTTACGAATCATAGAAAATGTTAGCAATCATACTGTTGAAAAGTAACGAAAAACTAAAAAAACGTTACGATTGCCAATGAGGTAGCACAATCTGGACCATACAATAAGTGCATATGGTACACACTTTTAGTGGGCGTGTATTGTAGCCATTTCCAAATAGAATGTTTATTGTTTGTCTTCTATTAACCAACGGAAAGCATTAACAACAAAACAAAAGAAAACAAAAAACAAACATCCTAATAAGGAGCTTAAATAATTAATCGGAGTTTCATATATATGACCATAAATAATTAATCTCAATCTGAGAGATTAATTAACGTAGTCCAGTGAACTCTGTCTCTTAACCAAGAAACCACCACACAAGGTAGCTACACGAACATTTCGTAACTGGAAACAAATTGTTACTGCTGCCAGGTGATATTTTGCTATTGCCAAAGAAGCTTAATAAGGAGAAACAATAATGCTAGTACTATAATTCTATGGCTTAAGCTTTTGGGTGTAGATGTAGTCAACGTGAGCTACCAGAGTCCTCCTCATCAAACACTCTTCTTCTCCAACTCCTACACAGCTCTCACCTGCCACTTCAGCATGCTCATGAGCTTTATCACCCTACGAAAAGCAAAAGCAAAAGTATAAGTCACAGCCAGGGACGGATACAAGGGGGGCTTGGGGTCACGTGGCCCCGCTCAAAATTAAAAAAAAATAATATTATATATACATTTAACTTAATTATGTAATATAATGCTATGTTTAGCAACACACTCATATATATATATATATATCTCAAAATTAAAAATGTGAAGTTAATTTTGTGCTTCAACTTTTGTTGGCTGATTCATTTATAATTAGTTGTTTATTTGAAGATATTTTTTTATTTTTAACCGTTGGGGGGAATTTTTTTTTTAAAGTTATCAATAAACCATCTCGATTATTCTAAAGACTTGTTAATGTCAAAGTAAATCATACTTTAAAAGTTGTCTAAGACCGTGTGCTCATTTTTTGATTTTTTTTTTATAAAAAGTATGCATTATAAACTGTAGCCCATAATGAATGTCTTAATTTAGCAAGATCGTTTACTAAGAAAAAAATTTACGATTATAATTAATAAGGTGCCCCCACTAGGATGAATTCCTGGATCCGTCCCTGGTCACAACAACCACCAAAAAAAAAAAACCATTGAAGTAAAAACCCATCAAGGCTCCTAGACACCGTCACCGTGTGATAACTCGATCCTCTCTGCAACCACACATTCATGTGAAATTCCGAGCTAAATGTTCATGGCTTACATTAATGTGTGGTGTTGGAGAGTGATGGACCAATAAAATAATAATTCCGTAAAAAAATCACATTTCGAGAAGGAATTTAAGTTCAAGATAAGTACAATGAACCTACCCTTTGATGGGTTTTCATCGAAGTTTCCTCTAGAGAAAGTGGCTCGGGGCGGGCGGAGCAGGATAGTGTGGAGCAGAGGAGGAGGGCTAAAATGAGCAGGGTGGTAAATTTGGACATCTTTGCTAGTAAGCAGCTATTGTGGTACAGACAGAGGATTGTGGTTGATATATATAGAGGAGGAAAAGAGAATGAAATGAAAAATGAGAGGTGTGAACTTGAATGTGTGAATGGGATTTTTTTTTTTTTTTTTTTTTTTGAACTGGTGAAAGGGAGACTTTGATGTGGCAACTTACACCACACACACAAAATACAAAATACTAACGAGTATGGATATGGGTTATATAGGGGTATTCAGGTCAGCTCACACGTAATTGACCAGTGTTTGATTGGAGTTAGGCGCACAAAAAAGAAATTTCTTGTTAATCTCCTAGTTTAGTTGTGGATGACTTGCCTTTGACAAGACCGAGAAGGGGATTAGTCGAATTACATGTAAGCTGGCCTAAAACACCCTTGACCATCTGAAAAAAAAGAGAGGCAAATAAAAAGAAGAATGGGGATATTGTAATGGAAGATGCTACAATATACCCTTTTGTCTGGGGGACACCGTGTCCCCCTATAACATAAACTATTGAATGTCATAAAAAAAATCATTAGGCATAACAAAAACCATTCAAATAGTGTAACATTTATTAACCATTGCAAAGGCATAACATTTTAACCATTAGAAGGCATACATTCTTTGAAATGGCATAACATGTTATGACTCACTTTTTTTTGCGGTATCCCCCCCCATCATAACATAACCATTAAAAGACGTAACCTGAACCATTCGAAGACGTAACATTAACCATTAAGAAGCGGAAGATGTTATGCCAGACTAGCTAGGTGGGGAACATTCTAGCAATTTCCTATTGTAATTGAATGTGACAATGGGAATTACGCGGAAGAAAACATACTTCAGAAAAAGGGTTTGAAAACACTCAGGAGAGGAATTTGTTTCACACTGCCATTTTTTATTTTGTGAAGTCATTTTACCAATTTAGTCAGGGGCCATTAGAAAAAGAAAATGGGGGTGGGGGCAGGAGAAGGAGAAGGAGAATGTAATGGACGGGCAATACGGGATTGGATTAACTTTCTTTTTGACAATATATTGGAAACACCTAGTCAAGCGTAGCGTACGATAGACGGGAATGGAAGGAGGTTGGAATTGAACCCCTAACCTCGTCATCATACCATCAGAGTACAATGGCCCGACCCCCAAGTGCACTCATCGGTCGGTACTAAAATGACTTGACATTAGAGGAATAACAATGTTACATGTCTAAATAAGATTTTATTTTTTTGATAATCAAACGTTTGGACTAACTTGCTCGCCGGAATAAAATTGGATCACGGATGTCCAAATTGGGTTCTTTGCCAGTGGGCACGTTTGAAATCGATATTGAAAGGTTCTAAGCTGGACTAAGCCCATTTAGTTCAAATAAGTATGGTACTTCATTGCATTTAGGTGACAGGATTTAAATCCTAACTTAGAGGTATGGTTTTAGGCAGAATTTGATCATCTCTCCCTTTGACATGATGTGTTGTTGAAGCAGCTTGCCCACCAACTTCACAAGTGGTAGTGAAAATGTGAGACAGGGAGAGGGGTTTTGTGGTCCATTGACACTTTAATCTCAATTATTTTCTCCAAAATAAATTGAAAATAAGAAGAAAATCTTAGGCTACTCTTAGCCGGGAATGACGCATTGAGCAAACAAACAATAATTTAGCTTCTCTGAACTAGGGCTCATTTACCGATTTGCATTTTTTTAAAAACTTTATTATAAAAAATGTGCGTTTTTTTACTTTATTCCCAAAGTACGTGAAAACGTTGCTAGCAAACACGCTTTCTTGAAAATGTGGTTATGTTTCACGCTTTCAAAGTGGATTAAGACGGATTAACCCAAAAATTAAGTGAATCGTACCCTAGCTAGTAATTTCACAGGGAAAAATGATTTGAAATTACTAATGTACCCTAGCTAGTAACTTCACAGGGGAAAATGAGAAAATGTGTTTAGCAAACACGCCTTCTAAAAGTGTGTTTGCTAAATACGTTTTTAGAAGGCGTGTTTGCTAAACACGTCTTCAAGCCGGATTACGATTAACTTATTTTTTCGGTTAATCCGTCTTAACCCACTTTGAAAGCGTGAAACGTAACCACATTTTTAAGAAAGCGTGTTTACTAACATCGTTTTCACGTACTTTGGGAATAAAGTTAAAAAACGCACGTTTTTTTGTAATAAAGTTAAAAATAAAACGCAAATCGGTTAATGAACCCTGAACTAGTAATAATCTCAGGACTAGTAATACCATTCAATAATTCCGGGTGCAAATTACTAGTTGCAAAATGCAAACGTAACGTTGATCAGGGGTTGGTCTTGTAGAAATTTTATATCCAACTCGATCAAAACTAATTGGCATTTAGTAGGAAGTTAATTCCAAATGTTATTAAATGATCTCTCATTTTATACCCAAGTTATAACGCTAATTTTCAGAAGCATTATTTTAATCTTTTAATATGAAAATTAATTTAATTATTCAAAAGATCTTCTTTAACTGGAGCCGAAATAAGAAATTTAAATCAGAGTTAACTTAGTTACAACACGTCAAAAGACAAATTTAACATTTGCATGATTATATTGTTCCAAAATAGAGTACGAATTTAACGGTCTCTAGAAGTAAAAATTCAGGTCCCAGTTTTCATTGGGAGTTTGATGAGTAGCAAATCCTCCTCTTGGTTGTACTGCTCTTCTCCTCTTTATTCGATATCTGGCGTGAAATGTCGGAGCCAACAATAACACCACGAACGATAAATCACCCAATAGCTAATCCTTACTCACTAACCTTTACATTAGAAGCAGTTCATATAACAGTTCAATATCAAAAGAATAGCTAAAGTATGGCACATCATCTGTTTCATTACTAGCCATTAACTTAGTGAATTCTATGGATCCTTTCCACAAGCATCCTCCTCCCACATCCACTAACCCCGACCGTGTCATGGGACCACTCCCTTCTCATTCGTTCTGCACCGGAGTTTTACGCGCATAAACCCAAGTGATATACTTAGCATGAATCTACATGAGACTATAACAAGAAGACGCTACCCAATCTAGAGTTTTCCCATGGCGTATCGTCCATTAGGGTCGAACACAATTTTCATAATAACAAATCTATACACCTACCACTACAATATTCAAGGCCTGATTCGCTAGCCTTAGTAATATAGGGCCCATCTGGTAACCCTAGGCATTTTCAGCGAATAATCACAATCCATCATCATACTTCCACCACTTTTCCAATTATCCTTTAACCTAGCAACGTCTATGTGAATGCATCATACGTATGCTACTCCAGTGAATCTATTTGTCCTTTCTATCAATCCATCAATCTCAATAAACTTGCAGTAAAACAATAGATAATCAAATGGTACAACAATTGATAATGTTCAAGTAATTCACATACATGTTTGAGATTTGTACAAATGACTTTTGGGTTAAATAACTTAACACATAAATTCATTTTGTAACCTTAGAGTTCAAAGTGTAAACTTTAAAATTATAAAATTGATAGAGATTCAGGAGGGAATTAAAGGACATATTTTCACCCTCTATTGGGAGTGAGTTTAGCTCTTGATAGTATTTGGTATCCTTTAAAGTTTATCGATTCATTTGGTGAAATAAAGTGGGTCTAAATATAATTAAGTATCCTATGTGTAATTAATCATAAATGAGGGGAAATGGTGTAATTTAAGCAAATTTCAAGTTTTCATTCAGAATTTAGGATCCTAAATTCTGAATGAAAAATTGGAATATTAGATCATCCACTTACGCATATTCAATTGAGCTAAATTGTTACAGAGATATTCAAAAAATTATTTTCAAATTAATGAATGGTTCGAATTATTCGTGTGGCACTCAAAATGGGCCCTACCAAAGTACATTTTCGTTACCGAAATGAGTCGGTACCCTTAGCTTGATTGACATGTAATTTAGGTGATTATCTCATGTACTTTCTATCAATGAAGTTATTATTACCTCCCCGTCCATGTTTGTTTGTCCACTTTTACTATTTCACACCCTTTGAAAAATTGTACATATCTTTTAATATGAAATTCTAAAAATATGCAATATGGAATTTATTTGATAGATCTCAATTAATTAGTTCTATTACGAGATATTTTCAAATCATGAAACTCATTACAAATTAAAAGATATAAACAATTTAAAACATGACACGAATACCGAAATGGATCAACAAACACGGACGAGGGAGTATTATTTTGACAAAAAATGAAAATAAAAACAAGTAATTTAGGCACTCTCTATGTGTTTAGTGTAATAGTTTGTTACAGAAATTTTGATTTGATGGGAATTTTCTTAGGGTTTGTAGCATCATTGTTGTAACCATGTTTTTAAGTTACTGTTATTCATAAAGAGCTTTGTTTGGACTTCAATTAGGCTATCCATTAATAGACAATTGAGCTAATTTCAAAAAATTAGTTGAGGTGAGCCGAAACCAATAGGAAAAAAAGGGTGATTGCAATTCAATGGAAAACAATGAACCTGTGCGGTGGCTGTGCCCATCCATGCACAGAAGTTGTTGTCATTCCATGAATCTTTGGTCAAGGTGGACGTACAAGGGCCCTCAGATTTCAGTTTCCATGCCGACAATAAACTTTACCCATAGAATGTTTGGACCTATTTCTATTGGTCTGAGGTTTATCATTTTGTTTGACTATTTAGCACAAATGAATAAATAATAGGAGTATAATATTAGCAATCCTGAATCTTCCCCATTTCGTCATCACTTCGCTGAACCAAGATTTACGTCACCGTGACATGCTCATTAAACACTCTAGACTAGAATAATGTTATATGTGTATTTGGATAAAAAAATTAGAGGAAATATTCACTGCTACAAAGAAGGCATAAAGATCATGGTATTTCATCTCAGTTTACGTACTTAACCGCGATAAAAAATCTCACTATTATTTTTTTTTATCACATTTTTACAAAAACTAAAATCTTTCTTATTTTTGAGGCGTGATCTTTATACTTAGTAGTGATTTTTGTGGTGAAGGGGTGAGGTAACATGATGTAGAATTAGTTGTGGAGGAATTTTTATTATTAAAACCATTGGGAATGACAGAAGTCTCTCAAGAAAGACATTACAAAAGAGCATTGACAAAGTGAGCGTTCTGAGGACATTATTTGATTTAAAAAAAAGAGGAATGACGGATGTAACTTTAGAGACCTAGGTTCGAGCGGAAACATTCCTAGGCGGTTATGCATGGTGGATTTTGATCGAATCCCATGGTTTTTTATTTTTTTTGATCGGCAACAAAAATTTATTAGAAACTCGACAAAGGGTATATTGAGAAAAGCCACAACCAAGCACAAAGCAAGGATCTGACTAGAAACCTCATCTAGGGAAAAGCTGGAGTGGAGAAGGAACAGAAAAAACCCCAAAACAGAAACCCCCAAAACACAAAACACTACCAAAAGAAGAACAGCAATAAACCAAGCAGCAAACACACCAAAAAATGTGATCAGGCTCAAAAAACCAAACCCCTAACAGACACACAATCAACCAACCTCCTGCAAAAAATACTGACGGAAAGTTAACAAGTGAAGGAGCTCCTCTGCAAGTTTGCAAATTTCTTTGCTTCCAACTCAATCATCTTTTTTATATTGTGCAGATCATTCTACACAAACTCTACTCCCAATCTTCTACCAACCTCTGTTGTGGACAATGGCGGATCTAGGAATCGAATTTACCCTGGGCTAATCCATATAATTGAATATTTACAAGGGCTAACCATGTAGATCTTTTATTGAAAAAAAATTTTACATGTAAATATTTAATCTTTTTTGTAATTTACCTGGGCTATAGCCCACCCTATCATAGGCATAGATCCGCCCTTGGTTGTGGATTGAAGTTCTTTGTTCACCACTTCCTGTTCTTGTCGAAACCAACCCTCCTCCAAATTCACAAGATTATCATCATCCAAAACATCATCCATCACCATAGGAGCGTTCTTAAGAAATATAGAATTCCTATTACGAATGCCAAAGGAAGATAGAGAAGAAGTAGAAACCTTATTATCTGATTTCTTCTACTTGAAAACTTTCATCCCAAACTCCGAAATAAGTTTCTTCTTACTAATCTTCCTATTGGATCTACGCACCCTCCTTTCCAATTTCAAAATCGCTTCATGAATTGATCTCTCTTTTGTCATGTAAAGCCCATTCCGAGAGGCCCGAATATTCTTCTTATCAGGAACCACAGCAGCATTGATAGTACCCGACCCCTTTTCTGAGATCAAATGACTAGACTTGAAATTAGAGTCCTTAGTAATTATATTATCTTCAACATCTACCTTAGCTTGCGACCTCAAATCATCGGTCGCAATGAGTAAAGGATTGGACAGCTCTCAATTTCGCAATTTTGCATTCTGCTATTTCTTGGTCAAGGCAAATAATTTTTAATGCTAGTTTTTTTATGACATGTTTGTTTTTGTTTCTACTATAGCTCGATTCATCCTATTTTTGGTAATTCATTTAAGGAGTATTTTGATATTTCTTTTAATGCCTTCCATGAAATTGGAAAATTTTTATTGCTTTCTGGTCGAGTTAGTGTTTGAGTCTATAAGTGTGAAGTGATTATATAAGGGCTTGAACCATTCTACAGGTACCGATCGGCATCAGGGACCCTGTTGTGAGTAGGGGTGAAAGAAAAACCGAAAAAAACCGACCGACCGGTTTGGCTTTTGGTCGGGGAAAAGCTGTGTCGGCTGACTTCGGTTTGGACCGAACCGAACCGAAAATTTATCGGTTCAGTCTCGGTTTCCTGGAAATTGGTTTGGACCGAACCGAACCGAACCGAACCGAAATCATGCCAATTTGGACCGAATTACCCCGAAACCACCCCTATTTGGACTGGAAACGCAAAAAAACGATCTTGACCCCTCAAAAATAACAAATCCTAGCCGTCCATCTCAATCTTAACGCTGGACCGAAAAAACCGAACCACCCCGAACCGATCGGTCCATTGTTTTTTTCGGTCGGGATCGGTTCCCAGCAAAACCACCCCAAACCGATCGGTTCGGTCCCGGAAACCCCAAAAACCGAACCGACCAATTTTCACCCCTAGGTGTGAGTCTCAAGCGATCAATTCAAACCGTTCATTCATCTCAAAATCAAATTGCGAAAAATTGAATGAAATGGGGTGGTTTTGGATCGAGCTCATAGGGTCGTCCGATTGCATCGATTCCCACGCGGGCCCACCGAGAATTTGATTTTAAGATGGATGAACGGTTCGGATTGATTGTTTGGGACTCACAACAGGGTCCCCAACACTGTCTATACATTGTCTGTACAGAGGGGGTCGGTGCCCCTTGTATTTTCGTAAGGGCTTTATTCACCTTTTATCAACAGGTTTCTCTTTTTTTTTTCAATGTTTGGTTACGAATTTGAGTGTGCATATATATATATACAGTCCAATTCCAGTCAGGGCTCCCGGATTTTTAAAAAATCCGGACCTCCACTTTCCGGATTGAATTTCGACGATTCGAACCGTTCAATGTGTTTAAAAGGTGTTTTAAGGGTCCCCGCGAGAAATCAGCAAAAAAAAAAAATACCGGGAAGGGCTTGATCCGAGCATTTTTACATAAAAACGAACATATACAGTTTTTATGAAAAATTGCTCGGATCAAGCCCTTCCCGGTATTTTGTTTTGCTGATTTCTTGCGGGGACCCTTTAAAAAACACCTTTTAAACACATTGGACAGTTCGGATCGTCGAAATTCGATCAGGATCTATGAGGTGTAGATTTTTTCAGTAATATATATATATATATATATATATATATATATATATATATATATATATATATATATATATATAGGGTAAGCTTCTCCTCCGGACTCCGGACTTCCGGACCTCCATGATCCGAGCATTTTTTTGACGATCCGATCCGTCCAATGTGTTCAGAAGGTGTTTTCAAGGGTCCACGCGAAAAATCTTCAAAACAAAATACCGGGAAAGGCTTGATCCAAGCAGTTTTCGCAAAACATTTATATTTACAGTTTTTGCGAAAACTACTTGGATCAAGCCCTTCCCGGTATTTTTTTTTGAAGATTTCCCGCGTGGACCCTTGAAAACACCTTCTGAACACATTGGACGGCTCGGATTTTCCAAAAATAATTTGCAACACAAAAAAATCACTTTTTTCTTATTCTCGGGAGGGTTTGGACTAGAAAATCCACCTATATATATATATGTAAATTAGTACAGTATTTCGTTTTCTAGAATGCTACTCCATATAATTATTTTGTTGGGTCAAAGCAACTGAAAAGAAGATAATCATGAAGCAAAGCAATTTAATTTTTCTTCTTGGCTTTTTATCATTTGTCATTTTCAGATAGAATAATGCACAAAATCATGATCCAAACAGATTTGAGTCACCATTATGGGGATAAAGACTTTTCAGCATATTACTGGACTCTAGAACAAGTACTGTTCAATACGAGGACTTTTAAACGTATCAATTTTAGCTGTTGACTACAAGTGGTGGAGAATACAAGCGATATCGTAATTATTTCATACTGAAATTAGTCTACAATTACTATAAGCTCAAATTAATTAATAATCCTTTTAAGAGAAGAAATAATTATCCCAACATATATGACGGAAATAACCCCCACACCGAAGTCAAGAGATTCGAATTACTGATCTCGTAGTGAGATGCAAGAAACCCGACCAATTGAACGAGCTCTGGTTGGTTCGTACTCTCTTTGTCCCATTTTAATTGATCCATATGAATATCTGTGTCATTTTCAAACGTCTATATCTTTTTATTTGTAATGTTTTCAAAGTTTTTTAAAAAAAATTCTAATAGAACTAATTGAGATCTATCAAATAAGATCCATATTGCATATAAAATACATTATAGAATGAAAATTACAAGAGTTTTAAAAAAGTACGCATAACTGTAGGGAGCAATTAAATTGGGACGGAGGGAGTATCTATTTGATCGGGGGTGTTGTGCACCCCTCGGCCTTCCGATCAAGTTTTGGATGGCCCGGATGCATTCGGTAATTTTGATTTATTTTTACAGGTAAAAAATCAAAGCACATCCGGGCGATCCAACACACGATCGGACGGCCGAGAGATGCACAACACCCCATTTCCATTTTATTTGTTGACTTCACTTTTGCTGAGTTTCTTCTGTTCACAATCAAGAACCAATATGGAAGGTTCTTATGGTCCGACTTTTGGCCGTAGATTCTTACAATACTGACCCTGCTATTGGTACCGACCAAAGTGTATGACGGTACACAGATCGGTTTGTAGAGTCTATTTTCGGGCCCTGCACAAAAGATCCGAGCCGTCCCTTAATTTTTAAATATTTTTTTCAAGTGATGCAGAGAAAAATCAACTAAATCGGATAACTGTAAATATTTGATCCAATTACCCATTTTTTATCCAGAATTTAGGATTCTACTTTTTAAATGAAAATGGGTACATCTGATCGAACATTTACAGTTATCCCATTAAGCTAATTTTTTTACTAGATCACTCAAAAAAATGTTTTCAAATTGATGAACGACTTAGATATTTTGTGTAGGGCCCGAAAGTGGGCCCTGCAAACCTGTGCACCATCTGTACACTTTGATTGGTTCCTGAGGATTTACCGAATACAATTATTTTTTCTCCGCAATTGATGTCAATAGGACCATTCTTAACCGTAGAAGGTTCTTGATTTTCAGGGCAATCACTCTTGCGCCCAAATCAAATTTCATGACCATTCTTTTGTCAGAGTGCTTGGCAAACATCCTTTAAGGGTGTGTTCCGTTAAGGGTGTGTTTAAAACAAACTGGCTTTTCACGATTTTTTATTTAATGTATTGTGAGAGAATACATCATCTGTCTTGATTTTTTTTAAAAACTATTTTTTGTTAGGGGAGAGTCTTGACGGAGCCAAGAAAGCGAATACGAATACCCGCTAATTGTAGTAACCAAAACCATTTGCGCTATGAAAACCATATATGGTAGGGATCATCTTTCCTGAAAATTATTGTCAATGCTCTCCCCAGGGGGCGGCCCAAGGATTATGGTTCGGTAGTAACAAAAAAATGTGGATTTTTATTTTTTTTTTCCGATAGAAAGCACTATACAAGTAAGAGATAATTATTTTGGTTAAAAATTTATTGGGCTTGGTTTATTGTGTTTTGTTGAGTTATATTGTCTATCTCCTTACTCACAAATGAAATGATTTTCATTTAAGTTGGCTTCAATGAATGATTCAATACAGACAATATTTAAGAAAAAACTAAATCATGTGTACAAAATTCAAAAATTTTAGTGCAGTTTTTGAAATTAAGGGATTCTTTTGAACCTTCTCAATCTAAGGTAGAGCCATCTAGCTGTCTCGGTTTGTCTTGTGCTATCTGACTAATTGAACCGCAGATTTCAATGCGTGCAATAAAGTAGTTTTAATGACTCAAATTTGATAAAAGACCTGACCAATGGGAGTCTATTTTAAAAGTAAAAGTCTTTAAAAAATCTGAACCATTAATTTTTTAAGTGGGCTAAGATTGATTCTTACCCTGGATTTGAATTGCCAAAAAGCCAGGTGGGAGAAAATAAATTGGCCGAATCATCAGCTTCCTTGTGGTGGACCCACAAGCCAAATTGTGTAGTATTGTATATACTCAGACTAAGTTCTCCAATGAATTTTATCAAGATTTTGATAAAATCATTCCCTTAATTTTATTCATTCGTGAAAATATTTGATAAAATCTGTAGATTTTTGATATTTTTAAATGCAAAAATCTACAGATTTTATCAAATGTCTTCACAAATAGATAAAACCAAGAGGTTGATTTTATCAAATTTTGATAAAATCCTTTGGATAACTTAGCCTCATGTGGACTATAGGAACTCCATTCGTAAACTATATCAATAGTTCTTTTAACTCTCCCCGGGAGGTGAGGGACCTCTTCTCTGTCTCACGCTCTCCCCGGGGGGAATGGAAGAAACTAAAGAATGACTGATTGGGGAGGTGAGCAGAGACGCACCAAGTTCTGTGGGGGAAAAAAAAATCTTCTAGATTTCAGTTAACATCATATAATAAAAGAGTCCCACGACCATGGTATAATCACTTTTTTCCTGTGTATCTTTTTATTAATTTGAGGACTCGGGATCAATAATCTATCAATACTTCACCACATATTTTTCTCTTGTACACGTATCGGTATCGTGTGCGCCCGAACACTAACATCAAAACAGTGACCATATATTTTCATAGACTGGTCATCGTTGTACTAGAGCTAGTGAGAATTCGTTTAAGAGTTCTTCAAAAATGTTGGACTGCTATTTTGTATGATTTCTCGATGTACCTTTCTTTTCCTGGTAGGGTCACCTGTTGAATTATTCACTCTCGTTCCTACGTAGTATAATGTTCATCCATGTGACACTCCGACGCAAAATCAAACTCAAAAGTAACACCGCATAAGCGGCCATCTCGATGATTTGACTGGGCTTGGGTATTGTTGCCCAATGCTATGGGACATGTAGAGGTCCGGATATACCGAGCACCTAATATGTGAAAGAGATATCTTTCAGGTAAAGACCGAAAGGTCACCTATGAGGGACTCTTCGGATGAACGATTTGACATGGGGGTTTAGCTCACTGCCTCGGCTATTTGCCGAGACCTCTTCTATACTTGATCTATTCGCCACCTTACAAGGTTAATATTGAAAGAGCTCGGTATAAGCTTGAGAAGAGGGTTGTCACCTTAACCAACTCAGTGGTGTCGGTAAGGTACCGAAAGGCCAGATGCTGACTCAGCAAAGGCTTTAATGCAGCATGTGTGCGTAACAAACTATGATCATGACAAATGACGTCACCCGAACGATTACGACACGTGTCATGACTTTACTAGAAGCATGTGCTCGCGGTATATTCTCTTGGACTCGTCATCGTGACGTCAGCGGAGCGGTTAAGTCACGTGACGAGCACGACTGTGCTTGGGGAGCAAGCCAAGACTCTTCTATAAAAGATAATCTTCCTCAGAAGAGAAAGGTACACACTACCCCTCTCCAAAACCCTAGATTTACACTTCCCATCTTCTTCCTCTACTAACTTGACCGTCGGAGTGCCGTTCTGGACTCTACAGTCCAGTCCGGGGCTAACGGTGCGTTGAGTGTGCAGGCCTAGGTGCAGTTGAGGAGAGGATCATCATCATCATCACTGATCACCGTCAGGAAGGATTATCTGAGAAAGAGAGCTCCACAATTGGCGACTCTGCTGGGGAAGGAGTGATTTCCTCTCTTCTCCGGCGTTGTTTTCTTCCCTTTGGAGAGTACTCTTCCTCCTTTCCTCAGTTCTTCCATGGTGACCGTTGAAGACGACGGAACTGCCACTCCGGCGGGAGGAGCCAACCCCGTTGGTGGCTCTCGGGTGGCGATCACCACCCACCCTATCACTGGCCTCACCCCGAGCCTGATTCCTCAGGAGACTGTGCAGCAAATGCAGGAACAAATGGCTGCCATGAAGGCATAAATTGAGGCTCTGACGAAAAAGCACCCTACCACTTCAGCCTCACACTCAGGAGCGTCGAGGCGACGGCGCAAGGCGGCGGCTCAAGCAACCCAGGTCACTCATTATACCCAATGTCCTTTGGCCAAGGATCGCCTAGGACAACCAATCATCGTCACTGATGCAGCAGGATGAGTGATCCCACCCAGATGCCAGACCCCCTCTCTGAGAAGGCGTTCAGAGATTGCGCGCACAGAACACACCGCTCGGACAGGCGGTCATTCTACGTCCAGCTCCCAGTTCACGACGGGGCATTCTAGATCTCGGGACACACGACTTGATGACGTGCTAGGAGACACTAGCCGCTAAAAGGCTCCGGTGCAATATGATATGAATGGCCGAGAAATCATTCATAGCAGAGCTGCAGGTCACAGTGACTGACATGACGATCATCACCAGGAACCAGATGATCGCCACCGAGAGCGTGACGACAAAGCACCCCCGAAAAATACCCACAGCCGAGATCGGAGACCTCGGCGAAACCGAGATCATGGAAATCAAGAGATTCCTGAGTACGACATGGATGATACTGGCGATTATATAATCGTCCGGGACCCACATACCGGAGAATCAAAGCGATACAGAGCAGAAACGTGTACCAGGCATTCTCCACATGCCAGAGATTCCAGAAAACGGAAGGAGCATCCCCCAGAGCTCGGTGCGAGGGACGAGCGGCACAGGCTGGACGCCAAAAAGGCATTTAGCACTGGCAAGGCCTATGAGGCCCTTTGTTCGTCCGAGAAGCCAACTGATTCCAGGCTCCGGAAGATTCAGGACTCATCGTTCATTAGAGAAATCCAGGAAGCTCAGCCTCCGAGGAACTTCACTGTCCCAAAGTTCACGAAGTACGACACAAAATCAGACGCGGTGATGCACCTTGTGCATTACCGACAGCTTATGGGACTCTACGGCTATGACGAAGCCATGATGTGCAAGGCCTTTCTAGTGAGCCTCCAGGGAATCAGTTTAGTCTAGTTTAACCAGCTGCAGCCCAACTCCATCAGTTCATTTGAAGAGCTGGAGGAGGCCTTCACCGCTCAGTTTGTGACAAACAGCACGCAGCTGAAAACAACCGATGCTCTCGTGGGTCTAAAGAGACAGTCTGGTGAGAAATTGCAAAAATACGTCGAGCGCTACTGGGAGATATACAATACGATCGAAAATTGTGCGCAGCAGATAGCTGCCACATCTTTCAAGTACGGCTTGGATGAGACCTTGGCAATCTTCGAAGAACTCATGCTAAACCCTCCGGTAAACATGAGCCGGTTAATGGAAACCGTTGAAGAGTTTGCCGGTTGGAAGAAATCATATCCGAGAGAAGGCTCTCAAGGACCTCGGGCAATCAGAAGGCTAATGCTGGTGATTACTCGGGGAAAAAGCAAGTTAATACCGTCAAATTTGGGAACAACAAAGGGTGAAAAAGGACCGATAACCCTGGAAGGAACGCAAGCAGTACAAAGAGCGAGAACCAAAGCCTCACGAGTTCGTCGCCACAACCACGGTGTTGAACCTCCCCTTTTACAAGCTGATAAGGGCTATCTCTCTGGAACCATGGTTCTCCTGAACGACCAATAAGCTGGGGACAGCGGAGGGTCAGCCAGCTGATTGCAAGGTCAAATGTACTTACCACAATGAACAGAGACACTATACCACTGCTTGCCGGCCTTTTAAGGAATTCTTGGAAAGGCAGGTAACGCAGGGGCACGTGGACCAGTATATCGACCGACAGAGGACGACTGCCCGAGCACAGCAGCCACAATAGAACAACCTGTAGACACCCCAATTTTGAACCCGAGGTACGCTCGTGCATTTCCAATGATGAAACGGACCAATCATGATTACCTGGAACTTGTGAGAATGATTTGAATTTGATCAAAACCAACCAAACACCACCCAAACAATCAAAATGTGCCAAACTAACCCAAGCACTGCCAAATCAAGCCAAGCCAGCAAACTGCCATCCATAGCCTTGAGCGCTCAAGCCCATGGCTTTGAGCGCTCAAACCCCTGAGGAGCACCTTGAGCGCTCAAGCCCACGGCTTTGAGCGCTCAACTCCGGTCCAGTCAGCAACTTGCAGAGTATCTCATCATGAGATTTCCTGCATGGGAGCGTCTGGGGTTGATCTTATACGATCTCTATGTGTACAATACACTCCACCAACTCCAAAAATACACCAGGAATACCCCTAAATACACAAACCCACTTCCTCTCTCTCCTCTCTTCCCTCCCACTCACTCTATAAAAGCTACCCACTACCCCTGGTTTTGAAAAAAAAACTCTCATACTCCTCACCTTCGGTTTCCACCAGAAAACCACTCTTCTCTCTCTCTCTCTACAAAACCACTCTTTTACCATCAAAACCACCTACAAAACCACTCATAAAACTCAGAAATTCGACCCTTGATCATCGATCAACCACCTACATTGTTCAATTCGTCCAGATTACAAGCCAAAAACATCCACAATCAACCTCTCAAAGCCCAGAATCAAGCTCAAATCACAAACATCTTCCAAAAGGTAGTAAAACATGTGATGAACTCACTGTTTTGATCCTTCTGAGGAAGGCTAGTGAGTTTAAGCAAGTTCTCTATACTTGCATTGAACTCACAAAGGTCTGAAAGTTGCTCAAAAACCTTTTTCAAATTTGCAGTTACAACAGGTTTGAGCGCTCAAGCCTCTGGCCTTGAGCGCTCAAGCCCAGTTCTGAACAGGCCTCTGTTTTGCTAACTTCTGAGCTTTCTTTTGATTTTGATCATTATTTAAAAGTTAATTTCGTTCATGTAACACTCGAAGCAGTTTATTTCCACACCAAAACTACATGCATGAATGTAAACTAACCGTTTTATGGTGATCAAAGAACAAAATCTTCAAATTTCCTATATTCAACTGCAAAACAGTGGCTGTCAAACCTTTTGAAACTTCATTTTATGCCTTTGGTGATCCTGAGGAGGTATTGAAATCTGTTTAAAGGTCAAAAAGTGGAAAGCCCTGTAAAGGCTTGAGCGCTCAAGGTCAGATCCTTGAGCGCTCAAGCTGTTCTTGGCTTTATTTGCAATTTTCCAGCAACTCTGATGATGGATTATGATTTAATTCCTTGTTGGTGTGTATAAATCGTCAGTGCAGCGTTTGCAATCTAAATCCCTCTCTCTTGCGAAAATTGGTTTGAGCGCTCAATCCATGAGCCTTGAGCGCTCAAACTGGTTCTAAAGCAAGTATGTTTTAAGCATTTTCTGGTGATTTCTAGAGTGAGGTGATACTTGTATGATGTTTCTGTAATGGTTCAAAGTCTTAAAGCATCATCAAACATTAAAAACCAGCAAGGAAAATGTGTGGGTGAAATGAGGGTTGAGTGCTCAAGTCATCACCCTTGAGCGCTCAATCCATGAGCCTTGAGCGCTCAAACTGGTTCTAAAGCAAGTATGTTTTAAGCATTTTCTGGTGATTTCTAGAGTGAGGTGATACTTGTATGATGTTTCTGTAATGGTTCAAAGTCTTAAAGCATCATCAAACATTAAAAACCAGCAAGGAAAATGTGTGGGTGAAATGAGGGTTGAGTGCTCAAGTCATCACCCTTGAGCGCTCAATCCCCATTCTGGGATCCAGATTGCAAGCAGTATGATAAGTTTCATGATCATAATTTCTTGAGTTATTGTGTGATTTCTGTTGTAATTTACTTCTGTGAACATTTGTAGTTTCATGGTCATCATCCATGTAGATCGCGCGCACAAGCATCCACTGTAAAATCGTATCCCTTGTATATTTTGTTATTATGTGATCCCTGTCCCCGATTCCCCATTTATGTGAGTAAATTAAATTTCACACATTTTTAAAAATCCCACAAAATGTTGAGTAGAGACCGGTTCACGGACCGGGCGAGAGGGGTGCCGTAAAACCCTTCCCTTCTCGTAACCAAACCCCCGAATCCGAGAAATCTTTGGTTCCGTCAGGACTAGTAAAATCTTTTTCAATGGGCAGCGAGTCATATTTTTTATTGGTTTCTCGGGTTCGGACCTCAAATCCGGGTGGCGACTCTAACAATCACAATCTTTTTCGCGCGATCCAGGTGGGCCGTCCACACAACCCTCCGGAGGAAGTGGTTGTGCACGTAATTCACGGTGCTGCAACCAAGGAGAAAACCACGGAGCTTCGGGCGATTCTGAGCCCCTCCTCTCAAGTCCTCACGGTTGAACGAAATCATAAGCGGAAGCTCTTGGATCGAGACGAGCAATGGACTATCACCTTCACCGAACAGGACCTGAAGAACGTGCAACTGCCGCATAGTGATGCCTTAGTCATTTCTGTCTACATGGGTGTTCCGAAAGTTAAGCAGGTGGTTGTGGACCAAGGCAGTTCCACCGAGATCCTCTACTACTCAGCTTTCAAAGAACTAAATCTAAATCCGGACCATCTTATGCCGACCGATTCCCCCCTCTTCAGGTTTAATGGGCTCCGGTCTGGCCAATGGGATGGATAACCCTTTCGGTACAAGCAGGATCGAGGAACTTGCAAGTGGAGTTTGTAGTCGTTGACGCACCGAGCCCTTACAACGCAATACTCGGGCGGACTTGGCTACATGAGATGAAGGCCATTGCCTCCACCTATCACCAAGTCGTTCAGTTCATAGGTGCCGGAGGGTGGCAAGAAGACATTAAAGGTGATCAGATGGCAGCAAAGAAGTGCCAGGTGAACGCGGTACACATGAAGAAAAAGACAACTAAAGGAAAAAAGAAGAAGGAACCAAGACCAAGGTCCATCAATGTACCCGAGGGCCCGGTACTAGAGGACGTTGACTTCCAGCCGAGGAGAAAGCAGTGGAAGACTTGGTGACAGTTCCCATAAATGAAGACGAAAGCCGATATTTTCTCCTTGGATCAACTTTAACTATCTTCGAGAGGGAGCAACTGGTGGAATTCCTTAAAAGGAATATCGAGGTCTTTACATGGACACCATATGAGATGTCGGGCATTGACCCTCAGTTCATCTCCCACTCACTCAACGTAGATCCCCTCTGAAAACTTGTGGTACAGTAGCCGAGACGTTCATCTCCGGCCCACTCAGATGAAGTTATCACAGAAGTTGGTAGAGTATTAGATGTCGGGGCTATCCGAGAGGTTCAATATCCAACTTGGCTGGCCAATACAGTGGTGGTGTCGAAGAAGAATGGGAAGCTACGCGTCTGCGTAGACTATACCAATCTCAATGACGCTTGCCCGAAAGACAGTTTTCCACTGCCACGGATTGACCAGCTAGTCGACGCTACGGCGGGACATGCTCGGCTCAACATGATGGATGCCTATAGTGGATACCACCAGATAGCAATGACAGTAGAAGATCAAGAAAAGACTGCCTTCATCTCCCCCCGAGGCACTTACTGCTACAAAGTCATGCCCTTTGGGCTGAAGAATGCTGGGGCAACCTACCAGCGTATGGTTACAAAAATGTTCGCCAATCAGCTCAGGGACACGATGGAAGCATACATTGATGACATGGTGGTAAAAGAGTAAGTATGCTTCGGATCATTTGGAGCACCTTGCCGAAATTTTTGCTGTCATGAAGAAGTATAGGTTGCGCCTCAAAGCCGAGAAATGTGCTTTCGACGTCGGATCAGGCAAGTTCCTTGGATACATGGTTACTCAGAAGGGCATCGAGGCAGATCCCAAATAGATAACTGCTATCCGAAATCTCAGACCTCGGAGCACCATCAAAGAAGTGCAAAGGCTCACGGGCATGGCCGTGGCGCTCAATCGGTTTATCAGCCAGTCTTCGGATCTGTGCCGACCTTTCTTTGAGTCCCTAAAAACAAGGAATAGGAGTTTTCAGTGGACCATAGAATCTGACCAAGCACTGGGCCAGTTGAAGAACTACCTCTCCAAAGCTCCCCTCCTCATGATGCCTGTTGCTCAAGAAGATCTCTACCTATACCTCTCGATGTTTGCTCATGCCGTGAGCTCGGTTCCTGTGCGGAAGGAATGGGCAAATTTTCAGCCCATTTACTACTCTAGTAAAACCTTGATCCCTTCCAAAACAAGATACATTCCCCTGGAAAAGCTAGCCTTAGCCCTAGTGACGACTAAAAGGAAGTTGCTGCCTTACTTCCAAGCCCATAACATCATTGTTATTACAGAGCACCCATTGAAAGCCGTGCTAAAAAAAGCCGACTTGTCAACTCGGATCTCAAAGTGGGGCTTGGAGTTAGGAAACTTTGACATTCAGTATGAACCCCGAACAACTATCAAGGGACAAGCTTTGGCAGATTTTATCGCCGAGCTGACACCTGAGCTCAAAGACAACCCCGAAATAAGCTTGAAGTTACTTGAAGGACTAACCATAGAGCACTCGGTGGAAGCAGGACCGAGTGGAACGATGGAAAGGACTCCGGCGAAAACCGAGAAACCTGTAGAAGAAAGACGAGGAAGAATGTGGAAGATGTTCCAAGGCGAAGTATGGCGATTACATGTGGATGGAGCCTCAAATAGCCAAGGAGCTAGAGCAGGAATTGTGTTCGTCTCTCCGGAAGGTATCATGCACGAAAATGCTCTGACCATTGGATTTTCGGCATCAAATAACGAGGCGGAATACGAAGCATTAATCTCCGGACTGAAGATGGCCAAGCACCTTGAAGCCGAGACGATACAAGTATACAGTGATTCACAGTTAATTGTGAATCAGATCAAGGATCAATACAGCCTGAAGGACCCACTGATGGTGAAATACTACGACAAAGTTTGGGAGCTGATAAAGGAGATCGGTTCTGTGGAGATCGAGTGGGTGGGCCGAGAGCAAAACGCTCATGCCGACGCTCTGGCCTCCCTGGCAATAGCTTGTACCGCCTCTCCGAACTTCATCATCCTGCTCGGGGAAATCGAATATCCGAGCATCGAGCATGAAGTGAAGAAAGTTCTTGTCATATCTCTCGGCCCAAGTTGGATGGATGAGATCTACACCTATCTTAAGCATGAGAAGCTCCCAATGGATAAGAAGGAAGCTCATCGGATCAGATGCAAGGCTACGTACTTCTACTTGGATCCGAAGGACAATATGTACCGAAGGTCGTTCACAGGATCCGATCTGAAGGTTGTGCATGACTCCCAAGTGGAAAGCATCCGTCGGGAACTCGACGAAGGTAGTAGTGGGTGCCACTTTGGTGGACGGTCCCTTGCCCTCCGAGCTCTCACCCAAGGGTACTGGTGGCCAAAAATGAAGAAGTCATCCGAAGAGTACGCCAAGAAGTGTGAGCAATGCCAAAAACATGCCTCTCATCTGCTACAGCCTGCTGAAGCCCTGCAACCGGTCACCAGCCCAAGGCCATTTGTACAGTGGGGCTTGACATAGTGGGAAAGCTGCCGACAGCTCCAGGTGGCCTCAAACACTTGATAACGGCAACTAATTACTATACTAAGTGGGTGGAGGCCGAGCCCCTGATCACCATAGTTGCAACTGATGTGGAGCGATTCCTTTGGAAGAACATTATCTCTCGCTTCGATGTCTCTTAAGCCATCATCTCGGATAATGGAACCCAATTTGTTGCCGAAGTGATCGAGAAGCTTTGCAAGAAGCATAATGTTCGGATATTTCATGACGAGCACGACTGTGCTTGGGGAGCAAGCCAAGACTCTCCTATAAAAGGTAATCTTCCTCAGAAGAGAAAGGTACACACTACTCCTCCCCAAAACCCTAGATTTACACTTCCCATCTTCTTCCTCTACTAACTTGACCGTCGGAGTGCCGTTCTGGACTCTACGGTCCGGTCCGGTCCGGTCCGACGCTAATGGTGCATTCAGTGTGCAGGCCTAGGTGCAGTTGAGGAAAGGATCATCATCATCATCACCGATCACCGTCAGGAAGGATTATCTGAGAAAGAGAGCTCCACAGGACACTTCACTGTCGTGCAGTTATGGAATGATCATGTGGAGTGGGTCACAAAATCATCATCTGGAACCAGGGGGGAGGGAAGGGGGTCATAATTCATTCATCTTGTGCATAGTAGACACATTGAGTACACATCTGAGTCCGGTTTTTGCTTTATAATCAGTTCTTGAATCATTGGGCCTGCAAAGAAGAAGAAGACCTTACCTGTTTGGACTCGACCTCCTGGACAAAGATTGTCTAGATCTTTATCACCAAAGGCCGAGACAAGTATGGCAGAAGAACAGGGACAAGACCCCCCAAATGAGTTTGAACGACTAAGGAAGGAAATGCATGATGAGAGGGTCCAAAATGATACCCGAATCGCTCAACTGATGGCGATTATGGTAAACATCCAGGGTCGACTTCCCCCACCGCAGCAGCGAGTACATGATGATGAAGCTCGGGATCAGGAGATTCCCAATGATGAACATCCGGAACAGCCTCCTCCCCCTGAAAATCCTCAGTTGGCTGAAATGCTAGCTAAAATACTTAAGCTGGAAGAATCTGTGGCTAAAAGTGAAAAGAGAGCCATTACCGGCTTTGACATGAACAAACTCTGCATCTTCCCGGGCGCAAAGCTTCCCAAGAGGTTCAAGCATGTAGACTTCGAAAAGTTTGATGGGACTGGGGATCCAAGAGGACATATTCAGGCATATGTAAGCTCCCTCTCATTGCAAGAAGTCGATGAGCCTGCCATGGCACAGATGTTTCACGAAACTCTCACAGGGCCTGCGCTTCAGTGGCTTTTATCCCTTGACATTTCGAAGAGACAAACTTGGGAAGAAATGGTGGCCGCTTTCATTAAGCAGTATGAGTATAATGTTCAGCTTAAAGTCACCACTCGAGAGCTTGAGAGCATCAAGATGAAGGAAAGGGAATCTTTCGCAGATTTTGTGAAAAGATGGAGAGCAAAGGCCACGCAAATGACTGACCGTCCCAGTGACAAGGACCAGATGCGCATCATAACCAAGAACCTTCAACCCGATTTAGCTCAGTACATGGTCATGGCCCAAGCACATAACTTTGAAACCTACTTTGAGATGGGTCTGTCGATTGAAGAGGCTCTGCAAAGCGGGATGTTAAAGAAGGGAGACTCATTCCCCAAACCAAAGCGAAACTACATTGGTAACACCTCTTCCCTGTATGCAAACCCCAGTTACACAGCCGGTACATCATCCAACACCATGAATCACCAACCCCATAAAGCTGAACCCATAAACGCCATCTTATCTCAACCAATCCAATCAATTCAACCGCCGCAAAATCAAAGAGGACGGCGTGTCTTCACCCCTCTTCCCCTACCTTTACCTGTTGTTTTCGAACGACTCGTACAACAGGGAAAAATCAAACCCCTTCAGCCAACTCCACCTCCACAAAATCCCCCGCCAACATATAACCCTAACACCTTCTGTATATTTCACCAGACACCCGGTCATCCCACTGAAAGATGCTAGCGCCTGCGTCATGAGATTCAAGATCTCATTGACAACAAACAAATCCGAGATCCCACTGAAAAGCCCAATATCCTCACAAACCCTCTGCCAACCCACAAAAGGAATGCTGACATAGGTCAAATTACCTTTAGCTCCACTCAAAAAGACCTAAAATCCACTCCGTTTGACCCAAGCCAGTTCATCTTACCCGAAACAGACCCCAAGCCCATTGTGCCAATACTTGTTGAGCACGAGGTATGCTTTCTTGACATCCACTTGGACCCCACTGTGTGGCAAGAATGGGGTGATTTGATAATGGTTATGGAAGCTCGGGAGTATGAGCAGATGGTGGCCAACAATGTGGCAAATGAAGAAGTTTGGCCGCATAATGAACAGCTTAATGAAGGACTTCCATTTGGCGCAATGATTAACCTACTTTGGGATCCAATGTTTGAGGATCCACTGGATGGACTTGCACTTCCCAACCTATTTGAACCTTTGCCTATGCTACAAGATCAACAACCTGTGGAAGAAGGACAAGGACAGAATTGGCAAGAAGAGAATGAGGCACTTAATGGGGCACAAGAAGATGAATGGGACCCCACACCCAATGAATGGCAGCTCATGGACCCTAACGACCCTCTGGATGGATCCACACTTCCCATGTTCTTCGAAGAAGCATATTTTCCAATGCCACCACTATGGGAGGGTCGCCCTGATTTTTCCATGATGAGTGAGTACGCAATAAATCGAATGACGGAAGGGATAGAGTTCACACCTTATGATTACATAGTCGATGAAAATCTTCCGGCACCCCGAGTGCAAGTTCCGGAGGACTGCAGCATCATGGTTTTAAATGGAGGTCTACCCGATGTTTGGGGACAGCAAATGGAAGAAAATGTCGTAGCAAATATGTGGGCCAATCAGAATGAAGGCATAGCACCGCTGTGGGTCGGAAACAATGAGGTTTGGGCTGTTAACGAGGCTGCCATGGAAAATGGAGATGTTTGGAGTGAAGCGACTGTGGAAGGAATTACCAAGGGTTTGGAAGGAGCCAGTATTGCAAAGGGAAAGAGAAAGGCGGAAGGAGATCTTGTCGATTTCTATACGGACTACACTGATTTATGGGGGGATGACATCGACTCGGTTCTTCATCTTCTTCGGAGTGGTCGGTTTTATCAACCACCTCAGAGGTTCACCGGAAACACTTCCAACCCACCACCAAATACTACAAACCAGCTACCTTTCAACCTAGCTCCACAAAACAACCCAGCTCCACAAAATAACCTAACTCCACAAAATAACCTAGCCACACCACCCTATCCAAACAACCTTAGTGACCCAATCGCTAACCCAGTCGATTTTCAAAATCTCTTTAACCCAACAACCAACCAATCCCAAGCTACTTCCACGGCCAACAGTCGTGTTCCTCGTCCAAAGCCTCCCCCAACCAACGAAGAAAATCCCATCCAGAAACAACTTGAGAAAACCCCAGCCGCTCTTACCATTTGGGGATTGCTTATGAGCTCCAGTGAGCATCGTCAGAAACTCGCTCAAACATTATCTTGCATGGAAATTGCGCCTGATATCACCCCTGAGGCCATGATGGCCGCCATTGTCACCAAGCCTACCATTGCCACTAAGCCAACTAAACATGTTGTAACCTTTACCGAAGCTGACCTGCCGCTTGAGGGAACTGACCACAATAAGCCTTTGCATGTCACCATGAAGTGCATGGGGAAATGGATCCCGGTTGTATTGATAGACAATGGGTCAGCGCTCAATGTATGCCCTCTTCGAACGGCTTTATGTTTGGGACTTAAACCAAAGGATTTCACGCCATCTAGTCTCACTGTTCGGGCTTATGATAACACCCGTCGCAATGTGCTTGGGACTGTTGAAATGGAGATTGCTGCAGAGGGGTTTAAATCAACAGTTGAGTTTCATGTGCTTGAGATCCCAGCTTCGTTCAATTTGTTGTTGGGACGTCCTTGGATGCATCGATCTGATATCATGGCAGTTCCATCCACCTTGCATCAAAAGGTTTTGCTTGGTTTGGAAGGTGGGACAGTTGCTCTCTACGGAGACACAGGCATTCGCCCTCATGCTGAAGACAATGCTCCCTTGTTAGAAATTATGCATGATGAGAATGATGTTCAGCTTGGGGGCTTTGCTTTCGATACGTCCGGTGGTGTGTTTACGCTTCGTATCGATGATGATTTTTCAATCAGCACCACAGCTCTCGAGATGATGAGAAGGATGTCTTATCTGCCAGGCACGGGCTTGGGACGAACTCACCAGGGGGTGGCTCAGTTTCCAGAATTCCCTTCTCAGCGAGGCCGTTTCGGGTTGGGATACGAACCTACACTGAAAGAGATGCAAAGGGGAAAGACCAATGGAGCGAGTAGCAGTGCAAACCGTCGGATTCGCTTTGTTGGAGAAGGGTCGAATGCACCCTATCGCGGCCAGCCTGAGCCGTTTGTGAATGAAATAAGTGGAAAGGTGCACCCTGGGTTCGAAATCTTTGCTAACGATGCTTGGGACAGCGAAGATGAACATGAAAAGGTCGAGAAATTGGTGAAAGACCTTAAAGCAGATTGGATGGAGGCTTTGGATGGTGGGGTCTTGATGTCAATGTTCGACGAGGTCAGTCTGACAGGTAAGGATGAAGAAGAGCCAGCTGTGATGATGCTCGGACAGGAGGCCCTCGATGATCCCAGTGTGCTGATAGTGGATGCAGTCGGTGAATACAAGAATTGCACTTTCACTCCTATTGTAAAATTTACTAATGCATTCACTAAGTTAGAGTTCGAGTCTGAGTCAGGGTTTGAATTTGGCTGTGAGTCGGAGTTTGTGCCTCTTGGCCCTCCACGTCGTCATTTCTATTTCGAGTTTGAGTCTGATGCCATGTACTGTGCCCCAGAGGGCTTTGTTAATGAAATAAATGGTGATTTCGCTTACTTTGTTGTTCCCGAAATAAATTGTGTTGACCCTGACAATGATGAGACTGAGTTCGAGGGAGAAATACCCAAAGAACTCAAGTCTCTAATCGAAAGGGAAAATGAAAGGCATGCTCAGCCAATAAAAGAAGAAGTTATTTCAGTTAAATTGAGGGATGAGGAGAATCCTCGCATGGTTCAAATCGGTTCCGGGCTATCCACTGAGGAACAAGAATTACTCGTCGATTTACTCAAAGAATTTGAAGATGTCTTTGCTTGGTCCCACGCAGATATGCCCGGAATCGATCCTGAAATTGTGCAACATCGAATTCCCCTGTATCCCGATGCAAAACCGGTAAAACAGAAATTGAGAAAAATCAGGCCAGATTGGGTTGAAAAAGTCAAAGAGGAAGTCACCAAGCAATTCAATGCCGGCTTTTTGATGGTAACTGAATATCCACAGTGGGTTGCAAATATTGTGCCGGTGCCCAAGAAAGATGGAAAAGTCAGGGTATGTGTAGATTTCAGGGATTTAAACAAGGCCAGTCCGAAAGATGATTTTCCCTTACCACACATTGATGTACTGGTAGACAACACGGCAGGGCACGCGCTGCTATCATTTATGGATGGTTTTTCGGGATACAATCAGATTTTGATGGCACCAGAAGATCGAGAGAAAACGACCTTCACCACTGAATGGGGGACGTTCTGTTATCGGGTCATGCCGTTTGGATTAAAGAACGCGGGGTCGACTTACCAACGGGCTGCAACAACTTTGTTGCATGATATGATGCATAGAGAAGTTGAGGTATATGTGGATGATATGATTGTAAAAGCCAAGGAAAGGGAAGGACATCTCCCGGCGTTACGCAAGTTCTTTGAAAGGATACGGAAGTATCGGATGCGTCTCAACCCGCAGAAGTGCACGTTCGGGGTCACCGCAGGGAAAATGTTGGGGTTTATGATCACTACTCGAGGGATTGAAGTTGATCCAACGAAGATCAAGGCGATATTAGAAATGGAGCCACCAAAGACAGAAAAAGAGGTTCGAAGTTTTCTTGGGAAAATTCAGTTCATCAGCAGATTCATCGCCAAGTTGACTTCAACTTGCGAGCCGATGTTTCATTTGCTCAAGAAAGGAGTGTTGTTCAAGTGGGATGGCAGGTGCCAAAAAGCCTTCGAATCAATTCGGCAGTATCTTCAAAGTCCCCCAGTATTGATGCCGCCGACACCTGGAAAGCCGCTGATTCTGTATTTATCAGTAACACAGTCTGCAATGGGTTGCATGTTGGCACAGGAAGGTGAAGCAGGTATCGAGAAGGCAGTGTATTATTTAAGTAAGAAAATGGTCGGAGCCGAAGAAAGATACACCCCTTTGGAGAAGACTTGTTGGGCTCTTGTATGGGCCTCTAAAAAGCTTAGGCATTACATGTTAGCTTATTCGGTAGTGTTGCTCTTATTGGCCGAGTTTGAACTCAAGTATGTAACGCGAAAATCGGTGAAAGGCAGGGCTATGGCAGAATTCTTGGCAGATCATCCAATCGAAGGGCCAGAAGATACGGAATTCCAATTTCCTGATGAACACGTTATGACAGTAACAGAGGATGTTTGGAAATTGTACTTCGATGGAGCTGCAAATCAGAGAGGATTCGGGATCGGCATACTATTGGTCTCACCAGAAGGGCCGCACATTCCTCTATCTTTCAAGTTAAATTTCGAAGTTACCAATAATCAAGCAGAATATGAGGCATGCATTGTTGGAATGGAGGCTGCTTTCGAAATTGGGATTAAGAAGTTGGAAGTGGTCGGAGATTCGAATCTGGTAGTTTCTCAAGCCAATGGTGATTGGAAAGTGCGAGAGGAAAAGTTGAAACCATACCACAAAGACCTCGATGACCTGATCCATCGATTCGAGCAAGTTACTTTTACACATATCCCGAGAATGAAGAACCAGTTTGCTGACGTTCTTGCTACTTTGGCATCCATGGTAGAATTGCCCGTGGGAGTGAGAATGAGACCAATCATGATTGAGCAAAGGAATAGGCCAGCATACGAGTATGTGATGAATGTTGGCGAAATTGACAATGGTCTGCCTTGGTACCATGACATCTGGAATTTGGTTGAGAAAGGAGAATATCCGGAAGGGGCAAACAAGAAAGATCGAATAGCATTACAAAGGTTAGCTTCACAATACATCCTCTGCGGTGGAAGGTTATACAAAAGGTCGTATTGTGGCATGCATAAGTTGTGCATCTATGGTAATGACACGAAAAGGGTGATGGAGGAAATTCACGAAGGAATCTGTGGTCCTCACATGAGTGGATTAATGATGGCAAAGAAGATTCTGAGGCAGGGGTATTTTTGGTCGACCTTGGAAACAGATTGCGTGCAGTATGTGCGGAGATGCCATAAGTGTCAGGTCCACGCTAACCTCATGCATGTGCCGCCATCTGAACTTCATACAATGGCAACGCCTTGGCCTTTCTCAGTATGGGGGATAGATGTGATTGGGAAAATCACGCCACCAGCATCGAACGGACACAAGTTTATATTGGTGGCAATTGATTATTTCACGAAGTGGGTAGAGTCGGCCTCTTACGCTACATTGACCGCAGTACAAGTGGCTCATTTCATTAAGCAAAACATCATCTACCGATATGGGGTTCCTAATGCCTTCGTGTCAGACAATGGTGTGCATTTCAAAGGAAGAGCAGCAGAGGTGCTTGAGGAATTCAATGTTCAGGTTCACAAGTCAACAGTATACAGGCCACAAACCAACGGGGCAGTAGAAGCAGCAAACAAGTCAATCAAGAACATCTTGGAGAAAACCATCGAGTCATCCAGAGATTGGCATGAGAAGCTACCATTAGCATTATGGGGGTACCGCACTTCGATCCGAACTCCAACAGGGGCAACACCCTATTCACTGGTTTATGGAATGGAAGCAGTACTTCCTATTGAACTCGAAGTACCGTCCCTGAGGGTGATGATAGAAAGTGAGATTAACGAAGCCGATTGGTTGAGCGACAGGTTCGCAGAGCTAATGTTGTTTGATGAAAGGAGGTTGCGGGCATTGTATCACATTCAGGGATATCAGAGAAGAATTGCCCGCGCATTCAACAAAAAGGTGAAGTCCAGGGATCTGATTGAAGGGGATATGGTGGTGAAGGAAATTCGGGCGCCGATATTCGATCCGCGGGGAAAATTCAGGCCAAAATGGGCAAGACCATACATCATCAAGACTATCCTCGACGGTGGAGCAGCAGTGATCCTTGATTTGGATGGTAACGAGTTCAACAATCTTGTCAACTTGGACCAACTCAAGCGATATTACCCCTGAGAGATGCTCGTTGGGCGGAAAATCGCAAGGGCGAACCGACCCAAGCAAAAATTAGAGCAAGCCTGCTAGTCTGAAAACCCACACTGGGCAGTCTAGGCAAAATTTAAGGCGAAAATTCAAAAGAAGCTCGCTGGACCGAAAACCTGAAAAGGCGGTACCAGGCAAAACTTAGAGCACAAAAAGGAGAGTGTTAATACCCGAGTGAACCTTTCCCTGAACTACGCCATGACCTGATTCCTTGAAAAGGGATACGTAGGCAACCCTATCTTGGGGTTCGGTCTAAATCTGATGAGTTGGCCCGCAGTTTTGCAATATTCAAAGGAGATAGCATATGGAACTAGATGAACCAAGAGGGGGAAACCCTTCATTGTTCAATTTTATTCAAATCACTTCTTCGATTACATAAGCTGAGCATAAAAGCCTAAAAAAAAAAAAAAAAAAAAAAAAAAAAAAAAAAAAACACCATTTATTTTGGGAAACAGTCTAGTGAGTCGGAAAGAAAGTTGCGCTAATTTCTTCAGCGTATGGCCCTCATCTGCATCCTCATCCAATCTCTGTAGTGTCCATTCAAATGAATAGTTGGGTAGGGATCAGGAGCCCAAACGACTCTGCGCCTCCAAGAAGTACGATAGCGCTCAAGAACGGAATGTTTGAGTGCGGGAAGGCTGAAAGTAGCAGGAACTGTATACTCCACTTCTTGGCGAATGCAGTATTGACGGAGAATGCGCTGTGGGAAATAATATGTGTACCCTTGTAATCCCGCTAAAATCACCCATGTGTCTCCCATATGATTGGCCGTCATATCTGGCAAAGGCAACCAATGGCACCTCCAAGTGATGTGATCCTCTTCCAATGACCTGAAGAAGTCAACCCATTCATCTTCATCGGGCTCGTTATGCACAAATGGCCTACTCACCCAAGTCCGGGGCTCGTAAACCCAATCACCTGCTGGCTCCCTCAAAAGCCCAACCTTGTCACACAGCCATATCTACAAAACCAAAACACCCAAGTCAAAGCCAAAACCAAAGCCAAACAACCAAAAATTCCCCAAAAATTCCCAAAAACCCAAAGCATCCAAACCAAATAAACCAAACCTGAAGCAAAAGCGGACTCCCAGCAAATATATCTGTTCTCCCAGCTTTAACCGCATCCAAGCCCATGATTGTCTCAGCCAAAACCAAAGGAACCACATCCCGCCGCTGTTCGACCTGAGCAGCAACACCGACAATGGCAGAACTGGGATGGCCATCACCGGGGACCAACAAGTATAATGCCAAGAGGCACATGCAAAGTGCAAACATGCGCCTGTTCTGAACGGTAAAATCTAAAAAGTTGCCTGTTGGGCCGTAATCCGCAAAAAGACGGAGGATGTTGAGAGTCTCGTTGCGAATAAAAAAGCGCGCAGCACCATTCCCAAGACCAAGCTTCCTGCTGAGAATGTCGGTGTAATTTTGACGGATGGGCGGTATGACGGGATCGGCGAAAGCATTACCGCCAAGATATGCTTGAAATTCTTCGACGGTCGGGCAAAGTTCTTGCATGCCGAAGCGGAACACATGGAGCTCTGAATTCCAACAGCGGACGGCGACACGTAAGATGTCTTGGCGAATAGGGAAAGTGTGGAGGTGGCGAAGGGCATTAAGGCCAAGACCCCGAAAGTTGAACCAATCGATGTTTTCAAGGCTAGCAATCCAAGTATTGATAATGGAAGGATCAAGGGCAGCCATGTTTGGGGCAATGAAGAATTGTTGAAGAATATATATGGAGTGAGAAATGAGAATTGATGTAGAAATGGTGTGTGGGGAAGGCTTGGTTATGAATGATATTTATAGGGGATTTTGGGGGAATCTTACAAATTTGCCATGCAACATTGGAAATCAAAGATTACATTTTCAAGATGGTCAATTGCATGTTTTCAAAGTATTTGTGTTTGAAAATTTGAAAGTGCATTGGAAATGCATGGCATTTGTGGGGAAAATGTGAAAAGACATTGGGAAGATGATGTTCAAAGCTTGAAAGGTGTTATAGCAGAGCAACAAGACATTTGGGGTAGAGGAAACCATGCAAAAGAGTCCAAAAATGCATTGGGAAGTAACATAGTCTGCCTGCCCAGCCCAGGCGTTGAGCGCTCAAACCAGTGAAGTTGAGCGCTCAAACCACATTGAGCGCTCAAGGTGATGAGCTTGAGCGCTCAAACCCCATTGAGCGCTCAAGGCCTGCAGAAACTGCAGCAGACAGCAGCAGCAGTATAATGGCCTGTTTGATGCCCGAAACCTTTTCTAAGCCTCCTAACCCTCATTTAACACCCAAGCCAAGTTTCAATGAGCATTTGTGACTTCACGGAACGTCCCGTACCCCGAGTTATCAAGCCGATACGTGTACGGATACGAGATACGAGAATATGGAAGGTTAAAGCTTAGAATGGCCATTCGATGCTCAAATCCATTTCCACGCCTTGCTAGCTATATCCAATCATCAAAACACGTGTCGGAAGGTACTTACGACTTCTCGGAACACTTCCCGGGGTAATTCTTCAAAGACTCAAGGTTTTGAGGTTCCGATGGCTTATTCAAGCAATGAAATGGCGGCCATCACCATGTCGAAAATGGTTTTAGAAGTCTTCTTGATGAACGGTCACGATCCCAGGGGCATTTATGTCATTTTTGACTTGGTCAAGGTGGTAGCATGGCAATTCATTACATACGAAGAGGCTCATGAAGCATTTTACTTTCAAATTTGCCTTATGAACATCAAATTCCGTTCTAAGGTCACTTTGTATAGATTGTTATTGATTGCTTATATGCGGGAAGTGTGTCAAGTTGTGCGGCATGTAAATACATCTTCCGGTTGTACATAAATTCAAATAATCATGTTTCGTCCAAATTCTCGAACATGTTAGCTTTTCTTAAAAGTTGAATTTTAGGACTTTATACTCGGATGTTTGAATTCAAGAGTTTAAGTGGACAAATCGCGTACATTCTACAACAGGTTTGTTCGTTTGTACATCAAAACAGCAAGTAATACAACGAACGATGAAAGTGCAAATCATGTGCATAAACTGGACTAAATCCATGCAAGTCAAAATATCGAATCTGTGCAGGGCACACAACGCCCAATAAAGAAATCCGCGACTGGGGCACGCAGGCCCAATCCATCTATCTACTGGGGCACGCAGGCCCAATCAAAAAGAAAAGATAAAAAGCAAAAGCAAGACTCTAAGCTACTCTATATCTACTATGTACTACTCCGCCTCATCCATCGTCTCGTCCGAGCTCTCAGTCTCGTCTCCCTGTCGCTGCTCCTGTCGCTCCTGCCAGGAGGAGGGATAGTTAGCATCGTCAACGCTATCATCGCTTGAGCTCGTGGTCTCAACTATCCCCCCAGGTGCTACCTCCACCCTCTGACGGGTCGATCTCCGTGGCCTCACCTCCGCAGGCTTTGAACGCCCAAGCCGCACAGTTGTGTCTCCAGGACCACCGGCTCCGTCGTGAGTCCTCTTTCTAATCACGGGCGGCTGCATCATCAAGCAAACAAGGAATAGAATCAGCACATGGTATAGTCAAGAAATTGAAAGCACAAGGAAGGTAAATTGCATACCGGTGCGACTCTCAGTCGAGAAGGACCAGGAGCAGCAGGAGGTACTGGCTCGCCCTCCCGGCGGATAGTGACCTCCTCTCCAGCTATGAGGCGGCGAATCAGGACGCGCAGTCCTCGGTTCTGCTCATACAAAGTCTGTACTGCCTCATGTGAAACCTGCAAGCATATCAAAATTTGAGTCATCAGTACATTTGGGCATTCAAAATTGAAGTTCACAAATTGAAAGAATGAAGTGTTTCTTACCGGTGCCGAAAGTCGCGGGAAGTCTACCGGAGGCCTTGGGATGTCTATATCCCCTATCTCACCACCGGCAGAGGTGACGCGCACCCACCACCTAGCCCCCGCTATCTCCTGGGATGAGGTACCAGTACCCTCACCTCCTGCAATCCCTCCAGCTGAGGCACGCTCCTTCGCGGCCTTCTCCCTCTCCATCTTCTCCATCCACTCCGCCGCTCTCAAGGGACCTGCCAGGTACCTGCTCCGGTAGTCAATATAGCTCAAAGCAGGGCGCAAATACTGGCGCAGGTCCAGGTCGGGCGTCCTGTAGTGCTCTATCTCCGCTAGCGTATACCTGGATGTCATCAGCACCCGGGGAGGAAGGCGTCCTGGCACCCGTGGCTTATCGGCCCGTATCGACTGGCGTAGCACCCTGTCACCAAGGTACCAGAACCAGCCGTACTGGCACTCGAGTAGGACCCTCCCTCTCGTGAGCTCCCTGCTCCGAGCCAGGTAAGGCTCATCGACGGCGTCCCATACTTCCCAACGAACCTGCAAGAACCATTAAGAGCATCAGATATTGAATTCGTGAGGGAATCAAAAGCAAATTGAGTACATGAGAAAGAGTTCGATATTTACCAGAGAAGCAGGAAGTCTGTCCAGTGAAGCACGGAGAACGTGGATGTTCCCCCGTGCTGTACCGCCATAGCGGAAGCCTTCACCCCAGCACAATGCCCGGGGGATGACGTTCGGATCCTGGTGCCGCGTCTCAGGGGGGTGCAACCCCAACACCTCGTAAGCCCAGAGCTGCAATGAAAACAACAAATCAGTCAGTCAGTGCGAATTTTGGTAATCAAGCGCGAGTATCGAAATGCATGCAATTAAATTTGAAACTAAGAGTTTTGAGTTTTACCTCCCAGACGCTCCATAGTCCTAAAATGCCTGTCCCTTTCCGCCTCGAGACGGCATTCATGAACGCGTAGCAGCTTCCCAGCGCTGCCCCACCCCAGTCATATCTCGCCGCCCTGGCGAAATCTCTCAACCCTCCGAGATAGGAGAGGTGCACCCTGTTACGCCTGTTTGGGTACAGTGATGCCCCAAACAGATATAACAAGTAGCACCTCGCCTTCCGTGCTGCATCCTCCTCGTCGGTCGGCTCGCCCAATCCCTTCGTCTTGAATTGGCCATATGTGGCCGTCTCTCCCTCCTTGTTGGGCACGAAACCCAAGAACCACCTCAGCGCAGCATCATCCCTGCCAATCCCCGAGTCAAATGGGATCGGGTCTCCTCCTACCTGCAGTCCCGTGATCGCCGAGAAGTCCAGCGGCGTCATCGTCGCCTCTCCGAAGGTAAGGTGAAAAGAACTCGTAGAGTCCCTCCACCTCTCGGCCAGTGCTGTCACCACAGCATGGTCGTGCTGTGTGCCCGTGAGAGTCGGGATGAACCTCCCAAACCCGGCCAGATCCACCAGAGCCCTCACAGAGGCATGCAGCTGCTGGTATACCTCCCAACTTGAGCCCATGCCTCCATGAGCCTTCAAGCGCAAGTCACTCTGCACACAATCAACAGACAGACAAACAATCAAATGTTAGTCCAATCTCTTATTCAAAATCCAGTCATCAACAAGCAGTAATTCAATCATTCAATGCAAATCAGGTTTATTAATTGCTAAAGTGCGTGAAAACAATAAAGCAAGGAAGTAAAAGAAAGCATACCGTCAGGCAGTCCGTCGAAAGGTGGACCTCGGGATCCAGTAGCACCTCCTCTCCAAAGTACAACTCCCGTTGGGGAGTGTAAGCGTCTGAAGCGGAAGGCACAAAGAGGTGCACTGGTGGAGCATAAGTCGCCGCATCAAAAGCTGGCCTCCCTCTCCTCAGCCACTGTCTAGCAGCCTGGACCACCGTCACTCTCCGTCCAGCTGCTCTCTCCTCCTCCTCAGCCTGTGTCCTCGCCTCCTCTGCCGCCTCCTCTGTCTCAAACTCCTTGCAGAAGGCCCTCGCCGCCTCGTCCTCAACAGCGGCCTCCCGTAGCATCGCCACCTCTCTCTCTCTGCTCTCAACTACAGCCTCCCTCGCTGCATCTAGGATCCCCGGGGCATCTGCTGCGGCTGCCATCACCACCTCCGGTGGCGCGTGCTCAAGATAGTCCTCCCGAGAAATCCCAACCGGCCCCTGATCCGCCGGTCTACTACTCTGCCCCCGAGTCAGTGACTCTCCACCAATCACCACTGCCTTCCCCTTATCCCCCTCGCTAGGCTGCCGATCAGGTCTCGGCTCGATCCTCCAGCGAGTTACCCTAACCTCGGTATCCTCGCTGTCACTACTGCTGTCGCTGTCCACCTCTTGGACCTCCGCCATCTCTTTGTCTCTCCCATCTCCCCTCTCCTCTACTCTCTCCTCTACCCTCTCCGACGCCGGGGGATCGTCACCACCACCATCACCACCCTCACCATCACCACCATCACCACCCTCACCATCACCACCACCTAAACCACTACCCCCACTGCCGCCTTCTCTCTCCCTCTCTCCTTCATCGTTTCCTCATCTCTCAACTGTCTCCACGGCCGTAGATGACGGCGCGGCCTCTGATGGCCCCTCAACCGCCGGGCCAGGGCCTTGAGCGCTCAAGCTCGGTGGTGGCAAAACCTCAGCACCACCGTTGCCCTCTCTCGCCGTCGGCGAGTCCACCGGAGGTTGTGATTCGTCGGGATTCTCCATGGAAATTGATCAACACCTCAAAATCGAGCCTTAATCGACTGGAATCGAACCGAAATTGACCGAAATTGTGCGGGAAAACCCTAGAATTTGGGGGTTTTGATTTTTCAAGAAATTTGAGTGAAGAAACGAATGGGTTTGGATCGGATTCGTTAGAGGTATACACGGTTTTAATCTATGGAAGTTTTGAAACGTTATGAGGTTTAATCGGAGTAAAATCGGAGTTTTAAACGGACGTTATGTTTCTGAACCGTCGTCCCCGATCAGGGGTTCAAGCGCTCAAGCTGGACCTTTTGAGCGCTGGAGGGTCAACTTTTGAAGTTGAGCGCTCAAGGCTTTGGAGTTGAGCGCTCAAGGTAGGGTTGAGCGCTCAAGAGGGGGGACCCTGAGCGCTCAAACCCAATCCTGGCATGACTCTTGGCTTCTTTTGCAAGCTTTGCAGGGGCATTTTGGGCATCCCTTGTGATTTGTTAGTGTGTTTTGGACTTGTTGGTCCCAATCAATCGAATGCGTATAGATCCAAGGATCTAAATCTCGGTAATTGGTCGCGCTAGACCATGTTAATCAATCAAGATGTGTTGTGTATCATGCTTCGCGTTAGCGTATGCGCGAAGTGTTTTGACTGCGGTCTGAGAGCTTTACGCTCATTTAAATCATTTTCTGAGGGCCACGTGCTCGTTTAAATCATAGCTCACCAATCATGTTTTCGCGTTAGCGTATGCGCGAAGTGTTTTGACTGCGGTCTGAGAGCTTTACGCTCATTTAAATCATTTTCTGAGGGCCACGTGCTCGTTTAAATCATAGCTCACCAATCATGTTTTCGCGTTAGCGTATGCGCGAAGTGTTTTGACTGTGGTCTGAGGGCCACATGCTTGTTTACATCATCATTTTTGAGGGCCATGTGCTCGTTTAAAATCATCTCTCGAAGCCACGCACTTGTTTAAAATCATGTTTAGCAATTGTGTTCCAAGCCAATCTTGTTAATCATCAGAGTTTTTGTTGATTATTTAACTGTCGTGCCGCTAAGACCATCACATTTATGTGTTTGGTTCAATAGTGTATCGATTGCCTCTTTGCTCAGCAAGCAATCACATTTCCTCGACTGTCTCGTTGCTCAGTAGACAATCATCATATCATTGGCTATCTTGTTGCTCAAGGGATTGCCCCATTAAATTTAGCCTCCCCGTTGTTCAGCGGGTAGCTACACAATCACAATCACAATCACAATCACAATCACAATCACAATCACAATCACAATCACAATCACAATCACAATCACAATCAAAATCACAATTACAATCACAATCACAATCACAATCACAATTACAATCACAATCACAATTATTTGCTTCATTCGCTAAGGCGTTTCACGACCCGGGAAGGCTCGTCGATTCGCGTTGTATCAATTGTCCTGAGGGACCAAACTTTTTGATCAATCGTCCTGAGGGACGGGAGAACCCATTGCGTTTGTGTGCACATACCCCCAGGAACTACGCCGGTCTGATCCCTACAATGGGGTACGTAGGCAGCCTGAATGGCACGACCGATTGATTTTTAATGTTTCCTTTTGCAGTTTGAGATGTATTACGGATAGCGAGTTGGGCTGTCTATATCTTGGACGTTACTCATACCAAATCAATGGCATCGAGTCTCATCCAAGAGGGGCAACTGTAGACACCCCAATTTTGAACCCGAGGTACGCTCGTGCATTTCCAATGATGAAACGGACCAATCATGATTACCTGGAACTTGTGAGAATGATTTGAATTTGATCAAAACCAACCAAACACCACCCAAACAATCAAAATGTGCCAAACTAACCCAAGCACTGCCAAATCAAGCCAAGCCAGCAAACTGCCATCCATAGCCTTGAGCGCTCAAGCCCATGGCTTTGAGCGCTCAAACCCCTGAGGAGCACCTTGAGCGCTCAAGCCCACGGCTTTGAGCGCTCAACTCCGGTCCAGTCAGCAACTTGCAGAGTATCTCATCATGAGATTTCCTGCATGGGAGCGTCTGGGGTTGATCTTATACGATCTCTATGTGTACAATACACTCCACCAACACCAAAAATACACCAGGAATACCCCTAAATACACAAACCCACTTCCTCTCTCTCCTCTCTTCCCTCCCACTCACTCTATAAAAGCTACCCACTACCCCTGGTTTTGAAAAAAAAACTCTCATACTCCTCACCTTCGGTTTCCACCAGAAAACCACTCTTCTCTCTCTCTCTCTACAAAACCACTCTTTTACCATCAAAACCACCTACAAAACCACTCATAAAACTCAGAAATTCGACCCTTGATCATCGATCAACCACCTACATTGTTCAATTCGTCCAGATTACAAGCCAAAAACATCCACAATCAACCTCTCAAAGCCCAGAATCAAGCTCAAATCACAAACATCTTCCAAAAGGTAGTAAAACATGTGATGAACTCACTGTTTTGATCCTTCTGAGGAAGGCTAGTGAGTTTAAGCAAGTTCTCTATACTTGCATTGAACTCACAAAGGTCTGAAAGTTGCTCAAAAACCTTTTTCAAATTTGCAGTTACAACAGGTTTGAGCGCTCAAGCCTCTGGCCTTGAGCGCTCAAGCCCAGTTCTGAACAGGCCTCTGTTTTGCTAACTTCTGAGCTTTCTTTTGATTTTGATCATTATTTAAAAGTTAATTTCGTTCATGTAACACTCGAAGCAGTTTATTTCCACACCAAAACTACATGCATGAATGTAAACTAACCGTTTTATGGTGATCAAAGAACAAAATCTTCAAATTTCCTATATTCAACTGCAAAACAGTGGCTGTCAAACCTTTTGAAACTTCATTTTATGCCTTTGGTGATCCTGAGGAGGTATTGAAATCTGTTTAAAGGTCAAAAAGTGGAAAGCCCTGTAAAGGCTTGAGCGCTCAAGGTCAGATCCTTGAGCGCTCAAGCTGTTCTTGGCTTTATTTGCAATTTTCCAGCAACTCTGATGATGGATTATGATTTAATTCCTTGTTGGTGTGTATAAATCGTCAGTGCAGCGTTTGCAATCTAAATCCCTCTCTCTTGCGAAAATTGGTTTGAGCGCTCAATCCATGAGCCTTGAGCGCTCAAACTGGTTCTAAAGCAAGTATGTTTTAAGCATTTTCTGGTGATTTCTAGAGTGAGGTGATACTTGTATGATGTTTCTGTAATGGTTCAAAGTCTTAAAGCATCATCAAACATTAAAAACCAGCAAGGAAAATGTGTGGGTGAAATGAGGGTTGAGTGCTCAAGTCATCACCCTTGAGCGCTCAATCCATGAGCCTTGAGCGCTCAAACTGGTTCTAAAGCAAGTATGTTTTAAGCATTTTCTGGTGATTTCTAGAGTGAGGTGATACTTGTATGATGTTTCTGTAATGGTTCAAAGTCTTAAAGCATCATCAAACATTAAAAACCAGCAAGGAAAATGTGTGGGTGAAATGAGGGTTGAGCGCTCAAGTCATCACCCTTGAGCGCTCAATCCCCATTCTGGGATCCAGATTCCAAGCAGTATGATAAGTTTCATGATCATAATTTCTTGAGTTATTGTGTGATTTCTGTTGTAATTTACTTCTGTGAACATTTGTAGTTTCATGGTCATCATCCATGTAGATCGCGCGCACAAGCATCCACTGTAAAATCGTATCCCTTGTATATTTTGTTATTATGTGATCCCTGTCCCCGATTCCCCATTTATGTGAGTAAATTAAATTTCACACATTTTTAAAAATCCCACAAAATGTTGAGTAGAGACCGGTTCACGGACCGGGCGAGAGGGGTGCTGTAAAACCCTTCCCTTCTCGTAACCAAACCCCCGAATCCGAGAAATCTTTGGTTCCGTCAGGACTAGTAAAGTCTTTTTCAATGGGCAGCGAGTCATATTTTTTATTGGTTTCTCGGGTTCGGACCTCAAATCCGGGTGGCGACTCTAACAATCACAATCTTTTTCGCGCGATCCAGGTGGGCCGTCCACACAACCCTCCGGAGGAAGTGGTTGTGCACGTAATTCACGGTGCTGCAACCAAGGAGAAAACCACGGAGCTTCGGGCGATTCTGAGCCCCTCCTCTCAAGTCCTCACGGTTGAACGAAATCATAAGCGGAAGCTCTTGGATCGAGACGAGCAATGGACTATCACCTTCACCGAACAGGACCTGAAGAACGTGCAACTGCCGCATAGTGATGCCTTAGTCATTTCTGTCTACATGGGTGTTCCGAAAGTTAAGCAGGTGGTTGTGGACCAAGGCAGTTCCACCGAGATCCTCTACTACTCAGCTTTCAAAGAACTAAATCTAAATCCGGACCATCTTATGCCGACCGATTCCCCCCTCTTCAGGTTTAATGGGCTCCGGTCTGGCCAATGGGATGGATAACCCTTTCGGTACAAGCAGGATCGAGGAACTTGCAAGTGGAGTTTGTAGTCGTTGACGCACCGAGCCCTTACAACGCAATACTCGGGCGGACTTGGCTACATGAGATGAAGGCCATTGCCTCCACCTATCACCAAGTCGTTCAGTTCATAGGTGCCGGAGGGTGGCAAGAAGACATTAAAGGTGATCAGATGGCAGCAAAGAAGTGCCAGGTGAACGCGGTACACATGAAGAAAAAGACAACTAAAGGAAAAAAGAAGAAGGAACCAAGACCAAGGTCCATCAATGTACCCGAGGGCCCGGTACTAGAGGACGTTGACTTCCAGCCGAGGAGAAAGCAGTGGAAGACTTGGTGACAGTTCCCATAAATGAAGACGAAAGCCGATATTTTCTCCTCGGATCAACTTTAACTATCTTCGAGAGGGAGCAACTGGTGGAATTCCTTAAAAGGAATATCGAGGTCTTTACATGGACACCATATGAGATGTCGGGCATTGACCCTCAGTTCATCTCCCACTCACTCAACGTAGATCCCCTCTGAAAACTTGTGGTACAGTAGCCGAGACGTTCATCTCCGGCCCACTCAGATGAAGTTATCACAGAAGTTGGTAGAGTATTAGATGTCGGGGCTATCCGAGAGGTTCAATATCCAACTTGGCTGGCCAATACAGTGGTGGTGTCGAAGAAGAATGGGAAGCTACGCGTCTGCGTAGACTATACCAATCTTAATGACGCTTGCCCGAAAGACAGTTTTCCACTGCCACGGATTGACCAGCTAGTCGACGCTACGGCGGGACATGCTCGGCTCAACATGATGGATGCCTATAGTGGATACCACCAGATAGCAATGACAGTAGAAGATCAAGAAAAGACTGCCTTCATCTCCCCCCGAGGCACTTACTGCTACAAAGTCATGCCCTTTGGGCTGAAGAATGCTGGGGCAACCTACCAGCGTATGGTTACAAAAATGTTCGCCAATCAGCTCAGGGACACGATGGAAGCATACATTGATGACATGGTGGTAAAAGAGTAAGTATGCTTCGGATCATTTGGAGCACCTTGCCGAAATTTTTGTTGTCATGAAGAAGTATAGGTTGCGCCTCAAAGCCGAGAAATGTGCTTTCGACGTCGGATCAGGCAAGTTCCTTGGATACATGGTTACTCAGAAGGGCATCGAGGCAGATCCCAAACAGATAACTGCTATCCGAAATCTCAGACCTCGGAGCACCATCAAAGAAGTGCAAAGGCTCACGGGCATGGCCGTGGCGCTCAATCGGTTTATCAGCCAGTCTTCGGATCTGTGCCGACCTTTCTTTGAGTCCCTAAAAACAAGGAATAGGAGCTTTCAGTGGACCAAAGAATCTGACCAAGCACTGGGCCAGTTGAAGAACTACCTCTCCAAAGCTCCCCTCCTCATGATGCCTGTTGCTCAAGAAGATCTCTACCTATACCTCTCGATGTTTGCTCATGCCGTGAGCTCGGTTCCTGTGCGGAAGGAATGGGCAAATTTTCAGCCCATTTACTACTCTAGTAAAACCTTGATCCCTTCCAAAACAAGATACATTCCCCTGGAAAAGCTAGCCTTAGCCCTAGTGACGACTAAAAGGAAGTTGCTGCCTTACTTCCAAGCCCATAACATCATTGTTATTACAGAGCACCCATTGAAAGCCGTGCTAAAAAAAGCCGACTTGTCAACTCGGATCTCAAAGTGGGGCTTGGAGTTAGGAAACTTTGACATTCAGTATGAACCCCGAACAACTATCAAGGGACAAGCTTTGGCAGATTTTATCGCCGAGCTGACACCTGAGCTCAAAGACAACCCCGAAATAAGCTTGAAGTTACTTGAAGGACTAACCATAGAGCACTCGGTGGAAGCAGGACCGAGTGGAACGATGGAAAGGACTCCGGCGAAAACCGAGAAACCTGTAGAAGAAAGACGAGGAAGAATGTGGAAGATGTTCCAAGGCGAAGTATGGCGATTACATGTGGATGGAGCCTCAAATAGCCAAGGAGCTAGAGCAGGAATTGTGTTCGTCTCTCCGGAAGGTATCATGCACGAAAATGCTCTGACCATTGGATTTTCGGCGTCAAATAACGAGGCGGAATACGAAGCATTAATCTCCGGACTGAAGATGGCCAAGCACCTTGAAGCCGAGACGATACAAGTATACAGTGATTCACAGTTAATTGTGAATCAGATCAAGGATCAATACAGCCTGAAGGACCCACTGATGGTGAAATACTACGACAAAGTTTGGGAGCTGATAAAGGAGATCGGTTCTGTGGAGATCGAGTGGGTGGGCCGAGAGCAAAACGCTCATGCCGACGCTCTGGCCTCCCTGGCAATAGCTTGTACCGCCTCTCCGAACTTCATCATCCTGCTCGGGGAAATCGAATATCCGAGCATCGAGCATGAAGTGAAGAAAGTTCTTGTCATATCTCTCGGCCCAAGTTGGATGGATGAGATCTACACCTATCTTAAGCATGAGAAGCTCCCAATGGATAAGAAGGAAGCTCATCGGATCAGATGCAAGGCTACGTACTTCTACTTGGATCCGAAGGACAATATGTACCGAAGGTCGTTCACAGGATCCGATCTGAAGGTTGTGCATGACTCCCAAGTGGAAAGCATCCGTCGGGAACTCGACGAAGGTAGTAGTGGGTGCCACTTTGGTGGACGGTCCCTTGCCCTCCGAGCTCTCACCCAAGGGTACTGGTGGCCAAAAATGAAGAAGTCATCCGAAGAGTACGCCAAGAAGTGTGAGCAATGCCAAAAACATGCCTCTCATCTGCTACAGCCTGCTGAAGCCCTGCAACCGGTCACCAGCCCAAGGCCATTTGTACAGTGGGGGCTTGACATAGTGGGAAAGCTGCCGACAGCTCCAGGTGGCCTCAAACACTTGATAACGGCAACTAATTACTATACTAAGTGGGTGGAGGCCGAGCCCCTGATCACCATAGTTGCAACTGATGTGGAGCGATTCCTTTGGAAGAACATTATCTCTCGCTTCGATGTCTCTTAAGCCATCATCTCGGATAATGGAACCCAATTTGTTGCCGAAGTGATCGAGAAGCTTTGCAAGAAGCATAATGTTCGGATATTTCATGACGAGCACGACTGTGCTTGGGGAGCAAGCCAAGACTCTCCTATAAAAGGTAATTTTCCTCAGAAGAGAAAGGTACACACTACTCCTCCCCAAAACCCTAGATTTACACTTCCCATCTTCTTCCTCTACTAACTTGACCGTCGGAGTGCCGTTCTGGACTCTACGGTCCGGTCCGGTCCGGTCCGACGCTAATGGTGCATTCAGTGTGCAGGCCTAGGTGCAGTTGAGGAAAGGATCATCATCATCATCACCGATCACCGTCAGGAAGGATTATCTGAGAAAGAGAGCTCCACAGGACACTTCACTGTCGTGCAGTTATGGAATGATCATGTGGAGTGGGTCACAAAATCATCATCTGGAACCAGGGGGGAGGGAAGGGGGTCAAGGGGGGTCACTTGATCCCACTGTGGTGGAAAATATTAATAGGATAGCTGTAATACCTTTTAGAATTTTGTATTTTTTCCTCTTGTATATGGTATTTCTTTACCCTACTACTTGCTTCCTTACCGCACCAAATCATTCTTCTTCTAACTCTCTGACTCTCTTCACCACTACTTGGCCTCTTTATCACACCAAATCATTTTTCCTCTAACTCTCTCCCGTCTCCACCGGCAAAAATAGAACCAGAGTCAAAAGGGCAGCAAATCTGTTTTTTTTTTCCCTCAAAGGATGGAAGTCTTGATGAAATCCCGTCTCTCATTTAACCACTAATCCTGCTCACAATGGCGCAAATCTAGCCTCCCCAGCAAGTAAAAAAAAGAATTTCTTAGTCTCCAAATTGAAATCCAGAAAACCCTAAACCTAATGAGTTTGAAGAATTCATCATTGATATGCGGTCTAGTGTCGAGTTTTCAAACTTTCTAGGAATTGGTGATGTTTCTCAAAAGATGGTTGAGACCCAAAAAGACATAGGGTAGTCATTGATCTTCAGGCTTTTGACTTTAGCACAAGTTTCACTTTTACATGTTGTGATAGCTACAGTAGAAAGAGCATTTATGCCATGAAGATTGTGAATAATCGACTTCGTAACTGAATGGGTGATCAATGTTTGCATGATAGCTTGATTTTGTATATTGAGAGGGAGATTTTAGGTAGTATCACAAATGAGGCTTATGCTACAATCTCAAAATATGAAAAATCGTCGGGGTCATTTGTAAATACTATTATAGGTTTTAAATGTATATCTGCTTAGCTACTTTCGTTGGCATCCAAATGTAGCTTTTTGTAGTCGGTTGTGGACACAGTTATAGATTTTATATCTAATTAGCTATTTTTTGTTTGGCATTTCAGTGTGTCTTTTGGTGATCAGTTGTAAATGAAACTTTGTTATTAATAGATATCTCCTTTAACTCCTTTCAATTTGGCATTTTGGGTTTTTTTTTCTTCCTATTATTATGCTTTAAGATTGACCCCACTGACATTTAGTTCTGGCTCCGCCCCTGTCTGTAATCATCATCTGTTCTTTGTTCTTATTTCTCTTGTTACGTTCACACTCTCCATTCACGTGTGGAACTTAATAGTTTGCAATGTTCTCAAATGGGAATTAGAGATTAATTAGTAAATTCTTTTCACCTTAGGTGGAAACCCATGGTTTCCACTATCCATTGTGAGTCCCACTGAGAGTTGATTTCAGTAATTTGAACCGCTTATCTTGTAGGACTTACAGAGTAGCATATCTTTGCAAATAAACTAGCTTAATCGGATAGCCCTAGAAATATTAAAAATTAAATTTTGGTTTATGAAATTGACGGTCATGGAAACTTTCAACATTAAAGTTATTGACAGAATCAGACTGTCCATTTTACGTACCAAAATTCAAATTTTTACATACTTATCGATATCTAATCAAGCTGATTTTTTTACGTGGATATACTAATTTGTGAGTCTTACAAGATGAATGGTTCAGATTACTAAAATAAACGTTCGAGGTGGCCCACAAATGATGGTGGTGTAACTAGGGGGTTTTCACCTAAAGTGGATTGAATTTACTCTCCCAAGAGCAAGTCCGGTGGGATTTTTCTCATTTTAGCACTGAAAAGTGGTTAAAAAGTGGTTAGGTGCGAATTTTGACGCCCCCCCCCCCCCCCCCCCCCCCCCCAATAATGGTGGGTTCTAAAATAGAACCAAAGAGATCCAAATTCAACTAACTTTCCCTCCACCTCATTTTCTCCTACTTTCTTAACCCCAATTCAACTACTAGTTCCGTCCCAAAATATGTCATATCCGCAATACGATGACTTTAATTTTTTTTTTTTTTTAATTTTATTTTCAACTTCTGTCCAAAAATATCTTTGAACTTTACATTTTGTAAAATATGTAACTATGATTTTTAACTTTCATTTTGTGGTCCAGACAAACATTTTGGGATAGAGGGAATACCTACCTACCTTTTCAACGTTGATTGTATGGAGAGAGCCATTGACATAGCGTTTGGAACATTAAAAACTGTATGAAAGTGTATTAAAAGGTATAAATAATAATTATTAAAGTATACACTGAATTATGAGTTTTTTTGGTCTTTTTGTTTGTTGATAAGAGCATAAATGTTCACATACGCACCCTCTAATTATTTTTATTAAGTCATTTATATTGTGTTTGTGCTATAAGTATGAGAGGCACAATACGTTGATATGTTTTAGTTTGGGCATAAAGACGAAATTCACTGCAAGCTTCTCAACTCTCAAGGCAACATGCTAGGCTGCTAACGAAAGCAAAATTACTTAATGGAGTAAGAGTTCTCACAAAGGAAATATCTAAAATCACGTTACCCTTCTCTCCCCTAGTGGGAGCTTTTCTCTCAAACTTAGAGTTATTTTAGGGTTTTATCCCTACCCTTCCTAGCCTTCCAAACCCGCCACCCCTCCTCTCTCTACCACCATCACCCCCCTCTTTCCCCCTTTCTCTCCTCCTCCACATTTTATTTTACCCCATTCTAGTTTTTTGTCCGGTTGATTTTTTGAGGGGTGGGGCTGCCGCCTCTCCGCCCCACCCCTCCTCCTGCTCCTTTTGCCGGACGCCCTCTTTCAACCCATGGCCATTCAGCCACAGACCCTCACCGCATTGCCACAGACCCACTCCGCCACAGACCATCAACCGCCACAGACCATCAATCGCCACATACCCTCTTTTGCCAGACCCTCATCTCCCTCCATCTCCAGAACCTCAACCGCTCACCTTAACCACTCCTCTGTTGTTCGAATCTGACAATGGGTTGAATCTTGGGTGTCTTGGCCCCCTCCGGCTAATAAAGTCTTCCAATGCCATGGGCGGCGGCTAAGGGAGCTTGGACTTGCCCGGGGAAGCGACTGGTTGGTGAAATCGGTGTGACTCAGCCTTACTCAGTGGCGACTCAGTGGGTCGGTTCTACCAGTTTATTTGGGTCCTCTGATTAGTTGTTTTTTGTTAGTTGTTTTTTATTTTTTCATTTGTTTCTGATTACCTGTGCTGTATTGTTTTTATGGTTTGAGCTGCGAATCCTTTGGATTCTTTACTGCTGCCATTTGGATCGGATTCATCATTCCGTCCCCTAGGTGTCGGGTCTGCTTCGGCAGTTGTGTCCTCGAGTCAGTGGCCTAGTCAACCTAATGTCGTTCTCATTTCACTTGTTAGTGGTTTGGGTTTCAATCCTGTCTTTTGTAATCGGTGCCGGATGGCGTTTGGATAGGATATCTTGACTCTTTTAAAAAAAATAAGATTCACCTGGCTTCCCTAAGGAAGCACTTCCAAATTGGCCAAGGAAATAAAGATTAGTAAAGTGATGTGGACGTCGACCCACAACGGTTTGGAAAACTTATTTTTTTGAAAAATAGAGTCGCCACCCGGGTTTTTGGAAAATGGTATAGGACCTGAGAAACCAATTCGAAAATGATTTAGAAAATTATTTGAAAACCAGAGATTCGTTTTGGATTCGGGAGCCATGTTTCGAACGGGGAAGGGTTTTAATGCACCCCGTTCACCCGATTAAAAATCGGTATTTACTAAACATTTGTGAGATTTTTAGAAAAAAATTTAATGCTATACTTTATTCAAACAAACAGTTTATCATGCACAACTGATGATAATAATGAAAACAAGTAAATAATAATTAACATAACATGCAAGCAATCAAACATTGAACCAAGATTTCAAACTGCCTTGTGGAAAAAATGATTCAAAAATTTCTTTTTTGGAAAAGAGTGTTGTGCGATACTCTATGTGTGTCGTGTAGTACAAATAGAGTGTCGTGCGGCACTGTTAAAGCAGTAAACAGTTTGAAATTTGGTTTTCGAGGGAAAACAGAACAGGCACGTACATGTCATGAAAGATTGATCAAAACTAAGTCATTTTTGGAACAGAAAACTCATGTTTTTGTATTTCAAATGTCTCTCCTAAATTGACTACAGCATATGACTCAATGGTTTGGCCATAAAATGTATTCTTGGAGATTTTTTATTTATCAAAGGAATTTTTTTTATCAAACTTTGCTAAAATATGGATCCACCAGGCCCGAGGGAGGTATTAGTGAACCACCTTGAACCTGGCTTCCCCCCCCCCCCCCCCCCCCTCAGAATATGGAAGCAACTGGAGACCGAAATTTTTACCTTCGGATGAAACTAGCTCGGCAGGGAATGCTTCTTGGAACTTCTAGCCCTTGTTCCCACCTTCACTTCTTCTCTGAATTTGCTCTCAATGTGACTGAGAAAGCCTCTGTATTTGGGTTGAACGAATTGGGGCTTGATCAGGATGGATTGAAACCGAAAAAACAGAGCACTGGGGGTTATTCGGGTTTTGGTTCGGGTTTTGTTTGGAGAGAGTATGGGGCTGATTTCTGGAGATTAAAGATGATGGTAATAGATGAATTAAGACATAGCTAGAACTTGAGCAGAGGTTTTGGAGAGCTTTTTCAGGATTTTTCAGTTTTTCCCAGTTGGTTCTTCCTCTCCCAACCGATCGGTTTTTATAGCCAAAGGGGAGAACTCGATCACCAAGTTTTCTTGGTGTTTGCTCAAAGATTGTGGGCTAAGAAGAGTAGCCTTTGCTGCTTACATGAAATCAACATGGCAGAGGAAGCAAAATTTCAACTTTTTGAGCTGCTGGGTGTTCTGGAAAAGTGGATTTGATGTCTGACAGTGCCGCGCGGCACTGCAACTCTACCGTGCGATATAGAAACTGTGTTGTGCGGCACACTTCCACCGCCAAAGTCCAAAATCAATGTTGTGCGTGACTGAGCAAGTGTTGCACGTGAGAAATGAGTGTCGTGCGACACTGTTGACTGAGTTGACTTGAATAATTCCATTCCGAAAGGTTCTTCAAGTGATTGTTTTCATCATTGGGGAATAAAACGCGTATGAGAGTTCAATTTTGGGGTGTCTACAAGTGACTTCAGGATGTGACTTCAGGAACACGACAGGGGGAGTTGTGCACGAGACCCACAGCTGGAACCGAGGTGAAGGATGTCTATGATTTCAACTGCAATGGCAGCTAAACTCTCACCTTGGGCGTAGATGAAGCTCGAACTCCCAGTAACTTTATTATGTTTTGATTTAGTATTTTTTATTCGAATCATGGTTGTACGTATGACTTGAGGATTTATTTATAACATTAATTCTTCCCATCAAATCTTGTGTATGATTTTCTAGATATTATGCACGCAGCACGTTCATACAACAGCTCTTAATTGTTTGTGATAACCGGGTATGATGGGCTCTGCTTCGTAAGATGCGCCGTGTTACTAGTACGATCCATGCCATAGAGACGGTTCGTACTAGTAAGATGATTCGTGTTAGCGGCGATACTCCATGCTAGTTGGTGATTCATAGAAGTATCCCTAAGTTATATAAATTAAAAAGCCACGGATCAAGTATTTTGTTTCTATTTCTGCCCTAACTTTTTAATAACAAAGGCAAACAATGGCAGATGAATAACTTGACAGAGCAAGTATGCAACTTTAGTAATGTAATTTGCCGAGTATTTAACATGCTACAGGTACATTGGGGTTGTACAACAAAAATATACAACGCGAATTTCAACCGTTTATTTCAGCAATCTACGGTCCGGATTTTAAATACTCTATGACCGGTATTTCGGAAATGGTTTTCTTCCTTGTTTTCAGAGTAGATGTTGGCCCTAATTTTTGTGTGTTAATTGTTTGTTTGTAGCATACATTTAGTTAAGATCTCGATACTAAAGTTTGCGAGTTTTATGGAAGAAAGACATAATAGATACACTGCTTTCACCTAACCAATAGTTTTCAAAAAGAGGCGGCATTTGATTGAATTCTACTCCCTCTATCCCAATTTGTTTGCTCACTACGAATATCTATGTCATTTTTAAACGTTTATAACTTTTTATTTGTAATGTTTTTAAAGTTTTTGAAAATTTTGTCTCATAAAACTAATTGAGATCAATAAAAAAAGATCCATATTGCATATACAATACATTATAGATTGAAAACTACTTTAAAAAACACACATAACCGTAATGAGCAAACAAATTAGGACGGAGTGAGTACTATTTTCTTAATCTCATACTGCAGCATGAAGTCAATCATGCACGAGGCCATGGCAGAGAAGAAGCATCATCTATTCCCAAAGCTTTAAGGTTAGTTAGGGCATCTCCAGTCGTGGAGTTAAGTAAAAAGTGGGTCTTATTTCAATAATGATACATACACAAACTGTAAACCACACCCTCCCACACCCTGAGCCCTATTCACGTGGGTCCCACCCACTTTACCTTACCCCGAAATTTAAAAAAAAGAAGAGGCAAAACGAAAATTTTGAAAAAAACCCCCAAATCTGGGATTTAGGGCTCATTTCCGCGGGCCAGAGAGAGAGAGAGAGAAGAGAGGAAGAAGATCGCGAGAAGAAGCCGTCGGTCGAACCCTCCCTTTGTTGCTCTCGGTTACCGATCAACCACCTTCGGCGAACGCTCCGGACAGCCCAGGTATCTCTCTGTGTTACCGTTACTCTCTCTCTCTCTCTCTCTCTCTCTCTCTCTCTCTCTCTCTCTCTCTCTCTCTCTCTGTTCGAAAACCCTAGATTTGGAACACCATAATCTCGGCTTACTCCCAGATGGTTCATTTCAACATATTTCACAACCCGTTTGATGAAATGCCTGAACCAAACGTTGTCACCTATAATTCCTTGATTTATGGTCTAAACCATCATGGGTTTTATAAAGAATCGAGAAACGTCTTTAAAAGCATGCAAAAACACTGTAATGATGTTCTAATGGATGAGTTCACAGCCATTAGTCTTGTAAGTTTTTGTTTAATGACTTTGATGAAAATACTTGTGACATTTATAGACAAATTAGAAAAGACAATGACATGAATTGTGCTGTAAAGGAGTGTTATGAAACTCTGAAGTATATCTTTCTCTTCTAAGTCCAGTTAGTCTTGTTAAGTTTGAGACTGTGGTAAGTCCAGTTAGTCCATCAGTTTACATTTACCTGTCCTGTTGATAGTGCTACCAAGTTCAGTATCACAATTTCATGGATTTTTTTAACCTCAGAAGCAGCACACATATGCTTCCATATTCGGTTAGGCTATCAATATGTGGTGCTGGAACTTTGTCCAGCTGGGTCATGACTTGTCTGATAAAACCTTGCGTTTTTCATTGTGGCTTAAAGCAGCAAACAAGAAGCATATAACCTTTTTGTTTTATGATACTCCCACTGGAGAAATGCAGCACTGATGTGTATGATCCACCTGAATTTACATGTGGTGCTCCGTCTGTTAACTGCACCTTGCAACAAACAAGAAGCATAAAACCTTTTTGTTTTATGATACTCCCACTGGAGAAATGCAACATTGATGTGTATCATCCACCTGAATTTACATGTGGTACTCCGTCCATTAACTGCACCTTGCAACAAACAAGAAGCATAAAACCTTTTTGTTTTATGATACTCCCACTGGAGAAATGCAACATTGATGTGTATCATCCACCTGAATTTACATGTGGTACTCCATGAGAAATGCAGCATTATGAGAACCTAGGTTACCTACTACCATGCTCCATATCATGTTGCCGAATATGGACACGGATACGCGACACGACACAGAGACGCCTCAACTCAAGTGCAATAATTCACATCTTATGCTATATTAGTCACTGTGATTTTGTACAGCTGACATGGCTTCCGCATCTTCCAACGCCACATTTGGATGGCCTACGAAAGTTTGTGCTTGCGGAGCCGGTCCATCCATCCCCACCAAGGTTGGCCCTAATGCTAAAAACCCTGGCCGATACTACTATAAATGCCCCTGTTACCAATGTAAGCCTCTCCACACAACTACATGAATGCTTGTTTCCGCCATTTTTGTTTATCCCGTTACCAATCCATCTCATTTATTTTGTTGTGACTAGCCCTGCAGGCAATGGAATGGTTGGTGCGATAACAACAATCAAAATCTCTCACATTCGGCAGATGATAGCACACACGACTTCAGTGGACCATTCCCTCAATACAACGTCGACCTCAACAACAACTTAAGGGAACTCATCTTAGCCATACGGAATGCAATCCGTATTGTAGTTATCCATTCCGTTATTGGGATTGTAATTTGTGTATTCCTAATTATCCACCTTTTGTATAGGTAATTTGTTACGTTATATGGTGGCGTACAATAAAACAATTAATTTCAAGTCCGTTTCGGACAATGGTAATGTAATGAATGACAAGGTTAATTTCAAGTCCGTTTTGGGTTATTCGATGGTCTAGTTTTATGTTGTGCCTTATTAGTTGATTGTCTGATGAGACGCTTAGACGTCAGGTATGCAAGAAAATAGCGGAAATTCTGCCCAAATTTTTCCAGAAAAAAACATTTAAACACAGTTTTAGCACCCGAAACTCAAATTTCTTGACTTATACAACAGTTTCAGCAACCGAAAACATGGTTTTCTTCACAGATACGATACAATAAAGACTACATCGAGAATATGGAGAGCACTAGAAAGGTGCAACCAATTAACTTATCCATTTACCAATGATGACACGGATACGGATACGATACAGACAAGATACGATAAAGACTTCATTCATGTCCAAAAATGGTGCCACCAATTAACATTCCAAATAACAATGATGACACGATATAATACGGACACGATACAAACAGGACACGATTCAGACAGTACACGATACGATATAAAAATAAAGTAAAATACATTACATTAACAAACGGATACGGATACAATATGGACACGATACAAAGAAGACACGATACGGACACAATATGATAAAAAAAAAAGAGTAAAATACATTTCATTAGCCAACCAAGTGTTCTACTCTTCCTCAGTATTCATTCCATTCATCATTTGTAAAAAACTTGGTTGAACACCTTGGCATTCTTGCAATTGACTTCCCATGAAACTTGATTGTGGTCTTCCCCAACCTTGTGGCCCTCCTCTTATTGCACTTTGCGTGGTCGGCTTCAAGTTTGGTGGATTTTGGAAGTTATGGGCCATCATGTTTGGCCACATTAATGCTCCCACGGCGCTTGCATTATTCTGCCATATCAAAAAAATTAACATAAATCAAGACCAATTAATTAAGACTGTAACTGGAAAATACCAAGCTCATTAGTTACTTACATTGACATTGACATTTACAACACTCTCTTGTGATGTTCCCACATTGACAACCGCAATATCTTCTATCTCCTGAAATTAACAAATGATATTACTACGAATCACTCATTCAATATATCTATACGGCCATATTAACTAGCAAGAAAAAAATCAATACAAAGTTTTTTATACCTTAACTTGTTCGTTGGACACGGCGGCCTTTCCAGTGGTCAAGATTTTCTTCTTAACTGCTTCCTTTTCTTCTTAACAGCTTTTTCCACATAACGTTGCTTCCTTTTACATGGCAGTCTCCCTTTTCGAGTAACGCTTTTAGGCTCAAGTATGTTCGTGCTTTGCTTGGAAGGTATAACTCCATCTCCAAATGAGTAAGAATCAACCGTATCATCAACCATATTGCTTGCACAAACTTCTCTTCATTGTCTTCCAATCAACTGCCGTTTTAACTCGTGCCCCTGTGCCATCACCATATTATACTTCTCTTCATTGTCTTCCACCAAGTCGGCAATCTCCTTATAGAGATTGCAAACGTTGTCATTCCGGCGCGCTTCAATGCTTTTTGCCGATTTATCGTAACTTATCCGAACTTTAGTGTGGGCCTTTTTCACATTTTTGCACCATCTTCTCAACACATACTTTTCTGACGCTTTGTGAATTCCCCTAAGCTGGTACACAAACAGTTGATGCTTACATACCATTCATTTAGACTCAAACAACTGGCAATTACAATTGGCTGTGTTTGGTTGATAATTTTGAGAAGAATATTTTTGAGATAGTGTTTGGATGAGTTTTTGGAAAAAGTAATAATTAGAGAGAAGTGTAATAATTGGAGAGAGATAGAGAGAGAAATGAGAATAATGATTGGAAAGAGGGGTATGAGTAGAGAGAGAAATGTGATTAATGATTGGAAAGAGGGGTATGAGTAGAGAGAGAAATGTGATTAATGATTGGAAAGAGGGGTATGAGTAGAGAGAGAAATGTGATTAATGATTGGAGAGATGAGAGATGGGAAAGAATCTTTTTGGAAATTTTTTTGGAAATGTGAAGTGAACAAACTGAATGAGTTTCATTTGTTTCAGCATTAAAATGAATTTTAAATGGCACACACTTCTGAAATTCGTCTTCTCCTTCTCCAACAGTAACCAATTCTTTCACCTCATATAACGTCACAACATCACCTATTTTTGTTTCACCTAAAGAACATACAATTTTTCCACAATATTGCTCATGAAACTGTCTAACCTTGGTATGAGTGTAAGCACTTTGAAATTGCTTCTCCAACCCATCGTTAGTTATGTAAGGAATGAAAGTGTGCCAACTAGTGTGATCTTTTTGTTTTTCATTTTCCACCTTTTTGTCAATGCATTTTCATATTGCTCAACGAATTGTTTCAAGGTCGTCATTGAACTAATGTAACCATCAAAATATGCACTCATACTCTCACTTTGTTGTGTAGATGACATTCCCGCCCAAAACACATCTTTCACAAAAGTCGGCACCCACCGCTCCCTCTCCAAATACAACCCATGTAACCATGTGTTACTCTGAAGCTCGTACTTTTTGATGAGCGCATCCCAAGCAGTCTAAAATTCTTCTACTGCCAGTGAATCATAAACTGCGGAGCGAAAACGGTAACTAATTTTTTCATAAGCTTCGTACCCTTTCAACTTTTCCGGCACCTTCTTCATAATATGCCATATGCACCATCGATGTCAGGTATTAGGGAATAGATTATCTATAGCATTCCTCATGGCCGCGCATTGATCGATAATAATTGCATTGGGAGCACGATCCCACATGCATGTCAACCAATTCTTAAATAGCCACGAAAATGACTCCATATCTTCATGGGAGATAAGTCCACATCCCAATAATACCGAGCTACCATGATGATTGATGCCTACGAAAGGAGCAAAAGGCATCTCATACTTGTTGACGAGGTATGTTGTGTCAAATGTTACAACGTCACCAAACTCCTTAAAAGCTGCCCTACTCCTTGCGTCAGCCCAGAATATATTCCTTAATCGACCCTCTTCATTCAAATACATTGCATAAAAGAAGTATTCGTTGTCAGCTTTCATTCTCATGAAATATTGATTCATTGCCTCAGCATCTCCTTCCGTAAGTTGTAAACGTCGAACCTTATCCAAATAATTCCGGCTATCCCTCGGTAAATATGGAACCTTATCAGGTCCACCAGCTTCAATTTCAAGCGAGTCAATACTCTTATTCAACCTTATCCCAGCTTTGTCATTCATCACAAGAATCTTTTTCACACTTGAATCAAGTACCCTATTGCTCTTAAAAAATCTAGACTTTCCCGGACTTTGTTCATGATTGTGCTCCAAGATAACCCGACTTACCCTCCACTTTCTCTCCTGGGTTAAACAAATATTAAGGTGAGCCGGACATTCTGTTTTTGCCTGTGGACGTGGCTTGGCAAGGTTGCTTCCTCTAAGACTTGGCTTTCCACCTTTGCTACATTCATAAATTACATGCCTCAAGACTCCATCTTTTCCCTTTTTCGAAGATCTTTTAGCCACTGCAAACCCCTTTTTTCCGCAAATTTTGAGTAATACAAATAAGCAACGTTGGGCTGTCGAATTCCATTCCCATCTTCAGTTCCTCAATTGTATCTTCAGAATTCTCAACTGCCGCTTTATCATCACCTAACAGCTTTATTGGAGAACCATTCATAACCTCTTCTTCTTCTACGTTGTCTCTACTCCATACCTCTTCCACTTCTTCGTCCCTTTCAATTTGGGAAGATATAGGACACATCACCGATGGTGGTGATGGTAATTGAAACATCACCTGCAGATTAAAAATAAACAAGAACAAGCGAGTATAATACGCGTACTATAGCAGGTAACAAAATACTAAAAAGCATTGCCCTAAAAAATATCATTGGTTGGTTTCCCTCCCAAGAATGAACCAAAACAAGAACAATCAAGCAAGCCATCCGGGCATTCTTCACACTCATATCCAAGTCAGTGACAAAAAAACGAAGTCCACTGACTTCCAAATGCTCATGACCAATTTGAAAATTTTGGACTGAATTAACTTTTGAAAGAAAGACCAAAAAAAATAAAATCAAGATCTTATCATCTTTCTAAACCATACTGGAAAGTGACAGATACACTCCTTCATTCATTGGGTTATCTGCAGCCATGTTTGCATCAAAATAGGGAGATTCGATTAATCAAAGTCAATAGGTGAGATGTCTTGTTGCACATTGGTTGAGATTATAATAGTGTAATAGCATGCAATAATTGTGAAATTAGTTCTCAAACTAAGAACATAATGCATACAACACCTATATAATTCTACTCCCAGAGGCTTTTGTGAGCAATTTTGGGGAACTTTCGAGGAAATGCTAAATATAATACCCTCATCAGAAAAAAGAAAAAACAGTTATGAGTGAGAGAGAGAGAGAGAGAGAGAGATAGAAAGAGAGAGAGAGAGAGACCTTGGTTGCAATGGACGATCTTTAGTCGTATGATTTCTTCGAGTGGTCGGCGACTGGTGGTGGTGGACGTGTTGGGCTTCAGTCCGTACGATTTCTTCATTGTCGTGGTGGAGTGAGGCCGGAGGTGAGTCGCCGGTGAAGGGCAGTCGAGGGTCGGAGGAGGTCGTGATCTTCTTCTCTCTCTTATCTCTCTCTCTCTCTCTCTCTCTCTCTCTCTCCGCCCGCGAAAATGAGAAGCAATAATGAAGAAACCCAGATTTGGGGGTTTTTCAAAATTTTCGTTTGCCTTTTCTTTTCTTTTTCGGGGTAAGGTAAAGTGGGTGGGACCCACATGGGGCCCACGTGAACAGTGCTCAGGGTGTGGGAGGGTGTGGTTTACAGTATGTGTATGTATCATTATTGGTCTTATTTGTGTGTTGTTATGACAAAATGTGTTGTTAAAGTAAGGAGTGTTGCAGTGGTGTCTCTTTTTTTTTGGGTAAGTTAAAATTATATTGAACCAAACCAATTACAGGCACATGGGGACAGACCCTAGAACAAAGAAACACCTAAGGAAAACAGAATCTAAAAGCAAGGAACCAAACGACCACGAATCAACCTACCTGAAAGACAACCAAAATAACAGAGTTCAACAAGGATAAAAAAGTTCTACAACTAATAGACCATGTAGAGCAAATGAGTCTATTAGCATCTAACTTTCTAACCTTCGTCTAAGTACTGACATAAGCCCTCACATTTGTAAATTCTGGAAATTATAGACTCTGGGTCGCCGCACCTCTTCTTGAAAATCTGAGAATTTCTTTCACCCCAAATGCAATAGATAGCAGCAGAAAAACAAAGCTTACTGAGGATGCGGTGAAAAGTAGACCCACCACAATGACTCCTAAACCAAGTTACATCCTCATCAAGAGGAAGACATCGCCTACGAATTCTATTCTTGGACAAAAAATGTGACCAAATCTGATGAGAAAAGGGTCAGCGAAAAAGTAGATGATCACAGTTCATATGGAGGTGGGCTCATTTTTCCCCTTTTTTTTGGTCTCTCTCCTCACGTCCTACAACAATGTGTCTCTCTCTCCTCCCTTGGTACTTTTATTCATTGTTTAAGCTATGGGCTTCACTTGAAGAAGAGCTACTGCCATCATCACAGTTCATGTGACAGCTAATGCTGTCACAATGTAGGATCCAAATAACTTTTCACTAGTTACACTATTGTGACTTGAAGAAGAGAGAAAATTTGCTAACTGGAATATATATGACTAATTCTTACCTTATTTCTTACGCAAACTCCATTACTGGAGATGCCCTTACCTCCTAACTGTCACCCCTCTTCAATCTGTCGGTATCAGATAAAACATATAGCTGAGAGTACACTCCACAGTGGACACATATAATTGTAGAGATATGATATTGAAAACCTACCGTGTCCAATATCTCATCATTTTCCTTCACCCCGCCAATGATGTATATTTTCTCCCCAAGAACGAGAGTGCAAATTCGTTTAACCTCCTCACCTAATGAGGGTGAACAAAACACTTGCTGTGATTGGTGGAAAAGTGTGGGGTCCACTACAAAATGATGTCATGCTTATCAAAAAGTAATGTGATTCTGTGTACCCCACACTTTTTCTACTATTCAGAGTGAGGGTTTTGTTCACCCTCATTAGGTGAGGGTGAACAAATTTGCACTCCCAAGAACAATGCTTCAGGATAACCCCTAGCATTGTTCATGAGTTCCCCCACCATCCATGAACCAAGTCGAGGTTCAAAAATCTCAACAGTTGGAACCATTTCAGCTCCATTGTAAACACTCAAAGCATATCGCAAATAAAATTTTGTTAAGGATACAAAGAATTCTGTTCCCCCCTCTCTAAGCTTCTAGATAAGTTGGTTTTTGACAATCTAATATGGTATCCGAGCAAACAGTAGATCATGTGTATTAGAATTTCACCATCTACCTGGCAGTTAATACTTCCACATATTTAGTTCACTTATAAAGGAGAACCAAGCTATACATGAGGGGGCGTGTTAAGGATATTAATGATTAAGTCCTCCCCTCTCTATAATAGCTTATGATTTTCAAGAGTTGTTGGGTTTTATGTGTATACAGTCTCTAAAAAGTTTCCAACATCCTTCATCATGTAAACGAACCCAAAAAAAACTTATAGCTGACCTTGAACAAGTTTTGAGCCTGGAGGTATGCCTAAAAAATGCAATAAAAACTATTGAAAAGAACCAACTTATAGTTTTTCCTTTACTACAGCCAAAGAATGGCATTCCTCATGCTCGTATTTCCTAGCCTTGTCCTTGAGTGTTCTCATCAGAGATCAAATCTTTCAACAAAACTTAGACGAAAGGAAAAGAAGATTAACCACAAAATAAACTTATGTCCCACAGTCAAAAGTGACTTCAGCATGCAGAAATCTTCATTGATATAAGGTAGGCGTTGTAAAAGAACGTGTACGTTAGGAAATTGGAAGCACACAAAAGGATATGTACTTCGATGTCCGTAATTTCTCAATCAGATCAACTTTGGCTCACTTAATCTCATATTGTTTAATTTCATATCTGGGCTAAATGGAGCAGTCTCCCATTCATTTTAAGTGCAAAATGAAGTATCACCATATGGTAACTTAAATGGAGGAAACCATTCATAACACTTCAGCATATTGTAGTCTAAAATGGAGGAAAGCATGCATTACACTTTGGGATCATTGCAAAATCTCTCCGAATTGAGCATTGGAGAGTTTCATAGATTTGAAGAAAATGTGTCCCACTAGGAATTTGTAGAAACACTGAAACAAACAGAGACTAGTAACATCGGACACTTCAATTGTGGATTATCATTTTAGAATTGTAAATCGGCACAAAAGCTGGTCAAACAAACAAAATCTACATAAAGGACAAAGGTTACGAAATTGGAAGGACAACAAAAGCCCTTCAAGTCTCCAAAGAGAAGGAAATATTGAAGAACTAAAGGAGAAAGACGGGAAAATGCAAATGTGGGAGTCGTGAACTAGTCATTGGCGGGGCTATAGTTCTAATAGGAGCAAGGCTTTTGTAAGCTTAAAGCCAAAAGTAGTACATCACCAACATGTTCCACGTAATATAGTAAGAATTTCATGAACTTCTACTAGAAAAGACATGCATCTTAGATTTTGCAACCCTCATTAATCTCTTCAACCTCTGTCAATGTACATCAAGTTTGAATTCAAGAAGAAATTAAGTTTCCTAGTTTTAACAGAAAGATAAGTTCAAACGAAGAGAAAAAGTCTGACTATGCACTTCCAAGAGCATATCATTTTATGTTCCCTTGTCATTTAATTTAATGGATGAAGACCAATACCAATATAAATTTCACTTCAGCTTGTTCGAATGGTAATGGAGCCTCACAAGTACCATAGTCCCGTTGTATGTTCCATTCTCAATCTTTACATTGTGTGTCATCTGCTGGAGATATTACATTGAAGCCAAGGCTCATGGGGGAGGTGGAGGCAAGGTGGCCCAGTGGAGGGCTAAATGTTGAAGGCGAGGGAGCACAAAGCCAAGTGCTTTTGAAGGTAAGCTTTACCTTACAAATACCTATGCAGCTCTAAGCCATAAAGTGCTAGGACTCTAAACTACATTTTTTATTGATTGGCGGGACAAGGAAAGAGCTCCATCATTTGCTGTAGCAGCTTATTCAAAGCCAAGAGAGTCACACAAAAAAAAAGGCGTAAATAAGCTAATATTTGGTGCAATGTTTCCTCTCTTTTTTCTTCGTTCACTCCATTGTTTTTAATGTGGTTGAGATTCTCTCCGTTTATCTATTTTGCTGGAAAGACAATGGAATGGGGCCTAGTGATAGAGTTCTAAAAAGTCACAAGTATATATTCTATTTTTCTTGGATCGTAATATATATATTTATAGTTGGTCAAGGGCGGAAGCATTAGTTTAATATTGGGTGGATGATATAAATATTTTTATTACATATAAAAATATTAGGTGGATGATATAAATATTTTTATTACATATAAAAGATGTCAAGGCTTGTACATTGGTTTGCACAAACACATACTCACTAAAAAAGCAATTTCTTGCCTTTTATAACCATGCACCTTGTCAATAAAAATGACTATGATCATTTTCATCTAACGGCTCAAATTCTCCTTCTAGAATCATCCAAGAATATATGTTCTGTTCCTCATAACTACATAATATTTTAGAACTAACAACACGAGTCTAAAATAGTGGAGGCTTGTACAATCTTCTAAAATATATTGGAACTCTTTAGGTTCCTCCATGTCAAGAACCTTCAAGAAAGATCTAGAATATCCCCCCTCATTTTAGATCGTTCTAAAATGGTCTAAATTATTTTTCAATCTTCTAGGGAGTCTCCTCCATTGTAGAATAGAGAGTTAAAGTCTTTCTATGCAAGTTGCTTGTCTCCTTTCATGTAGGAAACCTATCCCTCCCTTTCCCTCCTACTCCCCCATTCCCCCCACTATTCTCTCTCACCTTTTCTTGTCGGACCGCTTTCCACCAACTCTCCTAAAACCAATTGGTGTTAGGAAGGGTTTCAATTAAGTCTTTTATGGCATTCGACATCGCACCCACAAGTCTGTTTTTAGAGCGGTCGCAAGGAGTGGCATTGTGTAACCAAATCCATGGGGGCATTCCGGGCCCAACACCTTTAATCCCCCTTCCTTCCACACTATAATCTCCATTTCCCTGTTTCTCATCTCACTCCTCAAATCCACGTTTTTCCACTACTTTCCCACTTCATACCCCTTCTCCATTTTGTCCCTTCAACCTTCACCTATACCTATAACCTTTTTATTTTCAATGTCTCAACCAAGTGCTACCACCCTTGATGAAGAGCTCTCTAATCGTTTACAATCCTTCAGTCTCACGGAGGATGAACTGGGCGAAATAGATCTAGAACCTAAGGACATCAAAACTAGTTACGAGGAGTGCCGTACTAGTTTGTTAGGGAAGATCATATCCCAAAAACCAGTGAACCTGGTGGCTTAAAAATCATCATGGGATTAGTTTGGGGCAATCCAAAAAATTTCAGAGTTATCGAGATTGGCAAAGGTACCAATTTTTTTGGCTCATTTTCTTTTTGGGTGTACGACATACCCTTTACAAAATTTTGTGACTCATTTTATGAATTTTTGTGGTGTCTGTTTACCATTTTGCTGTAAAAAAGACAACTCAAAGTTCTGAATTGTTGTGTTAAGAACTTTTGTTGAACTCCTATTGTTTAGGAAATTTTATGGTGTTCAACATGAATTTTTTTTATTAATATTTAATCCGCATTCAATTTATACTTTCAACACTCTAGGGCAAACAAAAAATTCACCCTTAACCTTTGTACTATTATCCAGTGGCACCGAGGTTAATTGTACATAAACATCTTTAAGTGGTGGAGGTTAAAAGTCTGTCAGTCCAGGAAAATAGTAAAGGTTCATAGGTTCCAAACAAAAATGCTACGGTTAATGTTCTAATTTTTAATGAGTTGATCTTATTTTGGTCCAAAAAAAAAATGCTACGGTTGTTGCCCAAAGGTTAAAGGTACAACAACAGCCCAAAACGAAGGGCCTGCTGCCCAAAAACAAAAACAAAAACAACAAAAAACCAAAATGTCGATTACGAAAAAAATTTGGATACCGAGTGGGTACCACGTGATCGAGCCCACGTGGTACCCGAACATTGCATCTGGGCCGTTTAAAAGTGTATTGGACGGCCGAGATCGAAACCCTCTCTCTCCTCCCCTCTCTCCTGTTTCTCTCTCCGTAATCCGAACCGTCCAAAACCAAAATGGACGGCCCAGATTGCGCTACCCGGCACTGAAAAATTTCTCGTCGATTACAGATGACAAGAGAGAGAGAGACAAAGAACTGGGTAGAAGGGGGACCGCCACCACGGCCGGCCTCCCCCCACTGTCGACCGCCACAATATGCGGTTACCTCCGGCGACCACCACCACTAGCGGGTTTTCAACCGAGCAACACCGTCGGAGTTCGAGAAGGACATTGCCGGAAGTAGAAGCATCTTCTTCGTCGGTGTGGTACGTGATGGTTGTGGTGGTCGTCGCAGGCGGTGGAGGTCTTCGTCAAGGTGGTGGTGGTCTTCGTCATCGTCCTCTGTATGAATCGGGAGGGGAAAAGCGCGTTCATCAGATTTGGGAATTTGGGCTTTTTTTTTTTCCCTTTTGGTCAACAGGCCCAAAACTACATCCTTTTGAGCTGTTATAAACCTGTGTTGTAAACCTTTGTAAGGGTAGCATTCCTCATTTGTAAAACCCCATTAATTACTGCAGTCCTTTGCCATTCTTGTGTATAGAGAGAGAGTCAGAGAGGAAGAGAGAGAGAGAGAAAGAAGGGGTTGTTTACAGCTTTGACAAAGAGTAGGGTGTGAGGATAGCTTTGAAAAATGTGGCGTGCTATCTCTTCTATCAGACTTCTCAAAACCAATGCAACAGCTGGTAGGTCAGGAATGGGGGCTATGATCAACATGAGGAAGACACAAGAAGGTAATAAAGTAAACAGTGATTCCTGATCAAAAACAAAAGTAAAACGGTGATTTGATTTGTGAGCTTCTATGTGTTTATATATGTATCTACTGTTTCTCTATCTTTCTAGCATTTCATCTTTCTTGATTTCCTAAATGGAAAGCTCTCTAATCTTTCCTTCGAGTTCGATTTTTTATTTTATAGAAGAATTGTAACAAAAAGAAGAGCGTCAGCTCCAAAAATGCATTTTTGCATTTCACAATTTCACTTTTTTGACTCATATCTTTTTTTTTCCCAACATTTCCAGAGGAATAGCCTTGTTCGTTTCCCTGTTTAGTTTTAGTTTTAGTTTTGATGCTATCATCATTTACCTCATTTCTCTCTATATCTCTCTCCACTCATTACACCTGTTGACATCATCAAAACTAAACTAAACTATCTAACCAAACACAGCCATTAAGATTTTGTTGAAAGATGCAACGTACATCAAATATTCTCTCTTCAGATTCATTAAATGGTCCGCAGACTTCAAATCAGGGCTGAACCTTCAATAGTTCCTATGTGGATACTAAATCTTGACTCTGCAATCACGCTGATGCCTCTCCAGTTGCTGCCTTTACCAATATTGGAACAATTAATGCCTGTATAACATAAACGATCAAGGGGTTTTACTTTCTGTTATCCGAAGGCAATGGAACAATCATTGTTCGGGATGTTGGTATCTTTTGCACCAATAGCATTGTTCGGAGCTACTCTCGAGTTCTGCATCCTGAGAATACTCACCGTGTTTCTAAGGTTTTGGAAGACGTCAAAAGTGGGACAGTGCAGCTCTTTTCTGTTAGTGCAAAAATTGTGTAATCGATGGAAGTGGATAAATATAGAGAAATCATTGGTTGCTTCAAGGTGCGTTACAATGTTGCTTTCCTTAAGACGATATTCGCCCCCACCAATTCAAGTGAATTTCGTGTGCACCGGGTTATCGGCGAATTCGACTCCAAGATACAATGAAGCTCAGTCCCGATTGATTGTTTGTCCAACTGCGTCATGCATAGACGAAGAAGAACGAGAATACCTTTGGATTTTGCGAGCCACCAATAATGAATAAAGGGAGAGAGTTCTAGTGAGGGAGAGTGATTGATTGCGTTTTCATCCATACGTTTTGAGTGAATCCCTAGCCTATATATAGGCATAGATGTGACCGTTGGCCAATGGTCACATCTATTCGTTTAAATCCAATAATCATGTCTATTCAATTCACCCTAACAGTCGTACCTTTTGGTGTGATTATGTCTATTCATTTAAACCGAATAGACACATCTCTTGCCCTTAATCCAATAGTTGCATCTATTCATTTAACTTGAATAGACACACCTATTAGATTAAGACCGTTCACCAATTACAACATTTAATATTCATTAAATATTTTGGAAATGTTCCAACAATCCCCCACCATTTTCAAAATATTGAAAATAAATCTTGGTTAAATTCCAACAATCCCCCACCATTTTCAAGATATTGAAAATAAATATTGGATTGACTCGGAAAATTTGTGCATAAATGAAGGTATCTCACGATTTTAACCATCACCTAGTGAAACATATCAAAGTTAGTCGGAACGCATGGTAGACTTGTCTTTTAACTATCGATCCTATAATGACCAACCGGACATGTTTCACGCACAAATTTTCTTCTCCTTAGGTAATTCATATAAGCCGGCCCGTGGATCGGCCTTGGGTCTTCATCTTGTTTTCATGAGGGCTCTAAAGTCAAAGCCCCCGAGACCTATAGGAAGCAGCACCACCTCCACACTCACATAGGTAAGATTTTATCAGTGTCCCTGTAATGAAAACACTAAAAACCTATTAAGAGCTAAGTAGCTCAGCCTCATGTTTTTCTACATTACAGGTACCAAGCACTAGTACCTTGGGATGTATAAAAATTCATTAAGTGCTTGCAATCACGACATATGGTGTACTTTGCTCATTGAACTCAAGACTTGAAGCATGTAACAAGCGGTGAGTCGAGTTTTCACCAGGAGTGATCAAAATAAAATGGGCTAAGTCACATCCTTATTGATGTTTACCACATCATAACCCTTGCAAGAATTTATCATTGCCGCGAGGGCAATATTTTCCATAGTTGTAAACTTTCATAGTTTATAATGTGATTTTCATGTCCAGACTATCATCACAATCATAACTACCAACACTCTCTCATAAATAATTTATTGAGAAATAACCGTGACGAAATACCACGTCACCCCATCTCAATATAAAAAACCTCACTTTAATTCAAGAGAGAAACCCCCACAAAGAGTCAACTTACTCTTTATCCATGGCTCCAATGCTTAATATATTCAGGCGCCTTTGTATCCATTAAAACTTGTGGATACCAATTACAAGCATATAAACCAATCCTCAAACTTGTGGGACGTAGTTGTATAGAACAGCTACATAAACAAAATAGTAGGAACTAGCCATTCCAACCATTTCTTATTTCCTCCAATGAAACTACATTTCATTTATTTCACACTACTAGATTTAGCCTCCAATGGTTACACCATTTAGATTAAATCCAAGAGCCACACCGTTACACCCACTGGTTAAACCCTTAACCTCCACACGTATAAGTCAACATGAATATACAAAAGGTGTCTTACGGTTAAAGCGTCTTTCCATGTAAAAAGAATTCATTCATTCGAAGAATTTTCAACATTCACCATTTTGTTTACATAATTGAAAGAACTTGCATATAAAATTAACAAACATATAATGGTATGGATAGTTTTAAAAATGGTTTCCAAATCAAGACACCCAACAACATCATATCTGAACAAAGCAAAACATTCGGTATAAATTAAAAAAAAAACCCACCTATTCGGTTAATTACCAACCCCGTGTCTCACAGTACTATAACCTTGTACTTATCCCAACACGATTATCTGATTGGTGGTCATGACTGTCATACACCACTCATTAAGAGCCATATAACACATTTCCGTGTCATATAAATATTACCATACGACCATGACACAAGTACCAAGTCGGGTGTTATTAGCGACATACATATAAATCTTTGTTATAAAAAGTAAAAATATATATCTGAAACTATACATGGTAATCAGGTTCCATCAATAAAATTATGTCTCCATACTTATAAAAGAAACATTGTATAGAAGTAACAGTTGCATAAAAATAAGTAAATTGTCCATAACCGAACTTGAAAAGGAGATGCTCTACATATATAGAATAAAGAAAACAGTTATTGGCCGGTACTAATTAACCTATACTTCAAGATGTTCAAAACCGTTTGGATAGGGGCTTAATTAGAAAGAAGGACACCAAGTAACTTTGGGGACACCGGTCAAAACACAGGTTATGACATGAACTAAATTTCCCAACTTGTTCATCTTGTGCCAATAACATGGAAGTACTTAATTCAACAATTATTAATTAAAGAACTACAAAACAGTTGTAGACAAACATGCCATATTATATAGATAGGTCAAACTAGGACATCCTTGTATAAAGGTGTAATGTATGGGGAAAAATGCAACCCATTAACTCCAAGCGGTGCCAAGGATCTTTACGTACCGATATATCTCAAGCGGTGCCAACGAATGAACGAGCAACAAAAGTTTAAACAGTTACACTAAATCCTAAAGCCCCATAAACAATATCACATAATTGGAATTGACAAAGATTATATGGCTTTAGAATATTGGATGTTCATCACACTACAATCAGGAAATAATAATACAAAACAACTGAAAACATGAACACTAAAATCATGAACACAATTAATAAAAGATTTCGTATCAACCACACTGCAATAGGCCCCCTCACAATTAAAACAACTATTTTTGTAGTAAAAATAAAACTTAAAGCACAATAGCCATTGTGACCAAACAATGGGTTGTCCCTACCCATCTCCTGGTTATTAGTAGAACGAGAATAATGATATCTAATGTCTTCTCTCACAATCCTTCGTAAATATGCAAATCAACCTTATTAACATATCATACCTATGCAAAACTTGAATATTTCATCTTTTTAAATACCATGGACATATAAGAGAATTTAGAGCATACCTTACTCCATGAGAATAAATAATGTGAGCGGAGGCAACTTACTGAAAATCACATCACCATAAGTTGATTAGATGACCATTTTCTTTAGAAATCTCCAACCCAATCCATCAACCGTTTTCTTTCCTAACCGACGTCATCGATATCTAACGGTACTACTGGTGATTCTCAGACTTTGACTCCTCCCAAGCAGTGCCATTAGAACCAAAGTTGTTTATCATTAACCGAATAAAACAAGTAATGCCAATTACACTCGCTAATAAAATTTCTAAACGCCGCCTTGATTGAAAAAAAAACTGCCACAGCCAACCAATTAAAATTCCATCCGCTTCCAAATACCGAAGTATCAATATCGGAATATCGTCTTAAGATTGTTAGTGCAAAAATTGCATAATCGATGGAAGTGGATAAATATAGAGAAAGCATTGGTTGCTTCAAGACGCGTTACAATGTCGCTTTCCTTAACACGATATTCGCCCCCACCAATTCGGGTGAATTTGGTGTGCACCGGGTTACCGGCGAATTCGACTCCAAGATACAATGAAGCCCAGTCCCGATTGATTGTTTGTCCAACTGCGTCATGCACAGACGAAGAAGAACGAGAATACCTTCGGATTTTGCGAGCCACCAATAATGAATAAAGGGAGAGAGTTCTAGTGAGGGAGAGTGATTGATTGCGTTTTTATCCATACGTTGTGAGTGAATCCCTAGCCTATATATAGGCATAGATGTGACCGTTGGCCAATGGTCACATCTATTCATTTAAATCCAATAATCATGTCTATTCAATTCACCCTAACAGTCGTACCTTTTGGTTTGATTATGTCTATTCATTTAAATCGAATAGACACATTCCTTGCACTTAATCCAATAGTTGCATCTATTCATTTAACTTGAATAGACACACCTATTGGATTAAGACCGTTCACCAATATTACAACATTAAATAATCATTAAATATTTGGAAATGTTCCAACATTTTCTTACTTCAGTAAGTTTGTTTTTTTTTTTTGCCACCTATATTTTTTATTTGTCTCTCTATTATGCTTAAGTATTTCTCATACTGACATACATTGTTTTTCTGAGCAAACCACAGTTTGGTTATTGGTTGCTTGGTCTCTCCATTGGATATCTTGTGAATCAGCTTGGTTGCAACATGGCCCACGAGCTTGCGAAGTAATGTATCTTTCGCGATCTCAATGGCGATAAGGAGTGGAAGTGGCTATTGGTGGAAATGAGAGCATCTTTTTTCAAAGACCAATCAAGGGTGCGTTCAAAACTTGTAGTTGTGGATGTCATTCCAGATCTGGCTCTTGTCCAACTAGAGGACCCCAAGGTAAATTTGGGTTTAAAGCTTAAAGTAGCTACATTCTGTAGTGGGCCTTTGTTGGCCGGTGAGCAAGTCTATATGATCTGTCATCCCAATGGACTTGCTCACTGCATTCGTTCCAAACTGTTTTCACGTTACCGACCAAAAATGATTTTAATTAAGGAACACTTGATTCAATCACGCTGCCTCCTTTTGAAAAGTATCCCCTAACATTTCAATTCATGGAAATTGATATGATTGCGGCTCCGATAACTTCGGAGGCCCTCTTGTTACTGCCAAGGGTAGACAGTGGAATCGAAGTCGCTGGATTAGACGAGATACACAGTTCGCAAGGGGCAATATCGGCCATTACTTTCCCAATTGATCCCAACTTAATCTGTTTGCTTAACCTTTTAAGAAATATAAAAAGGATACTCACAGCATTTTTCTACATGAGTGGGGAAAAGTGGATGGTGAAAAAGTCCGTAGATGGTAGCATTTAGTATTTAGTGTTTTTGTTGGCATTTTCATTTGTAATCCCGAAACAAGATTATTATGATACTGCCCCTTGCGAACTATTTCAGGGTTACAAATACCAATAAAAACACCAAATGCTACATCTATGGACTTTCTCACCATCCCCTTTTCCCCACTCATGTGGAAAAACAGTCAGTATCTTTTTTGTTTCTTAAAAAAGTTAAGTAAACGAATTAAGTTGGGATAAATTGGGACGGCAATGACTGATACTGCCGCTTGCGAACTGTGTATCTCCTCTAATCCAGCGACTATGATGCCACTGTACTACCCTTCAGTAGTAACAAGAGGGCCTCCAGAGTTACCCATAGCCACAACCACACCAATTTCCATGAATTGAAATGTTAGGAAATACTTTTCAAAAGGGAGCAGCATGATTGAATCAAGTGTTCCTTGATTAAAATCATTTTTTGGCCGATAACATGAAAACATTCCGAAACGAATGCAATGAGCAAGATCATTCGGATGACCGATCATATAGACTTGCTCACCGGGCAGCAAAGGTTGCCTGCAAAATGTAGCTACTTTGAACCCAAATTTAACTTAGGGTGCTCCAGTTGCACAAGAGCCAGATCTGGAATGACATCCACGCTACAACTTTTGAACGCACACTTGGTTGGTCTTTGAAAAATGACAATCTCACTCCCGCAAGTAGCCATTTCCACTCCTTATGGAAGATCCATTGCTTTGCAAGCCCGTAGGCACATGTTGCGACCAAGCCCGTGTGATTCATAAGATATCTAGTGGAGAGACTTGCTGTCAATAACCAAATTGTTGTGTGCTGAAAAATCAAAAAAACAATGTCATGTCAGTACCCGAAATAATTCAAGCATAATGGGGAGATAAATAAAAAAATAAGCAAAAAAAAAAAAAGCTTACTGAAGTCAGAAAAATAGCACATGTCTGAATAATCTTGTATTTCCTTTCCAAAAGAATAATCTTGTGATCTTATAAATGAATAATCTTGTAATTCTATAAAAATGTCGTCAGTTACCAAAATTTTAAAGGTCCATCGTAGATGAACATAAAAGAACCGAGTGAGCTACTTGGGTCATTCTTCGTGGTTTGGGCGAGAAATTTTGGCTGATCAAACTTTATCATGGTGTGTGATCGATTAGCTAGCAACCTTTTCACATGTATTCTTTTCTCAATTCTCAAGTACGTCACATATGAACTCTTTTCAATCTATCATCGTTCAATTTTCATTTTTCTTTTTAGTTGTCATCAGTGGCAGTTATTAAAACAAATTAAATGAGAGCGCGTGTGAGGGCAATTTACAAGGAAATATCATTCCGATCTTTGATCATTCCAATCTTCTTCCTAGTTGTCTGGGGTCTGATAGAAGGCAACCACAAAATCGATTTCCTGGCTCTGATGGTAACAAGATCGGAGTTGGGTCATCAAATTAAGGGTAGAGGAAACGGCTTGCTCGCAGCTAGGGTTTCTTCCCCTCTTTAACCGGTAGACTTAATGGTTGGAGAAGGAACAGCTTATGAAACTAACAATCTGGACCCAGTTTTATAATGTCCCTCTAGAAATGTGGACTGAACAGGGACAGGAAATGGAACCGAGTTTCGACAGCCTCACCAAATTATCCTCCCTAACTGAAAGTAGTAGAAAACAGTGAAATCTGAAATCTGATGAAAAACGACTTGGCTAATTTCTCTAGAGTTGTGCGGACTGCCCAGAAATGGTGGTGCAAAATGAAATCCAAACTCATAATACTTTCATGTGGTAAAAATGGAAAACAAATTTCGCAGTACCAAAAAAGACTGCTTGGCCTCTCAACCATCCATGAATGCCAAATCGTGTACACTTCGATTTAAGCAAAGCATATGGTATGCCAATGAAAGGAAATGAAAAATTCAGAACACAGGATTTAAACCCATATCTTGCTTGATGCCGTTGTTTTCTTCTTTTGAGAATTGTTGGCACCATCAATATTTTCTTTCTCCGAACAAGTAGTGATATTATGTCCAACTTTCTTACGTAGTCCGCAACTACTTTTTAGCTTCTGTGCAATTTCTCTTCGGCATTTCATTCCCTTGTCTTTGGACAGCCTTTGGTTTTAGAAATTGGAGGACAATGAACATCATCAATCAAGTTATCCACTAAAATTTCATTTGACATTTGCGACCCTTCCTCACTTTAGAATGTATCACGACACCATGAATGTTAAGTCTAACATCCGATATGCAAATAAACTTTCGGTCTTAATATAAACTCTCTGCAGTTAATTCCTGAGGGATTGAGCATCGTGCACGTAAGAGCGCATCAATGCATCGTTCAAACTCTCAACATTTATGTTTCAATAATGTATAGTGATCAGAGAGCAAGTATAGTTATCCAAAAAAGAAATTTATTCAACATTTTGATTAAAAGAAAAATTTAGACGTACTATGGTACTCAGTTTTCTGTAACACTAATGATCGAGTGATCAAGTTTGTAAGTTGGCTCAAAATTTAATCTATCAAGTCAATGTAATAAGTTGGTATCCAATATTCAGAATTACTTGAATGCGACTTTTTTCATAATTACTTGAATTAACGCAGCCATGACTCAGGATCTCAAAATAATGGCTTCTTAAATTATAAATTAATAAAGCACATGAATTTTGTCTCATAGGAACTAGCTTGATAATGTCGAAACTGCCCCTATAAGGTTATAAATGGGTTACGGATGGCAATGGGTCGGTTCGGTTTGGGTATTGCCATATCCGAACCCATTACCAGAAACTGGATGGGTACCCAAAACCGAACCGAAACCCGAACGGGTAAGGGAAATTGAAACCATAACTGAACCAATCGGGGATCGGTTCGGTTCGGGTACTCCCCGTTAAATTAGAAAACAAGATAAAACGAAATAATTATTAATGAAATTCAAATATGAAAAGTTAAACTGGAAATGCCATAGATCTGTCAATTAAAAAGGTATGCAGATATGTATCTAGGTATTTTAAATGCAAAACTAATATACATCTAAGTAGAAATTCAATGAATTGAAGGTATACACATGCTAAACTTCTACATATGAAGGGTAATTTTATAATTACACATATCTGGTTCAGTTCGGGGAACGGTTCAGTTATTAGCTCAAACCAGAACTGAACCTATTTGGTTATCTCACATCCCATACCATACCCGCACCCACGGGGAATATTTCGATTATGGTTCGGAAAAAAAAACCGGTTATGGTTCGGGTACCCATCGGTCCGGTTGAGATTGCCATCCCAAAATGGGTTTGATACCTTATACAGATACAATAAGGGTAATGTTGTCTTCCTGACGCCTTGGATCCTGGAGTGGTACCAGGGGACAACATTAAAATGCCAAAATAATGGTCACGACATGATTTATTAAATAGGATTTATTCGAGGCCATTGAATGATCTTATAAATGAATAATCTTGTAATCCTATAAAAATGTCGTCAGTTACCAAAATTCTAAAGGAATCCATCGTAGATGAACATAAAAGAACCGAAGAAAGTGAGTAACTGGGGTCATTTTTCGTGAACTTCTTCCTAGTTGTCTGGGGTCTGATAGAAGTCAACTACGAAATCGATTTCCTGGCTTGGATGGTAACAAGATAGGAGTCGGGTCATCAAATTAGGGGTAGAGGAAATGGCTTGCTTGCAACTAGGGTTTCTTCCGCTCTTTAACCGGCAGATTTAAATATTTAATGGTTGGAGAAGGAACAGCTTATGAAACTAACAATCTGGACCCAGTTTTATAATGCCCCTCTTGAAATGTGGACTGAACAGGGACAGGAAATGGAACCGAGTTGCGACAGCCTCACCAAATTATCCTCCCTAACTGAAACTAGAAAACAGTCAAATATGCAATCGGATGAAAAACGACTTGGCGAATTTCTCTAGAGTTGCACGGACTGCCCAGAAATGGTGGTGGAAAATGAAATCCAAACTCATACTTTCATGTGGTAAAAACGGAAAACAAATATCGCAGTACCAAAAAAGACTGCTTGGCCTCTCAACCATCCATGAATGCCAAATCGTGTACTTCGATTTAAGCAAAGCATATGGTATGCCAATGAAAGGAAATGAAAATTTCAGAACAATATCTAGAACCCCAATCAGGACAAGAGCCCATCACACTACCAAATTGAATCTCAAATGCAACGCTGGCAAGGCATTTCCGATGTAATTCCACATGAAAAGCTTAGTTTCGGCTAAGCATTTTTCTCGTACAGTATTTGTGCAGTAGAATCGGATTAAACATAACAGGCAAAGAAGAGAAACAACGAATCATAATCCTAAGAAACTGAATCTCTACTAAAGATAATATAGGACACACATAGAAGATTACCAATATCAATTCATGGAAATCGGCCAAATCCCACCTTGGAAACTTCTGCAGAACATAGTTTAAAGGGCTATTGAGAGAGATTTTGAGTTTAATCGAGGTGTTCAAACACCCTCGAAACTTCATAGCTTTTCTTTTTCCCAGTCTATCTTTTTCTCCATCATATCAGATGTTTATTACACCAAAGGAATGGTGAACGGACGTGCAAGAGTTGAACCGATCATATCACCACCAAGACCACCAGTTTCATTTGTTTGCATGTTGTCAGCTCTGGGACTGCTCTTCCCCGAACTACTATTCGAAAGCGAAACGAATGTTGTCTTATGCAATACCCCCGTAGGAGAAGATCCCATTTGAGGGCTGCCATTGAGTACACCAGTTTTTCGGTTCAAAACCTCTCCTAATGGTCCCCCCATTGCACTTCCCCAAGACACAGGTATCCAGTTTGTCTGCTTTTCAGTAGATTCATTAAGGCTTCTATTCACCGTCAAACCCATATGGATCGGGTCAAGCTCATAAGATAGTCTAAGTGGTGAAGGGGTGATTTTCTCTTGAGGTGAAGACGATGAGGTCGATGAGAAATCTGTGGTGGCCATAGGAATCGACATTGAGAGTTGGGTCCAGTCAGATTTCAGTTCTTCAGGCCAGGCCATGGTGGCACAATTGGATTGATCCTTAGGCCAGTCATCCGTGAAATGACGAAGTGAATGTTGGCTTTGGGATTTATGGTCGTTGAAGTCAAGGATAGAGTTATAGTGTCTCGGATTCACGAAGGAGCTCTCTTGTGAAGGATTGAGAAGGGAATCAGAAGAGACGAGTCCAAAGCCCAAGGATTCTTCATTTGTGATGTGTTGCTTTGGAATGGACACCGGGTACTCTTTAGACTTCAGGTTGGTCGTAGAAGAAGGCATAGAGAGGCCTTTAGGATCTTGCATTCTGCTGCATACATTCTCGTCTGTTAGTAAAATACATGAGAAATAGCATGAAAACAAAAGTGGCTGTGGTCCCTTCCCCTTCCCCACATGGGGAAGGGAAAGTAAAAGATCAAATGTCAGGAGTAGCAAACGAGAGATGCAAAAACCCCTAATAATTTATACGTACAGGACTTAATCCTGAGACACAGGACAAGGTATGCAAAATGCTCAAAGGGTTCCTCCAAAAGCAATTTCAACTCTGCATTACTAAGACTACCAATGGGGTCTACTCTTGAGTAGAACATATGCTGTATGCACTTTCATTCAGTTTGAAACAATAATAATTTCTGTCACTAGAACACGCAAATACTCTCGTAAGTTTTGGAATGCATGGTATGATTTCAATTCCGAAAGGGTGATTTTGTGATCCAAAAGACCCCTAAAAAATTTCTAGTTATCATACTAAGTTTTGTTGTGAGAGACCAATCAAATGTAAAAAGCAAGAAAGACCAATCAAATGTAAAAAGCAAGAAAGACCAATCAAATGTAAAAAGCAAGAAAGACCAATCAAATGTAAAAAGCAAGAAAGACCAATCAAATGTAAAAAGCAAGAAATTTAGAAAAATGGAGCTTTAACGAGAGAAAATGGAGGAAAAAATAGTCACAACAAAGCTAGAAATGTGTTTTCCATGAATAAATTGAAAACTAAAACTTCTATGGATTTTAAGGTGCTACATAAAAATGTACAGATATCGAGCTAAAAAGTACTTTAGGATACGAGACATTGGTAACACCGGTTTTTATCCTTAGAGATTCAAAATACAATGCATAGTAAACTAATAAAGAAGATTGTATCAGAAAATAAAAAATTATCCTTTACCTGTTGACTAGCACATCTGCAGAAGGTTTGTCAGCACCAGAATGTATGCCCTTGAATTGGTGTTGCATGATATTGATGCTATTAGATGTTGAAGTGGAACAAGAAATCGGTGCCACCTTTGGAGAGGATCCAGAGACAGCTTGGCCAGTTTGGCCTTCCACAGGCTTTCTTGAACGATGGCGGTTCCTGTTTAGGTGCCTTTCACAGTACTTCTGGTCGGCAACAGTATCTCTTGAACATCGCCATTTCTTTCCATCCGTTCGGCGACACCTCCCAGGTTCAGGATCAGTGTTGCCGGAGAAACCTAGATGGAAAGAACCCCATCCCACTGCATTGACCAGAAAGAGAATGAAACTAACAGAAACTAGCTAAATGGAGGAAAGTGAATTCGACATCAAACGAGTAGACTATATCAGAAGCCCATAATTGGCTAATTTGAAGTCATGACAAGTCCTATGGCTTGACTTCATGAATAAGCCATGAGGTTCTTAAAGTTGAACAACAAATTATAAGTCAGTAATGATATACACGTATACCAAAAGATATGTGAAAATTTTAGAACATATATTGGTCTAATCATGTCATACCAAAAAGACCCATAATGGCGGCTGCCAGCCTCGTATTTCACGTTTAAAATTCCAGCTGCCACAACATTCTAGTTGAGTGATGTAGGACAAGATATTAAGGGCTGTCACTTATGGAAACATTATTTTGGTAACTTCTTTTTATTTAAAATTATTAGGAGATCTTATTTGTGCCGCCTGTTTTGCACGTTCCTAATTTAGTTTTGCTAAAACTTGATATTATTTCCTTTTTCTAATAGTCGTGGTTTCCAAGTAATTTCCTTTTTTATTAGGACTCCTACTAGTATAAATAGGGGTGTAAGCCTAAGGGCAAAATAACTTTTATTCAATAAACAATTTTTCATCTCTCTTCTTGTGGATTCAAGAATACTCGTGGATTCAAGAGCGTATCTCGTTTGGATTAGTACGCTAACTAATTTCTCATGAATTATGCTACATCATTGAGGATTTTGTATATGTACAAGATTAGCATTAAATTCTAGTTAGAAATTTGAATGCCTGAATGACAACCCCTCATTCACTTCCATCAAAAACAGCCACGCCAATACAAGCAAACACAGTCAGCCAGTCTGACAGATTTCAGCATATCAAATCAATTTAAACAATACTTTTATGGTGTTAGGATTTCACTGAAGGGGAGATGCTTACATGAGCTGGAGGGATAGGATCCGGATAACAACCCTGATGACCCAAATGGGTTAAGGGAAATTTTGAGGGGTATGAGTAAATTAGATGGAACAGGTACATTTGCTAGCATGTATTTGTAGATCAAGGCCTGGTGCTCAAGCTCAACCCACTGGGATGGAGTAAATGGCCCCCTTGCCCCCAGAAGAGGGGCACGCATGCCTCCATTACCAGAACCTGAAATATGAAAATGAAAACGAAAATAAGTATTGAAATTTATGAAGTAGAATAAGTGGTGACAAAGAATGTAACTTGTAAGTAGTGCAAAACCCATGGTACCAAATTCTAGAAACTAGGTCTGCAGATCAGCCTGGTTGAGGCAAGTAATAAGCTGTGCACAAGGACGGATGCAAGATTTTAACATTTGGTGGGCAAACATTATTTTCGTTCTCCCATATAAAAGGTGAAGTTGATTTTCTGCCAATACCTCTTACATAAAAGGTATCAAAAAAAGTTCGTAGATATTTCCGATCAATCTATAACTTTAGAGTTTAGACTAGACAATTCTCTGCATCACTCCATTCCAAAAGGTAAAAAAATTGAACCTTGTGCTAAATTTTTTTGCACGTGCATGCAATCTTAGGAAGACGATTATTGAATTTTTTAAATAGTTCTAGGATGTGGGCGGGTGTTGGATTTTTTATAAAAATTTGGGGCAGGTGAACTCATAATTTTGACATTTTTCAGAAAAACTACTATGATTCTAAAGAAAATTTGAAACTTGACTAGGTCGGTCACCCAGACTCATCCACATCTCGGTCTGTTCTTGGTTGTACGAGTTAGGTTTGATAACTCAAACAAGCTTCAAGAATGTTTTCTAACTTAGGTATATTAATTGAGTTGATCTGCAATGAGCTTTATTCTAGCCGATCACGAGTCAATCGGGTATCTTGATTCTATATAGACAACATAAGCTAAGGAAGCCAAACAGTATGTTATTCGTGCTTGGTAAAATAACTATAGGAAGTTAAAAATGAGTCCTGTGTTAATACATTCATGTAAGCCAAATAGGAGCCAATTTCAAGTAGCCTAGTTGATTTAACCTCCTACTAGAATTGGGTTCAACAGATAAGAAAGAAATAACACCTTAGCACCCAAAGAAAAGCAAAGTCAGAGATGATTAGACAGCACCATTTAAGACACCAACAAAATCATTTCTTCTTTTGGCTTTGAAAGCAAGAGAAGATAGATGGGAAAGGTAGAGGATTGAAAGCTACTCAAAAATCCCTTTGATGTCCTCCTTACCCTATTGGTTCACTTCAATCTGGTTCTGCTATAACGCAAATCTCTAAACCATAACATAACATATCAAGTTCTCCAAGAAAAAAAATTTACACGAAGCAAAAACTGTAATAGGAAAAATTCGACTTTATTTCTTGGCAAGACTTGATTTCATTTCCATTTTATTGGCCGCAAACTGTGAAATCAATATCAAAATGTAACTTCATTAGATGGCCACTCAAAGACCTATCCATGCCCCACAAAGAAGTCAAGCCATAGGACTTGTCAACAAACCCATTTCAGCAAAATACAGCTACCCAAATCAGATGCATTCACAATGGACTCACTCAAACTCTACTAATCAAGATCACCATCTAACCAAAACGGCAAAACCATATGCTACTTTGTCATAATATGGTAATTAGAAGAATCTAAATAAAACCCATATGCTAACATATGCTAATTTGGCATAATTAGCTACAATTAAAAGAAGCTAAACAAAACCCATATACTAATTTGGTTATATTTCTGCTTTGGGAAAGAAAAAAAATACCTCCATTTCTAGTGTAAGCACAAGGTGTGTGCTGAAAATACTGAGAGTCTGAGTTTTGAGTGTTCCTTTCAGCAAATCCACCATTTTTATTGAGTAAAGGAGATTCTGATTTGGGGGAAGAGAAGCTGATCATGTTCTGATGTTGTTCTTGGCCACTGTTAGATCTCATCAGCAGAGAAGTTCCAAACACAGTTTTCGGGGATTCAGAATCAACAGTTCGGCCCACTTTGGAGGCCCTCCAGTATTCATCTTGACCCGACCCAGATCCGCATTGCTTGAGAAACCCAGATCCATTAATCTTTTGCTTGGTGGTCTCTGAGTCTGAAACAGGTTGAGAAGAAGACCTGTTATCTGGACCCACAAAACCCTCCAAACCCACATCCCTATAATCCATCATTTGATCCTACAGGAATCTACAAAACTTCCCAAAGCATGACCTCGAGTGGGTGCTTGTGTGTGTGTGTGTGTGTGAGAGAGAGAGAGAGAAAGAGAGAGGCAGGTTAAAAGAGAGAGAGATTTCAGAAGAACAACATAAAGTAGGAGGGAGAGAAGGAAGGACAGAGTTGAAACTAGGAGCATCCGGACAAAACAGTAACTAAAGACCAACACTTCCGACAAGGCTGCCCTCCAAGATTTGTACTCAGTACTTTGTTTGGCGAAAGGATTATGATTTTTTGATCATCTAGAGTTTCGTACTACCTTCGTCCCATATTATTGGCTTTTTTTCTTTATTGGATGTATGAAAAAATTGTCTATAATTTTTATACGTATTTAGTATGAATTTTGTTTGATAAATTTTAATTAATTTTATTAAACAAAGTTATTGAAATGACAAAAAATATCATAGATTATGAGATAGAAATAATTTTTTGAGACGTTCAAAAAGGTAAAGAGGCCCAATAATATAGGACGGAGGGAGTAGTAGTACTCCCTCCGTCCCTTTTTAAGTGATCCAGTTTGACAATCACGCAGTTTTAGGAGTCAACATAATTGCACCTACAAAATGTTACTTTCCATATATACCCCCAAAGTAAATGCAAAGGTGTCTTGTCATTATGCCCATAACATCAAATCAAAGAAAGGGTAAAAGGGAAATTGTACTAGGTTTCACTCATTACCTTTTCAAATGGATCACTTATTTAGGGACATCCCAAAATGGAATACGGATCATTTAAAAAGGGACGGAGGGAGTACTATTATACTACTAATGTGATTTAGGAGAAATTTTTGGGTGCCGAGCGGGCACTACGTGGTCGTGCCCTAGCAGCCATCTTGGCGAACAGTCTGGATTTAAAAGAGAAAAAGAGGTGAGAGAGGGATTAAAATCTGGACCTTCTAAAAGTATTTTGGTCAGTCGGATTGAGTGCTCGGGAATGGACACGGACACGTTGTGCCCGTTCGACACCCTTTTTTTTTCTTGTTTTACGCCCATCATTCTTAAACTATTTTGTCTTATATTTTTTTTTTAATTTTTGTTTTAATTTTCATTGTAATTTTATGAATTAATCATACGTGAAAAAAATTAGAAAAGTATAAAAACATGGAATAAAATTGTATAAATTTCGTACAATACGACACGTTAGAGAAAAAAAAAAAAAAAAAAAAACAGGCCAGTACTTTGTATTTTTTTGTCTTTATTTCTTTTTCTGGTCATGACCTTATTACTGGATTATTTTTTAGAAAACATTATTCTTTCATGAATATTTATTAGTTTTGCACAAAATTTTTGTTCGAGGAATCCAAAAGGTTAAATTATGACCAGAAACTTTAAAATAATTCGCTAAAGACAAAGATAATTCAAAAATTATGTTTGTTTTAGAATTATTTTTGTCATGATAATTCAAAAATTATGTTTGTTTTAGAATTATTTTTGTCATTAATCATTGCCTAAAGTTTTCTTTCTATCATTTTTAATTTTAGATTCGTCAATAATCCATAACAATTAGATGCAAAAATAAAAAAATCTCAGAAGTGATTAAAAATAGGAAAAAATAATCCGACAATAAAATAGGCCAAAACCTTTAGTTTAATTATGTGATTTATCTAATGCATAAATAGGTAATAGTAGTACTAACACGTTTATATATGTGAAATTAATAAATGAAAATGCAATATCAAAATACTAGCAAATAGCAATATGTTTTTATCAAAATATTATAGCTAAATATGCGCAGGATCACCAAAAAAAAAATGTCCAACCTAAGGGCTTGCTTGATAACACAGATTCAGCACTTAAAACTAAATCAATTCAGTAATAAGTGATTAAATAGGTTTGATAACCACATTTTATATTACTTAACAGATTAAGTGTCACTTAAAATGTAGGCTAAAAAGTTGATAAAAATTAAGTAGCTTTGAGCTACTTTATTCTGGCTGAATTCTAATGTACTTACAATCAACCATCACACCGCCGCCGCCACTACTACCAGCACCACTGCCACACCACCACCACCACCACTATTGTCATGCCACTGCCATCACTCCACCACCGCTCTCACTCTACCACCACCACCAGCACTCCAACGTGCCCACCACTACCATTACCACGACACAACCATCACATTACCACCACTACACCACCACCATTGCACCACAATTACTCCACTGCCACCACAACTCACCATCATTCCACTACCACCATTAGTCCACTGCAACCGTTACAACCCCCCCCCCCCCCCCCCCCCCCCCATTTTTTTAATTCAGTGCTTAATATATTTTATCAAACAGCTTTTCAGCTTAGAAAATTCAGGATTCAGTACTTAATTTTTCAACTTTCAGTTTTATCAAACAACCCCTAAATTATGGGTTTAAAAATAGTAAAAACCGAAAAACACCTCTCTCTCTCTCTCTCTCTCTCTCTCTCTCTCTCTCTCTCTCTCTCTCTCTCTCTCTCTCTCTCTCTCTCTCTCTCTCTCTCAATCACCCTAAAACTTTTCAACTTCAAAGCACCGTTTGTGGGGGGCGGCGCCGGCTACCTGCTCTCTTCTCTATTACTCTCTTTCCCTCTTCTCTATTACTCTCATTCCCTCTTCTCATTTCTTCTCTTTTTTTGGGTTGTAGGTACCCCAAATTAGGCCCCAGGATTCTCGAACCACGGCCTAAACGGCCTCCCCAATGATGAAAATAAGGTCAAAATGCCTTGCTAAATGCCTGAACAATGCTTTTAAGAAATACCAAATCAAACCTTGCAAATCAACCCTAAAAACCCTGTTCAAAACCCTTGAACATCGCAAATCAACCCTAAAAACCCTGTTCAAAACCCTTGAACATCAAAGCCACAAAACCAAAAAAAAAAAAAAAAACCCTCAGGGTACTTGTGTGCACAAGTTGATTTTTACACGCAAAATCCGTACAAGCATCTAGTAGGAGAAATTCATCATTTTGATTCAGTTCTCTGGGGTTGACATGTGTCCCTTACTCCTTAAAACCCGGATCCATGTTCTTGGGACCCTTTTTGGGCCTTTTGAACCTTTTCCACCCCTATTTTGAACTCCCCCACACCTATAAATACCCTCCTACTCCTAAAAAACAAAACTAACTATTAAATTCACCCACCTACTGCTACTTCATGCTGCACTCTTTCTCCAACTCTTTTTTCTTCTTATATCTTAAAAATCCTACACCTCAAGTCCTATAAAAATTCTAAAACTCTAACCCTATATCCCTTTTACTTCCCTCTGAAAACCTCAGTTTTCAAGTCACAAACTTCCATCCACGATCAAACATCAACAATCTCAAAATCAAAGCTCAAAGGAGCAAATTTCAAGTATTTTAAAGATAAAAAGAGGTTGGCCTTAGGGCCATTTATTTGATCCTTGAGGTGACTTCTTTGGGCATATTTTAATCTTCTATATTGAAATTATATCCCCAATAAAGTCTGGGGACTTCTTCGGATATATTTTAATCTTTTTCATCAAAATTATATCCAAAATAAAGTTTACATTGTGTCAAAACAATTTTTCAAAGAAAATCAAATCTGGAAAAGCATTTGTGCACACAAGTGCCCATCCATGCCCAAAAATACTCCTCTGGAACCCATTTTCTAAAAATCAATTTTCATACTGATTACAGAAATTCTATGATTTCCATTTTATTTTTACTTACTAGCGACATTAACATTGGATGAGGGAAATCAGTCTGATAAAAAATAAGCCTTCATGTTATTGGAATAAACTTTTTTAAATTAAATCTGAAATAGCACTTGTGCGCACAAGTCCCCATTGGTGTGCACAAGTCCTGTTCTGTGACTATTTTCCCCAAATTTGGTTTGTTCATCACTTTTCTGTGAAAATCCATGATTACTGATTTATTTAAGCTATATTGGTTTCTCCTTTCCTTTTCTAGCTTAAAAATCAGTTTGTCCTTCTAATTAAAATTATTGGAAAATCAATTTTTGAAAAGCTATAAAGTGAAAATAAATGTTCACAACCAAGTTCAAATCAAGAGTAAGGAAATTTGGGTTGTGTTAGCACAACTTGTGCGCACCAATGGGCATCCGTGCGCACAGGCTGGGATTGTCAAAGCCTCATAAAAATAGTATTATATGTTCCTTATTTCCATAGCGTCCATTTTTATTTACATATTGCATGTTCCTTATTTCCATAGCATCTATTTTTATTTACATGTAGCATTTTTATGATATTTATTTCCTTGTTCCTTACCCCGTACATGATCAAAGTTTACCAAACCAAGCCTCATTGTTTCCCTTTAATCTTTGTACTCCAAGATTAATAAAATTTTGCTTTTCAAAAAAAAAGTGCTGCTTCATCGCTTAAACGTAGTATACTCAAATCTTTGCGTACTACCGCATCTAATGTCAATTTGGGTCTTCCTCTCCCTTGTGCGTTTCTACCCAAAGCTATCCTATCCACTCTCTTAACTACTGCATCTGCTGGTCTACGATAGACATACCCAAACTACCTTAGCCTATTTTCCCTTAACTTCTCCTCTATAGGTGCTACACCTACCATCTCGCGAACTGTTTCATTTCTAATCCTATCTCGTCTAGTCTTACCACACATCCACCTCAACATTCTCATTTCCGCTACACTTATCTTGTTCACCTGCTGCTTCTTAATAGGCCATCATTCTGTCCCATAAAGCATCGCTGGTCTTATGGCAGTTCTATAAAATTTTCCTTTCAATTTTGTGAGCACCCTCTTGTCACATAGTACACCAGTAGCGCTTCTCCACTTGAGCCACCCCACTTGGATCCTATGAGTCACATCCTCTGCAATCTCTCCATCTTGACTAATAATAGAGCCTAAATACCTAAAATGATCCCTCTTTGGTATCTCCTGATCTTGGATCATCACTCTTTCCTCATACGCACTTCTGATATCACTAAACTTGTAGACCATATACTCAGTTTTACTCCTACTTATTCGAAAGCCCTTAGACTCTAATGCATTCTGCCAAATTTCTAATTTAGTATTAACACCACTAGCCGTTTCATCTTCAAGGACAATATCATCTGCAAACAACATACACCATGGGATATCCTCCTGCATCTGCCTAGTCAATTCATCCACAACTAACCCGAAAAGGTACGGGCTCAAGGCTGACCCTTGGTGCAATCCTACTTGATGGGAAATTCACTTGTTTCTCCTGCTGGTGATCTAATGGCAGTGATTGCACCTTCATACATGTCTCTGACCACGTCAATATAGCCTCTGGTCACTCCCTTTCTCTCCAGAACCTACCATATAATGTCTCTAGGCACCCTATCATAATCCTTTTCCAGGTCTATGAAAATCATATGGAGATCCTTCTTCGTTGACCTGTGTCTTTCTACCAATCTCCTTAGTTGGTAATAGCTTCCATAGTTGATCTCCCAGGCATGAACCCAAACTATTTCTCCGACACCGTAGTCACCATCCTTAATCAATGCTCAATAACTCTTTCCCATAACTTTATCGTATGACTCATCAACTTAATACCTCTATAGTTATTGCAACTTTGAATATCCCCTTTATTCTTGTAGATAGGTACTAAGGTACTCCTCCATTCGTCGGGCATCCTCCCAGATAAAATAATCTTGTTGAACAATTTTGTCAACCAAGTCACCCCCAAGTCACCTAGGCTTCTCCACACTTCAATGGGGATACCATCTGGTCCTAAGGCCTTGCCCGGTTTCATCCTCTTCAAAGCCTTGGCCACTTCGGACTTTTGTATCCTCCGATAGAACTCGTATTCTATTTTATCGCTAGGGACATCAACTTCCTCCTTACCAAAGCTTCCTTCGTGTTTCTCATTTAACAACTTCTCAAAATACATCTTCCATCTATCCTTGATCTCCTCATCTTTCACCAACACCTCTGAATCACTAACTTTTATACACTTAACTTGAGAGAAGTCTCTAGCTTTCCTTTCTCTTAGCTTGGCGAGTTTATATATATTCTTTTCTCCATCCTTTCTATCCAGTCTAGCGTAAAAAACATCGTAGGCTCTCAACTTAGCCTCACTACCGGCCTTCTTAGCTTCCCTATTAGCCTGTTTGTACCTCTGAAAATTTTCCACATTCCGGTCCCTTTGCCACTTTTTAAAGCAATTCTTCTTGGCTTTTACCATGGTTTGAACCTCATCGTTCCACCACCATGTCTCTTTAGTGTTTGGACCTTTCCCCTTTGACTCTCCAAGAACTTCTTTTGATATTCTTCTAATACCGTCAGCCATTGTATTCCACATACTATCACTATCACCTTCTCCTCCCCACTTCATCTCTTGGCCCATACGCTCCTTGAACACCTCTAGCTTCTCCCCTCTTAAGAACCACCATCTAGTCCGTGGGCTTCTAGTTTCTTTTCGCGGTCTATTATTCTCCTTGAGACCAATATCTAACACCAAAAGTATATGTTGTATCACTAGACACTCTCCGGGAATGACCTTACAATCCTTACATAACAAGCGATCTGCGCCTCTAGCAAGGAAGTAGTCGATCTGGCTTCTATTGGCTCCGCTCTTAAAGGTAATTAAATGTTCCTCACGCTTCTTATAGAGAGTATTCCCAACAATAAGGTCGCCAGCTACCGCAAAATCCAAAATCCTCCTACCACCTTCATTTAGGTCACCAAATCTAAATCCACCATGTACCTTCTCATACCCTTGCTTCTGCACTCCCACGTGACCATTGAAATCTCCTCCTATAAAAAGCTTCTCTCCACAAGGTATCCCTTGAACCACATCATCCATCTATTCCCAAAATTGCTCTTTAGTGAGATCATCCAAGCCTACTTAGGGCGCGTAAGCACTAATAATATTCATTATGCTCTCTCCAATCACAAGCTTAACTAAAATAATCCGATCTCCTTTCCTCGTGATTGTGACTACCGAGTCCTTAAGGTGCTTATCTACTATAATGCCTACCCATTTCTATGCCTATCCTTCCCTGTATAATAAAGCTTATACCTATCGTTCCGTGTATAATAAAGCTTATACCATGTGTCTTCTATCTCTCTAGCCTTCTCCCCTACACACTTAGTCTCCTGAAGGCAAGCTATACTAATTCTCCTCCTAATCATGGTATCAACTAGCTCCCTAGTCTTACCCGTTAAAGTCCCTATATTCCAAGTTGCTAAGCGGATCCTATAATCCTGGGCTAGCTTCTTTACTCGCGCCCGTCCAGGCACGCGTGGGAACCCTTGCACACTTATCACCACACCCGGGCGCCGATGTGGCGCCCCTTGCCCATTTTTTGAACCACCCGAAGGCAGGCACAACGCGTCGCTTAAAGGGAACGCCCTAGCATGTCTCGTTGTATGATTAAGGTTCATGTCATAAGGTTCTAACGGGTCTTTTTATGTGCTGGTTGTCAGCTACTTAACGCATAACCCTCCTCCTTTATCCGGGCTTGGGACCGGCTGAGATCTAAAGATAAGACTTTAAGAATGTCATAGGCGGAGTTGTACATGATCAAAGTTTTATAATAAAATATTTTGACAAAATCCCATGAACATTAAAGTAGAGACCGATCCTCGTATCAGGCGAGGGGAGTGCCCTAAAACCCTTCCCCTCTCGTAACCTGGCTTCGAACCTAAAATCTTTTTTGACAAAAAGATCAGTAACTAGAGCCTTTTCTAAATAACGGTACGGATGTCATTTTCAAAATCGGTTTCTCGGGTGACTATCCTCAAACCCGAGTGGTGACTCCAAATCGAAGTCGAGAGCCACGTGGTAGCGTCCACATCAGTTCTTCTTCTCTATGTTGCAGGTCTGAGATTTGGAGGTTTTCTTGGTGCGGTTGGCGACTTGCGGTGGCGTTTTGGTTCCTCGACTATTGGATCTCCGATCGTTTGTGAGAGCCGAAATGGCAGTTTCTCGGCAGCCGTCTCTGGAGTCTGGATGTTCGTTAGGGGACGTGACGACCTTGTTGTCTTCTTCGGGACGGTGGTTGCTATCGGGAAAAAATCAATATGATCGAATAATCCAGAATACAATTTCCATTATCAGTAGAAAACGAATTACAAATTACAATGAACATGAATAGAATACGAAACAAACTTAAACTACAGAATCAGAAATTCAAACCATATACAATCTGTAAACCCAAACCTGTGTTTCTGACGGTATCCTTAAAAGAGATTTGCCACCTAATGGTAGGTATTGAGGTTACTCGGCGTCTGTATCCCAGGATTGATGCGGCTCGAACCGGGAACGTCGGGACACAACCGAAGAATGCCTTGGCAAACTAAACTTTGTTTGCCTCGCTCTTTAAAAAGTGAACTCAAAATATAGTGTTTTGTATGCTGAAAACTTGTGTCTCAAAGCTGGATACAGGAGCCACCTTTTATAGCTGAAAAAGGTCCCTTGATAACTACTTTGACATGAATTAGGGGAGTGAATTCCCTTAATGAATCACCATAAAATGGTGCAATAACATGGTAAAACCCCCACAATGAATATGGGAAATTGAAGTGCAGGGAAAGCCAAAGGCTAGTGGCCATTCACTCCAAATTTCCAACAGTTGCGATGGCACCATTGGTGACGCCCACAGAGTCCTTTTCTCCTTCTCCCTTCCTCTTCGTCATCTTGATCCCTGGTTCGCTGGCTCTACCATTGGTTGCATCGCTGGGTGTTTCCATTTATGCCTAACGGCGTCGGTCAGCTATCGTCATTGGGACAATGTTAGTTGTGACTGGTTTTATGCCTAGCGACAAAGGGATGGGTGGTGCTGTAGGGTGGTCCGGTGATGGTGGCGTTTGGTGGAGGTCGGGTGATGGCTCACGGTTTGGTTCTAGGGGCCAATGGTGAAGGTGTTTAGGGTTTCTCCCTTTTAGGCTCTTGGGCTTCATTGTTTGTATTTTACGTACTGGGCTAGGCCATTAGGTATTTGTGCTTTGTCCACCGGGTGTCTTTGGTCTTTGACCCATCAATATTTTTATTTTCCTCCAACCTTGGTTAGAATCCCCTCCCCTCTCCCCCAGCTGGATGTACCATTTGTCAAGTTACACTAATAAAACTTTATTGCCAAGAAAAAAAAAATGATGGGTTAAATAGTGGACAGAACTCAGAAGAGCTCTCTTCTTCTCTGTTATAGTGCTAATTACTCTGTTGTAGTCAGGCCCATCCCTGAAATTTTCAAGACCCGAAGTATGTTTTAATAAATGGGGCCTCTCTAAAAATTTTGTATATATTAATTGTTCCAAATGAGGATAACAAACGCCTTGTGGATCAGTGGTGATATAAGCGGTGATAAGAGTGGGATATAACCACCTACCTCGGTGTCACGAGTTGAACACAGGACGGAAAGGATATAATGCGGAGAACAAACCACCGAAGCACAGCAACCACATTTGTAAAACTATTGAAATACTAACTATATAATATGTTCTCGGATTTGGGGGCCCTGTTATTGGACTATAAACGGGGCCCTAAGGGATGGCTTGGTGGGCTTATTCCCATGGCCGGCCCTAGTTGTAGTCCTAATTACTCCACTAATTAGAGCATATGTTACCATGGAGGCAAATCCTCATGGCAACTCAAACTTAAGAGGATAGATATCTCATACAAGTAACTCACTTGACAAAAACCATTTAGTAGAATCATTTGGCTTCATGAAGAGGCTGTCAAATTAGTTAGTGTCAAATTCTAAACAAACGGACCCTAAGAGTTTGTCATTATAAGTAAAAATTCATACATATAAGTACCAGATATCGCATTCTGCCCTTATTTATCATCACATGGGACCATAATATTTTCCTTCCCTACTTATAGTTGAAGATTTGTTATGAACAAAAATTATGCGGGCTCATAAAATAATTTTGGGGGTTTTATTGATTTTTCCCCCCCAATGAATTGAGTGCAGTCTCTACGCCATCCATCATCCCCGGGGAGAAACATTTGTAAGGGCTCGGATTATATAAAATTGGGCTCTAATTGGACTGGTTTTGGGCCAAGAAGAGATGCATCTTAAAGTAAGGAACTTGTATATTACTCCAACGGTAGTAATAATGGGAGGGTGTTTTTTTTTTTTGTCATTCGTCATTCTTAATCTATTACATGGGGGAGGGAGGAATGAGACACGATTCCGGGATACAGTGTGGGGCATCCAAGAGCTCTACCGCATAAGTTAGCCACCATTTGCTAATGAGAGGGTGTTTGGATGGATCATTTTTGCATTTTAATTTCTACCTTTTTGAATTATGGGTATTTGGGTGGAGGTACCAATAATTAGTTATGGGACATCGAGATTTTGATTTTTGGGTTTAGAGAAGAGAAATCAGAAAAAGGTGGAGATGAGCTTTTTGCATTCTCATTTTCTATTTTTTCCCATTTTGGTTAACAAAAAGACTTACAGAATGTATTCTATACATGTCTCTCTACTTCTATTGCAAAATACGTTATGCACATATTTCTCAGACACTCTATAAATTCATAATACATTCATGCCATAATATAAAATACCAAAAATGTAAAAAGCAAAATGCAAAAGGTAAAATAATGAAGCTTCCAAACACCCTCTCGGCAAATTTATCTAGGCTCTCCATGGTCATCCCTCCAAGATTAGGTTACCTTAATTGTCTCTAGGTCGACCCCATTTGATGTCTTCCGCCTTTGATTTTGGAACGATTGTACAGCATAACATTTTTTAAATTCCTCAAATTTGGAGATATAGGAAACTATTTCAGTAACATTAACAGGTTTGTTATAACCACAAACACTTATACTAACAATTATACAAACTCTCTCACATTGACTTTGTGGGTCCCACCACTTGGGCCCCTCATATGGTATGTGAAAGAATTTATAAATTTGTTTTTTTTTTCTTTCTGATAACCGGATATTTGGACCAGCTTGTGCACACCTCGACTAATTCTGAGGCCTTGGAGGTAATGATCAAGCATAACTCACAGTGCCCGCAAAAGTTAACTAGCAAGAAAAATCGAACCTGTACGGGGATAAAACGTAGCCCTGGATCACGTGCTTCCTTGATTCAACCCTAAATTTGCAAGACAAAAAAAGGGTTAGAGCACCTTTGCCTCTCGTTGGCAAAGGCCCTCCGATGCCTAAGTTAGTATCACGTACTTTGAACTCTCAAATCCCAATGCGTATGAAAAGGGGTTTTCACAGCGTACCTTTTGTCATGGTTATTGCCTTGTATTTATAGATATAGATGTTCTTCATATTAGGCATCTCGTGCCCCTGTTTCCTATTTTCTTTAGGAATCATTTTCCTAATTGGTCTTTCCTATTAGGGATGAGTTTCCACGTCCTGCTAGATCTCGTCTAGCAGGGGTCTTCCTTTCCATATAGGATTCTTCCCTATACGGGACATACTCCTAATCACATTAGGACTTCCCATATCAATCCCCTATTTCACGGGATTGCTCCTTATCTCATAAGGGGCAGCTGTAGAATATTCTGGAATGTCTCACCGCTTCATTCGTGGCAGTGCGTGCTTCCACATAGCTCGGATTAACCCGTACATAGCTCAGCCCATCATACCAAGCTGAACTATGTATTCCAGAATGCTATTTTAAGCTATACACGTAGCCTTCTAGCTCGGTCATATCAGGGGCATCCTTTATGCCTTACGCCGAGCTAGTGCATACTGATTTATTAGTTTACTCTTTACTAGTTCTAGCCTCATTCGTGGCCAAACCAGCTCGGCACAGGGTTTAAGGACTCCCTATGTGGTGCCGAGCTATTCACCCTCTCGTGGTGATCAACTAAGGCACGTACTATGCCCTTTATTAGGGTTAATCAGGTTTTACCCACTCCAGAACCTCGGACCTTAGGTGAGAGCAAATTTGTACAATTGTTAGTGCCTACATATTTCAGCACTTCAGAGAACAGCCAATATGTCCATAGCCTCATCGATTGGGGATTCCATCAATACTTTTATTTATTTATTTATTTTTGTTCAAAAAGAGTTTGAATGTAAGAATTTTTAGTCATACTTATCTGTACCTGATAACTACTAATGAGAAAATGACAGCTATAGTTGTGATTACAAGATTTTTTTGAATGTTTTCATTTCTTTTTTTTAGAATCGTTAAAAATCATTGCAAAAGTTGAAATCCAATTGAAGAACAGAGATCAGGGGGACAACATTAACAAGTGGAGAAGGGAGATAATATCTAATGGCTATCACTACTAGCCAATTGGCTTATTCATTGGATTTGTGATAACACTAAGAAAAAAGAAGCATTGAGCCATTGAGGGATAAGCAAACAGATTGTATGTTTTCAATTCCAACTGAGGTTGGTGCTAGTTAGTGCGAGTCAATAATCACGCGAGTGCAACTCAAATCGTCAAAGCTTCAGTTGCTAGGGCACAGACAAACCTGATTCTTTCATAATTCACTTCATGAACCACTCTTACAGAGTCCCAAATTATCACTGCAAATCGGCGATCGAGCTGGCTAGATTGATGAACACTCCAACGCAGTTGAACTTCCCAAAACCATATTAAGCATTGACCTAGTTGTAAACACCCAATTTGGATCCTCCGGATACCTTAAGTAGTGGTTGGTAGGCTCCCCGATGATGGAATAGATCGAAATGTGTCATGCAAGCTTCGAACAATGCTCTTTGTGCTCAAAACCCAAAGGAAAACCTTTTCAAAAACATACCCTAGCCTACCCCATCTTTTATTACATTCAAAACCCTCTTTATCAATATAAGATGTCTCAATCCATTTTAAAATGAGGGAGATGCGAGCATTTTACCCGGAACATTTATTTTTCGACCATCTGAGGGTAAAATGATAATATCTTTCGATGTACAAAACATCTTTGGTCCAAAACACTTGGGTTAGAAAGTATACTAAACCAGCTTTCCAATGCTTCAAATCACGCACAAAACGAAGTTCGGTAATACTCGGGGAAGCCCCGCAAAGTTTGGTTTGTTATGCTGTCACGACTTAAGCGCTCAAGTGGTGACAACCTAAGCACTCAAGTCATCTGAGCGCACGAGAACTTTTTGGAGCATCTTCTAGCTAGCCATGATGGGATTTTTTGTATTTTTGACCAAGTTAGACCCCTTTCCCCTTACCAGACCTTGACCCATCATGATATTCCCCTTAATTTTGAATTTCAAAATCTATTTCCCTCCTAAAATCCTTTATAAGTACCTCCACTCTCTCTTGGCTGATCTCTCTCTCCCACACACTCACACCCAACTGAATTTCATTCCTTCTCCATCTCTTACACTTACAAAAATCGTAAGTTTCCTTAAAAAAAAAAAAAAAACTTCAAAAATCCTTGTTCAACCTCAAGTCTCCATCAATACACTTCAAAATCAAACCCTTTCAGTCATAAACACGACCATCAACACTTTTTTTTCAAAGCATCAAGCAAAAGAGCAATTGTTCAATGCCAAAAGTTAAAAATACCTTCTGAAGTATATTGTTTCGATCAACCTGGGGGAAGTCAGTACCCCCAACCAGTTCCTCATACTGGTTTTGGGTGATACTTGACTATTTTGTGACACAGAAAAAGGTTTGAAACATTCGAGGCCAGACGCTGATCTGAGCACTCGGGTTCCTCCCTTGAGCACTCAAGTCACCTTGATGTTGATTTCTGGTGTTATGTGTTTAATCGAGTTCAAAATCATTTTTACCAATTCCATACCATCTTTAGTTATCAAAACTAATATGTTCGCTCTTTTGATCGGTCATGAAAATGAGTTAAGTGGCACTTTAAAAGTCCGATCTGGTCTCAAAACTAACTGTTCCGGCGTCATATCTCGAAATAAGGAAAAACATAAGTATTTTCAATACTACAAAGGCAAAACTAGAGTGGAAAAGGAGCTCGACTCTAGCACTCAAATTGATAATCATTCTCTTGAGTGCTCAGATCAGAAGTAGTGGGCAAACAGATTTTGATGAATATGGTCTCAACCATCATGTGTTTCATATTTGGAAAATTCTAAAATCAGCTCAATGGGCGTTAAGGCTTAAAAAGTGTATTGAAATGTGTGAAAAGTGTATAGGAAAGTGATAAAAGTACATTGGAATTTGTATTTTTTTCCTTGTTGCCTTATTGTCAGCCCAGTGGGTTGACAATAGAAGAACCCTTCATATTTTGGGTGTTGTTATTTAGTTGTTTTTGTGCGCATAGATCTGTTATTTCGTTGCCATTGGTAGATAGCTCATTTCATGTCATCTCATGCATATTACAAATTGTTCACTTTTCACACATATGCACGCAACGTGTTTACACTTCTTTTTTTTAAAAGCAAAAGGGAATAATATTAATCTTTGAATTTGAGTTACAAAGATTAACGGAAACCGAGGGGAAAGGCATCACAACATGAGGAACCATCCCAACTAGGTTGGCACCCAACCACACGACAATCATATGCCACCTCGGACCCAAAGCGAAACAAGTCGACCAGTAGTCAACAAGTAACAAGAATGAAATGCCAAAAAAAAAACAAAATGGCCAATGTCCAAACACCTAATACACCAAGGCTACAGCTCAATATGAGAATACAGCAGTAAAGTAGCATCAGCATCCCAAAAAATGAAGCAGTACAAATTTGCAGCAGCAGAACAGGATGAAACCCAATAGATTTGATCCAACCAGTAGCAGCAATACGATTGTAACCCAGAAAATAGACCCAGTGGCAATGAATTATACCATAAGCAGATCCCAAATGCCCTCTAAAGTTTTGTTAAATTGCATCCAAGATGCTCTTCAAGTTATGCAGAAAATTATCAATAGAATAGGGATGAGAGCCCCATTTAGTTTTAACCCAGAATGCAGTCCTTAGTTTGATTAAATCTAACACTTCAACCCAGTCAAGAGGAACATCCTCAAAATGGTTTTTGTTTCTCATAATCCATAAAGACCAGAGTACTGCCAATGGGATACAGTCCCAAATCAACTTGTGGCTGGGTTTAAGTTTGACATTCATCCACCAGATAAAAAGGTCATTGACCGTGTGGGGAACAACCCATTGCATTCCCCACCAAGACAGAACTTCACACCAGGTATTCTAAACAGGAAGACAATGGAGAAATAAATGGTCCAAGGATTCAATATCAGAGTTTACACTTTTGTCCTCATTTATTGCTCCCCACCCCCTTTTTATGTGAACAAAGTTGAGTTATAAAAAATTTTAAATCCCACAAACACCAAGTAGAGACCTACCCATTGGTCGAACGAGGGAGTGCCACAAATCTCTTCCCTTCTCATAACTTGGCTCCCAAACCTAAGATATTATGGTGACAACAAACTGGTAATAAAAACCTTTTCCAAAAATGAGGCACGAGAGTCATTCAAGTTCGGTCTTCGAGTGGCAAATCTCAAACCCAGGTGGCGACTCCAAATTGAATGCGCTCCGGAGGGGTGTCCACACTAATAAAAACAAATACTCATTTCGTTCCAAATTGTTGGTCACTTTTGGGAATTTCAACTTTTTAAGCAAACATGCAATAACTGAATTCAATAAATGCATTCATATTAAACGGATTCATTAATTTCCAACAATGCCCTTATATTTTAACTTTTGAATGGGATTATTGTTATTGGTAAATGGGTTATTTTGGAAGATTGAGTAAATATTGTTTTGACTTTTCAAACGGGACTAACAATTTTGAACATCCCAAAATAGTATAAGTGACAAGCAATTTGGAACGGAGGGAGTATAAGCTAAGCATGTAGAACTTTAACACCCCATTTGGATGCCGGAGATGATTAGGGTGGATTTGTAATGAGGGTGGATTTGAAGGTGGATTTGGTAATGAGGGTGGCCCCACCTCATAAGAAGGGTGGATTTGTTAGTGAGGTGTTTGGATGGTATTTTGAGAAGGGGGATTTCGAAGGTGGATTTGATAGGGTAAGAGAGCAAATGACCTATTTGCCCCCAGTTTTTTATTTTAATAAACTAAATAGATTAATTTTATTATAATAACAATAAATACATAATAATTACGAAAAATACACAATAAATCCATAAAAATATTAAAACCGAATTACAATGGAAAAAAATTCCCGGCAAAAAATTAATAATTATTAATTTGTTAAATTAATAAAAGACAATTAATTGTTGATTTGAATAAGTGCAAAGCATATTTTAGAACAAGATGTAAAAAATGTGGCCAGCAAACAAATTTTTGCTCGTTGGCAATCAATATTAAGTATTTTTCACTTTGATATAGAATATATTAAAGGTGAGCAAAATTCAATTCCTGATTTTCTAACACGAGAATTCTTATTAAATTAATTTTGCAGATATGGCAGAAAAGAACAAAAAAGATAGCAAGATAGCAACAACACCACAAAAACAGTTACCTCTCACAACTAGCACTATGGCTATTCCCCCAATTGAACTAGTCAATAGATACCAAGTCCTTAATCCAACACCAAAAAGCCAATACGGATCTAGTTCTTCACTAGCCTACCCACCAATTACCCAAAATTATACCCCAGTCAACCAGGTCATAGGAACCTCTTCCCAACCCATTATTCCAGCAAAAACAATTTATATTTCAAAACCTCAATTACAAAATCTATTTTACATAGAACCATCTTTTCAACATATAAAAAATCCAAATGATTTGGCTCTACATTATTTCCCAGACAACTGGCACTTTATTCCACATAATCCAGACAAATCAATATCTTTCTATAAAAATATCCTTGAGCATACTCATTCCGTTGTCTTCAAACATCATCCCACAAAACCTTCATGACCAAATTGATTATTTCTACTCCAAACAAAAGTTAACCCCTCATCAACAACAATTTCCCAAGCTCCTCCTCTTTATTGCAAAATATAAAATTGCTTGGATATTCAGATGGAAATATGTTATCTCCGACAATCTTGTCTGCCGGCAATTCCTGATCAAATGGTGGAATAAATTCAATATTCAGCAAGTTATTGATCAAGTCCAAAATGACTTTAAAATCAAAGTCCCAAAACCAGTCCAAATCCATGATAGGCCTCCTTCACCATATATGATTTCCAATATCAAGCTTGATAGTCCTACTACAAGCTCCCCACCTCCAAAATCACCCAATCAAACAATAATCAAATTCGCCCAACAACTCATCCTACAAGCTGCTCAGAATCCAAATCAAGAAGCCAGCAAAGCATTACTCCAAATTGCTACTGACATGCTTAGTCAAAGTCAAGAAACTGAAGCATCTACTTCTTCAACACCAGACCAAAACCCATTCGATACTCTATTTCAAGACTCCCAGGATCCCAATGAATTATAAGTACTAATTTTCTTTTTTGGATGCAGGGTCAGGGATTACTATTCCTCAAGAACATTACCTCTATTATCACTCACTGATAGTAGCTGAGAATCAATCATCCCCACTGGATGGTGGTGAAAGCGTGAGTATAATATCAAAAGTGTGTAAAGATGAATCATGATCAAATTGAACTTTCCCTTTTAATTAATCCTTTAATTACTTGGGATGAGCTCAATAGAAGGAGACAAATCCGCCATCAATTACAAAATATCTGGACCCGATTCATTTTAGAACCAAAAACCAAAATCAATATCAAGTTTTGGATTAAAAGCATGAATTATCTTCTTGCTTTTTATGATAAAACTGCCTACAGCCATCCAGCTCTTAATAATGATATTATTTTCTTCAATGATAATGACAAAACGGATTATTACTGGTATAAATTCGTAGTCAAAAGACTACAAAAGAAACTTAAACTACTTTCACAACCATAAACCAAAATCATCAACCATGATACAATTACTTTGGGAACCACCTTTCCCACCAACATTACCATCCAACGATGGCATCATGCAATAATCCACCAGGTAGTGGAACTTTCCACCTAAAAGAGAGCATCAAAGGTCAAAAGCCAAATAATGACCAAGACAAAAGCCAACAGGAGAAAGCAATTAGCATCTCTTTTCCAAAAAAGAACACTCAAGACAAAATCAAATGGAGCACTGAGATACCCACAAGTCAATTATTCCTCCAGCAAATTATCAATACATCAGATTCTCTACTCCACCGAAAGAGAGCCTCCAAGACAAAAGAAGACATCAAGTATTTCTCTTTTCCACCGAAAGAGAACACCAAAGTCAAAAGTAGCATTATTAGTTTTACTTTTTCAAAATCAGAATGATTGTAAACAGGGTTCCTTATTCCATAAAAGGACTCTCAAGATCAGTAGTTAGGCATCGATTTTTTTTACCACTCTTCTTCTTCTACTACTTCTCTCTCAACTTTACTCTCCCTCTCATATCTCGACCCATCTCTCTCAACTCTTCCTCCCCCCCATATGTACCAGTAGCTTCAAGTAAGCCTTTCAATTCAATACAATGATTTGAATTTACATTTTCAATACTGCTTTCAATTATTGTCCTTATTATGGCCGGTTCTACCGCCCTTATTATTATGCATGATTTATGGCTGGTCTAGACCGCCTAATTTGATTACTCTGTTTTAATTATACTTTAATATGTCTCTTAAGAGTCTCCCTTCCGCCCCCCTATGGTATCTATTGACTAGTTCAATTGGGGGAATAGCCATAGTGCTAGTTGTGAGAGCTAACTGTTTTTGTGGTGTTGTTGCTATCTTGCTATCTTTTTTGTTCTTTTCTGCCATATCTGCAAAATTAATTTAATAAGAATTCTCGTGTTAGAAAATCAGGAATTGAATTTTGCTCACCTTTAATATATTCTATATCAAAGTGAAAAATACTTAATATTGATTGCCAACGAGCAAAAATTTGTTTGCTGGACACATTTTTTACATCTTGTTCTAAAATATGCTTTGCACTTTTGCAGTCAATTCGAATTAAAAAATTTTGGTTTAAAATATCATCTTGAAATTTAGAGATACATAATGCGAGTGCCAAAATTTCTTTTTTAATAGTACTATAATTATTTTGGGTTTTGTTCCATACGCCTGAATAATATCTAACGATTTGTTCAGGGGAAGTGGAATTGATTTTTTGTAAAAGAATGCCTCCATACCTTATGTCAGAAGCATCTGTTTGTATGATTTTGAACGAGCTTGTTGTTGGAATCCCTAGACATGGTAATTTTTTGACATATGTTTTGATTTGTTGTACAATATTAGTATGGGTTGATGTCCAGGCTGGTGGATTATTATTTAGTCTTTCAAAAAGTGGTTGACATATTGGTCTGAGATTTTTGTAAAATTCTGACACATAATTTAGTGATCCTAAAAATCTTTGTAATTGGTTTTTATCAGTAATTTCATCTGGAAATTTGGCAGCAAATTGGATGGCCCTATCAATTGGTGTTATAGTGGATTGATATATATTATATCCTAAAAATCGAATTTTTGTTTGAAATAGTTTAATTTTGGGGGCCGAGACTACTAAGCCATTGTGTTTGATAGTTTGTAGAAAGGATTTTAAATGTTTCCAATGTTCGTCTATTGTATTAGAAAAGACGAGTACATCATCAATATATGTGATAATAAAATGACTAAATGGATTGAATATATCATTCATTATATTTTGAAATTTACTAGGAGCATTTTTTAATCCAAACGGCATTACATTCCATTCATAATGTCCGAAAGGGGTTGTAAAAGCAGTTTTGTATCTGTCTTTTGGATGAATTTGTATTTGCCAGAATCCACTTTTAAGATCGAATTTTGAGAATATTGTAGCATTATGTAATCTATTAATGAGGTCTTTTTTGTTGGGAATTGGGTATCTGATCCATTCTAAGGCAGTATTTAGTGGTTTGTAATTGATAACTAGACGAGGTACTCCTCTTTCTATTTCTGCATTTTTGTTGACATAGAAAGCTGGGCAAGACCAAGGTGATTTACTTTTTTGGATAATATGGTTATCAAGTAATGTTTGAATTTCTTGTTTACAAGTTTCCATTGTTTCTGGATTCATTTGAATAGGTCTGGATTTTGTTGGTATATTGCTTTCTTTGAAATCTTTGGTATAAGGTAAAGTAACTATATGTTTTTTGCGATGCCAAAAAGCACTGGATATATTTGAACATATTTCTGTTTCTAATTGATTGTTGAATTTATCTATTTGTTGAATTAAATGAGTATTTGTAAGTTGTTCTTCTATTTGTTTATATTTTAATTCGTTTTGGAGATAATTTAATTGTTGAGTTTTTTGTTGCAGAAGTGTTAATTGTTTTAATTCTCGTTTTTCAGGTGGTTTGAAGAATTTAAAAGTTATATCTTTTCCTAAATGTGTTGTAGTTATACCGTTGTTATTTGTTGTAAAAGGGTATATCATACCAATAAAAGGTAAACCTAAAATTACATTATCTGTCATATTTTTAACTAAAATAAAAGATGTTTGGAAACAAACATTGTTTTGGCAAATATGTACTTTGGGTAATTTGTATTGAATATCCATTTGACTTCCATTGGCAGATACTAATTGTTCAATTGTTTTATGATAATATTTTGTGGGTATTAATCCCTCTTGAATGCAATTCATATCTGCTCCAGTGTCTATTAGTGCGATTGTTTCGATTTCCATATCATGAATTTTGATGTTGATATAAGTATTCCATCTTTGAATTGAAATTATTTGTGGTTGTAATGGGAGATTTGTAAAGTTATTTTTAGTGGAACAAATAATTAGAGATTCTTTGTTTGTTGGTTTAGTATGTTTTAATTCTACTATCTGTTTTTTTATGTTTTTGATTTCGTGATTGAGTTCCTGTGAAGTAATCTTGTTTTTTACGCTTTTGTTGGTTTCTGTAATTGTATTTATAGATTTGTTTAGAATAATTTCAGTTTTTGTAGGTTGTATATTTTTTAAACTTGGTTTGTTTATAACTCCATGATTCTCTGAAGTTATAATAAATTCTTACGTATGACAAGTTGGTTTATCAACTGTTTTGATAGGTGTTGATTTAAATATTTTTTCTATTCTCTTCGTATATTGTGATTTTAGTTGTGGATCTTCTAGATTTTTGATTAGTTCATTGAGCATGTCGTTTTCATTTAGTTCTGGAGTTTCTATCTTTGTACAAGATTCTGTAATTTGTTTTTCATATTTTCTTGTATGTATGTTTTCAATATAATCTAGGAATTGGATGTCTGTTTTTTGTTCATTTAACATATTTTGCCATTGGGAGAAAATATGATATTGTTCTTTTTTAGTAAATGATTGTCGATAATTTCTTCTTCGTTCTGCATTTCCTAGTGTATTAAATTCTTTTGATAATCTTTCACCATGAATAAACAAATACGTAGATGTTATTGGATCATTGTAATTTGGTAAGTCTGTATGTTTTTGTGGATTAATTTCTTTTATCATTTGGGTATTTGATACTGTGGTAGGTGTAATAGGAGTAGTTATGCTAAGTAAGTTAGACCAAAAGAGTAAGAGTGTAGAGTAATTTATACCGTAGATAATCTGTATATTATCTCAATTACTTGAATTGTTTAGTTTAATAATTTGACTATTTATCTCCTACAAGACACATACGCCACCAAGTACATACCCCATCCACACCCAAAAACGGCTACCCTACCTCGGGATTTACACACCTCAAAATGGGAACCTAGGAACTTGGGTGACCTGATGTAGCGTGGTAGTTCGCAGATCTACGGTCAAACTATTAATTAAACAACTGCGAGTACTTGAATATAATGCACGGATTATATGGAGTATAACAGTACCCTACATCCTACAGCAAACAGGTCTAACCACCCGGCATAACCACCTCCTACACACTACTCACTACTTGGCTCTGATACCATAGGGGGGGCCCAAAGTAATTGTATCATGGTTGATGATTTTGGTTTATGGTTGTGAAAGTAGTTTAAGTTTCTTTTGTAGTCTTTTGACTACGAATTTATACCAGTAATAATCCGTTTTGTCATTATCATTGAAGAAAATAATATCATTATTAAGAGCTGGATGGTTGTAGGCGGTTTTATCATAAAAAGCAAGAAGATAATTCATGATCCGAGCCGTCCAATGTGTTCAAAAGGTGTTTTCCAAGGCCCATGCGGGAAATCTTCAAAAAAAAATACCGGGAAGGGCTTGATCCACGCAATTTTTCGCAAAAACTGCATATTTACAAAATTGCGTGGATCAAGCCCTTCCTGGTATTTTTTTTTGAAGATTTCCCGCGTGGGCCTTGGAAAACACCTTTTGAACACATTGGACGGTTCGGATCATGAAAATTTGATCCGGAACTATGAGTTCCGAACGCTCTAGTCCCGGACTAGAGAGTTCCTCTATATATATATATATATATATTTTTTTTTTTTTTTTTTTTTGTTGAATGGAGGGTAGATGGTAGTTGAATGGTTAATGGTTGGTGGAGTGGTAGATAGATGATTGAATAGTGGGTTTGTGGTTGAATGTTTGATAACATTTTCTTTATAGATACCAAACAAAACTATTATTTTTTTTACAAGCAATTTTTTAATTAAAAAAAAAAAACAAGTCTCTATTTCATTTGTGTTTTTAACTTGGTTTCAATGGCACGTCATGGTTGGACCGAGGTGGAACAGAAAATTTTGCTCCAATACCTTACGGCCCTTGTAGATGAGCATGTTTGGTAAAGTGATTTCAGATTTCGTCCCTCGTATTTAGAAGTCCTAAAAAATCAGATGCAAGCTTATTTCCCTGAAGCTGGTATTACAAAAATTCATATCGAACGGAAGATTACGCTTTGGAAGCGAGATTTTTGGTATATTAATCAGTTGCGTCAATTTGATGTATTTGGATGGGATGAAAATGAAAACAGTTTGATCGTGGAAAATGATCAACTTTGGAACGAATTTGTCCCAAGTAAGAAATTGTCAATAGCCAAGGTAAATTTATTTCATTTTTCTTATTTAATAAAAGTTTGATATTTTTTTAATTTTGTAGGGTCATCCACAATTTGTGAACTGGAATGGGAAAAAATTTTCCAATTATAATCGATGGCACTATTGCTTTACACCTCAGAACGGTGGGCAAGATGAAAATTGAAGTAGTTGGATGTGTGAAGAATTTTTCCATAATTTCCAAGTCTATGTTTTTTTTTCGTTCTTGTGTCTTTGTTTTGGAGCCTTGTAATGTATTGCAAGTAATGCCTTGTAATTTATTTGGAAATTTATGTTTGACTTAGTAGTGAAGTTTGCATTTCAATAAATGGTTATGTAGACAAAATCTTGGAACGTACAACTTCATTCTGAATCGAGAAAAAGTGCCAACAAAATACAACATAGAAAACCTAAGAAGAAAATTATAAGAAATGAAAATTTTCCATCACTTCGGGATGTCGAAGCACCATCTTTTGGTTCATGTGTTCTCTGAGTCGATTGCATGTCTTTCACTCGAAAACTCTCTGTATGGAAATTTAGCAATGCTATTTCCACTTCTTCGAGTGTGTTGTACCTTTTCTTCAAGCTCCCTGAGTATCCATTGACTTGAACTTTAGCTTCCTCCCAAGTATTGTAGATCCCCGGCCGATGTCCAACGAATACCACCCAATTGGACTCTTGACCTGTCATTCCGTAATCTAAACAAAAACGAACACATACTTCTGATTAACAAATAGGTAAGTGAATTTACATATGTCGTTGGCTCAGATTTTCAATGGCGCCAGCACACATTGCACAAGTCTGACAACAATTTATGTTGCCAAACGGTTATTCAACCGTTGACCGCCAAGACGAGTGCTTTGCCTCTTTTATTTCCTGAAATATCATCATAGTTGTTAACGAGGATGAACAGTTAGCGTATGGGGCAGCTACCAACTTTGAACCACCAAGTAGCAACTACCATCCTAATGCCCTAAAAAATAGTTTTAGATGCAGTTTTCTAGGTTTCATTGCAATGTGGGCTGCCAAAAAGGCAAGTCAATTGCACGCACGCGCGCGCGCACACCCACCCACCCACCCAACCAAATGGCTTAGGTATTCGTCATAGCCAACCTCAAAACATCTCCCAACAGTGATCCGACTCCAGGGCAATAAAACAGCATATAAGGAACCATGCTAAACAATCAAAAAATAGCACCACAACTGCCCAGAAAACTGGCATGACAGGTCCCCAAATAAGTTGCATAAAATATGCCCACAAAAGCAGACTAAAGTGCCCAGAAAACTGCATCTAAGTTACCCAGAAAAGTGCACTGTAATGAACCAAAAAGCTTCATCTAAGTTACCCAGAAAAGTGCACTGAAATGAACCACAAAACTGCAGCTAAGTTACCCAGAAAAGTGCACTGTAAGTGCCCAGAAAACTGCATTGTAAGTTCCCAGAAAACTACACTGTAAAAGTGCCTAGAAAACTGCACTGTAATAGCCCAGAAAACTGCACTGTAAGTGCCCAAAAAACTACATTGTATTTGCCCAGAAAATTGCATCTTTATTGCCCACAAAACTACATCTTTTAACCAAGAAACATGCATCATTTAACCCAGAAATAGCATCTTTTAACCTCAAAACAAACTGCATCATTTAACTCACAAAAAAGGCATCATTTAACCCAGAAAACTGCATCATTTTACCCAGCAAAAAACTGCATCATTTAACCCACAAAAAAGGCATCATTTAACCTAGCAAAAAACTGAATCTTTTAACCCAGAAAAATGCATCTTTTAACAGGAAAACACACTGCATCTTTCAACCCAGAAATCTGGTACTTTCAACCCAGAAAACTGCATCATTTAACCCAGAAACAAACTGCATCATTTAACCCAGAAACAAACTGCATCTTTTAACACAGAAAACTGCATCATTAGACCCAGAAACAAACTGCATCTTTTAACATCGAAAACTAGATCATTAGACCTAGAAACATTGCATCATTCAATCCCAGAATAATGCATCAACAGTATAGTATAACTGCCACAAAACACAATCAAGCTGCAACAACAACAGTACAGTAAACACAATCAAACTACATCAACAATACTATCTTATACGCATTATCATTGGCCTCATCTTATATGCATTATCATTGGCCTCATCAACAATACCACCTATGGTTCACACTTAGGTACACACACACACACACTAACATGTAGTAGAAGATATTTCTTGGCTCAGAGATTAGTGTTGTTGCTCATAGCACCCCTTTGGGACAACATTATGTTGCCAAATGGGGTTTAAGCCATTGGTAACAATAAGTTGCGCTGCCAAGTGTCGTGCTTTGCCAAATTTATTATGCCTTAATTTCATCATCGCCATTAAAACCTGAAACATTAGACGGACGAACAATAAACTAGTACATTATAGTTAACCAAATGTAGAGTTTGCCCTAATGTCTTACATATGGGGCCAATCATCATTGGCCTACACACACAACATAAGAATAGTTAAGAGTTATTACAGTCATCCATATTAAAAGAGTAGTACAAATGTTTTGTTGAATCACAACCCTACATCCGTTGAAACAAAAAAAACCCCAAGCCTACCCCATGTCGTGGAGTCCACACTTTCTTCTAATAACCAAACTACGTGGTTTTTGGACCTAGCTTTCCTTTCAACAACATCCGGACCCAATGTTATTGTTCCGGTACGCTGTAGAACTCATCAACCTTTTTATCCGTTGCCAGAATCATTGCATTGGCGGTTAACATATCGTCCACATCTACGTTAAGTTTTCAAGTTGGCCAAACACACCACCTCTTCTATCAGAGAGTCTTTGATCGAACCCTACCGCATCAACGTCCGTTTGTTTTGCCTCGGCCTTTGACATCTTCTTAACCTTCTTGGTCGAGGGATTTGCAATGGAAGCGTTGGGAGTGGTAGTATTGGCATTGCTAGTGGGAGTCGAGGGGTTTGCGCTTTGTGAACCACCTGCAGATAGGTCTATGAAGCCACCACCTCCAAAGATAAAGTCTCCATTGGCAAACCGTGGAGTGTAGAAATCATTGGTGCCAACAAAGGATTCGTCGTGGATGGGTTGTTCGATTTCTTCTTTCGAACCATCGTCTTGAATTTTAGCCAGATCCTCCGCCATTTCACCAGTTGCCTTATCTTTCCCAAATAAGATTTGACATTGTGGAAACATGGGGAAGGCCTTTCCATTCATCACATTGGCTTTGGGGTGGAACTGCACATGTTAAAAGCATACAATTTCATTGAGTAAACACTAACAATCGTGGCTAACTTATAAATGAAAGGTGGAAAAATTACCTTCACGTACTCATCCCACACATCCGGCGAATCCACGACGACGGAATTAGTGTCATGGTTCCAACTAAACCCACTTAGCCTTTGCATATCGGCAACCAACCCATACTTCTCCTTCTAATTTTTAACCTTGGACTCTATGTTTGGGGTAACTCTTATGGTTGTCTCGGGCAACATCTTGTGGAGTAGAATCTCCACCGCCCCGAAAAAGCCTGACTTGAAGTCGTTTTCTGCTTTCCATTTTACATCATCTTTGAACTCTTCAAGCATGCATACAAGGAGGGCTTCCTTCTCCTTCAAAGTCCAAAGCATTCAACTTTGTTTTCTCCTTTTCATTCCCCTCATTGGCCTATTTCTTCCCTTTGCCCTTTGATGGCTTAGATTTGAAAGTTTGTTGGAAATCCATTGGGTCCAATAAGCTGATGTTCAATGATTTATTTACTTTAACAAGAAACTTTAGTAAAAAATATCACATGATGGAATAAGTAATTGAATAGAACGGCATAAAATCCACAAACAATAGTCATTACATGGAGAACATGTCTATGAATAAGATTACAACAATTCAATAAAATGATAAAACTTATAACTACTCCATAGCCGGATTGTTAGCTAACCAATGGTTGTACATTTGAGTTGTCAAGTTATCTTTCATTTGGGTCCATTGGTTGGTTGGCTCGATGGTGTCAATGTAGTCATCTGGTGGGACTATATGCACATTCTCCTGTTCCCAAGCAGTGTATTGTTGTTCAATGGGATCAACTTCCATTTAACGCTTGATAAGGTTGTGGAGAAGGCAACAGGCGATGACGATGCGACATTGAGTTCTAATGGGATAGTAAGAGCAAGATCTCAATATTGCAAATCTCATCTTCAACACCCCGAAATCTCTCAACAACATTTCGAGCGCTTGAGTGCTTCATGTTGAAATACTCCTCCCGGCTTTGGGGTTGGTGACCTTGCCTTCAAATGTTAATGTGGTATCATTGACCCCTATATGGGGCTAACAATCCCGGCCCATTTGTGTAACCGGCATCGACGAGGTAGTAACGACCTACAAAACGCATTGACTTCTATGTGATTAAGTTGGCAAAAGTGTGGAGCTTTTAGGCCTCGTTTGATTCGCGGACTAAAACAAATGGGATTGATAGTCCTGGGATTGATAGTCCTGGATTATTTGTCCTGGGACTAATTTAGTGTTGAATCTCACACAATTCCCTGTTTGATTCACACAGGATTAACATCGGGATATCCCATGTTTTAGCTAATCCCATGTTTGGTTCCCTAAACTACATTTCAGAATTAATTTCAGGACTATCTCTTGAAAATTAGTTATTTAAATGGATAAAATAGACTTTTTTTTATCCTGGAAATTAGACTTTTTGAAATTTTGATTAGTTTAAAATTGATTTTTATCCTAGAAATTTGATTTAACAAGCTAATCTGAGAAGTTTCATATCACGATATAAATGGATATAATCTAGTGCAGGATTATTTTTTAGAGATAAATTCATCCAATAATCATATTAATCGATAACCTTGACAACTTTCATGCTAATTGCTTCCCTGTACATTCGTTGGTTCTGAAAAATTTGAAAATCCCTTTCTTCCCATGGATGGCTCGGTAGGAGTCGGATCCGCCATGGATGTGAGTAAGTGTGATGAAATTGGTTCGAAACTCACCGGAGGAGTGTAGATCTAGAATTCCTTTGAGCAAAAATGGAAGAATCCGAGTGGGTTTATGGAGAATACGAAGAGAGAGAGAGAACGAGAGAGAGGGTCGATCGGTTTTGAAGAAGAAGAGAAGATGGTTTTGAAAAGATGGAGCTGCTCGAGATTGGCCATGGAGTTATCTGGCGAAGAGGGAGGAAGAGAGAGAGAGAGAGTTGAAATGAAAAAGAGAAGAAGACCAGACGAAGAGAGAGACGTTGAGTGGCAATTTTGCAATTTGGTGGAAAACCTTTCGTGTGTTTTTTATTTGGGACTAAACAGTCCCACCCCCCCATGGGATAAAATAATACCCCCCATATAGGGACTAAATTAGTCCCGGGATTAGTGATCCCTGATGCTTTTTGGGAACCAAACGCGGGATTAGACTAGTGCTATCCTATCCCAGTCTTTTAATCCCTGAATCAAACGAGGCCTTAATGTAGTGTAAACCAAAGTTATAATAGTGACAGACCCTGGGGAATTCTCAACCCATACAGCCTCACCAACGCATTGCGAAGCACTCTCGAGTCTGTGGCCGATCCTTCCCAACCTGACAATGCTTATATGAATCTTAGGTTTCGACTACAAACTCCTAAGCCATTTGTTTCGTAGTCACCCTTCCTAGACCTATACTGTGCCCTATCTTCCGCAACTGGCATGACAGGTACAAAGGTACCGTCTAAAGCCCCCAAGCAATTCTGTTACGCACAAATTTTAGTACTGATATGTTCAAAATAAAAAGAAAGTGAAGTGGAAATATTTACATGCGATTAGGTAGTGAGTTTACCTCAAACCACTTCCATCTACTATCCGGCTCATTAGCTGGAACAGGTTGGGGATGATACCACAATTGATTGTAAAGTCGCAAGACCGCCAACAAAACAGCATTGAAATGCCTACTAACTGTTTCCCCTGACCTCACAAAATGGAACTTCGTTGGCCTATTCTTGTTATGGTGCGCGAGGATCCACAAGAAAATAGCAACTTTCTCAACGAATGTGACATTCCTAGAATTTTGTAAGCTTCCTTCCTCTAGTAAATGGCACACCTCAATTGGTCGTGGCAATTTTTGTCATCACCGCATACTAACCTATTAAGGGCGTCTACTTGGTTTTGGTAGACATTAGGATTCAAACGAATACGGGGTCTTCGTCGAACCCTTTCATCCATGAAGTTCTTAATTAATATGTAAAGCATGGAAGTAGTATTGACCACTCTCATGAAACATACGATTGTTATCAAAGCCTTCTTCCTTCGTTCACGCTTCGTAAGTCTTGCCATCTGTTTTCGAAAAAAATATCTTATGAAATTAGGGGGGTAACCTAAGTCAATTTAAATTCAAAAATTGGTCTAAACAGTTGTTGATTTAAACCATAGTAAGAAATTAGGGAAAACTCTTGCAACAAATGGAGGCAACCAATGAATCCCTAAGTCTTAAATACCCAAAAAACATGCTTCACACACAAATCGAATCACTATCATATTAGGGCATATAAACCAGAAATTAGGACATATTAACCCAAATGTACTCACAACTCCATTGAACTTTATTTCAATTGTTGAAATATTATCATATAAACCAGACATTAGGGCATAAAAAGTCCATTCAAACTGATCGATAAAGGTATTGCACAAATTAGGGCTTCTCCATCTCAGAAGATTTGCACAAATGTACTCACATTTTGTAAAAATAATTAGGGCAAAACGACACCCACAAGATTAAGGCAAAAATCAAATAAAAAATCCCAAATCAGATCGGTATTGCTGGGTTTTCTAAACACAACCAATGACAACCACAATATTAGGGCAAAAATCCAATCAAAAATCCCCATTCAGATCGATAATGGTGAGTTTTGTAAACACAACCACCATGGACTGCCTCTTCGTCGCCTCTCTTTTCTCTGATGCAAAACATTGGATCATGTATCATACACAATCGTGTGTATATCACCCAAATTTGGAGGGGTAGAAAGGGTAGAGAATGAAGCAAATCGCCCCTCGTTACCTAACGACAGGGTCAAGGCTGACGTTACCAAATCTAGGAGCACCCTGATAACATCTCCCAACAGTGAGCCAAGTCCAGGGCTTGTTTTGCCATCCAAACGGGAGAGTAAGGTGGGCCCGGGATTACATATCCGGGTGTTTTCCAAATCCGGGTGCCTAGTTTGGCATCCAAATAGGGTGTGTAAGTGCCACATTCCCCGCTCTCTCATAAACAAACAATGCCTAGTAGATACCCACCACAAAGCTTGTAGTGAAGTGATAAAGCTTGGACCAGTCATATGCATTTCGGGTCAAGTTTTTGGACCAATCAAATGGGTTTGTTGGTGTGTAGGGCACTAATGTCGGTTCCCTTGATTACATCATCAACGGATAGATTATTCTCTGCCTCGGCCCTAAGACACGACGTGGCGGTGCCTCAGCCTCTTACCACACATTTCTGTAGACTCTTACCACACATTTTTGTAGATGCTATAAATTAGTCTTGGGCCCACCTACTGACGTACAAAAGTGTCTTGTAGAAGTGAAGCTTGGGACAACACGTGGTGGTGCTTCAGAAATCAGGATGGTTTGGGTCTTTCCAATTTGGGACCATTTTCGTTCATCCAAACCCCCTGATCCATAGAGGGCCAGGAATGACTGCTTTCACTGACTAGCTAAGGACTCGTAAAAGCAAAATACACCTGGCCTCCCATGCCAACAATATTTTAACAAGTCAATTTATTTGACGGAATTAATAATGAAATGATATATATAATTTCATCAAATATAAAATTTTGCATGATTAGAATGATAACATTACACCTCTATGGTATTGTATATCTCATATTTTTGTGAAATTGTACATACGAACTATGTTTGATCAAGGTCGTAGTGAGTCAAGTCGCTACATCTCCGAAGTGACCTTAATTGTGGGTCCTCTGATATCTTCATTAGGGATCGGAACCGTTCATTTTTTAAAGAATTTTGAGCACATTATGGGTACAAAACATTTTTTTTTATCAGCTGGGTACAAAAAATTATGATCATCAAAGATTAGTAGACACTCAATTGGGACGAATTTGTCTTACAGTGTATCCGAATATATGGCTACCAATATCCAATTAATATGATTTTTTACATGAACGATCTACTCAACATTCCCAAATAAATTGTTCGGTTCCGATCTCAAATACAGATTATAGAGGGTCCACAATTAAGGCCACTACGGAGATGTAGTGACTTGGGTCGCTACGGGTCTACTCATTTAGCTAAGTACAAAATACTTGGTCGCTTTGAATATATAGTTCGATCTGACGCTCATATCCGGTTAAGAGAAAGGACTCAATAGACATATCAGTAAATACTTTGTCGTAGTATATCCAACTTTGTAGTAATAAAAGATTTCTTCCGTATGCCTAACCTTAGTTTTGGAGAGACACAAGAATTAAACTTTTGAAGGAAAAAAAAAACCCAAAAACCACAAAAATTGAAGGCCTTGCATCTCTAAGAGAATCCCCAACAAGCCTCAACAAATCTTGAGCCAAAAGTATTAGTGAACGGTGTTATACCTACTCACGTCTTTTTAATAATCCAACATTTTTTTTTATATTACCTATCCACTATTAAAATACTAGTATTTTTTTCTTTTTTTAAATATTACTAAACAAAGGAGAGAGAGGAAAGAGAAAAAGTATTATACTAAAGAAAGGTTTAGGATGTAAACCGTACCTCAACAAATCAAACCCTATCTAGGGAAGCACTATTTATGGGGATAAATTAGGGAGCTTTTTATTGAGCCTCTTGGAGTGCATATTTTGTGTTTTGGCCTACCTAAAATAGTTACAACCTTAATTTAAGGAGATTGTTGGGCTTGTCCTAAACAAATAAAGGTCTATCCATAGTTGAAAGTGAAACTGATAAACTAAATCTGTATGAAGAAAACTATCAAAAGTTTGCTTTTCTATCATAGGGCTCGATTGGATGCGGGATAAGATAGTAACGGCATGATTGGATGCGGGATGAGCTTTGGGGAGATAAATAATGAGGGAGGATAGGATAGTAGCTAGGGAGTATTATTTAGTAATGGTAGACCCACATTAATGTGACATTTAATGAGAGGGATTAAATAGTACTTGGCTTGGATGAAAAGTGGATAGAATAGTACAATATTTGTTTTGATGTTTATATGGGGTATAAGGTTAAGTGGATGATATAAAAAATTAAAAAAAAACTGGCAAATTACTTATTTGGTTCTTTTAAGATTATATATTAGTTAATTATATAAATACAAAACTAATTAAATAAATTACATTTGTCAACAATTAAGTTCTTATAATTTATTTTTGTAACTTAAAAAATATTAAATAATTTTTTTTTCATTTGTTTGGAATACAACTTACAAATTGTTTTATTGGTATGTAATTTATAATTTGGCTTTTATTAAATTTTATGATTTATATTCTCAACACCATGTATAATAATTGAAGAAATGCAAAAATTGAACAAAAGGAGAATTACTCCTATTTATAGAATTTTGTGGCACAAGTCTACTTTCCGTTCCAAGTTGAAAATCAGATTGTCTCCGAAATACTCCCTATTCAACTTTGACAATAGGATAGTCCCCATTTATTTTTCCATTCAAAGTTTGAAAATATGTTGTCACTAACCAAATTTTATTGAACTTTGAAAAAGTGGTAGACACCGATTTACTTTCCATTCAACTTTGACAATAGAACAATAGAAAAATATGAAATTTATAGATATTCCAAACTATGAAAGGTCTAACATTCATTACAAAAAACAAAATAGGAAGACGTACATATTACACTGCCCATTGTAGCACTGCATTGAGTACCATATTGCTGTTTCAGTTGCACGACATTGACTACCATAAAAAACTAACCATTATGTACAACTGAGTACTAAAAATGAAGTAATTTCATCACCACAAACTGGATTATAGTTTCCATTGCTGCACCGAGTAAGAACCATGTCAATTTGAAGCAGAACGTTTGTTTCTCAACTCTTCTTCCCTCTTCATTAACGACAACTTCCATTGGGATAAGCAATGGTGGGTTATCTTGCGAACTTGGCTCTTCGACCTTCGTTTCCCATCATATACACCACCAAGGCTTTCAAAATATTCTCGGAGAACCCGAAAACCTGTTTACCTGTTGGCTACAGGTTGTCCAACTATCATATATTCTTGATGTCCTCCCAACACATACAACATAGTAGGACTTTTTTCTTGTCATCCCTACTAATAAATAAAGGGTTAACTATATTTGGGCTCGCTATTTTCGCATGTGCATCTATATAAATTGGTTTACCATAAAGTAGGCTCAGATACTTGGGGTGTTTGTCACCTTTTTTTTTAAGACGCAAGGTCTAGGCTGCAACATTACTTGCCAACTGGCCATCTAATGTTGCCTCGCCTTTAAATCTTTGTCTTAACATATCATATTCATCATCACATCACACAAATGAAGTAAAGTATGTAACAAAACAGTAAATTGAAACAAATTTTACACCACAATGACCATAACAGTACCAGTAAGTAGGTAAGCATCACAGGTTACAGCTATTGAAATAGCCCAGAAATCCCCATAAATGTCCAAAATTTCAGTCACAAAACAGCTCTACGCATTGTGCATTTTTAGTCATAAATTCAGTGGCAGAGATGTGCATTTTCCACAGGCTCACACACACACACACAACAATTCAAGACCTCTTTCATTAAAAACACGGAGGACCTCATTCAAGACTACCAGTTTCAACATATATCCCACTGATTTTCTCAGAACTAATCAATTGAAGCACAAATGAAGCAGAAATGCAGTAGCACACAAGGACCATGTAGTAAGTAAATGACCAAAAAATGAGAGCCAGATTGCACATTACCAAGTGCCCGGATTCCATTCAGCCTGGCAACACCAAATGCCCAGAAAATGAGAGCCAGATTGCATCAATATACTTCAGAAATTTCAAAAATGCAAAAATGCCTTGAACTTTCTAAAAGTGTCCAAAAGTGCAGCATAGGAATGCGGCATCACAGAAATGCAATGACATAGTAAACTACCCTCAAATCCCTGAAATGCACCACAGAAATGCGATTCACTTCACATTTAGAGGCCCACGTACCTAGAACTAACACATTAAACAACCCATATGCCCAGAATTAACACACACACACGCATATACAAGGGTTCATCAAATCATCATTGCCCTCTTAAGATATGTTAATTTATTGAAATTCAGTAACAAACACAGTAAATTGCCCATAAATGCACGTTCATATTGCACATTCAGATGCCCATAAATCAGAAACACAGGACATTCAAAGGCCCAACAAGCACTCCTGCTACCACACACACAAATAACTACAGGCTACCAGGTAGCACCCCTTAGATTTTGCAAGTTACTAGACATTCAAAGAGCCCAAAAACACAGTAGGCTCAGTAAAGAGTTAAAGGAACCATCATTGCCCAGAGAATGACAAATCCAGTAACAAATAGCAGCAAAAGTAACTGAAATGCAAACACAGTACACTCACAGGAGTAACAGAAATACAAACACAGTAAGCTCGATAAATGTTGGATCATTGCCCTCTTACCCCTTGTTCATTTTCCGAAATTCAAAAAAAAAAAATCACCAATGCTTGTAAATTGCCCAGAAACACAGTAAACAGACCCATCAGGTAGTAGAAGCAGCAAATATACTCTGAATATTACCAGTACCAGTAACATAAATGGACTCAGTACTCTCATCATTGCCCTCCTACACACAAAAACTGTGACAGAGACAGAGAACACTTAAATCACAATAGCAACAACAACAATAACAATCCCACGGATAATATACCAATTAAAAGGGCTCAGTCAAATAACAAAAATGAAGCTATATGAATACTAGAAATGAAGCAACAGGAATACCATTGCCCAGAACAAAATGCAGGCCAATGTTTCATACAAACTGATTAGCAGAAATGAACCCAGCAAACGAAAGAACAGAACATTCACATGTTAATATTGTTGGATATAAATTATGTACAAATTAGTCCACTGCTGCAGCAACACACCCCACATAAAAGCTGCTGCTCAAATTTTATAAGATGTCACTACAATAAGCATCATTGCCCTACACAAGTTAGTTATGACTGCAATTTAAAGGGCTCAGTCAAAATATATAAGCTGCCCTATACAAGCATCATTGCCCAGAAATGTAGCACACAAATGTATCAGTAACCAGCCCAGAAACACATCACATTCAGAGGCCTCTGATCACAGTAAGCTTCCCAGAATTAACACACACGCACACAAACACACGGTGAGGGAGAACACAACAAGAGGCTCAGGGCTAAAATCATTGCCCTATACAAGTAAACCAAGCACATGAAAACATAACCTGCCAAATTTTCATAGATTACATTTAGATCATTGGCTCCAAAAATACAGTTTTCCTTCACTGTAGCATACATACATAATTAAATGAAAAAACAACATTGATCATTGTTCATCAAGTACGAAAGGTAAGTTTTCATTCATTACATCAAAACAATGGCCCAAATGAATACTACTTGCAATATCGGCCACTTTAAAAATATTTAAGTACGTGCTCTACTCACCGATGGCAATAGATTATACCCTTCAAGATGGCCTACACCCATGCTTGTTTCTCGTCATCGGCCAAAGAAGTTACCAACCTTCTCTTCCTCTTGACAGAGCTTGGAAACTTAACATTACTTTGGAACACTCCTACGAAGAGCGGAGAGTTCTTTAGAGTACCCCACTGACTTTGCCATTTCAGCCATATGTTCCGCACTAATTTTCATCCAATTCTCCATGCTCTCTTGCATGGAAGCCTCATCAAATCTTGTACTCTTCTTCCCTTTTTTGCAACTTTTGCATTGGTCGGGGGTGTGGTGATGAGTGGTGTGGAGCTAATTGGATTGGTGCTCGGCGGTGTTGGACTTGAGCCCCCACCAAATTCGAGTGCGAAATGTGGAATGTACACATCATCTAATGATATTGTCAGGGCTCGTGTTTTTAAATAATTTTCCGAAAATAATATTGGGAAAGTGTGAGGAAATGAAAATAGTGCAATATGGGGTCAATGTGAAGTTAGTAATTGCATTTGGGTGTTTGTGAAGCACATTAGAAACATGAGGGGTGTAAGTTCTAGTGTGAGAGTGTGTATAAACAAGTTTGGATCAGATTTTTTTGTTCAAAGCACACTCCTCTCTCCTCTCAAAACTCACGTCTCTCTCTCCTCTTCTCCTCCTCTCAAAGTTTCTTCAAAACCCTTCCCAAAATCCACCCTCCACACTTATATACTTCAAGATTCACCTTCATTTTCATCTTCTACACGTGATTTGGAGTTCGGACTTCCTTGGAATCGCCTTGGAGCAAGCATTTTCGGTTGAGAAGCTTCAAGAACAAGGGTTTTCCATTTTCTACCCATATCAAGCTCATTCTTTGAGGTAGGGATCTGCTTTCTACTCCTTCTAATGGTATATTGTTGATATGTTGCATGGTTCTTGGCTTGTTCATCCATTCTTCCCCAATAACCTTTGAAAACCTCCATTGAAATGGGTTTTGTTTGATTGAGTTTGGTTTCCACTTAATTGGTTGCTAAATGTACGAATTGGTAGTTGATATATTTTTATTCCATGTTTAGTTGGTGTTTGAAACCCCTAATTTGACTTGGGTTGGAACCCCCTTCCATTTGGGAAAAGCTGTTGATAGGGCATTTTTCGCGTACAAAAATGCATCTTGTACCGGTAGACACAAAAGTGCTCTACCAGTACTGAAACTCACTGGATTCTGTCTACCGGTAGAGCAACCCGTACATACTTGAAAAAAATGAATTTTCATTCGTCCTGATCCTTTGACCTTCCGGTTGACTTGTTTGGTTCCATACTTGGTATATCCTCATCGTGCACTTCATTAATGACCGAAATACCCCTTCCTAGCCTACCTTTGCATGATTGGTTATTTTCCTTGATTTTTCAACTTACACTTAACACCTTTAACATAGGGAACTTTGTATAAACATGTTTGATCAAAATGGGTTATGTGAATATTTTGTACACATGAGGGTTAAAAGTGAATTTTTCTTAAATTGGTGATCTAATACTAGGGCCACCTTTCGGTGCGTCCCTGGCCATGGGTGTTCGGAGCCCACGAAATCCGGCAGGAGTGTTCGGAGCCCACGAAATCCGGCAGAGGGATTAATTCCCTATTAAAGAAAAGTGGTTATTTTTGTGAAATGTTTGAAAATGAGGTTCTTTGAGAAAGTTGAGATATTTTTTAGAGAAATTGGACACACGACACATTTGAAAATGGTTCGGTAGGAGATGTTGGATACTTGGTTTCTTTTTGGACTTTTTGGGTACATGATTGGACACTTAGGTATTTCTTGGGCACTCGGTACTTGGTCTAGTCATAAATAGCATTCTTTTGACTTCTCATTCCTAATCATTTATTTTGCATGCACATTTCATTCTCTATACCCTTAGCATTAGTAGATAAGATTCCTACTGGACTAGTGAGTTCAACCTATCATTTTCAGGTACTCGGCAGGGCACATGATTGGAATGCTTGGCGTGTGGATGCATAGCATGAAGCTTACTTTGCATGGAGTTATTTTATCCTCTCCATAGTTTACCATATTTTTTGGGAGATGATCTTGTAACTTCTAATTCTTCAATTTTTTACAAAACTTGATATATGTAATAACTCTAAACCTTTGTTATCTGTGTACGGGTACTCTTGACTAGAAACTCATGGTACTTTGACTTTTCAATGGGAAGTTGTTTGAATTTAGATTTATCCTACGTGGATATTATTTATATTTTGGTTATTAAAATCGAGGGTGTGACAACTTGGTATCAGAGCATAGGTTCGAAAACTTAGAGACCGTGGGGAGACTTAAAGTCTCGGGGCTTAAACCATTGCATTATCTTTTCATGAAAAACATGTTTTCTCATTCATTGTGTGCTTGTGTGACATTCATGAGTAGGACATTAATGTTTCATAGTATTTATTGGTTTTGGAGCATAGCGTTGAGTTGTTACCCGTGTTGGGATTGGCGTTGGAGGCTTGGGCCTTAGTTTGAGATAATGTTGATTATTTATGGTTTTCCTTCTTATCTTCTTATAGAACCATCCTGCCGAGGAGAGTTGCTAGAGGTAGTAAAGTAGGTAACCGTAGGAGAGGTCGTGGTCGTGGTCGCAATGAGCGGGTGGAGGATGAGGTTAGTCAACACGGTGAAGATTCGGGGGGTCAACATGAGAGGTTTTCCGAGATAGTGGAGCTAGCTAAGAGTTTGGAGGGCCAAGAGGGTGATCAAACGAGTGTGAAGACTAGGGAGCCTAGGTCACTGACTACTACCGTGAGCACACCAACGGAGAGTTTTGGGAACCAAAATAGGAAGAGGATGAGGGATTCATTCCAATCTACGCCGAACCGTTCGATTTTCAGGGCACTTACTTCTTCCGGGTTTGGGGGAAATTCGTCGAAGCCGCCGAACACTTGCTATCAATGTGGCCAATCGGGTCATATTCGCTCTCAGTGTACTCAGCCTAAAGCTCTTCCACCACCACCGCGTGTTCAGACTTCAGGTGCTTGTTTCGGGTGTGGCGGATTTGGCCACGTAGCGAGGTTTTGTCCGCAGAAGGGAGATACGCGTAGTGAGTCCGGCTCTGTTCAGCAGCCGAGGCAGGGGCAGGGGTTTGGTCGATAGCAGCAGAGTGGTAGTCAGAGTCAGCCACACTTTCGTCATGGAGAACAGTTCACTTTGGTGAAAGGAGTTCCTGATTGGTTTTTGAAGAAAGTCAAACCAGAACTCTTCCAAGGGTACAAAACTCCTCCTAAAATTGGAAACAAAATGGTCAAACCTCCAAATACTCCTACTGGTCAATGGGTAGTGATTAGAGATCCAAAGACCAAGATGCCTCAAATGATTCCTATGTTGACAAGAACTCAGAAGAGGAAACTGCAAAGGAGGTATACTAATTTCCAAATGGAAGAATATGCCTCTAAAGAAAATCATAATGGGGGTGATAAGTTCAATCCGAAGTTTAATAGACTTCGAAGAGAAGATTCTGAAGAATCTCTTCGAAGAGGATTTACTCAATCAGAAAGGGAAACACTGGAAAGTTTGGCTGTAAGAATGGATGGTGAAGTACCTCAAAACAGTCCAGCTTCACCAAATTCCTTGGCAAGCTATCAATCTGGCTTATTAGAGGCCATGATAGTGGAACAGGAAGAAGGCGGAGGAATGAACTCATCTCCTGTTGAAACATTCTCCCCCATGGAAATTTCTACAGTAGAATTGTCTGGAAAAATAAACACAGCAGAAGATGGATCGGAGTTGCCAGTACAGGAAAAAAAGACCATTCAGTTTGGAACCTTACCTGAAGTACAAATCAATATGGTTGCTCCTTCGTTCGCAAACTTTGGACCTTTTGGACCAGACTGCTCACCAGTTCGAAGGGCATTACAACCAACGGTTGCCCCTATGGAAGTCATTGATGTATCAAGTGATGATGAATATGACCTTACATATGATAATGGTTGGAATGATGGTTGGGGAGCCTTAATTTCGAAGATCCAAAAGGAAGAAGAGGAAAAAGATTTCATGATCATGGCTAATGCTATGGAAGAGCCAGAAGTGACATCTAAGGAAAGAGCAGTATTTGTTCCAGAGACAGAAACTGATTCTGAGTATCCTTTGATTGTTGATTTGAATTGTGCTGATATTTCTTATCCTTTCAAATCACCTTCGAATGATATGAGGCACCATTTGAAAACATTATACATATCTGCATTGTTTGATGGGATGTTGGTAAACAGAGTTTTAGTTGATAATGGTGCAGTAGTAAACATTCTGCCTTCAAGGACTTTGAAGAAAGTTGGGGAAAGAAAAGGTTCGATTGATCCCAACAAGCACATCCATTGCTGGGTTTACTGGTGAAAGTAAAAGTCCTAAAGGAATTGTTTCTATACGCCTGAAAGTTGGCCAAGTAAAGACTGATACAGCCTTCTTTGTGGTGGATACCTTTACAAGTAAGTATAATGCTTTACTTGGTAGGGATTGGATTCATGTTAATGGCTGTATTCCATCTTCTATGCATCAATCATTGATGATTGTGAAGTATGAAGATGGGAAAGGAGTGGGGGTCGAAGAAGTTAAAGCAGACCCACATCCCTTCAGTACTTCAGCAAATTGTGCAGAGGCTGAAATGTACAAACCTGAAATCATTCCTCTGAGTGAAATTGCACAACCTGCCACCCCTCCATCCAATGTATTGGAAATCGAAGAATTGACAGAGTTAAAATCTAAGCTTAAACAAGCAGTTGATTATGAATCAGACAATCCACCAGATGAGGCTGCTTGGATGTGAGTCCAAGACAGAGTTCGAAGAGGCCAACTCACTGGCCTTAGTTAAATTTATGGCTCTAGAAGTAGAGCAGAAGTTACAGGAAACAAATGATTGGGAAGAATTATTAACTGAGAAATCTGACTGGGGGTTGAAACCAATCAAATTCGAAGAAGCCTTTATAGGTCATGTCGATTCCCAAGATCCTTTAGAAGAAGTGGAATTGGGAGAAGGGATTGTTCCAAACGCTGTACAAATCAACAAAGAACTTGATGCTGCGTCAAAAGCCAAGTTGATCGCAGTGCTTAAAGAGAACAAAGAATGCTTTGCTTGGAGTTATAAAGAATTGACAGGTTTGAGTAGAGATTTGGTTGAACATAGATTACCTATTAAATCTAATTGCAAACCTTTCAAACAACTTCCAAGAAAAATGTCTCCTGAAACCATATCTTTGGTTAAAAAGGAAATTCAAAATCTTTTGAATGCTGGTTTTATTAGAACAGCAAGATATGTTGAATGGCTATCAAATATTGTTCCTGTTATCAAGAAAAATGGAAAGATTAGGGTTTGCATTGATTTTAGAAATTTAAACACTGCGACCCCTAAAGATGAATACCCAATGCCTGTAGTAGACATGCTTGTAGATAGTTCTGCAGGCCACAAAACCATGTCTATTATGGATGGACATTCAGGGTATAATCAAATTTGTATAGCTGAAGAAGATGTTCATAAAACTGCATTTAGAGCCCCATGCAATCTTGGAACCTTCGAATGGGTCAAAATGCCTTTTGGACTCAAAAATGCTGGTGCTACTTATCAAAGAGCTATGAACACTATTTTCCATGAAATAATTGGGGATTTTCTAGAATGTTACATAGATGACATTATTGTCAAATCAAAATCAATTGATGATCATGTAGAACATTTGAAAATAGCTTTTTCAAAGATGAAACATTATCAACTAAAGTTGAATCCTGCCAAATGTGCTTTTGGAGTAACATCAGGTAACTTTTTAGGGTACCTAGTCCACAGTAAAGGTATTCAAGTTGATAACAACAAAGCTAAAGCTATTATTGAAGCAAAATCTCCTTCAAACAAGAAAGAACTTCAAAAATTTCTTGGTCAATTGAATTTTCTTCGAAGGTTTATATCTAATACTGCAGGGAAAACTAAAGTCTTCTCTTCTTTGTTGAAATTGAAGGATGGAGAGGACTTCGAATGGACACAGGAGCATGATGATGCTTTCAAGACCATCAAGGAGTACTTGGTTAATCCACCAGTTCTTGTTCCACCTAAAAAGGGAGAGCCTGTTAAACTGTATTTAGCAGCAAATTATGACTCAATAGGAGTTCTTTTGGCTCAAGACAACGAAGAAGGGAAGGAGCAAGCTATCTATTAGCTAAGTAGATTTCTAAATGATTGTGAAAGTAGGTATTCTGCAGTGGAAAAACTATGTTTAACTTTGTTTTTTGCTTCGAATAAACTCAGGTACTATATGATGCCTAGAGTAACTTATGTAATTTCTCAGACTGATGTTTTGAAGTATATGTTATCTCAACTTGTACTTAGTGGCAGAATTGGGAAATGGATTGTATCTTTAATTGAATTTAATCTAGAGTATGTTCCTCAAAAATCAGTTAAAGGACAAGCTTTAGCTAATTTTTTGGCTGATCATCCAAACGGAATTGAAACTTCTGAAATAGCAGATGTTGATACAGTGACAATTAAGCCATGGAAGATGTGATTCGATGGTTCGAAAACATCTCAAATGGCTGGAATTTGAGTTGTTTTGGAGTCTTCTCAGGGTTTGAAAACCAAATTTGGATTTCAGATAAATGAAGGGGAATGTACAAATAATCAAGCAGAATATGAAGCCTTAATTATGGGTTTAGAACTTTTGCTTACCTTGAAGGTTGATATAGTTGAAGTGTTTGGAGATTCTCAGTTGGTAATAAACCAGGTGAATGGAGAATTTGGTTGCCATAGTGCTGGTCTAAAACCTTATTTTCAATATGTGAAGTTGTTAATTAAGCAATTTCATATGATTACTTTTACTTACGTTCCAAGGTTCTTTAATGGAGAAGCGGATGCAGTAGCTCAAAGAGCATCAGGATTTAAGTTTATCACTGATGAAAGTAGAGAGTTTTATCAGTTAACTTTAAGGAAATCATTACCAATGCTTAAAGATAGATATACTGATTTTGAAGTATATGAAATCACTACTACTCCTAGTTTGAATGACTGGAGACAATCATTGATTGATTATTTAACAAAACCTTATGCTAAAACAGATAGAGCAACAAGGCTGAGATCTGTCAATTATATTATGTATAATGGAGAATTATTCAAAAAAGGAGCAGATGGATTATTGCTTAAATGCTTGAACAAAGTTGATGCCTTTAAAGTTATGGCAGAGGTTCATGACGGTATTTCTAGTATCAACAGGAATTGGGTCATTAAGAACCAAGTTTTCGAAGGCACTTTGGGTGTTGGAAACTTCAGCCATGATTTAGTTGAGATAAAAGTCAATTTACAACGAAGACTGGTGATTAATTTTTACCAATAATTAAGCCATTTTATAGGCAAATTTTAAGTAGGAAACGATTCAAATTTCTGAAGATGGGGAACGTGCAGATTAACTGCCCATTACCCATCAATTCCTCATTGGAAACGTGTAAGCTGCTCAAGATCGCTTTGAATAACTTCCTCTTTTGAAGTTTATATGAAGTCGAAGCGGCAAAAGGCACATTAACACTCATTCAAATTCCTTGAACAACGATGTTAATGTGGGGGGTATGTTTACATATAAAATTAACAAATCCAATAATTGATTGACACGTAATCAAAAATGCCAAACGTTGGCAATTATCTGTCGATGAAGATACACTGGATTAAAAGAATACATTGGAGTAAATACGATGTCGTATTGTCTCTTAAAATCAAAAAGCGGTTATTGGTAGTTACAAAACAAGGATAAAATAGAAATTGGCTTCGAAGCCATGATGTTAACTGCTGAACACGTAAACTCCACGTGTAAACTTGTGAAACGGAATACATAGCAGTTAGAACACGTGGAGTATTTCTTGAGAGGTACTTATTTCCTTAACTCGTAATCATTTGAGTTAGTGTAAAGTAACTATGCAGATTCAAAATAAAAGCTTATGGAAGAAGAATTGGAAGAATTCAAATTCAGACGTGGAAGAGGGAAGAAACTGCCAACTCGAAGAGTAGAAGTTAGAGTTCGAAGCAAGCCAAGTTCAAATTCATTAAGCGGGAAGTTCAACTGCAAGCAGCGTCTATATATAGAAGAAATTGAAGAGTGAAAGCCCCCCCGGACAAATCTTCAACAAACAGCTATCAAAAAACTGATGCTTGGTTTGTTCATTGGCAAAGTAGTTTAGGATTTCGAACTCAGTTCGAAGTAGATTAGGAAGTAGTTAGGATTAATCTCGATTGTTCTTGTAACAATCACCTGTTCGAAGTTCTTGTTCTTGTATTTAAAGTTGGAGGCAATTTCGAAGTAAGTTTACCTTTGATTTATCAATCGAAGTATCTTGTTTCTTTGTTGTTCTTTGATTTCCTAAGTATATTGGTTTGTATTTCTTCACTTGTTAAGAAAAAATCCTCTTAATTGAGGTAATTGAACCAACACAACACAATCGCCTGATTATATTTGGTTTTTCCAAACTTAATCTGAGGGAGGAGATTGAAACTCTCTCTGGCACGCTCGCACTCGATTATTTTGCTATAAAGAAGTAAAAGAACCACGAAACAGTAGGCGAACCAGGAAACTACGCATGACTTTCAGAATTTTTGATGTAGTAAGTGCAGAATGAATGCAATGGAAAACGTGAATGAATGAGGAAGAGGAGGGTGTTGAGAGTCCACCCCTTGTGGGCCACGTGGGCTTAGGCCCGGATGGGAGTGAATTAGGGTTTTATCTTATATCTCTATAAATACTCATTGCAGCCTTGTTTATTAAAACATGGTAGCACAATGTAGAGAGAGAGGCAGAGTGTGACACCCGTTCCTAACATGCATGTGCATTTCACGTGATAGCGCATTTCATGCACATATTCATTTCATAAACCATTCGGTTAATGACATGTCATGTTATTAATAATTCATGCATAGCTTAAATACATACACCTATTATCCTTGTGTTCCAATTATATGTGTAGTTTGTGACCCAAAAAAAAAAAAAGAAGAAGTCAAGAGGAGAAGAATCATTTTGTCAATGTGTGGGTTGGCATTAAATGTTTTTGTGGAAAATTTTGTAAGAAGGGGACACCTCACCCCTTAGGGGATGAGATTGGAAGACTTTGGAAGACCCAGACTTCCATTTTTCTGCCTCAATCACGTAGAGAGAGAGAGAGAGAGAGAGAGAGAGAAGGAGGAAGTGAGAAGTTTGGGGGGAAATTTCTGAGTAAAGCTACGAATTTTCGTCTATAGTATTTCAACTCCAAAAATTATGATATTTTAACCTTAGTCTTATTTATGTGTTATATAGATCGTGTAAAAGTTTCAGAAGTTTTCGTGAAGTTTAGAATTTATTAAAAATGTTTTACCGGGCTGCTGTCTGTGGGAACCTGTTGCTGGCAGCTCTGCCATGCTTCACGAAAACGGGCTTAATTTGGCCTAGAAAACTCTAATTTTCATTCCTCTTGATTTGTTAGAAACTAGACACATAGGGATTTTTGAATATATAAGCCACATAGCCCAATTATTTCTGAGATATAGCAGTTTTTGGTTTAAAGTTGAAGAAAAATCTGTTTTTGTAATTTTACAGCAGGGTATTGGTCTGTTTGGTGTTGGTTTAATAATAGCTATCAAGCTCATAAAATTCTGAATTTTTGATATGATGTTCCTATATGTGTCTAGTGTGTGTGGTAATAATTTCGTGGAAAAAGGATGTCTAGATTAATTTTGAAAATTCGGAGAGCATCAGGTTGTTATGTGGTTTGTTGCATATTCATGCATTTCACTTGCATTTAAGCATGGGGTGAACGTGAGACTTATGGATGCCTTATAAACTATATTTTTTTTTAGGTGAGGATAACGTGAGGAGGATCACGGTTACGTCTCCATATCGTAGCGGATAGAGGTTTAGCGAAGTTAGTCTTTTTGTCAGGTGAGAATGTACAGCTTCTATAATGAATAGAAATGTTGTGTTTTCAAAATTGTTTTGTGATTATTATTGTTTGTGAAAACTCCTTTGATACTTATTTTTCTGAGTACATGATGGCAATATTTTTGTTTGGATGGATCAAATATTTTTGAATGGATGGAAAGAGAATTGTTATGCCTTTTGTGCCAATGTTTAGTTTGCAAGGTTGGCATATTGCATTCGTGGGCTGTGTCAATATTTTTGTTTGCAATGTTGGCAACTTGCATTCGTGGGATGTGCCAAATGTGAGCAGTGCAAGCTTAGTTCTTGCTTACTGTGTGGATTGCACCTACCATTGGTGATAAAGAATGGCTCTCGTCACCACCACTATATGTGAGCCTGTGAGCGAGGTAACAGTACCGTCTTAACTCCCGGTCGTGAGGTCGACGACTCGTTGGCGCACTTGGTAAAAATTTACGTGATTTATATTATGAGGAATGAGGGAGAAAATGATTAGTGAAAATCCTCTTTGGAAATGTTGTTGAAATGAGTTTTGGAAACAAAGAAAGCTGGTTGGGAATATTATGAAGTGGATGATTTTAAACTTCAATCCATCTAAGGAGCTTGAACATTTCTTTTTATTATGTTGCTAACGTACATTCTCCTGTAACCCTTTTGGTTGCAGATACCTGGATGAGCTAGATGTCGGTCCAACTACAGTGTCAGTCAGGTGTTTATAGTGGTTGTTTTTGTTACTCTTGTCAATTGTGGGTACTATGTACATATTTGTTTTGTGAGGATTGTGTGGTTGTGTAATAGTCCAGTACTTTGGACTTGTACTAATGTTGGGAAGTTGTGAACTCTGTGTATGTCTATGGTATTGATGTATTTCTATATGTTGTGCCTTCTGCTATGGGTTGCAGTACATTCAATGTTATTTTATCTCTTAGGGATGCGAGTATCCCTAGATGGGTATAGGTTTTGTCAGGTGGTCCTACCACTTTGGGTAGGCTTGGTCTTGCCGGAGGGGGGTGTGACATAGAGAGTAAAAAGCTTAACACTTTGACTCTTTCTTGTCCCCCCCATACCCCCTGGGAGGTGAGATAGAGAAGAAGGGCCCCCATAGATACAAGATATTCGTTGCTGATCTAAAAAAGATCTTATCCCGTGGGGGTTAGCGGACATTTTGAATTCTTCACCCGGTCCTTAGTAGCCTTTCCAAAGTCAACCTAACCGGTTACCTTTGGAAAGGCGCTAAAACAGGCCTATAGGGGCCGGTTGTGGCTCTTCAGAGAGAGAGATACACGAGAGAACTGGTGAGGATTTCATTATTGTGAGATTGAGTGTGAATGTGTAACACAAGAACACGGATTTTCTTCGGATTATAGTGAAACCCCCCTCTCCGTGGATGTAGGTCCGATTTGGCCGAACCACGTATATTATGTGTCGTGTTTTTCTCTTGATTTTACCTGTTTCTGTGCGAGAGGTGCGTTTTGGGCACAACAAACTGGTATCAGAGCTTTGGTTGAAGCACCGGAGAGCACAGAGTAGTCAAAAAATCACTCGGAGACCATTAGAGCACTGTTTGAAGCTTTGGTCGGACAAAACAGGTGACGAAACTTTTTTTCGATCTGAGGGAAAGTTGCTACTCTCGGAGACGATCGCAATGGTGTGTTGGTGGTCGATTTTTGTCACCGGAGGAAGGAACACAGTCGGTTTGAACACCTACGGACGGAGGCGAGTGGTTGTGTGCATTGGGGCTGGATAAAAAGTGATCGGATTCAAAGTTTGAGACTGCGGTTGTGTGGGATTTTTCGAGACGATCACGGTGGTACCAAGCTCGACGCTGCAAATGGCCCAGGGACGCCGCACGCGCCAGTCAAAGGTGGCGCGTGCAAATCGCGTTAGATCTATGCGCATGGTGAACAGCACCCGCGGTGGCGGGTTAAAAAGGTCATAGGGCTGAAGTCATCGACCACTAGGGCTGACATCAGCGAGGTAAGACGGGTTAGGCCCGAGGTCCAAAAGGTTCAATCGAAGAGGTCAAATAGGTCAATGTCCATGTCAAAAAGGTCAAATGGATCAGAGGTCAGGTCAAAGGGGTCAAACCGGTTCAGACTGGCAGTTCAGAGGAGCGACAGACCGGGTTCAGACCGGATATCGGTCCGGAAGTAGACCAGAAAGAGTTTTCGACCGGTTCATGGCCAGTTCAGACCGATTCCCGACTCGGTTTTTCGACGTTCCTGATCCAACCATGCGCTCTATTTTTCGTAAAGAGGCTCGGAAGTAGGTTTTGTTGCTTGATTGAGCTGGATTTGAGTGTTTGGAGGCATTTTGGGTTGTAAGGAGGCTTGTTCCTAGCTAATTGGACGGTTCCAGATTCAGTGGTGGGCTTGGTTTTGTGTGATTCAGGCCAGATTTTGCAGTCCTAGATACATCTGGAGAGATTGAGAAGGATCTGATACGGTCAGATCAATCAGATGAGATGATGTTGAGTCTGAGGCAAACCATGGGAGATCCGATGGGAGTCCAGGGGTGCTAGGAAGGCCGGGAATGGAACATGGATGAACCAGAGTGGCAGAGAGGTGACAGAAAGGAGAGCAGAGTTGAAGAGCTACACACCAGGAGTATTGGATAGACTTTACAGAGATCAGAGGTTGACCGGAGCTATCGGGTGATTGCGGATTCGCGGCGATTGAGCCATGGTGATCAGTTGAAGAAGCTAGTGAGCAAGGCTACATTCTTCGAGTGTTGCATCTCTGTTTGGTGGGTGCGGATACACTTGATTGGTTAATGGTACAGGTGCTTACTAGGGTGACAGGTCGGAGTTGGTCAGCAGTGATCGGAGGCAGTCTGGTCAATCGAATTTGAAGACCTATCATCAGGATTTTGCAGTTGTCATTCGAGGTGCATTGGATTGGATGACGGGCCACCATATAGGCTTGTGGGAGTGCAGTGACAGATGGAGCTGATGTCAGGCATGGTCAGGCAGTATGGGTGTTTGTGATGTAAGCAGGAGTGGTGACAGTTGCGGATGCACACAGGATAGACGCGGGATTGTACTGAGGAGTTGCAACCGGGATGGTACTGGATGCGCTAGGAGTCGAATCAGGAGTGTGCGGGATGCTAGCTAGCAATGGTGATTCAACTGGTTGTTGTGGATTGTTTACGGGAGCTCCGGACAGAGGGATTGAGATGGAGATGAGATGATGCATCATGGTATTCTCTTTCTTCTTTGATTTTGTGACTGGATCGTTTCCAGGATATGTTGTCGCATGGTGTGGAGAGTTGGAGTCACGGATTATGTTCCGTGATTGGGCATGAGCATCTGGGTTTGGATGCGGGCACTCCGGTTAGGGGGTGCAGGATTGTGATCAACCGCGAAAGATCTGGCTTGCAGGGATACATTCATTCGAGTGGTGTGCCCGATTGGGGTGTGGTGATGCTTGTTTGGGAATGACACAGGCGCCTGTCAAAGCGGTAGATCAGTTTGAGCCACAGAGATCTACCAGGATTTGTTCACATCTCGGATTCACGAGAGGTGCATCCCGGTTTGGGGGTGCGGAGGTACTCGGTGGGGGATGCGGTGTCAGAGAAGGAGTTAGCCTCATCGCAGATGGCGTGTGAGATCATTTGGAGGAGTGAGCCTCTAGTGTGGGCAGAGGGTAACTGCATTCTCTTGACAGGACAGGATGCTAGAGTGGTAGAGCGCGACGATAAAGCTGCGAGCGCTTCTGTTGGTGAGCGCGAACACCTCGGGTTGGAGGTGTGTGAGCGGAGGCATTCTAGTTGAGGGGGTGCGGTGCTCGGATTTTCTGATTTTCTGATTGGCTGCGGAGTCTAGTTTTGCAAGGATACACTCGTTCGGGCTATTGTACTCTAGATTGGGGGTGCATGGATGTTCGATAGGTTAGTGACACAGGCGCTTGCTAGAGATGGCTGATTGGAGATGGCAACATGGGAGTGCTGCGGATGACATTGCCCACTCGAGTTGGAGGGGGTGATTGTTGAGAGTCCACCCCATGTGGGCCACGTCGGCTTAGGCCCGGATGGGAGTGAATTAGGGTTTTATCTTGTATCTCTATAAATACTCATTGTATCCTTGTTTATTAAAGTGTGGTAGCACAATGTAGAGAGAGAGAGAGAGGCATAGAGTGTGAGAGAGGGGCCGGTTGTGGCTCTTCGGAGAGAGAGATACACGAGAGAACTGGTGAGGATTTCATTATTGTGAGATTGAGTGTGAGTGTATAACACAAGAATACGAATTTTCTCCGGATTATAGTGAAACCCCCCTCCCCCCTCCCCGTGGATGTAAGTCCGATTTGGCCGAACCACGTATATTGTGTGTCGTGTTTTTCTCTTGATTTTACTGTTTTTGTGCGAGAGGTGCGTGTTTGGGCACAACAGAGGGTCCTATTTATAGATAAAGAGGCACCCGTACGGAAGAGATAAAGGTGACTGTTCGGAGTTGAACAGCCACCGGACGCATTAGTTCGGAACCGAACAAACGCAACCCATCGGAAGTGAACAATTGTGTTCTATGATTGTTGCTGCTGGTTCACGAACAAACGCACAGGAAAGGAAAAAATGTTTAGGACACACTATTTCGGTAAGGAGAAGAAATTGAAACGGACCCGGTTCGACCCGACCCAGTCCGTGTGAAAATTTTTAGTAAAACGATAAGAAGCTCTTGGGCCAAGCCCAATCTTATCTTTTGACCCAGTCCGGTTCTGCCGGACAACGGGACCAAAGCCCACTTTGACCATGCCCTCTCCCGCAACAAAAGTTGTTTGGTTGACCCAACCCAACCCGGCCCGGTCGAACCGAAGGCGGCGGCAGCGCAAGCCTGTTATATGGACCAAAACCCATGCCCTCTCCCCCAACAAAAGTTGTTTGGCCCAAAGGGTCAACCCTTTATGCCCAACTTGGGATAAATATGCCCAATGAAGTTGTTGTCTCTCACCAACGTGGGATAACAATTTTTTCCCCTTCTACCAATGTTCCTGTAGGTATTTTCAAAGTCAATTTCCCATTTACTTTAACTTGATTTGAGCCAACCAATGGTTCGATCTTAATCTCCTAACTAAGACGAACACAACGGTATGTGGGTCCGTCCACGTGGACGTGTGGGACCCACTAAAATAACTAATTAAATATGAATAAAAATCAAGTTTGTCCAACACTTGCAACCAAACACAATGGATAACTTTGCAATCTAGGAGTGTTCTGTTGAACCACTTTCAACCAAAGAGTCTTGGTGTTTGACTAATCACTTGCTGTATTTAAGCAGAAGAATTTGTTTTTTTTAACTGAATCTAGAAGAATTTGTTGTCACTCTAATGTCAATTTCCTTTTTCAAAAAAGTCGGTACAATGTACTACTCACACGAGAGCAACTGCAAAAGGGAAAAAGAGCACAAGCACCCACGCCTATCCCACTAATTCCCTCCACTGTTGTGCATGCCTAAGCACATGTTATGTTTATATTTTACTCAATCAAACCAAAGAAACTGCAAAACTAAAGCAGACGAGGGAAAACTATTTTATGAGTACCTAATAACCAAATAATTATGCGGGCCCTTAGATTTGAGAGAGAATTTTTGTATGGCCATATCCCTTGTGATATTATCCAGGACTATAAGATATCTTTATCGGGGATAGCCTCATTGATTGTAGAAAAATAAGGCATGGTTATGATAAAGGGTAAATTTTGCTTACCTCACCTGAGATTTCTAACAAATACAAAAACCTTCCTTATGCTTTTTGAAATTTCACCACCCTCCCTTATTTTTCAAACTAATTGTTACTTACCACCCTTACCGTTACTTTAAGGTTAACGGTGTTAACTTTTTGCGTGAAATGACCGCAGTATCTTTAGTATTCTCCACCATAAAAACACTTCTTTAAAAAAAACTAGAGTAAAAAAAAATTTCAAAAAACTAGTTTGAAAATAATTTTTTAAACAGTTCTTTCAGTTCTTTTCAAATTTTATTTTTAGATTTTTGAAAAAAACACTATTTTCAAAATTTTGTTTTTTGAAAATAACGATTTACCAAAACTAGTTTTTTTTTCCAAAAAATATTTTCAAAACTTTCGTATTTCAAAAAAATATTTTTTAAAAAAATTCAAAATTAGTTTTTTTTTCCTCGAAAAACTATTTTTTTTAAAATGAAGAATAGTCTAATTTTTTGGAAAAACTTTTTTAACTCAATTTTGTTTAAAAAAATGATTTTTTGGTAGATAATATATACTAAGGGTACTATGATCATTTCACGCAAAAAGTTAACACCGTTAGCCTTAAAGTAACGACAAGGGAGGTAAGTGACAATTACTTTGAAAAATAAGGGAGGACAGTAGAATTTCAAAAAGTATATGGAAGGTTTCTGTATTTGTTTGAAACCTCAACTCTCAAGTGAGGTAAGTGAAATTTACCCTCTGATAAAAGTAGTAAACGTTGAAAACACACGTATCTAGTTAGCGCAAAAAATTTGGTATTCCTTGAGCAGGGAATACTTTTTAATAGACCAGATCTTTTAAATGGACATTAAAAAGTTATTTCTTGATAACAAGTATGCAACATTGCAACTCACTCTAGAACAAGTCTCATGTCGGATGGATTTGAGATTTATTAAAAGAAAAATCATTTTGTCTTGGGCATTGGCTTCAAGAGATTCCGCTCGTGTCCTTGAACTATACAACATTTCTTCCTCGCAAGTGGGTCGGTTTATTGGGTTCTCAGGATTAGTCGACTTGGGCATAAACTAACTTAAATATCTAAGTTATAAAAACTACGCTACAATTTATGATATATTGATCTTAGCCACACCTAAGTGGCAACAGTTCATAGGGTTTGAAACATCTCAGGTACTATTAACTCCTTTAGGACCAATTCATACCAAGTTTTGCTCTAACTTTTATTTTTTTATTATTAGTATTTATTTTTTTATTATTATTAGTATTTATTTTTTATTTTTTATTTTTATTTTTTGGCCTCCCAGGATTAGTCGAGGTGTGCATGTGTTAGCGTGGACACCTAAGTTAGGGGGCGGGCTTCCTACAAGTGGGTGATCGATGGAATTGGCCCCCAAGATTAGTCGGTGTGTGTGTGTTCGTATGGACACCTGAGTTACCAAAAAAAGTGAGAACAGTTGGTAAAATTAGACAAATAATGCAACTTAAAATGTGAGAGAAATATTTGTGACGCGACAACTTACGTCTCAGCAGAATAGATCAATTAGAACATTTCCAGAAGAGGTAACAAAAACAAAAAGATTAAGAGATTTAACGGTTCAGTGTTGTTTTAAGAGCTCCAGCAAAGGTAACAAAAGTTAATCCAATCTACCTTATACCGATAGCAACCATCCAATCATAAAATGAATTATATTCATTTTTTATTTAATTTTTTAGCTTTCTTCATTTTATATGTTATGTTATTAATAACATATATATAAATAACATAGATACCATATACGTAATATATATTTTATGTGTTATATATAACACACACGGGCCAGTTCCCCTCACACAACCAATAACACAAATTTTGACACAACAATGATCAGAGCTTCACGTCAATGATCGGAACCATTTAATTAGTTTAAAACATGTTTTCAAGAGTGCCCATAAAAAATCAATTCATAGGGATATCAGGAAGGGCTTGGTTGGTATTTCTCCCTAAATTTGACAAGATAAAAACTGAATGAATCGATCAAGTCAATCAAGCTTTTACCGATATCTTTATTTTTAATAAGGATACTCTTAAAAACATGTTTTAAACAAATTGAACGGCTCCGATCATTTTCGTGGGACTCCAAAATAGGTGGTTTACATTTGTTATGTCAAATATTGTGTTATTAGTTGTATGAGGGGAATATATATATATATATTGATATACAATCCCGATCAGCTGTGGACTCCCTCAAACAAGCCATTTGCGGACTTCTAACGTAAGCCGTTGGATCTCATCCAACGGCCAGGATTTTAAATCCAAACGCGCGGGTCAGAGAGGAGATGAACCGGGTAAAATGTCTTGAACCGGTCCGGGTCACTGGGTAAACCCCTTTCCCCCTCAAACCCAAATCATTTTGAAACGTATTCTCAGATTTTTAAGAGAGAGAGAGAGAGACGAAGGCGATTTTGGAGAAGACGAACACGATCGAAGAATCCAAGAATCACGTGATAAACCCCCTTTCCCCTTTAGTTTCTTTCATTTGAACGTGAAACCCAGATTTTGTAGAGAGATAGAGCACAGACGACGACGATTTGGAGAAGAAACGATCGAATCAGACGAAGAACCCAGGTATGTTGCGATCTTTCTCTCTCTCTTTCACGCTCGATCTCTTTGTCGTTCTCTCTCTCTCTCTCTCTCTCCTCTCTCTCTCTCTCCTCTCTCTCTCTCCTCTCCTCTCTCTCCTCTCTCTCTCTCTCTCTCTCTCTCTCTTTCTCTCTCTCTCTGATTTTCACCTTGTTTGAAACCCTAGGTTGAAGTCCAACCATCGAAGCTCGAATCGAACAACTCTAGGTCGAACTCCGACCATCAAAGGTCTGCTCTCTCTCTCTCTCTCTCTCTCTCCTCTCTCTCTCTCTCTCTCTCTCTCTCTCTCTCTCTGGAGTGTTTTTCTGTTTAGAATTTATACGTTAGGCTCAGAAAGTCATCTTTCAATTGCTTTTTCTTTGGAAACACGGTTTGCTCGTGCAAGGTATTAGAAGAAATTAGAACATTGAAACTACAGATTAGTATGATTTTTCCTTCTTTAGTGAAAATTGCAAGGCCCATTAATTATTTGGTTTGCACAACTCATACATGGCAATGGCTTTCGACAAAATGATGCTAAAATTCCCACAACTTACAAAAACGACTGACTAGTATGAACTGACTGGCATGAACAACTAAAATTCCCACATTCTTATTCCAACATTTTTTAGGGATACTCGTACCACTTTGGGGCTGTCAAAATCTGATTCACATCTGGGTCGATCAAATTGATTTTTTTCCCCCTGATTTTAGTGTTTATCTTTTTAATAACAGTTTCTTTTTTATGCAGGAAATTAGAATGCAGTCTTTGAACAATATGGAACTATTGTCAGCACCATCTCAACTATGTGAATCGGGTAATTCTTCGGAAATGTTTTACTATCCTCAAGTTAACAACGAAATTATACCGAAAATTGGGCAACAGTTTAGCACTTTAAATGAGGTTCACCAATTTTACAATACTTATGGAAAAGAAGGTGGATTTGGTACGCGACAACATTCTACCAAGAAGAGTAGGGAGGGTGAGATCATTAGGAAAGAGTATGTGTGTTGCAAACAAGGAGTGAGTGCCCCAAAACCTAGTGTACAAAGTTCAGAGACAACCACACGGAGACGGGGGACAAGTAGAGAGTTTTGTGGTGCAAAACTGGCAGTGGTTAAAAACAGGTCTGGTGGCGGGTTTGTGGTCACCCTCGAGGGTCATAGTCACCCTCTTACGACGCCAACGAGGGTGTATTTGTTGCGATCTCATCGTGAAGTGCCACTTGCGAAAAGAGCTTTAACACAACAATTAGCATAAGCAAATGTGCCATTGTGCAACGAATGAGTTTATTTGAGGTGCAATCCGGAGGTCTTGACAAGGTGGGATTTTTAGAACGAGATCTTCGTAATGCGAGAGGGATAGGAGGAAAGTGCTACTGGGACAGGATGCCAATATGTTGTTCGAGCATTTTGACATCGAACAGAAAAAGAATCCAGCTTTTGTGTTTAAATTTAAGGAAGATAATGAGGGGAGGATGGAGGATTGTTTTTGGGTTGATGCAACATGTAGAAAGTCATATTAATATTTCGGGGATGTGGTGGTTTTTGATACAACTTACCAAACAAACCGCTACAATATGATCTTTGCACCCTTTTTGGGGGTTAATCACCACGGACAGACAACTCTCTTAGGGTGTGCCTTTTTAACTGAAGAAAAAACAGAAGCCTTTGAGTGGCTTTTGAAGGAATGGTTGAAAGTGATGCCCGGTGGCCCGCCCAAAATGATCATAACTGATCAAGATCCGGCCAAGGAGGGCCTCGCAAGATGTTAGGTTGGACGAGGACGAGGACGATGACGATGACGATGAGAGCATTGACATGTTCGATGAATGTAAGTCTTTTGTAGAATCTGGAAATCTGGAAAAAATAAATTTTGAATCTGGATAAATTTTGCTTGCATCTGTTTTACAGAATCTGGAAAAAAAAAAAATTTGCTTGTCTGAAAATTTTTGCTTGAATCTGATTCTGAAATCTGTTTTGTGCTTGCTTGCAATCTGTTTTGTAGAATCTGCAGTTGCAGTTGCTGGAAATCTGGACTTCGAAGGTGGAGATCTGGAATATGTTTTGTAGAATTTGGTTCGTGCGGTTGCTGGAAATCTGCAATCTGGAAATCTGGGCTTATTTTTATGTACTTTGGTTTTAAATTTCTTTAAGTTTACTTTTCGTCAAGAATCATCTGTAAACTGCAATGGCAGTGAATGAATTTAGGTATTCTGACTTCGGATTGTCATTATAGACTTGCTTGGTATGACTTCCAAATTAGAACCAAGATACTTGCTTTTGTTGGATACATTCTATATGTAATCTGCAAATCTGCAAACTGGAATTTGGAAATCTGGATGATGCAGTTTCTGTGGTGCTGTTATTTGGAAATCTGGATGTACTTTGGTTTTAAGTTTCTGCAAACTGGAATCTGCAATCTAGAAATCGGTGTTTGTTTTTTTCATGCTCTTAAGCTATGGTATTTCATCTTTGAGTTACATCTACTGTTTGTGGTGGGATCATATTTCCCTAGCTTCTGTGATGAGCTACGTGAGTTCAACGGATTATGTTATAATCCTGCTAGATTATGCTACACTTGATTTTATGCTACACTTAATTCTTGCCAAAAATCTTGGAACCCTTTTTTTATGCTACACTTTCAAGTTTGAAGATTAAAATAGGAAACTCATTTGGTGATTGTTCACTGGAAGCAAATGCAGATTGCAAGCAACACCGTATGTTGTGGACGCAACACCGTATGTTGCGGACGCAATAACGCATGTTGCGGACGCAACATGGAACCTTGCGGACGCAAGGTAGTGCTGAAATTTTTTTGGCATTGTCCTGCTGCTTCCGGTCTTGGCCCGATGTCGTGACGTCTCAATTCAGCAGTCAACAACAACAGAATTCTGAGCTACGACAAGTATTGAACCAAAAATTGCAGTTTACAGATTGCATTCACAAAAGAATTGAACCAAGTATTGAACCAAAAATTCTGAGCTAAAACAAGTAGCATTGAACCAAAAATTCGACATATCCATTGCAGATTGCATTCACAAAAGAATTCTGTCCAAAAATTCATTGCACATTGCATTAAAAAATGAACGGATGTCTCATAAGCAAACAAATAACACCACATAGCTCACTGCTATTGCAATTTACAGATCCACAATTTAAAAAAAAATAACAACACAATTTGGTTCCATTTCCCATAGCAGCTTCAAGTGCCTTAATCAACTTCTTCATCTTCCATATCTCAATGTTCTTGTCAGTCTCATGAGCATCTGCCATTGTGAGCTACGACAACTTCCCAACAGTACACAAGTACCTGAGAGTATAACATGTGATTAAACACCGGCCCAAAAGAAGAAAGGAAGGCCTATAATATGATGAAGATGAAAACAATTAAAAACAAGCACATAAAAAAAAAAAATTGATCCCTGTAGGTTACATAGGACAGTATAAGTTTCATCCAACACTTTTGGGACATTAAAGTTAAACCTTAACAAAGTCCAGATTTCCATATTTCCAGTGAGCAAGTCCAGATTTCCATATTTCCAGCGAAAAGGAGCATATGTAGTGAACAAAATACAACACATTAAAGTTAACCAACTTATCATAAGGCTTACACCTCAATTTGCAGTATAAGAGACCCTAAGTACTAGGAAATAAAAATCAACCCAAATCAGAAAACAAAATACTCTACACCATCTATTTGTAACATTGCATCGTTCCTATCATACTAAAACAAGTCCAATAAAAACCGAGTATCATATAGCTAGTTTCACATGTCCTCGCCCATAAGAAATCCCACAACATATTTGATACAGATGAACATAATACTAGAAAATCGAGCCTACAAAAAAGGGTTTTCCACAGAAATCGTAAAATCGACAGAAATCGACACTAGAAGATAACACTAGAAAATCGCGTCTTGTTCGACCACGGGTTTCAAATCGCGTCTTGTTCGACCTAGGGTTTCAAAGGCGAGTGAAAATCAGAGAGAGAGAGAGAGAGAGAGAGCAGACCAAGGATTCGTGCTTCGGTGGTTGGATTTGTGTTCTTCGAAGATCGATCGTGTTCTTCAACCTAGGGTTTCAAACAAACAGAAAATCAGAGAGAGAGAGAGAGAGAGAACGACAAAGAGAGAGAGAGAGAGAGAGAGAGAGAGAAACGTAACCTGGGTTCTTCGATTGCATCGATCGTCTTCTTCTCCAAATCGCGTCTGTGCTCTCTCTCTCTCTCTACAAAATCTGAGAATCGTGTTTGAAGTGAAAAAGGTTAAGGGGAAAGGGGTTTAGAAGGTGAACCGGACCAGTTCAAAAATTTGTTGGTCGGTTCAGGGCCTTATTGACCCGCGAGATTTGTTTCTTTTCCTGGCCGTTGGATGAGATCCAACGGCTTACGTTAGAAGTCCGCAAATGGCTTGTTTGAGGGAGTCCACAGCTGATCGGGATTGTATATATATATATATGAGTCCCCTTCCTATCCAAACTCCCTTAACTTAGTTAAGTTACGGACCTAGGGGTATTTTTGACTTTCCGAACCGTTAGCTGATCGGGATTGTATATAGCGTTTTTGTGAAAAACAGCTCCGATCAAGCCCTTCCGGGTATTTTTGTTTGCCAAATCTTCGTGTTGGACCTTGAAAACACCTTTTAAACACATCTAACGGTTCGAATTTTAAAAAAAAAATTTGGGAAGGTGGAGGTCCGGAACTTAACAGAATCCGGGAGTTTGGAGGTGAAGTTTGGTGTATATATATATATAGGAAGCCGATCTACTAAGGACTCCCTCAAACAAAAATTCCGTGCGGACCTCACCATTTTTCGACTTTCCGGATCAAATTTTATAGCGTTTTTAACAAAAACTGATCCGATCAAGCCCTTCCGGGTATTTTGTTTTGAAGATTTTCCGCGTTGACCTTGGAAAATGCATTTTAAAAACATTGAGCGGTTCGGATCGTCAAAATTTGATCCGGAATGGTGAGGTCCGCACGGAATTATCCTAAGGGAGTCCTTAGTAGATCATTATCCTATATATATATATATATATATATATATATATAGGCCAAACTTCTTATCCACACTCCCGGATTTAAGGAAAAAATGGGGTTTTTTTGTGTTGCAAATTTTTTTTGGAAAATCCGATCCGTCCAATGTATTCAGAAGGTGTTTTCAAGGGTCCACACGGAAAATCTTCAAAAAAAAAATACCGGGAAGGGCTTGATCAAGCAGTTTTTCGCAAAAACTGTATTTATATATTTTTGCGAAAACTGCTTGGATCAAACCCTTCCCGGTGTTTTTTTTTTTGAAGATTTTCCGCGAAGACCCTTGAAAACACCTTCTGAACACATTGGACGGATCGGATTGTCAAAAAAAAATTTGGATAAAAAGTCCGGAAATGAAAAGTCCGGATAGGAAGTGGATCCTATATATATATATATATATATAGGATGGCGGTCTCCTAAGGGATCCCGCATACAAAATTTGGTGCGGAATCCCCCCTTTTTCAACTTTCCGGATCAAATTTTGACGATCCGAACCGCTCAATGTTTTTAAAATGCATTTTCCAAGGCCTACGCGGAAAATCTTCAAAAAAAAATACCCGGAAGGGCTTGATCCAAACAGTTTTCGAAAACTGTAAAACTGTATTTATATATATGTACAGTTTTTGAAAACTGTTTAGATCAAGCCCTTCCGGGTATTTTTTTTTTTGAAGATTTTCCCCGTAGGCCTTGGAAAATGCATTTTAAAAACATTGAACGGTTCGGATCGTCAAAATTTGATCCAGAAAGTTGAAAAAGGGGGGATCCCGCACCAAATTTTGTATGCGGGATCCCTTAGGAGACCGGCTTCCTATATATATATATATATTCCTTTATACATGAAAGGAATACTACTCCCTCCATCCCATAAGTTAGATCACTACGAAACTACGTGCAATTTTCAAGCTAAAAAATAACGTGCTTACGAAAATAATTTTTGAGTCAATATGGATCTTGTTTGATAGATCTCATCGAGAACTTTTATACGGTGCAAAAAAAATTCAAAAATTATTTTCGTAAATACATTATTTTTTAGTTTGAAAATTGCACGTAGTTTCGTAGTGATCTAACTTTATGGGACAGAGGGAGTATATAAAGTGCAATTTTCCACTTTGGCTAGTATCGTTCATGAATTGTCTCCAATGTTTTACTATTTCAGATTTTTGACTTGGATTATATTTAGCACGAAATTCTCTTCTTTTTGCTTTATTATTTCTTGATTTAAAATTCTCAGAACAAATTTTCTACATCTATCGTAAAATCTCTATATATAGTCAATAAACTTTTATCTATAGGATGAGGGGTTATTTCTTCAAAATCAGTTTGGGTTGGTGATGCTTGGGATGTTTCATCATCTTCAAATTTTGACTGTGTTGAGTAACATGCTTTACTAACCTGTGAGGTTGTTTCGATACCTTTTAACCTAATTTTTGAATCTAATAAATTTGGAATAAGGGATAGAGTTTTGGGTAAAGCTAGAGTCTTACTTGCTTTCTTTTGGAAAGACACACTCATGCTTTCACCATCATCCAGTGGCGATGACTGTTTTTTCTCTTCTTTTGCCAGTGGAGCAAAAGAGACCAGGGAAATTTGTAAATGGTACTTTTCCTTCGTTGTTTTTAGTTGCTGGTGTAGAGCAATAACCTCTTCCTTGAGTTGCTGGCACCTGTCACTTAAATCAAGAGATAATAAAGTAAAAAGAAGAGACTTTCGCGCTAAATATAATCCTAGTAAAAAATCTGAAATAGTAAAAAATTGGAGACAATGCATGAATGATACAAGAACAGAAGTTCAATTTTTATATTTTATTTTTGAGAAGTAGAAAGAAGTTTCATTAAAACATCAAACCAAGCCAACAAGTCATAGAAGGTCCAGAACAACTAAATAAGATCAACATAACCACACAAAAAAAACTAGACATGAGTACTTTCGTCACCGGTGTTCAGGTGAGGAACAAAAATGGCCAGAGCGTACTTAGCAAGAAGGTGAGCTCGCTGAACATCCTGGCCCACAACCTTTGAAATTCTACAAAAAGGCAGCTTCTTAATCTCCGCTACCAGGTTGCGCAACAAAAAAGTGTCATAGTGGTGCTACTCAACCCTGCTATCTGCATTATGGCATTGAGACAATCAGAAAAAATATAAACCACATTATAATTATGAAATAAAGCCCATTTAACAGCTTCATATATTGCTTGGATTTTCGTTTGAATTGGCGTGGCACTATACCTAGATAAGGCTTGCTGCGCAATTAAGGATCCATCAGGATGACTAACCGTAAAGCCAAGACCACTCCAGACATTACCCTCTTTCCAAGCACCATCCACATGGAGGAAACAGGTGTGGAGAACTGATTCAGAATTAGGATAATCCTTAGAGGTGCTTTGGCTTAAAAGTTTAAACCAGATTATTGGTTTTTTTCATTTTGTCTTTATTCAAAAAAAAAATTTGCATTTGTTAGTTTTGCGTCAAGATTTTGTGGTTTCTGGATTCTTCTCGACGAGGCGAATCTAACAAGTATAAATTTATGGTCAAAACTCATTTTTTTTAATAAAGCCAAAATTAAAACAATAAACTGGTTTATTTTGATTTATTTTTGGCTTTATTAAAAAAACTATTACTTTTGACCATAATTTTATACTCTTTGGATTCGTCTCGACGAGAGGAATTCAGAAACCACAAAATCTTAAGGCAAAACTAACAAATGCAAAAAAAAAATTGAATAAAGACAACGAAAAAAACCAATAATCTAGTTTAAATTTTTAAGCCAAAGTATAATAAAAGAAGGATTCATGGTACGAGGTGAGGATGCAGTTGGAGTAGAGGGTAAGTTGATCTTGCTAAGCTAGCTAGACGCACAGAGAAACCACTGAGCAGAGTCCTTAGCCATAGAAATGATTTGAGCCACATTGAACGGCAAGTTCGAGAAAACCACACCATTTCTATTCTTCCAAATGGCCCAAAGGATAGAAATAAATTAAGAGAATTTTCTTTTCTCCCTATGAAGCTGCATGATCCAATTTAGAAGCCAGTTAGAGAAAGAAGGTTCTGTGTATAGCCCAAAGATGAACTCGGAAAGTCACTAGCATCCCAAACTAAAATAGACTGCGGACAAAGATAGAAAAGAACATAACAAATGGAACCTCGCCGTTGCTGAAGCTGAAACGCAATCACCGAACTCCGACGTCGCCGCCTGAAATCCGCTGTCGTTGTTGTTGAAGTCACATGGAGCTCTGTCGAAGCGTAGAAGTTGAAATCACTCTAAACACCGTCAAAGTTGATGAATTGAGCCTGGAATCGACCTCTGAATCCAGATCAGTGATGATTCTGCTAATAAAAGCGCTAGTTTGTTCTTTTATGTTGATTCTCAACAGTGCTCAGAGAGAGAGAGAGAGAGAGAGAGGGGGGGGGGGGGGGGGGGGGGCTAGGCTACATAACTCGCCACACCCTAGCAAGTTACTGTAGCGGAGGAGGAAAAGCCATGATTTTTGAGGGAGTGCGAGCCCTTGGAGATGGTCGAAGAGCATCTCTAGCAGATCTCTCAAACATCAAAGAAAAATTTGAGAGATCAACCATGAAATATGTACTCCAACAAATCCCTCAAACACCAAATAAATTGAAGTCGCCCCTTAAATGTTCTCCTCAAATTTCAAAATAATATTAGAATTACCATTCTAGAGAAATTTAATTAGCCATCCTACTTCAATATTATCCTTAGGATGCCACCCTATGAGGTTTGAATCTTTATGATTCAATCCTGTAAATGTAATTTGGACCATTGTACCCTTATTTACTCGTTTAGTATTATATATGGTAAATATTATGATTGAATCATTTACCTTTTACACGGTTACTTCTCCCATTATACAGGTTACTTTCCCAAATCAACAAGATTGGATGCAGTTTCCATTTTATATGTTCAATACCAAATTCAAATCATCACATTATTCCATTTATTGGAATTATCCCATTTATCGGAATAAGTCAGAGGAGAATCTACAAATGGGAAGATGTTTTACAATTAGAAGGCAATAATTCCATCTTTGGAACAACAATAGTCCTTATCAGATGCCGCAGATGCGCCCCATGAAGCCGAAGAACCACTCTGTTGGTGTCGTTAACCACGACGCGAAGGCAGTCTGTGGTCAGACTCACTCCGCCATCACAGCTAACCACATTGTAGAGGAGTTGTTAGCGATCTCAACCATCCAACTCACTCCAGGCCATCCAATCGGACGACCCACAAAATCAAAAATCTAGGCGGCAAAGGAGATCGGAAGGTGCGCCGCCGCCAAACTCGAAATTGATCGATCTCGACGGCGATAGAAAAACCCAACGAGTAACCTTTCAATCTCGATCGATCTTGCAATCTCGTTTGATTATTGTAATTTTTTGTTTTGTTTTGTATGGTAGTGGTAGGTTTCGGATCTTGTTAATGGCGGTGTGTTTTTTTTTTTTTTTCGATTCAATGATGGTTTTTTTTCGATTTTTTTTCTTCAATACAGTAAAGGTAAATCAATAAACCATGTTCATATGCCCTTTAAAAAATGGTTATTTCATACAATGAATATGGTTTATTGATCTAACATTTTGATGATTTGATACAATAAAAGTGGTAAATCAATAAACCATGTTCACTATATGAAATAAACGACACGTGAATATGATTTATTGAGTTTCCATATTGGGTGATTTGATACAATAAAAGATAGTTTACTAGTTTACCACTTCGGCACTTCGGCAAAGTAAACATGATAAATCAACACATGATTCAACCATGTTTTTCATGTGGTTTTGTGGTTCATTAATCAACCATGTTTTGATGGGTTTGGCTTGGGTTGTGGTTTTATGGTGCATTAATTTACCATATGTTTCATGAATTTTTTATGGTTTAATTTTTGTGCTGCAATTATCTACCATGTTTTTATAATTTTTGTTATATGCAATCCGACTTATATTGTACAGAAATCTATCATGGTAAAAACATGGTGGATTACTACAAAAGTGCATGAAGTCAGTTTATCATGACTCGTGTTTTTAGGTCAAAATGTCAGGATTATTTATTCTCAATTTTGTTTTGAGTAAGTGAGAAGATTAGGAGAGAATTATAAAATTAGGAAATAGTGAGATTTTTTAAGATAGGAGGGGGAGAGATTGAGATAAATTAGGAAAGATTAAGAGAGAAAAATGTTAGAAAAATTAGGAGTGAGAAATATTTTCAAAATCAGGAGAGAAATATTAGGAAAATTAGGAGAGAGAAAGGGTGTTTTAGGGTTTATTTGAATTTCAGGATAGAATCATAAGTATTCATATCTCATAGGATGGAATCATAATGATATTTTTTGTACAGGATGCCTAATATATTGCCTATTTTATTACCCTTGCAACAGATTTGCAATTTTACCTTACATTTGTTGTTTCATATTTTACAGATTACATTTGCTTTTACATTCTATTTTATTACTTGTCACCTTCCAGAGATCAGCTCCATTTTATTACCGTTGCCAACTGCAACAAAAAATATTGGGGTTGATTATGTTAACAAAATAATTATTTTGTTATTTTACCCAACTTGCCTATAAATATGTAACTCATTTTTACATGTTTCACAACAAAACAAAATCTCATTTTTAATGGGAAAAGTAACCGTGTAAAAGGTAAATCATATAATCATAATATTTACTATATATAATACTAAATGAGTAAATAAGGGCACAATGGTCCAAATTACATTTACATGATTGAATCATAAAGATTCAAACCTCATAGGGTGAGATCCTAAGGATAATATTGAAATAGGATGGCTAATAAAATTTCTCTTATTATTATTTATTTTTATTTTTTTTGGCAATCTGTGTAAGGGCTTGAAATTGCAATCTGTTTAAGGGCTTGAAATAGACAAATCATATACTAACATCTAAAAGAAAAATAATAGTCTTTTGAGGTTACTTTGTGTCTTAAAGCAGAAAGCAATGACTTGAAAAAAAAACCCCATTCCAAGGTGACCCTAAAGTAAAATATTGGTCTAATGATTCCTCAGAGTTGTAAGGTGGCATATTTGTTGTTCTGGCCGGGTATGGCTCCCATGTGATCTGTCTTTTGGAAGCACAATTGTTTAAGCATGTAAATCTCAAACTTTAAGCCTAACGGAGTAGTAAATACTGCAAAAGCAAAATAATTTTTACACTTCACTTTCTTATAAATCACTTCCTTATAAATGCAGTCCAAATTTTATCCTTTAGTGCTTACTTTATGTGTAATTTTAATCGTTAAATGACGAACTTTAAATTACATTTGTGAAAAATGAAGTGAAGAAATCATCAAGTGATCCAATTTTTGTCCCTCAAATTCATGGCCTTTACTTCAGATAATCTTCAAAGCCTTTTGTGATTTATCTTCTTTTTCTAAAAATATTTCTATCAGTTTGTTTTAAAAAAAAAACATTTAATGATTGGGGGGTTTGAAATGGGGAAAGACAATCCCAAGGATTAATCCCATTGGTTAGTGGTTTTGTTCCTCATACAATTGACTAAAGTTCGATTCTTAGAATCAAACAGTAAAAAAATAGTTTCTTGTGAATTCTATACGACTAACATTAATGAAGGATTAATCCCATTGGTTAGTGGTGCGTCATGCTTTAAGGAAGGGTTGGCGATGGAGTGTGGGTGATGGACAATCTATTGATATTTGGCGGGATCCGTGGCCTCCTTGTCCTTTGTCTTTTCGTATTCTTAGCCCTCACCCAGCTATAACTTCAACTAGTCATCCAATTCGCTATGTTGCTGATCTCATAGATGGTGGGAGCCACACGTGGAACATTCCATTAATTGAAAGCCTCTTTTATCCTATCGACGAGGGTACCTCTCAAGCAAGAGAAGGAGGAGCAACGTCCACGTCATAGGTTCTAGCTGCTCGGTATGGTATGGAGAGTTTGTCTGGTAATCAGACTATTCTCTATATTTTTTCTATGTTTAAGAATTGTCTACTCTCCTGTGTTTTCCGATCATGTCTTTGATTGAGGAATTCAACCCCAGGGGATCTCTGTCGTGGAAGCTATTCTCTCTTATCCCAATCAGTTCCCAATGCTTTCCAGACAAGGGAGTTTGGCATTATTCAGATAATGGTCTTTTTTCGGTCAAATCTACTTATCACTTGGCTAGAGAATGCAATATCCCGTGCAATTCCAGAGAGGGGAGAATCTAGTTCGAGCTCCTCACATGACGGCTTTTGGAGGCATACATGGTCCCTGCAAATTCCCAATAAGGTCAGAATGTTTCTTTGGAGGTGTCATCATAATGCAATTGCAGTCTTTTATAATTTAACTTGTAAAAATATTGATGTCTCTCTTTCTTGCCCGCGTTGCAAATCTGGGGTTGAAACTGTTGAGCATCTTTTTTTTCAATGCAAATTATCTAAAAATGTTTGGCGATCCTCCCCCTTTTCCAAGGCAATCTCACTTGCGTGGAACTCTCTTTCCTTTCTTGATTGGTGGAATAGCATGCTCAATTATGTCCGGGGTAGCAGTGGTGAGATTGATTTGCATGCACTCTTAGCCTCTATTTGTTGGTTTATTTGGAAGGGAATGAACAAGACTCATTTTGACCAGCAAGTTTGGACTAGTGTTGCGATTATTGATAAGGCCACTTCTTTGTGCGATGAATACATGGTTGTTATCGAGTCGGCTCGCCACCTGCACAACATTGGTACTCCTCCTCACCCATCTTCTTGGCTTCCCCCTCCACGTGATGTTATGAAGTCGAATGTTGATGGTGCTATTAACAAAAACGGATGGTTGTTCTGGTGTTGGGGTAGTTGCTAGGAATTATCTTGGTGATGTCTTGGGATCTGCCTCTATTTCGTTTGCGGGGTTTATGTCTCCACGTTCCACTGAAGCTTTAGCCTTTCGCGAAGCTATTGTCATTGCAACCAATCATGGATTCTCGAACATCATTGTCGAAGGTGACTCACTACAAGTGGTTCTAGAATTAACTCAAGATGGGAAATCCTTCTCGGACTGCCGTTCTATTCTTTTTTTTTGGGTAATTACTGCCGTTCTATTCTTGCTGATTGCTTGGTGCTTGTACCCTTATTTTCACCTTGCTCTTTTATTCATGTTAAGCGTTCTTGTAATAGGGTTTCTCATTCTTTGGCTAAAAACGCCCTATTGGGTCCTATCCCTCAATATCTCGCCAATCTCGCCCATACCAATGTTCGGTCTTTGGACCGCTCTCATTCGTAATAAAGAAGTTCTTTATGTTTTTAGAAAAAAAAAATAACAATAATGATCTACCTTTAATCGAACTGGGAAGGAGATTTATTGAGGACTTGAGATATGCGTAAGCTGGATGGATCATCCGTTGAAAAATAGAAATGGGTGAAAAATAGAAATGGTGGAAATAAATTCAACGTTTGGCATCTGCAAACTTTGTGTGTTTGGGTCCCATTCCCATTATGGCATCCATGCTATTCTTGGGGGAGATGATCGAAAGGAATTACACTGTGCAAAGTTTGACCAATCCCCAACTACAAAGCAACCACACTATTTTATGGATTGATTCATGGATTGAGTGATTCTAATTAGAAGATCTTTTATTAAATGGTAGTATTTGATTAACATGAATTTGAACAGGCTTCACATTCTTGACGAGGTCTAAAATGAACAGACTCGATTATCAAATGAGCACTACTACATACACAGAAAACACACCCAAAATTTATCCAGAATTTAAAAATCAATGGCGTAGATTCACTTCGTTGATTTACACTTTCCGGGTGCCCCCAACTTACTATTATCAAATTGGCCGGAAAAATTGAGTGTACTGGGCCGTCCACTCCCTCTGAATAAAAGGGATCTGGAGGATCCATTTTCATGATTTGCTAACTTGGAACAACCTTACGCAATAGTACTGCAACCTTCTCCTTTTTAATTTCACGAGGACAAGTACTGCAGTCGGTGGTTGTGTTGGTCTCCCACAGCTGAGCATTAATCAGATATCCAAAAAAAACACAAGTAAATTAATCGTCCTAATTTGTTTGTGGATTTTTAATTCCATACACATTCAATTACTTATATCTTTTTGATTTGCAATGTTTTCGATGATTTCAAAAACTTTGTAGTATAAGAGAACTAATCGAGAATTGTCACACAGGATTTGTATATATTGAAAGATGCTCCCAGAAAGCAATTAAAAACTGACCCGAATATCGAAATAAACAAATTAATTAAGCAAGTACACAACGTACGGTGTATTTAATTACTGGACAAATTGTTGTTTATAATTGAGCTTGTGTAACGAAACCCACATGATGCAGCAGAAAGCATAAAAATTGCAACAAGAAATCACTGGAACACCAAGAAAGATGCAACACAATTACGGGTCTTTTTCCACAAAATCTGGTTCCCAGAAACCGATTTCTCGAAACCTTTTTGAGAGGGCCATTTTTCAAAATCAGTTACCAAAAATCGGTTCGCAAAACCTTTATACAAACACAGAGAGATTGCAGACTGCACAGAGAGGAGCAAAACAGCATTGTTTCGCTAATTAATCTCATATTGAATAGGTTGAATCCTTTGTACACCGTCAATTGCATTGGGGCAACAAAAATTGCGAAGGAAGCGGAGAAGAACACCCAAAAACAAGAAGAAAAAAAAAAAAGGGTTACGGTTTCTTGCCAAATCACGCATTTGGATTTGGTTGAATATTTCGGTGAGAAACGGAGCGAAAAGTACAAAAAATGGAATTTCTTGATTGGCCGATTTCCCTTTCTTATCACACCCTTTTCTCATGACCTAAAAAGGGCTGTAAAATCTGAAGACGACGACACAAACTAAACCCAAAAAAGAAAGAAAAAGAAAAATCAAACCCCATTATATATCAAATCTATATATACCCAAAAATAAAAGCACACTACACAAAATACCTTTTTGTCAATCAATAATCAGGCATGAGCTGAGTAATCTTCCCCTCATCACTGCTCCCCATCTTCTTCTCCGAAACTCTCAACCAGACACAAACCGCACTGAAACTCAACACCAGGCTCACCAACCCGCTCCCCAACCCGATCCCAACAATCGCCAGAATCGACAACCCGCCTTTCCCCTTCCCGTCCCCCAACGGGTACCCGTAAAGATCCTTGTTCCCCACAAACGATGTCGCATTAAACCTCACCAAATTCCCACTCCCACTACTCCTGTTCCCCAGCGACGCCGGTATCGGCCCGGACAACCGGTTATTCGACACGTCGAAAGCGGATAACCGGACCAGGAGCCCCAGCTGCTGCGGTATCTGTCCGGTTAGGACGTTGTCGTGTAAATCGATGACGTTGAGGTATGCACAGAAGGCGAGCTGCGGCGGGATCTGGCCGGAGAGGCGGTTGGAGGAGAGGTTGAGCACGGCGAGGTTGACTAGGGTTTGGAGGTCGGCGGGGATGGGTCCGGTGAGGGAGTTGGAGGAGAGGTCGAGGGTTTGGAGGTTGGTGCAGTTGGAGAGGTAAGGGGAGAGGGAGCCTTGTAGAGCGAGGTTAGTGAGAGAGAGCTTGTAGATGCGGCCGTTGTTGCAGGTGGCGCCTTGGAGGTAAGAGGTGAAGCCGGAGCAGGGGTTCTGGAAGGTGGTTTTGGTCCAGTTATGGAGGTTGTTGTTCGGGTCGACGAGGGTTTCGCTTAGGTGGGTCAGGCAGGACTCGTCGTCTGGATCCGGGGCGGATTCGGGGAGTCCCGAAAAGGCTAGGAGTAACAGCAACACTAGTCTCCGTAGACTGCCCATCTCCATCTAGAGAGAGAGAGAGAGAGAGAGAGAGATGGGAGGTTTCTGTGATTATTATTATTATTATTATTCCCTGGTATCTTGCGCCGGTTCTACTAGGGCTCACATTAGTGACGAAGATTGATTGATGCTTCTGGCCTTCTGGGAGAAGGGGCAATTGTGTTCTCCGGGGTTGAATTGTCGAGGAGCAGGTTAGTTGTAAAGGGATTTTTACTGTATTTGTTTTATGTATTGGGTTGGGGGATTGGAGAGGAGAGAGAGGGGGAGGGGGGTTTTGGGGAGAGAGAGAGAGAGAGAGAGCATAAATTTGGGGCGTGGTGGAAATGAAGTAGCTAGTGCTTGAGTACTATAGTGGTAATGGAGTAGATTAGCATAGGACGCGGACTGAGAGAGAGAGAGAGAGAGAGAGTGTGTTAGTGGTTGGGGGGGCCGCACCTGCAACATATGAGAGGGGCATATGATAGCGACAACTCGTGACTCGGGCTTGGGAGCTATTGGCCTCCTTTGGCAAAAGAAATCATTTTGATTTTTTGTTTGTTCTTATTCAAATTTTTTTTAAATTTGTTAGTTTTACGTCGATTTTTTGTGATTTTTTGGTTTTTCTCGACGAGAGGAATATAAAATGTATAAAATTATTAACAAAATTTAAAATTTTGTGAATAAAGATAAAAAATAATCAAAAAAACCAATTTTTTGTCTTTATTCACAAAACTTTAGGGGGTGTTCCATTAACAAAAAACAGTTTATTCCAAACACCGAGACAGGTCATTCTCTCACAACACATCACATAAAAAACCGTGAAAAATCAGTTTTTTCAAAAAAAACTGGGTTAGTGGAACACCCCCTTAAGTTTGGCTAATAATTTTATACTTTTTAGATTTCTCTCGTCGAGACGAACCAAGAAACCACAAAAAATCAACCGAAAACTAACAAATACTCCCTCCGTCCCAATTTTATAGTCCCTCGTTCTATCCTAACCGGATAAAAAAACGATTATATCTTTCAATCAGTAATACATTTTATATGCAATATGGATCTTGTTTGATAGATCTTGATTTAATCTAATAAACAAAGTGTTCAAAATCACCTAAAACATTGTAGATTATAAGATATAAAACTTTGAAAAGTGGCACGAACTCCCAAAAGGGACTATAAAATTGGGACGGAGGGAGTACAAAAAAAATTGAATAAGGACAAAACAAAAAACCATTTTAGTGGGTTCGGAGTGGGTGTTGTGCACAATCCTCGCCGTCCGTTCGGCGATCCAATGGTCCAAATGGAATCTTGCAATGAACGACTCGGATGTCGCAAGGCTCGGATTCAATTTGGACCATTAGATCGCCGAACGTACGGCGAGGATTGTGCACAGCACCAACACCAACACCAAATCCATTTTTATGCAAAGTCCTGTTACGGGTACAACATTTTTGTGTACCCCAAATTTACACTGTTTCTGTGGATCCCGGAATCTCACATAAATGATCGGAGTCGCTCAATATTCTTAGAACATTTTTTTATGGGGCATGCAAAAAAATTAGCTCATTTTAACATCCACAAGGCCTCGATCAATCATTTTAACATCCACATCCTATTAGAAAATTGGGTATAGATTTGATCAAGTCCTTACCGATGTTAAAATGAGCTAATTTTTTACAGTGGTCCTTAAAAATGTGTTTTAAGAATATTGATTGGCTCCGATCATTTGTGTAGGATCCGAATGCATCCTACGGAAATGGTGTACATTTGGTCTACACAAAAGTGTTGTACCCATAGAATTTTTCATTTTATTGCCCACATCTGTAATCTTAATCCATTTTAAGGGGTGTTCCACTAAGGTGGTTTTTTGAAAAAATTGGTTTTTCACGGTTTTTTATGTGATGTATTGTGAGAGAATGATCTGTCTCGGTTTTTGAAAAAACAGTTTTTTGTTAGTGGAAAATTCTATGGGTACAACAAAAAATATAAAATTTAGGTCAAAACATCAAAAACTTATCTCTAATACATGACCTAAATCTCTTTCTATTTTTTTTTTTTACCCAAATTAGAGACAATCCAAACCCCCATCCCATTTTTGAGAGAGAGAGAGAGATATGCGACCTAGCGGGAGCTTTTAATTTGAAAAAACTGGTATTTTAGTTTTTTTTTGTTTTGTCCTTATTCAAAAAAAAATTGCATTTGTTAGTTTTCGGTCAATTTTTTGTGGTTTCTTGGCTTGTCTCGACGAGAGGAATCTAAAAAATATAAAATTATTAGCCAAACTTAAAGTTTTGTGAATAAAGACGAAAAATAATCCAAAAAACTGGTTTATTTTGGCTTAATTTCGGCTTTATTAAAAAACTATTATTTTTTACCATAATTTTATACTCTTTGGATTCGTCTCGATGAGACAAATCCAGGAACCACAAAATCTTGACGCAAAACTAACAAATGCAATTTTTTTTTTAATAAGGACAACAAAAAAAAAACCAAAATACCAGTTTTTTCAAAAGTAGCCAAATCACCCGCTTCGCCGAAGCTTGAAGCTTGCTGACTTCACCGAAACTTGAAACTTGCTGACTTCACCGGAGCTTCGCTATTTGCCGGACCATTGTTATATAGTTAAAACGCAGATTTATTCGATCTATAATTTTTGTTAGAGCTTTGTTCCTTGTCGGAGCTTCCACTGCAGATTTATTGTTTGGTAGATGGAGTTGCAGAGAAAATGGTTGATCTCTGTCTTCACCCCAATTGTTCCCCTAATATTAAAAAATAACAAATTTGGGTAAAGAAAAAGTATTTTTCCATTGGAGGCGTGTATATCCAAATTGGATTTTTTTCTCACATTTTGACTTAATTTGGGGAAGAGAAAAAAAGGTAAGGGTTGAAATTGCTCTTAGGTGGGGTTTGGCTAAAGTAGTTCATGCTACTTCTAACTTTTTGCTTATTTGAGAGAAAAAGCCACAAGCAAAAAGTTTGCTAGTTTGGCCTAAAATGGACTTTTCTTTTTTCTTATGAATTTCAGTTACTTTTTTGGCCTAAAAAGTTCACAAAAGTTTGTTAGTTTGGCCTAAAAATAGCTTTTCTTTTGGAGACTTTTTAAGCCAAACCTTCCATCTTTTCTGGGCTTTTTTAAACACAAAAAAGCCTCAAATAGCAAAAAAAATTTAAGCCAAACTTGCCCTTAGAGCAAAAACAGTAGCTTGGGTATAAATTTGGGTAAAATTGCTTGTGTACAGTGCACCTTTTCCCATTTACCTATCTACATCTCTTTCAACACTCCAACAATCTCTCTATTCATATTTAAAACTATTAAATATTATAAAAGACAAGAGAGAGGGAGAAAGTGGACAGGTGGAAAGCAAAGGGAGGAGAGAGAGAGAGAGAGAAAAAGTGGAGCAATTAAAGATAAAAAATGGGGTAGCTTGTGCACAGTGGTAGGTTTCTTTTAAGAGAAATTTAATTAGCCATCCTATTTCAATATTATCCTTAGGATCTCACCCTATGAGGTTTGAATCTTTATGATTCAATCATGTAAATGTAATTTGGACCATTGTGCCCTTATTTACTCATTTAGTATTATATATAGTAAATATTATGATTATATGATTTACCTTTTACACGGTTACTTTTCCCATTATACAAGTTAGACTTTCCCAAATCAACAAGATTGGATGCAGTTTCCATTTTATATGTTCAATACCAAATTCAAATCATCCCATTATTCCATTTATTGGAATTATCCCATTTATCGGAATAAGTCAGAGAAGAGAACTTACAAATGGGAAGATGTTTTACAATTAGAAGGCAATAATTCCATCTTTGGAACAACAATGGTCCTTATTAGATGATGCAGATGCGCCCCATGAAGCCGAAGAACCACTCTGTTGAAGTCGCTAACCACGACACGGAGGCAATCCATTGTCAGACTCACTCTGCCATCACCGCTAACCACGTTATAGAGGAGTTGTTAGCGATCTCAACCATCCACTACTCACTCCAGGCCATCCAATCGGACGACCCACAAAATCAAAAATCTAGGCGGCGAAGGAGATCGGAAGGTGCGCCGCCGCCAAACTCTAAATTGATTGATCTCAACGGCGATGGAAAAACCCAACGAGTAACCTTTCAATCTCGATCGATCTTGCAATCTCATTTGATTACTGTAATCTTTTTGTTTTGTTTTGTATGGTAGTGGTAGGTTTCGGATCTTGTTAATGGCGGTGAGGTTTTTTTTCGATTCAATGATGATTTTTTTTTCCGATTTTTTTCTTCAATATAGTAAAGGTAAATCAATAAACCTTGTTCATATGCCCTTTAAAAGATGGTTATTTCATACAATGAATATGGTATATTGATTTAACATTTTGATGATTTGATACAATAAAAGTGGTAAATCAATAATAAACCATGTTCACTGTATGAAATAAACGACATGTGAATATGATTTATTGAGTTTCCATATTGGGTGATTTGATACAATAAAAGAGAGTTTACTAGTTTACCACTTCAGCACTTTGGCAAAGTAAACATGATAAATCAACACATGATTCAACCATGTTTTCCATGTGGTTTTGTGGTTCATTAATCAACCATGTTTTGATGGGTTTGGCTTGGGTTGTGGTTTTATGGTGCATTAATTTACCATATGTTTCATGATTTTTTTTATGGTTTTTTTGTGCTACAATAATCTACCATGTTTTTATAATTTTTTTTTTATATACAATCCGACTTTTATTGTACAGAAATCTATCATGGTAAAAACATGGTGGATTAGTACAAAAGTGTCAATTTATCATGACTCGTGTTTTTAGGTCAAAATGTCATAATTATTTATTTTCAATTTGGTTTTGAGTAAGTGAGAAGATTAGGAGAGAAAGAGAGAGAATTATAAGATTAGGAAATAGAGAGATTTTTTAAGATAGGAGGGGAGAGATTGAGCTAAATTATGAAAGATTAAGAGAGAGAAATGTTAGGAAAATTAGGAGTGAGAAATATTTACAAAATCAGGAGAGAAATATTAGGAAAATTAGGAGAGAGAAAGGGTGTTTTGGGGTTTATTTGAATTTCAGGATAGAATCATAAGTATTCAAATCTCATAGGATGGAATCATAATGATATTTTTTGTACAGGATGCCTAATTAACTCTAATAATTAATTTTTTTGTTTATTATGATACAGTCCAATGGAGAAAGTAAGATCTAACCAATTTGTCTATCTGTTGCTGATCACGCAAACTTAAAATCTACAAACATCATAAATTTAAGTAAATTAAAAAGAGTTTCCTGATTTGAGTATATAAAGAGCTCATGATGCTTTAGCAAAAAAGTGCAGAACTGGTTTTTTGGTTGTCTTTATTCATTTTTTTTTTGCATTTGTTAGTTTTGCGTCAAGTTTTCGTGGTTTATTGATTTATCTCGACGAGAGGAATCCAAAAAGTATAAAATTATGGTCAAAACTAATATTTTTTTAATAAAGCCAAAAATAAACCAAAATAAAAATAAACCAAAAAATAAACCAAAATAAACTAGTTTATTGGTTTAATTTTGGCTTTATTAAAAAAAAATTAGTTTCGACCATAATTTTATACTTTTTGGATTCGTCTCGTCGAGACGAATCCATAAACCACGAAAACTTGACGCGAAACTAACAAATGTAAAAAAAATTGAATAAAGATAAAACCAAAAACCAAAAAACCAGTTTTGGGTTTTTTTTGCCAAAGCATTGCTTACGGATATGAGTTCAGATAGAAAGGGTTCTAGATTTTTGCACTGAAAAAGATTTATTAGGCCTCGTTCAACTTAAATTATTTGTGTGACTTTTTGTGTTTTGTCTTAATTTGAGCATCGATTATTATTTTGTACTTTTTATATTTCTTTCATCGAGGTAAATGACGGAACTCAAAAGGTTTGACACAAAATTAACAAATATAATTTTTTTTAAATAAAGACAAACTAAAAAGTACTTTAAAAAAAAAAGGCAGATCGAGGCCTAAATGTGATTAAAAGATAAGGACCGGAGATGCCCTATTTGAGCCTCTTATTTAGGCGATAATGCACTTTTTCCAAGTGCAAACACACAGGGCAGCTTTTTGACTAAATGCTTTCAGTTTTCACGGAACGTTTGAATGAGCGTCGTGACGTTAGTCATAATACGCGTGCATGATCAAGACTCAAGAGTGCAAAAGTGAAAATATTTTTTTCTAAATATTTGTTGAGAAAAACGAGATACAAACAACATACTCCGTATTAGAGAACAAATTCATTTATGGGGCGGGTTATGTGAACACATAAAAAAACAAATAAAAAAACACTCTACCTCAGCCCTTGAAATCAACAGCTGAGATCAAAACATAAAAGAAAGAGTTATCCCTCTCTCCCAACCCCACCCCATGTTCTCTCTCCTCCCCTCCACTTCAGCGTGCTCTCTCTATTCCCTCCCCGTCTCCGGTGACCCCGACGATGGCGACCTTTCTCAGGCAAACCGGACTCCGGCGACGGTGACCCATCTCTTTACGAATGAGAGAGCTGTTGGAAATACTGTAAAAAATTATGGAACCGTTTACCTCAGAATATGTAATAAAAAAGAAATACCGCAAGAAATTGGTTGCTGTTTTGGGTTGAGTCGCGGACTAGGTCGCTCTCTTTAAGACGTTTCGCGGCTCCGCCCTCACTGTGCAAGCAGTACCAGCCACGCCGTCTTCAGGATAAAACAGCCCAGAATACAGCCTCTGTCTCGATCTTTTCTGCACGGAAAAAGACCGAAAAATGCAAAACACAATCGACCTTGTTTGCTCTTTGAACTCTCTGTATTGAAATCTACAGCCCCTTTTATAGGCAAGACGAAAATAATTTTTTTGGAAAGCAGAATCAATCACTTTGCTGTGATTGAATCAATTTACCAAAAATTTATTTGCACACGTTTTAAACAATTATGTAACGACTATTTTGCACTGATTGAGACACGTTTTTTTTTTTAGTTCTGTAACGGTAGGGAAAATTTGGTAACGGTAGGGAAAATCTTTTCCAAAAGAAACTGATTGGTTAGTACCAGCCACGCCATCTCCAGGATAAAACAACCCAGAATACAGCCTCTGTCTCGATCTTTTCTGCACGAAAAAAGACCGAAAAATGTAAAATACAATCGACCTTGCTTGCTCTTTGAACTCTCTGTATTGAAATCTACAGCCCCTTTTATAGGAAAGACGAAAATATTTTTTTCGGAAAGCAGAATCAATCACAGCAAATCACTTTGCTGTGATTGAATCAATTTACCAAAAATTTATTTACACTAATTTTGTACACGTTTTAAACAATTATGTGACTGCTATTTTGCACTGATTGAGACACGTTTTTTTTTAGTTCTGTAACGGTAGGGAAAATTTGGTAACGGTAGGGAAAATCTTTTCCAAAAGAAACTAATTGGTCAAAAGAGAAAATATTTTCCTTAATAAATTTTGCAAAACATGAGGCTAATTTCATATGTGCGCGAGGCTCCAAATTCGGGGATTTGCACACCGGTTGGGCCAAGGAGAGGCCTCGTGCGCACACGGGTTGGGCCAAGGTCCAAGCCAATTTTCCTTAATAAATTTTGGTTACCCCTCTTGCGCTCGAGGTTTGCAACGCGCACCCGGTCAACTGGTTTTCGCATCGGTTTCCCCAAATTGGCTTTGACCTTGGCCCAACCCGTGAGCGCTCGAGGCCTCTCTTGGGCCTAGCTCATCAATAGTCCATGGAGCCTCTTCACATATAAGGAACAAAAATGTTTTCTAATGTGGGACAAGTGTTTTTGAAGAACTCTTTTGAAAAATACACAACCCCAACAATCCCTCACTTGTATTTTTTTTAAAAATATATTCAGCAAGCAAGAAGGTATAAAGCAGTGCGTAAATAAAGGTGTCTACCAACTTGAACCGTTACATAGTGTGAGTGCTTCAGTAAGATACTAGAGTGACTTGTGGTCTTGAACTCTAAGGCTGAATACACCACACACACAACTTCACTTTGTGTAATGTTCTTAAGCCAGCACTTTACGGCCATGTGCTTATATCCCGGTTTCGTGAATGACCTAGAGAATTTGCCCCAATCCTCCTGAGGAGCGGCCAAACTCCAACATTCATATAGGTGAGTTTATCAAGAGTACTCTTGTAGTCTAGGTACTCCACTCTAAATAGAGCTATAGAACTCATTAAGTGTCATAAAATAACCCAACATTTTCACGCTACAGGATGTCATGCCTTTTATGGATTGAATTAATTTTTAATTTTGCATGATTTTCAACGTATCACCCATGTGACTCATTTTTTCCTTTGAACCTATTTCTTGGGATCTCCAGTCTATAGGTTGGGTATCCATCACAAGTGACTCATTTCTCAATGGGCCACAGTCCAATCCCTTTCGAGGTGTACCACACCTTTTCTCGAGCCAGTCCTTTCGTCAAAGGATCTGCAAGGTTCTTTTCCGTCCCGACATAATCCACTCTAACAACACCAGTAGTGAGAAGCTCTCTCACTATACTGTGTTTACGACGTATTTGTCGTCTCTTACCGTTATAATAACGGTTCTGAACCTTTGCAATAGCCGCGGTACTATCGCAGTGGATTAAGACCGCTGGTATTGGTCTCTCCCATTTAGAGATTTATGACAGAAGGTTTCTCAACCAACCTGCCTCTTCACTAGCAGCAACTAGTGCTATCAACTCAAACTCCATCGTAGATTGTGCCAATATTGTTTGTTTCTTAGATTTTCAAGAAACTGCACTGCCAGCAATATTGAACACATATCCACTGGTTGCCTTGGAGTCATCCAAGAGGGTATTCCAATCTTTCTTGAAATCTTTCCACCCTATAGGAAGTTTGTCGATAAAGACTGCAACCTGAAACTGTTCATCAATAGTCATACCTTCAGACAAAATTTCATGAGTAATTTTCTGTAACTCATGGGATTGGGCCACCACGGATTTTTCATCGACCATCTGAAATTTCAGATATCGACTCACAGCATACTTTTCGACCCAGCCTCCTCATTATCATATTTTTTTTGTAGTGCATCTCAAACATCCTTAGCAGTTTCAAAAGTAGACTAGTAATCATATAGGTCATCAGATAGGGCATTTAGGATATAGTTTTTACACAAAAAATTATTATCAGTCTATTTTTGAATCTCTTGACGATTTTGGTCAGTGGACGAATTAACGGCAGCGGGTTTAACAGAAGAATAGTAGGAAGCCAATTTATGGGTAGTGAGGTAAAAGAATAGCTCCTGTTTCCACCATTTATAGTGCAAGCCTTCAAATCGAAATGGCATGTTGATATCGGTGGGATCAGAAACGAATTTGTTCTCGAATTTCATTGCAGATAAAAAAAACGTCTTAAAATTGTTGGAAATACTGTAAAAAATTATGAAATCGTTTACCTCGGAATCTGTAATAAAATAGAAATACCGCAAGAAATTGGCTGCTGTTTTAGGTTGAGTCGCGGACTAGGTCACTCTCTTTAAGACGTTTCGCGGCTCCGCCCTCACTGTGCAAGTAGCACCAGCCACGCTGTCTCCAGGATAAAATAACCCAGAATACAGCCTCTGTCTCGATCTTTTCTGAACGGAAAATGCAAAACACAATCGACCTTTCTTGCTCTTTGAACTCTCTGTATTGAAATGATTTTTCGGTGTGTGTAAATTGGCTGTAGAATAGCCCCTTTTATAGGCAAGACAATAATTTTTTCGGAAAGCAGGATCAATCACTTTGCTGTGATTGAATCAATTTACCAAAAATTTATTTGCACACGTTTTAAACAATTATGTAACGACTATTTTGCACTGATTGAGACGCGTTTCTTTTAGTTCTGTAACGGTTGGGAAAATTTGGTAACGGTAGGGAAAATCTTTTCCAAAAGAAACTGATTGGTGAAAAGAGAAAATATTTTCCTTAATAAATTTTGCAAAACCCCCCTGAGCGCGAGGTTCGCAACGCGCACCCAGTTAATTACCTAGATTTCAAATCGGTTTTCCCAAATTGGCTTGGACCTTGGCCCAACCTGTAAGCGCATGAGGCCTCTTTTGGGCCTAGCTCATTAATAGTCCCTGGAGCCTCACACATATAAGGAACAAAAATGTTTTCTAGTTAGCCAATGTGGGACAAGTGTTTTTGAAGAACTCTTTTGAAAAATACACAACCTCAGCAAGAGCAAATTGAACACACACAGAATTTGAGAAAGAACAATCGAGAAAATTAGAGAGTTCTTGAATAATGTATTTCTCAATCTCAATTTACAGAGTACAGACAAAGGGCAATATATAGAACTTTAGGCTTAGTGTATCCTGCGCATCCTGATACACTAGAGCTGTAAATGTATACAACATAAAGCAACGAACTACAAGCTATTAACCGTCTCATGGGTTGTGTAATACAAATTTTGAGACCCAGTTCGAGAAAAGAAAATTTGGGTCTCTATTTGTTTAAATCCGGCAAAGAGAGGGGTCGACGTCACCGCAGTTTGGTTCACTTGAAAAGGGTCGCCGAACTAGGAGGGAGAAATCAGGGGAGATGGGCTTGCCGTGAGGTTATAGGGAGAGAGAAAAGGTAAGATTAGATTAGGTGTGGAAGGCGAGAGAGTTTGAGAGCAATCCATTAAGATTTCATCTCAGTCGTTGATTTCAAGGGTTGAGATGGAGTGTCTTTTTATGTGTCCACGGAACCGGCCCCTTCATCTATAATACAAAAATAATAGTAATCGATTACCTAACGGAAATGAAATAACACAAAGCGAATCGAGTCCTATGTATTACAATTTCTTTGAAATAGATTTGTCGCTTATTGAGATTGTTGAAGGTTACATCGGCATCTGCCTTCCAGGATAAATTGGGGGTTGCATCGGCGTCTGCCTTTCAGGATAAAACGTCTAGAATCACAGCCCATGAAACTTCGCCATAGACTGCTTTGGCGAACCAAGCCTACGCCTATTTCCCTCGCACAAAATACAAATGAACAAAGTATTTGCAATGTGGAGTCCGTAACATGTCTGATGGAAGTGGGAATGCCGAATGCCACGCTATATAACCACAAAGAGACCTTAGATATTTAGCCATGAACAAAATCAGAAACTATCGAGATAAATCCTGCAATCAATCTTCACATCGTGATGCGGTTATCAGCCAGGGCAGGGCCGTTGTACGGAGGGTTTTGAGTGGAACAAAGCGCGTTCATTCAGCTACCTCGAAAAATCTTCTGAATTGCCCGATTTCATTAACCGAAATCCCGAAATTTCCAACAAATATCTCAAACTATTAAAGTTTGTGAGAGCCAGGATTAGAGCAAAAACGTGAAACAAGAATTAAGAACAATAGCAGAGGATCCTATTGATAAATTAATTGATTTGGTCATGACTCATTATTGATAACCCTAGGGATTCGCATACTGGTCAAGGGCTCAAAGCTTAGAACTTAGAGTTTTACTCTCTTTTAAGGTCTCAGGTTCGAACCTTCATAGGTGTTATTAACTCTTTTGGGGTCAATCCATACACACCTTTGCTTTGGCTTTAAATGGGGCTTTCACTAGTGGGCGATTGGATTGGTCTCCCAGAATTAGTTGAAGTGTGCGAAAACTGATTTGGACACTTGGTCATAAAAAAAAGAAGAAGAAAATGGAGTACTCATTATTGATTTTGGGATACTTGAGTTAGTGCGCCACACGTGATCCAATTATATGCGGCACTATCTAGTTGAGCCGCTCAAGTTTCGACAGAAGAAATTGTTTTACCCTCCACCAAACCTTGAACCCTAGACCTTAGAGTTACAAGAAATACAACCACCCACATGTAGTCAACAGGGGCGGCTCATATGATTGGTTTGTCCAAGCCCGACTCCAAATTTGGTTGCCCGCATAGTATAGTCATTAAAAAAAAAACATACAAGTCAAAAAAAAAAAAAAAAATCCACATTACATTGAGCTTATCTTGAATTACATCAAAAAAATAAAATCTCGATTATAGTGCTTTATGATTAATACAGTCCGATTCAAAGAAAATAATCTCCAAATATGTTGGGACAGAAGTTGATTTCAGATTCTTGGACCTAAAAATCAAAGTAGGAACCCAAGAGCCCGAGGAATTAAGAAAAATACTTGTCTCTCTTTAAAAACTGGCCAAATACAGGACCGACTCTGATATTTTGGAGGCTTAAAGTGAATTTAAAATTTGTTCCCTAAGTTTTTGTAAACAAAATTTAAATAGGTGGTTAAAAACAGATGTGGACACCCCGCAAAATCTCAATCAAGTTAGATTTGAGAACGGTTTGGAAAATGTGATTTTGATTTTGGAGTCGCCACCCGGGTTTAAGGACCGTACCCGAGAAATCGGTTTTTAAAAAATGACTCTTTTGCCCTTGTTTTGGAAAAAAGCTTATTACCGGCACATCGTTACCAGGATTTCTCGGGTTCGGGAGCTAAGTTACGAGAGGGGAAGGTTTTTAAGGCAACCCCCTCGCCCGGTTATGGAAACTAGTCTCTACTAAGTACTTAAGGGATTTTAGGAAAGCAATAATTTCGTAAACTCAAACCACGTAAACGAAGTAGAGGAGGCAAGTGTGCAAAGATCATCACAATTTACCATATGAAAGTGTATGTTTGTGATCGTGTAGATGATATATCTGTGTAGATGATGTAACATGATGATAGGGTGACATAAATAATGGTAACAACAACTACAAATTGTAAAAATAGTGGAACGACATGCTTTTGGAACCCTTTTTGTAAAATCAAATCTGATCCCTCTGTCTTTTTTCAAGCACTTAAAGGAGTGCTTCAAACGCCTGAAGTTGAGAGGATTAGGCGCCCGAAAGGGGCTTTAGGCGCCTGAAGCTACTGCTTCAGGTGCTTGCTCAAACTCACTTTTGCCTCTGTTTTTCTTTTGATACTGATAGGATAATGGTGTAACTTGAAAGCTTTATCTAACAACATATTCACACCATAAAACATCATTTACACCTCATAAAACATGTTTTTTTTATCTATTCAAAAAGCAAAACAGAGACATTCCACTCTTTTATGCGAATAAAATGGCCTCCAATAGAGATTTTGTGATAAATAAATGGTTTTGACTACATTGATGGCCATTTTCCTCCTTAAAAAGTATGATTTTTCACCTTTTGGAGTGGAATACAGAAAGTAAGCAGTTTGTTTTTGGAGTTTAAATCATCATCAGCATAACTGTAGACCAAGACAAAGTATTTTAGAACAGAATGAGATGACAATGAATAGAGCCTGAAGCCCCTGCTTCAGGTTTTGAGAAAAAATGCTCTTTTGATATGCTTGAGTCATTGTAAGCCCATTATTGGTATCAAGAACCAACATGGACCTACTGACTTCCCTAAAAAAAGACTTTGCAACACTGATTGGGTAGATTTACTACCGTTTAGAGCTTTCAATGGATGATTGGACAATGGAAATGGGTTTTGATGGATGATGGATGGCTTGGATGAGATTATAAACTGGTTTTAGGTGATTTCTTGAAAGGGGAATGACAAAACTCAAGTGAAATGGGTGGAATGTGGATGGGTTGGAGGTGATATTGGACTGGATTTTGTGGTTTTTATGAGAGAGAAGTGGCTGGCTTGGTGGATTTTCTTCCGAATATGGTGGAACCCATTCAAAGGAGGGGTGTGAGAGTTTATATAGAGCTCCAACGGTTGGTTTAGGTCCCTTAGGGGTCACTTTAGGGGTTTATTTAGGCTAAGATGCTCCTCCCTGAAGGTAATTTGCAAGATCGCATCATAATCATTACACCCAGATATTCACGCTCAAAATTTAAAAATTCTGAAAAAAGAGCTTCAGGCGCCTAAAAGGCCTCTTCAGGTGCCTAAAGGGAATGCTTTAGGTGCATGGGGAAGGTTCAGACGCCTAAAGAGGATGCTTCAGGTGCATGAGCAAGGTTTAGGCGCCTGAAGGAGGGTGCTTCAGGTGCATCAGGAAGGTTCAGGCGCCTGAAGGGAGGTGCTTCAGGCACATGCAGATATACTTCAGGTGCATGGAATGGGTTCAATGGTTTCTTTTTGTTTTTGGTTTGGAAGTGTTTTGGTAGGGTTTTGGATAAATTTCAATCATCCCTTTTAAGCTCTAAAACGTGTTTGAAAGTCTGTTTCCATCATCGGGAATGCTATAGATTGTCGTAAGCCCAAATTGGGGTGTCTACAACAGATCAAACATGGTATTGTAGTTTGCAATTTAACTAAAATAAAGATTTTAAAATATTTATGTAGCTAGAAAAAAAAAATATCAAACATAACAAAATACTGCTCATACTCGTGTTTTCTCTAACTAATCATGCTATCAACTTTACTCTTGTAAAATTACTATTTTTAATAAAAAAATATTTATTTAAAATCTTTTTATCAAAGCTTGTTGAGTAGAAATAAATTATTTTGGTTTATTTATTGTCAACAATTATTTATTTAAATATTCGATTTGAAAAGTTAGAAGTAAAATTGCCGATATATAAAAAAAAGAAGTAAAATTAAAATTAACGAAGAAAAAAAAGCATTCATAATGCTAGTGGTATAAGAGTTCTATTTATCTACAATTAATCCAACAAAAATAAGACAAAAAGACTAATTCGCCAAAAATGACACCAAGGAATCTGAACCCTGACCATTTAGCTTTTAAGAGTGCACAAACCAACTGCGACAGCTTGCCCTAAAACCATCAAAGCCTCAAGCAAAAGAGCACTTGTTCAAAGTTAAAAGGCAGAAATACATTTCGAAATCAACTGTTTCGATCAACCTGAGGGAAGCCGGTATGTCCAGATTGGTTCCTCATACCAACTTTGGATCTACATTTGGCTTAAAGAGATTAAAGAAGCCTAAAAGATCGCAAGCCAAGAAGTTGGTTTGAGCGCTCAAATCATAGGCTTTGAGCGCTCAAACCGTCTTCTGATATGTTACTGATTTTTACATATTCTGTCAACTAATCATGGTCTAAATCGTTTCAGATAGCTTCTGTGTTTGTTTTGTTCATTAATCAGCTTGATCATTCTCTATTTACCTCTTCAGCAAGTTTAAAATCAACGTTTAAGTGTTTATTCTCTCTTTAAACAAGAAGTAAAACTCGAGTTTTGAAAGAGAGCAGAGTTTTGTTCTGTTTTTCAAAGATCAGAACCAAAACAAAGCTCAAAAGCTCACAGCTCAAACCATCTGCTTTGAGCTCAGACCTTCTGCTTCGAGTGCTCAAACCATCCGCTTTGAGATCAAACCATTTGCTTTGAGATCAAACCATTTGCTTTGAGCTTGAACGCCATTTTTTTTTTTTTGTTCATTCAACTTGGTTCAAATTAGTTTAAATAGCTCCAGTTGTTGTTTTAATCAGAAATCAGCTTGTTTATTCTCTGTTTTCCCCTTAAGAAAAGCCAAAACGATGTTTGAATAATCATTTTGCTTCTGGATAAGTGATGAAACTCAAAGCTTTGAAGAGACAACAAGGTTTGGGTCTGTTTTCTAAAGATCAGAACCAAACACAAGTGGAAAGAGGGAGATGGTTTGAGCAGTGGCGACTCCAGAAGTTTGGAAGCGTGGGGTCATTCATAAACGTCAAAGACTTTACCAATCATAAATCAGAGAAAAAATCACAATAATGGCAACTAAAAATCTTATTCCAACAAAAATCACATTTAAAACTCAACCTAGCAAGACAGATCAACATCTCCTTGTCAAAAGAATAAAACGAATGACTAAGATTCAAACAAACCACACAAATAAGTAACTTTTATAAACTTTTAGGAGTTATCCAGTGGTGTCACCACCAAATTTAGGGGGTTCATTTATGAATTTTTCAAAAAAATTTCAAAAGTTTCCATATAATAGTAATTTTTTTTTTTGCCGTGGGGTCGGCTGACCCCCTCTCAACCATGTGGAGTCGCCCTTGGGTTTGAGCGCTCAAACAAAAAACATTCCATTTTCTCAAATTATTTAATTTCTTTGTTTCTGATTTTCTGGTTATTATTATTGCTACTGTTTACAATCGATCATCCTATTAGATCATGTTTGTATCTCATTGATATTCACATTGTACATTACACACAAGCATCCACCATTACTTGTTTATCATTTTATACTCGTTAAATCGTTTCCCCTTTCCCTACCCCCTTTACATGGATAAAGTTTAGTGATGAACATGTTCTAAATCCCACAAACACTTGGTAGAGATCGACTCTCGGGTTGGACGAGGGGGATGCCATAAAACTTTTTTCCATTTGTAACCAAGCTCCTGAACCTAAGATAATACGGCGACGACGGACTGGTTCTCAAAACCTTATCCAAAATTGAGGTACAAGTCATTCGAGTTTGGTTCCTCGGGGACAATCCGCTAAAACTTGGGTGGTGACTTTGAATTGAATTCCGGGAAGGGGTGTCCACAGTGACCCAGCTTGGACTATGTGTTTCATCGTCCCCAAATCACAACCGATCTAAATCAAAACCCATTTCTCAGAATCCTAATCGAAACAGAGCTCCAGCAATAGTAATTACAGCGCTCTCTCGTGTGTCTGTGTGTGTGTTTCTCTTCTTGATGGGTAATTTAGATCCTTAAGCATAACAATTGGGGGGCGGTCCTTCTTTCTTGCAATTTTTTTTTTTGCTCTGATTTGATTTACTGTAATGACCAATGTTCTCGCATGTTTTCTAGCACTAAGAAAGATTGAGACGGATATTAGAAATTAAGTTTGTTGTTTCAAACCACCCGCCAGGTGTTTGACTAAATGAACAAGTGAATATGTGCCCTCCTTTTGTATTTTGTAGAGATGAGTTCTTTGTTGAGCGAATGGGTTTAGCATTGGGCCTCAGACTTTCAGTAGTACGATTGAGTTTTCGTTTCCTTGGCCTTTTATCATCGTTGCATATTTGGCATGTAAGTGTTGCCCGGCTTATAATGCACATTGGCTTTGTTGATTCGGAGGTACTAGAATAGGTTCTACCAATTTAAACTGTAGTACTTTTGATGTTCCAAGGGAGGTATAGCAATGAAAAGATATGTATTTTTCTAATATATATACTATCTATTGTATATGGGTTGTTCTCCTTGATTGCTTCACTGCCAAAGAAACAAGAAGAAAAATTGAGGAGATAATGTGCAAGGAATCATACGTTACTATAGTGAAGCCAATACAAATCTAAGTTTTCTGACTTTCATTTCATACACCAAATATGACTTCATATGACTTCGGTGAATGTTGATTTCACCTACTGGTTAAGGTTGTAGTTCTACGACATATAATGAAAGCATTACAATTCCAATGGAAAATACTAAGAATCAAACTGATGTGCTACTGTAGACTATTTGGTGGATGTGACCAACTATAGACTTTAATCTTGAAGTTGGAGCGTCTAAATATCGTCTTTGTTTTATGCTTGGGCTTTACTAAGGAAATATTGGAACAATCTGATTATTTAGCCTTCATGGTAGCGACTTACTTTCCAAGTTATGACAGCCGAGTTAGCAATTGTACAAGATTGGAGTGACCATCCAATTACCAACGTTCCATGGGCTTATACGGGGGCAAGCATTGAGCCGCTGCCTCCTTGTGTGGGTTTTCGACAAAATGAGCACGCCAGAGCCCATAATAGATATCCTTTTTTTTTTTTTTACCCTTCATGTAATTTAAAAGCTTTGTCATTGGTGCCATGGACACAACGTACCTTGGTCTGATACTGGCGTAGAGTTTAATATTGCCAGAGCATTGATACTACTTTTACTGACGTTAGGCACCTCGTAAGGCATCATCAGAGTTTTTGTTTGTTTGAATGACTTCAATGAGTTCCTATTCATTTTTTCTTAGGGCAAGTGCAACAGAGTGAGCAAATCCCATATTCTCTCTATTTTACGCAGCCTCACCCTCAAAATAGGGTACAACAGCCTCCATATATGGGTTAACAAATTACGCAGCCTCACAGTAGCTGACCAAATCAGCCCCCTTTTATGGAGCAACTGTACACTCCCCTTTGCATTTTTTATTGTTTCTTTCCCTCTCTCTCCTCTCTCCTCTCTCCTCTCTCTTTATGAAGAAAAAAACAAAGAAAAGGGTGGAGAGAGAGAATAAAAAAGTGTATTATAATATGTGAGTAGATAAAGTATAGAGTGTTGTTGGAGTGTTGATAGAAAAAATGTCAACCTATAATAGATATGTACACTGTTCACGAACTTTTTTGAGGAGTTATTGTTGGGGATGCTCTTATGCTTTCATAGCAATACTAGCATCACATTACAATAGTTACTGTCTAGGAGCGGCTCTAATTTTCTTTACCCAATTGTTGTATATCACCACTATGACCCTATGGTGGCAAAAATTGCTTGGTACTACACTGTTTGGGCAGTTTACTACTTTTATAGTAGAAAAGACCCAAAACAAAAAGGGCAAAGAAACTTTTCAGGCCTCAGAAACACCTACTAAAAATTGCTACATGGTTTTTGTTCAATTGGCACTACCATGTCTTATATTTGGTGTACCAACAATTTATCTTGGCCAATTAGCCACATTTCATCCTATTTTACGTCACGTACTATCATGGCTTATATTGTACTATCATGGGTCATGGCTTACATCAGTGTAACGGAATTAACGGCAAATAGTGTCCACCTCAGCGTCTCCCGTTAGCAAAGTAATAGATTGAGACGGTAGGAGTGTAATTGATAACGGAACAATAGTTCAGGACTTTAATTGATAATTTTTGAAAGTTTGGAGGGCGATGAGACATTGTTGTCAAAGTATCCCTCTGTTAGTGTCCACCTCAGCGTCTTCCTTTAGCAAAGTAACAGATTGAGACGGTAGAAGTGTAATTGATAACGGAATGATAGTTCAGGAGTGCAATTGATAATTTTGAAAGTTTCGAGGGCGATGAGACATTGACATCAAAGTACAGGGGTTTTTTTGAATTTTTCCCGAATGTTTATTGAACTTGTAAATTTGATTTCCTTCCTTTTCAATAATAAAAGAGGCAACTTTGATGCATTAGATTGCTGGACACATATCGGGCATCGACTATGCAGCTATCATCAATGTTTTATCAAGATGATTGATTTGAGACACACCAAAAATAAATTTCCCAACCGAGTATTGTATTTTACCATCACTTAACTCGTAACAGAATATTTTAGTCAATTCTCTTTACGTTTTTAGAAAGTTAAACCTTTGAGCATGTTTAATTTCCATCGAGTGAAATTTGTAGGTGATATTTGTAGGTGATGACGAAGCATGTGCATTGCACATGCCCCGGGACCAGCAAGTACTGAAACTTGGTGAGTTTTAAAAATATGTTCCAACTTCGAATCGCTCAAGTGAAAGTCGGAATTCAGGGATGCGTTGACAACTATAAAAGCACCAAAAGTCAGTTCATCACATCAGATTTAACATTATATTTTCCATAAAATAGATTCAACAGTCACTAATAAATAGTACCAACTAGCTAGTAATTTATAGTATAGGATACCCCTACTTAGAAACATTTATTCCACGGCCCATTTCTCATGTAGGGTCCAGTAGGGACGACCTTCAAGGGTTCTCCAAATTTACAAACAAATGTAGGGCTCTGAAAAAAGGGGAGGGGAAAAAGAGAGACCAAAACATTTTAAGAAATAATGAAAAAGAAAGGTTCAAAACTCTCAAGCTAAAGATTTTCTGTTCGACAGAATCGGCCAAGAAAAGTAACACCAAGGTAGAATGAGTAGAAAATAGAAATATTTTTAACAAAAAGAGAAGAATTACAATAATACAAAAAAGTTCCTAGTTTCGATCTGTGTAACTTTAGATGATTCTAAGCTCCGAATGCATCAGGAATTGACAGAAGAAATGTCCCAAATTGAATGCAAAGGACGAGTAATGGAGTCCCGAATGAGCCAAAAGAAGCCACAAATCTAGGGGCATGAATTGTTTTGGTTATCGCCGTTCAAAAAAAAAAAAAAAAACTGTTTTGGTTTTCCTAGCTGAACCGACCCAAATTGAACATAATTTGTGAATTCTAAACCGTATTCCCAGAGAAAAACTGGGAAGAAAGAAACAACTACAAACTAATTAATTGAGTAAATAAGAGGAGAGAGACGCTGGGGATAGAACCAAGTTGTTTGGCCTCGGCCCTCGGTTTTTTACAAACTCGACCCGAAATTTGAAACGACTCGTGAAACCCAACAGATAAGGGTTTCATGTCACCGTAATCATAGCCGATGGAAATCAATTCCATTGTTTGAGTTTTGGTTAGAAGATCGAATAAATCGAGCCCAAACCAAAAATCCACTTATTTTTCAAATAAAAAATCAAAAGCAAACCCAGCCACCCCGCTTTGTGAGGGTATCTACCAATTTCAGGTGAGATTGACATCCCTATGTGCGTGTGTCTGAGAGAGAGAGAGAGAGAGAAAGAGAGAGAGAGACCTGCTACACTAAATATGCACCTGTAATACTTGACCTTCTAGGTAAGAGCCATCTAAGTCCATTTCATGCCATGCCATCTTCAATGGCTCTTTCTAATGGTAAGAAGTTCTTTCCTTGTAAGCAAAATTAAAGCACGTAAGGGAAGTCCTCTTATAGAAAGCAACTGGTCCTGGTTTTCACCCTTGGCTGTCAAACTGTCGCCAACTTTTATTCGGTACTACAAATGAATATGGGTAGTACCAAAGTGTTAACATGGCGAAGTGTTAGTGACAGGCTGTCAGAGTGTCGCTAACACTTCGTGTTGAAGTGTTAACATGTCATGCGTGTCAAGATGCCACAGAAACATCTAAGAGAACTATTCCTGCATCAACCATTTAGTGATTTTGAACAACATTCAAGCACAACTTTCCCTCATCTTTTTTCTGGTTTGCATTTATGTAAAGAGCTTCATTCATTGATAAAAATAAATCCACACAAAACAAAGTAAAGCGGAATTGGCATAATCCTAGGACCTAAATGATTGGTGTAGACACTCCGATTTTGACCCGAGAAACTTATCAAACACTCCCGATGATGAAAATGCCCGATAATAGCACGTGAAGCTTGATTGATTGCTTGGAAACCCCTCCAAAACCTCTTCAAAATAAACTCAAGCCTACACCACCTTCTAGTACATTCAAAACCCTTTTTATTGATATATAATACGTCTCAATCCATTTTGAAATGAGGGAGATATGCACGTTTTACCAAAAACGACTTGTTATCCCGACCTTCTGAGGGTAAAATGGTCATAGATTTTGATGTACAAATTATTTTGGGTTCAAACCACTTGGGTTAAAAAGTTGACTTGACAAGCTTTCCAACGCTTCAAACCATGTGCAAAACGGAGTTTGGTAGCACCCAGAGTGGTCCCGCGAAGTTTGGAATGTTGTGCAGTCTCCAAGTCCAGGCGCCTGGACTCCCAATTCCAGGTGCTCAGACTCACTCTAGATACTTGCATTCCAAGGTCAAATGGGCGGGGAGAAGCGTCTTGGAGGATCTTTGCAGAGATTTTTTGAGAGATTTTGGAGGGAAAATGGAGTGACCCAACTTGGACCCCTAATCTCAGCCCCTAATGATCTATTTGACCCTTATTTGCCTATAAATACCCACCCATTCTCCTCATTTTGGAGGAAGATCAGCTCTCCCTTACTCCCCTCCTGTTATTCTGCAGAAATCTCCCCAGAAAATTGATCCCAAGCTACTCCCCTCTGTTCCATCCTATTCAAGGCTTAAAAAACCACTTTTCTACTACCTTAACTCCACATATTCTCATCCCCCCACTATTAAACCTCAACCAAACACTTGTAATCTGATATTCACAGCTCTAGAAGCTAATTTCAATGTACCCAATCTAAAAAATCACCCAAACTCACAATCCAAGTTCATCAATCAAGTTCTAAAAGGTAGATTTTTCTACCAAAGTTGCTCAACAGGGCCCTGAGGGGACACCTTTTAAACTCTTTCTAGTTCCACATACTAGTTGAGAGTTTAGAAAGGTTTCAAATGTTATAAAGATGAAGTTTTTCTCCTGCACCCATATCAGGTCCAGGCGCCTGGATCAACATGATATAGGCGCCTGGATTCAACTCTCTCTGCTATATTTTCTGTTTTCTTCATGTTTTGTTTGATCATTTGAAACACTAGTTCATCATTCATGTATGGTATCAATGTTGCATGATGTGGATGTTTGACTTAAAGCATCTAAAGTGAGGCTTTGAAGGGAAATTGATAATCGAAGGAAAAAGGGGTTTTGCATTTTGGTAAAAGATTTGGATGATATTCTTTGATTAGATCCACACAGCATCAGAAGCATCATAGCAAATGGAGAAAGAGTGCACATGGCTGTTATACTCATCATATGGCCATTCAAAACATTTCATGGTCAAATCTACCTTATCCCCTTTTCGCCTTATTTCTTAGTTATTAATCAATGTAGAGATTCATCATATGCATAAAAGGGCATAGGGCATGCAAAGAATCAGTTTGTCATGTCTCATTTCATCCATTAAGCATTCTAAAATCAAGGTTTTCCAAGTTCATATCATGCCATAGAGTTAATCTTGTAGATCATTTGGTTTACAATAGCCTTAAACACTACAGTGCATATGTGTGAATAAGCACTGGAGGTTACATTTGTCATTTGATCAAAAACTTGAGACGAGTAAAATTTGTACAGATTCACACTCCAGGCGCCTGGATTTCCTTATTCCAGGCGCCTTCATTCATTCCAAGCACCTGGATTTGTCTAATCCAGGTGCCCAGATTGTTATCCTAGTGTGATTAGCATGATGTTTGTGGTTGATTTCTGGGGCTTTTCAGAGCAGTTTGAGCATGATTCAGTTGGGATTAAGTGTTTTTTATGCATGTTGATCGTTCACCCATAACACCTTGCACAAGCATCCACTTTCATTACATTAATGGCATTGATGTGTTTGTGTTTTCGCATGAATTTGTGATTAAAGTCTGTTTAAACGGTATTTTAGAAATCCCTTAAATATTTAGTAGAGACCGGTGGCCACACCGGGCGTGAGGGGTGCTTTAAATTCCTTCCCCTCACGTAACCTAGCCCCCGGACCCGAGAAATCTCATTTTGAGAGGCCAGTGAAATATTTTCCATTCAAAGGGCAAAATAGTCATTTTTTAAAAGGTTTCTCGCGTACCGTCCTTAAACCTGGGTGGCGACTCCATCCAATCAATTAAACCATTTTCCAAAACCACAACTATTTTCATGAACTCCGGCGGGGTGTTCACAATTGGAAAACCATCTAGTTTACCAAAGTTCTCTATAACCATAACTGCATTCCATAACTTAAATGCATTTCCAGGAAAAAGCACAAAATTTTCCAAGAATTGCTAACCATTTGTCTGTTAAAGCTTTTCTCCCTTACGTGATTGTGGACGCTCATCGCGGACGGCCCACGCGTTTTGGTTGTATTTGTGAAAAAGGGCGATCCGGGAAAAAGGAAAAAAAAAAACTTTAGAGTCGCCACCCGGGGTTTAATTTTAGAAAATGTTAGGTACCCGAGAAACCGTTTAGAAAAATAATTACTCTTATGCCGCTGAAAAAGGGGTTTGATCTGCGGAAAATCTTTGTGGGATTATTCTTTGAAAATGTTTTATTGAAAACTTTATAACACATAAACAGTATATCATGAAATAATAACTTTAAGGAAATTAATAATGACAATAAGTTAAACAACACATAATCATGTATATAAATGCGAAGAAATTAACTAAGAAGGGGAGATAAATGTAAAAACAGAAAGTGGAGGGGGTAAACTGCAATTTCCCCCACTGATTTTTCCAAAAAACAGTGTCGGATTTCAGAAAACAGAGCATTGCGAGATGTTATTCCAGTAACACCATACGGTGTCCAAAATTACACCGCGCGGTACCACAAGGGTGCCGTACGGCGTCTCTGTGCAGTGTATTTTTTAAAAAACTCTCGTTTTTATCCATTAAAAACCCACTGTCTTTGGTATAAAAACCACATTATTTGCTAATAAAAACAGGTTTGGAAAATGGTTTTAGTGAATGAATGTACCTCATTTTAGGGACAGCATCCCGCGACAATCGATAATGTTGTGCGATACCTACCCGAGAGGCTTGAGCTTCATTGAAATGTCTTCGTTTGGACTCGAGAAAGAGCCACAGAGCTCTCCTCAAGTTCGATGAAAAACTCCCCTCAGAAGATTGTTGCGATTTGAATGCGAAGGTTTATACCTTGAAATGAATCGAATGGATTGAAACGGGACTTTTGGCCTTCTGGATTTGTAGGGGTGGAGTACAGAGTAACGGGATTTTGAAAGAAGGGTGATTCGGCTAGGAAATTTCCAACCGGTTTGTACGAAGCAAATTCGGGTTTTGTTTTCGTATGATTTTTTTTCCTGCTCTCTCTCTGATTTAACTCTCGAAACCGCCAGATGGCGTCGGATTTTATAGGCGAAGGTGGGCAAGGTTCATACGCAAAGAAGTTCTCATCATTGCCGAATATCATCATTCGCTTGAGCTGCTGGAGCAATCCGGGAATCCTGTTGATGGGACAAGGAACGCCATACGGTGTCAAAAGTGTGTCGTACGGTGCAAAGAGAATTTCAAGCCGTACGGTTATGGGTTTCAGGCCGTACGGTTCAGGTGGGTTTGGGTTTTTTGTTCTTTTGATCCATCCATTTCAAGCGACTGTTCCAAGGTACGTTTCGCGCATTCTTTCATCATTGGGGATGCACAAGTCATCAAAATTGGGGTGTCTACAGTGATCTCTTCCTTTTTTTCTAGCTCATGCTGCTTACAGATTCACCGCCATCATTGCTTTCCTACGTTTGGGACTACTACACATCAATGGCATGACAATGAAGAAGAAAACGTTAAGAGGACATTTCTTCTACTTGTGATGGTAAACAACCACAAATTTGCAGATTAAGTAGGAATTGAAGGATACTATACAGATCCGCGTTCCCATACCCATTCTCCCGTGAAAATATCAAATATCATCGTTAGACATCACAGTTCACATTCATTTTTTCTCCATTTCAAAGTTGCACGTTTCTTGGCCCTCTACCTATAAAAGTTACAATTCACATAATCTGGTTTTGAAGCTCCAAGGTTCTCAGCCTACATCTTTTGCAGATTTTATCTTATTTATGCTTGTGCCACAACAGGCTTTTAAAAGCTCCCTACTTCCATCAAGATCATCCAATAGAGATCCTTAACCCTTTCTTTCTATTTTCTTATTTTGTAACCTGTATGCCCTACAAATAACATTGTAGCTTTTTGCAGTCTTTATTCTCACTTGTTCAGGTTAGGATGTTATGGTACCTCTTGTCCTGGTACTGTTATGGAAGGTAAGTTTATATGGATGAAAGAAGTTCCTTTAAACCTGTCACGCCCTAAATTTTCATCATAAATAAATAAAGATTTTCTCCGTGGAATACCTCAATAAAACTCTTATTAGTCTAAGATCACCTCACGACCTCAATAGTCATAATAAACGACACCACTAAGTTTTACAAAAAAAGATGTATGTCATGCTATCAATGGTCAAGCACATCAAGCACTCCAAATTATGGTCCTCGACTAGTACCTGAAAACAAGGACAAAGGGGTGAGCAGTCACTTTGCCCAGTAAAGGTTTCTTTAACAAATAGATATATGCATAAGCAAGGCATAACGATAATGATGAATGATACATTTCATGATTTTATAAATAAACTTCTAGGCATAATACTCATCACTACTGCTAGATTACCCATCCCTCACACCTATCTTAATCACCCCGCACGACAAGAACTTTAGTCTATCCGCTAAAGCACTCCCATCACTCCGCGCGACTCATCTTTTTTTTTTTTACCACGGTACTTCAAGATTTTTCTCAATACCCAACAGCCAGATCTAACAACCATCACAAACCCATCTTTGAGACACCATCAAGGTCAAACTAACACATTCACCAATTCTCTTCCTTTCGTTTCAATAACTTCGTAATCACAATTTCAGTATCATCCATTGATTCAAGCATGATAAGTTTCCCTCTTTCAAGTTTAGATAACAAGTCGTCAACTCGCACTAGTCAATATCACAAGTGTAGCTACTATTCATATCATAGCATTTACATACATAAACAACTCATAAACACTCGCACATCATACATAAGTCTATGTATCCTCCATGCATCCACGTGTCATACAATACTCAACAAGTATCTCCCCATATCCCACAAGTACCCACGTATACAACGAGAGTGTTAAAAAATGCCTAACCGTGCCCACAATTAGTAGTAAAGTCGAGATGTATCATAACTTCAAAAAAATTGGAATGGAGTTTAACAACAAAGCCATCGTCAACAGGCTACAACTTTCTATAGATTCAGAATTTGATATCGAAACAACCACCATTAAAAAAAAAGACTTTCAGTACATCGATAACGATATAAAATTTACCCTGTTCGGAGTCCGGGTGACCAAGATATGCTTGTTCAAAGTTAAAACCCAAGGTTGCAATTTCAGCAGAACACCAACTTTGAATCTAAAACTGCTATTACTGAGAAGAAATTAAGACACACTTCTTATATAATTTCGAAGGTATACGAGTCTAGTTTCTAAATCAAAAGGCGGATTGAAGTTTCAAGCTTCCTAGACAAAAATATGGTCATTCCCGTAAGATGCGACAATGCTGTCAGCACTGTTGTTTCATTACCACAGTCTGGTAAAACCTTTTTCCTATTTTTTTGTACTTCAATTCTATCTCCTAAAATTTTACACAATACAGTAGACTCAAGAACGTATCTACTATAAAAATCTCAGAAATTTGCAAGCTGTCTAGGTACCCCAAATAAGTTTGGTGAAATCCATATTTGAGTCGAAACAGCAACAAAACAGCCTCGTGTTCCAAAATCCATTAAAAATCGTATTCTCAATATTTTTCAATGATTCCAACACTAAAACGATGCTAACTTATCAGGGTTTTAGATACATGAGGGCCTATACCCAATAGACTTGTTAACTACAACGAAATCAACGAAATACTCAGCTCCCGTAATCTGCCCAGATTTCCAGATTCTCAGAATGCTGTTTGGTGCGAGAATTGTTTAAAAATAACCCCTTCATATTTTGCTCAAATTTTTGGACATGACCTAGTATACTCATATATAAACATCATATAAAAATCTCAGAAAATAAGGAGGCGGTTTACCAGGTCTAACACACTAAAAACCGAAGGCCAAAAACACAGATTCAGCAAAACAGCAAAACAGAGCACAGCTCGGTGCGTGATTTTTCTACACTCGTTTCAAGAAATTTGGATCTAAAAATTTTACACAACGTATACAACTCATAGAGGGACATTCCAGAAAATTTTCGTGAAATTTGAAGATGTGTAACTCTGTCTAAAAATTCGTGGATGTAGAGTACGAAATTGAACATTTTCTGTGACAGATTTTCCCGAACACGAAATATGTGAAGAGGATGAAGAAACCCCTACCTCGCGTGCTAGACTCCAAATTTTGGCTCCAAGAAAATCCTAGCTCTCCAAATCTCGAGTTCCATTGAACCAAAGCTTCCCCACACCATTTCCCGGACCCAATAGCGTATGTACGTGGTGTTGTTGATGGATCTTTAGAGGGTTTGAGGATTTGGGGCTGAAATTTGGTGGGAGGAGTAGAGAGAGAGAGAGAGAGAGCCGAGAGAGTTGGACGAGAGAGAGAAAGAGCCGAGAGAGTTGGACGAGAGAGAGAGAGAGAGTCGGTGAGAGTGAGGGTTTTTTTTTCCCTTTTTTAATCTCTCTCTCTTCCCAGATCACACATATACGTACAATAAGATAATTACACTTATCCTCCTCTAATTCCTCATGTGCTACCATCAAGCCCAATCCAAGTTATATTGCACGCTAACTCCTTATTTAAATACGTTTCACAATTTTACACCAAATCCCAAGTTTAAATTTTCGGAGTATTCTTGTTAAATTAAAAAAAAATAATAAAATAAATAATAAAATAAAATAAATTTACGGGTCTTTACAAAACCCCCCAAGAAAATATCAATGGAAGCCCCTCCATGAAATGTTACAACCCATCATAACACCAGGATCACCAAATGTCAAACCATAGACCTCAATTTTAAATAACACCTTCAAAATTTTGGAAATGGGAAGAGCAGATTGAAGAGTTAAAGAAATCTAAAACAATACAAAGTGAATAACTTACTCTTCTAGAAACAGAAGTTGGAAGCCCGAGATTCTTTTTTGTCTTGTGCGAGGGTGGGTTTGGACCCTGCAAAGTCCAACACAATAAACCCTTGAATTTTAGGACTGTCACCTTCTAAAAAATCGATTCAAAGCAAGTTTTGATACTACATTTGGTTTGAAAAGAAATATAGATAGTACCAATCATGACTAAAAGTAGGAGAAAATTAAACCAAACATTGCTTGTCCGACAGCTAGTCAATCCATAGTAAACCCAACATTGAACTTTTCTTTTAGCTCTTCATAAATTGAATTAACCACCTTGTTAATACTCCCTACCTAAGAACCACAACATCAAAAGTGCATAACTGCATACAGTTTTCAACTCCTAAAGATTTGACCAACAACTACATAATGCCATTATCCAGTGATCAACGTAGTGAATCAAGGATGTTGAATAGAAACATAACCTTTCCCGTTAAAACCATGAATATAGTGCATTGACTCATCTATTCCCCCAAGGGTAAGGCCATGTATGTGTCATGCCCCTGCATCCAAATTAGACACTTGAATAATCTATTTTCCAAATGATTTTACCTTTTATTTTACTGAGGACAGTTTGAAGAATAAGCGCAAATCGGGTGCCACTCAATTATATTGAGCACGTCATGTAGCAAATGCTCCTGGGCGTAAATCTATTCAACATCCCATGTATCATGGATATTGACAATAACTTTATGCTTGTAACCTTTTCGGGCCAATTTCACTCAGTACCTCAGTAATTTCACAAAAAATCTCACTTTAGCCCCCTTACTTTTAACTGTCACCAACTAATCCTAACACCTCAAGTTGAGTGGCAATGTTGCCCTTCCGTCCATTTAGCATTAGAAATTAGCATACAAGCAACACTAATCCCACATGGCAGTTAAGTGTCAACACCACCCTTGCACCAATCCCACATGGTGGTTAAGGGTCAACATTTAATTACACGGGGGTGATGTTTTCTGAGTAATGCCCAATGGCTTCACGTGTAATCAACAACAGCAAAGCAAAAAAAGACAACAACAACCAAATGGGAATGAAGATATAAACAAGGTAAAAGAAGGATGCTATCATGGATCAGAACCTTAGCTTTCTTTCTCTTGAATTGAATTGCATCCTTAACTCCAATTCTCTTTCCACCAACATTAGTCTTTCTCATTGCATGGGTCCCCGCATTTTGATCTCCTTCACTTTCATTCACATCAGAGAACTCCATTGCTTCCTCTGCTGCTAACGTGTTCTCCGTTCTTAACATCTTATATTCTACTTTAGACATGTGCAAGTGCCCTTCCTCCGTAGATTTAACGAATTGATGTGTGGGCACCCGTGACCTCCGCGGGAAACCTTGAAATTACTAGAACATCACGTTCATTAGAGTCGCCACTTGATTTTAAGGTTAACCAAGCAACCAAATTCAACGTACAAAATTCGAGACTACCGGTCCATCGTAACCAGAGTGATCTTGGCTTGGGAGCTAAGTTATGGGATGAGAAGGTTTTATTTAAAAAATGCACTCATCCCGCCTAATCAAAATGATTAGTCTCTACTTATTATTTATGGGATTTTAAAAGAATTTTTAAAGTGATTTAGACAATTACGGGAAAGGGAACAAGAAAACATAAATAAATTAACAATGCATGAGGCTAGTTTAAGAGAAATGAAACATTACCAAAAATTAATAAAAGGGCGAAGACTAAACTTCTTTTGATCAACGTCCGGATGCTTCCCTCAAAATCACGAATTCGGCGAGTATGAGCTCCGTTTGCCGCGAAAAGCACTTTGTTTAACTAATGCTTCGAAAAACTTGGATTAAAGGCAAGACTTTGGGTAATTTTGGAAGGTAAGCTTAAGACTAATATTTTTGGGATTTTTGTGGCTAATTTTCATAAAGCAATTTTGGGTTTGGGAAAGGGGTTTACAAAGGAAAACAATGAGAACAAATGTTTTTCTAGCAAAGATTTCTTGAGAATTTTTGTTGTGTGTTTTCTCCTTGAGTTAGGGTCCTATTTATAGGCCTAAGAGAAGGTTCCTCACTTTAATTTTCAGTAGGAATTGGTTGGGGAAAGTCATTGAAAGCACTATACTCAGCCCATGCCTAATCTGCATGAGTTGTCCGTTTTCTAGAAAAAAAAGATGGTGGCCACCATGTTTATCCCAACCAAAGTAGTTGGCCACCACTTTTTAAGAAGATAAAGTTTCTGGCCACACTTTTTGAGAGGATAAAGTTTTTGGCCAACACTTTTGGATTCTGGGCCAAATCTTGGGCTTATTGTGGGCTTCTCTTGGGCCTTGGTTTATATGTGGGTTTATGGCAAGTTATTGGGCTTGGAAATGCTCAAGTGGGCTTAAAGGCTTAAGAAATAGACAAATCTAATTAATCGAAGCATTAAACTAAATAAAATAAATTTCATGATGTCGTTAACAATTTTCATCATTGGGGATGCATCCGGACTCCTGCTTAGAATTTATGGATAATCAAAATTGGGGTGTCTACATGATGTTGAAATGAAGATGGAGCCTCGAGGAGTAAGGCATTCCGCAGACCAAATATCATAGGAACACCTGGTACCTTTAGGTGACAAAATGACCATAAAAGAGACTATCCGTATGTGTGCAAATTGGCGAGAGTGCAAGAGTGAGTTCAAAACAGAAGAAATGGTTCTCAAATCCAAAAACACAAGAAGGTACTTGTACCATCATCTACTGGATACAATTTCCTATATAGTACTCATGAATTCATAAGCACAAAAATGTCTTAGTCCATTTGCTGGATACTTAATTAGCTTTGGCAGCGTAAGAAGCTAAAAGCATGAAGAGAACATAATAGCATGAAATTTTCTTCCCTGTAATAATCAACCCAATGCGTACCTTTTCTTCAAAATTTGGTTCATAACGCGCATCCAAACCACAATGCCTACTCAGATCCGGTCAAGAGAGCCGTGCTTTCCTCTATTACACTAAGGCTGTGAAGGAGAGCTTGCTTGTTGTCCTAAGATAGATTCTTTTTTGAGCCAAGTCCATTGACACTTGATCCAAAACTAACACTAATCTCCCTCGCTCTCTCCCCCATTGCCATTCTAATAGTTCTTAATCTATGATGATGTAGTATAAAATTACGTGAGATGATATCTTGGGGGATTCCCTAAAATATTTCATTTAACAGACTTTTACGTGTCAAGTCCCACCCAACAATTTTTGACCTTTAAAGTCTCACCCCCAAACGAAATACCACAATTCCATCATGCTTTGTGCCTGCCTCCTCTTTTCCATCTTCTTACTGCACATGAAAGAGTGACGCCTCTACTTCAAACTACTCTTCTAAGCTCAACCAGAAAATTCCTCATGGATCATTGCCGTGTAAAAATGCTCCATTGCCCACTAAAATTAACCAATCGCCATTGTTATCCGGAGAAGTATTACTAGCAATCGTACTGAAAGCAGCAGGATTGACAAAGTATGAGTGGCCGCTCCATGAATTGCGGAGAAGTATCACCATTGACACACTTGACAACAAGAAGCATACGAATAAAGCAAGGGGAACCTATGAAAAAACACTAGCTATGTACCACCCAATACAAGGATGGAATACAAGTCCATTTACAAAAGTGCCAATGGTCTTTACCAATTTGTTCAAATGATTTCATTGACCGGGAAAAAAGAGGAAGCTAAAAAACCTGAAACATAAATATCCAACTCAAAGGAACAATGCATTTTTTATGTCATTTGAAAACACAAACCTCCTGTAACTTCTTCCTCAAATCAGCATCCAGAGTAGCAAGAAAGAAATGCTCGGGATTGTTTTCTCCAACAAACTTCCATCATGCAAGACACATCACTCTTCCTTTTCTGATGGTCACACCTAAAAATTGCACAAACGTCAAAACATAGTACTCCCAGGTTCATAATAAAAAAACGGAGTCTTTAGAAATAAGAGTACCAAACAAGTGTATAAGAAGGCCTCTTTAGATCACGGTGGCATCACCCAAAATTTGATGCTATAACATACTTTACTTGCATGCTAGTGGGTAAGTGGGCTGCCTTTTTCAAATCCCTCTTATTAAGTTAATTTCAAGTCAATATTCCAGAGAGAGAGAGAGAGAGAGAGAGAGAGAGAGAGAGAGAGAGAGAGAGAGAGAGAGAGAGAGAGAGAGAGAGTCTGACCTCGCAGTTATGAGGTTACGAGCTGCCTTAAGAGATTCAGAATATGATTCACCGAGGCTTTTTAACTCTGCAAGAACACATCTACAAGCAATGCAGGCAAAAATGAAAGCATGTATATCAAAAATTTTATCTAGTGAAAGTGAAGTAAAACTTCATGTTATCATACCATCAAAAGAGTAAACAAATAATGCAGACCTTGTAGTAAATATTTTGACAGCATCACCCAGGATATTTGAGAGTGCAGAATCGGCTGGTGTAATACGATTGACAAGAAGGTGATGTATAAAAGTTCCATCATAAAGCACCTTGAAGGGCTCTTGGAATCCAAAGCAAGTCGTGTAGAACCTCACGTTCCTACGATGGTGTTTTTGTTTTTTGAATCTCATCTATTTCAAGTAAGGATATAACTAAATTTAGGACTTCCATTTATATAGAAAACACCATGGTAATTATTTTTAAGTTCCTCTGTTTTATAAATGCACTCCAAAATTTGACCTTTTAGTGCTTTATAATATACACAAGACAAAACTAAATGACAAATTTTGGAGTGCAAAAAGGCAAAAATCATTTTCCAGAAATAACTAAGCAAAATTGAAGATTAAAATTTTGGGTTAGAAGTAAAAATGAAGTACCTTGTGCTTAGTATGTGATTGATCATGACGCTACCGCAAATTTTGAATAAAAAACACGAATATGTGTCGGGGGCCTAGCAGAGGGGGAACCAGGATTTGAAGGTGGGGTGGCACCAAAAAAGATCAATATATTTAATGTCAAAAAGAAGTACACGTGTCCTAAGATTAACCATACATATTCCCAAACAAACACAAGTTAATCATCCATAGAAGTTTTTTTCCCGTATCCTGCTTTTAAAGATACATACAATGAGAAAGAGAAGTTTAGCAGAGAATACGATTGGAAGTGGATGAGATGATTGACAACGACAGACTACTGTGAGGGTGAAAAGGTGCAGCAATCGAGTGAGACAATAAGAAAATATAGATCGATTGATTAGGTTTCTTGAGACGATGAGATAATGAGATAATGAGAAGGCGATGAGATGATGAGATAAGATGATGATGATGAGATGAGATGATGATAAAAAAAAAGTTTGGAATTATTTTGTAAGAAAGTTTTTACCAAGTATAGGTGACAAGAAAAAGTTTTTCCCTCCAAGCTTTGAGAGTTTGACAATAGATATGGTCAGCAAATCTTGTTGTTTACCCTTGGCCATCGTGTTGGGAGGGCTATTGCATGGAAAAATCTTTGGATGAGTGGCTCAAGTTGAAAGACCAAATCTGGCACCATGTAAGGAATCATGACTCGGATCATGTCAAACCCCATGAATCCCAATTGAGTTATAATTGAGAAGCTACTAATGGCCTAAGTTATGGGTGATTTGAACTCCTAACCTAAGCCATTTTAATTAGTCGTGTAACTTCATTTCTAGCTTATTAGAGGTAGAGAGAAATCACTAAACAAATCCACTCTTAAAAGTTTCCGTCGGTCGCATTTGGTCCTTGTCGATTCAACCTCGAACTACTGAGTTACTTTGCTTCAACCAACGTAGCCTTCCGCTTCAGGCCACCACTTCTACAACGCAAAGTCAGTGAGTAAGCATCTACCTTAAAGGTAATTTGCTGGTAATATAACCCTTCAGTTTGGTGTTCGCTTGTGTTATCAATCCTCGTCGCTCTACTCTTGTCCTTTCAGTCATTGATTTCGTAGATTTTTCTACTCCACAGATTTAGATGTTCTTGAAAGAGGTTTTCACGCTTGTGCTCACATTTTCACGCGCCGTTATGTGATCTGAAGTGTCATGAGTCGAGTTTATCTTGTCTCTCCGTCCATATCAGAGCAAAGAATCTCCAACCCTTTCTTACGTTTTGATTACAAATTAAAGTATGGCTTCATTTGTTATGAAAAATTGCAATGGACAATTTAAATCAAAACACGCCGATCAAAAAAAAAAAAATCTAAACACAAATTTAAGTAGTACTAAAAACTTTTCTGAACTTTTCCCTTGTATAAATAATGAAGATTATATTCATAACACACTTTCATTTTGGGATAAATATCTACTTGCCCCTTAAACTATCAAATTTTTTTTTACTTCCCCCTTCAACTATCAATTTCATTTACTTGCCCCTTCAACTATATAAATGACGCAGCGGAATTCACGAGAAACTAGTTGCGTACTAGTTCAAGCGAAAATAGGTCTCGAATCCACGAGGTTCTTGAATCCACAAGAAGAGAGAGAAATAACTCTGAATTATATTTGATTAAAAGCTGAATAATAATAGAGGTTACATGCCCTTTTATAGGGAAAACTAGCAAACCCTAGCAAAAACTTACCAAAAAATAAAGTATCCCAAAAATTGGGGAAACTTCCAAAATTGAAACTAGAAAGAAAAATAAGAAATTCCCAACTGGAAACAACGAAAACGGAATTACACGGTAAGAGTAATTCGTAATCTAATTATTACCTAAAATAACAAAATTACTAAATTGAAGGCCTAAACGAATGAATTTGGCTGAAATCCACCATCAGTCACAATTAGGGTGGTGTGTCTTGATCGCAGCGCGATTCTGCTTCAGCCCACCAAGTTTGGGCCTATTCCGGGCTCATCGATAAATTGCCAAAATTGGGTGTTTGGGCCTCTTAGGCTTTGACCGGTCCAATTGATCATAGAATTGGGCCGCTACTTGTTCTGCATCAATAAAAGTTGCTTACGTGGTCAATTACACACATTCCATCCAAGGTTTGGATGAAAAAGTTAGCAACGAGGGTAATAATGTCTTTCACTTACTTATATACATATCTATATGTATGTCCCTTCTTCCTACGACCCCTCTCTCTCTCGCTTGAGGTTTTTTCCTACAGTACTTCCCATGTATTGTAGTAGCAATTGTTTTTTTTTTTTCCGTCAAGGGAGATCACTAGGACTTCCTACGGGATTTTTTGTTTCGTCAAGGGAGATCGTACAAGACTTCCAACAAGCAATCCGGGAAAAAAAACCCCCTAACTTTGGTTAGATCGATGGAATGAAAATTGATCAAGCCGGCTTCATTGTTGTAGCCTTGTAGGTGTACAAAATGTCCATATTACCCTTTCTCTTTTTTCATAAGTTCAAAAGAAAAAATAAATTTAACGGTTTCCGTCACAAATTTTGGATGAAAAATGTGATTTGTCCATAGTAAAGAATAAAATGATAGTTGAAGGGGAAGAGAGTTCAATTGATAGTTGCAATGGGAAGGTAAAAAAAATTTGATAGTTCAAGGAGCAAGTAGAAAAAAACCTTTCATTTTCAATAATTAATCTGAGAGTGTAGATTCTCTCATCCTGCATTGCTTAACCCGAAAAAATCACAAAAGAAGGAATAGGCTGAGCAGCCGAAAACAGCTGCAACTGCCTGCAACAAATGTTGAGACTAATCTCATCTCACACACGAGCTCCTCTTCGCTCTCTCCCTCAAACCCTACCCTCCCCACTCAAACTCCCCATAAACCCATTACACTCCACCCCTTCAAAAGCCGGCGAGTACAACAGGAGGCTGTTGGTCGTCCAGCCGCGTCTTCGGCCCGAACCCGTATTGAAGGCGAAGCTTGATGAAGCCCTGAGCCTCGCCAACTCGCTCGAGGAACAGCGAGGCGGGTTTTTTGATACCGAATTGTGGGAGAAAGAGTTGCCTCCGCATCTGATTGTTCAAAACCCAGTTGGGAGATCACGTCGCGCGGGTTGGTTTTATATTTGAGTTTTTAATTGTGGTTTAAGGGGGTGTTTGGGAGAGTCCACGACACATTCTGGTATTTGCGGAATGATTTAGTTTGGCCTCCGCTTGTTTCAAACAATTGTTATCGGGGTGGAAGAATTTGATTTTGTGGTTTCGGTGTTGATTTGTGGTGCAATATTTTGAGAGTGTTTATGATGTTTTCACCAATATTTTTCATAGTTTAAATTGGTAGCTCTTGCCTCTTACATAGGTTTCCCGTTTGAGTAATTAGTTTACTTGTCGTTTTTGACTTCTTAATTGTTCTCGTTTGGCTTAATTAAATTTCGCGTTGCAATCGACAATTAATACTTGGCTTTGATATGGATTGGTTTGATGCAATTTGCGATACAGTTTATGTTCTTCTAGGAATTAAAAATGTGGCGAGTTGGCATTTTTAATTTGTGCAAGTTTTGCTGGAATTTGCAAATAAGATCCACAAGGCCACAAATTGTTGAAAGAGAAGGAAAAGGGGGGAAATAGAGAAGAACTTTTGGAGGTTGCAAATAAATGGATGCTAAACTGATACTAAACTGGCTCTTTTTAGACACTTTGTAAATGAAATTTGTTCGTGATTGTCACATGAAATACATTTGTGCGGTATTATATTAACTTGTCTGGTTTCGGTGATGTGGCAGCCACATATTTTGGACCAGGGACGGTGAAAACAATTCAATATCATCTCAATGCTGTGGAATCAGAGGCAAGGAGCCGTATATCACAAATAATCAGTTGTTTACTTATTAGATTGTATCAGTCATTTCATTTTATGTTGGACATTTAATCGTGACCTTATACTATTTGTACTTTTGTAGGGTGGAGTTGATGCCATATTTGTGAACACGATTCTAACCGGGATTCAGCAACGAAATTTGGAGGCATGACATTGCTTTCTCTCTCCACTTTTCTGGGCAGAAAATTACCTTCCTTAAGCCTAATGAGTGATTTGATCATTGTTCTGACTTCTGATGTACCAAGATTGATTCGAACTTGCAGCGGGAATGGGGGAAACCTATTTTGGATCGTGTCGGTCTCATAATAGAGATATTTAATGCACATGCCTTTACAAAAGAAGCAAAGCTACAGGTATTCTTCTGTTTTATTAGCCTTTATTGAATTTGCACTTTGTGTTGCTTCTGAGTCTTTGGCTTCCTGTTCATTCCTTCTTCAATTTGCAGGCTGAGTTAGCTTCTCTAACGTATAATAGGACAAGGCTTGTCCGTGTACGTGGACCAGATGGGCGCTTCACTTTTGGTGCCATTGGAGAAGCGGAAGTTGTTAGTGCCCGAGGGTAGACTTTCTTCTTGTACCTTTTACCGTAATAACAACAAATGTCCTAAACCACAAGGCATGGGAAAATAAAAGAAGAGACCTGGGGAAGAAAGTTCCAATGTTTTTAGAATATATGCATGGGGCATGTCTTCTTAGTGGGGGTTATGCATAAGTTGCATGCTTGAATTACTGATCCAAAGGTTTCTGGTATAACATGATTAAGTCTCTATGGGATGTATGCATCAAGTAATTATTTTAGACGCTTAATGAAGTTTAGCATCCAGAGATAGGTTCTCTCTCTCAAGTTCTTGCAACTACTTGTGCTCCACTTAAGTAGCTAATTCACACACTTGGGTTTTTTATTGAAAATATGTTGGTGGAGGATAAAAACCACTAGAAAGGTTCCATATTCCTTACAAACTATTTGCATTGAATGCATATTACAATCGCATGAGTGCCATATTGATGTGCAGATTTCCACATCTTCAACTATAGGCCACTTCACCTGACGTCCTGACCTAGTAAGTGGTACTATTTTACGTCAATATGGACAACTAACGAGGGGGATTTGAATTGGCAGAAGATGTGAAGTGAAGTCCCACGTCGCTTGGATACCAAAGTAATATGAAGTATATAAGCGTGAGGGCACCCTCACTTCATGAGCTAGCTTTTCGGGTTGAGTTCTACCCAAGACTGTGTAACAGAAGAATCATTCTGATTTTGATCAGTTTGAAGTCTGGATGCTGCTTGACTAGTTGGTTAAGTGTATGTCCCCCTAGTCTTCTCTGTCGGTTCCAAACCATTTTGATGTATTGATTTCCTATCTGAACCATTTGGTAATGCGCTTAGACTAAATACGCTTGTCCAATATCTGGTATGCAACTAGTCATAGTGCCCACCTTTATTATCCCTTGCCACCACTTCTTCTTGTGGCTTAATGTCAACGACGTACGACATAGGAAGTTCTATTATGATTGGAATTTTCGTTTTTCAGCTTAATTACCTTTAGTTATCCCCCCTCCCGATGTAAGGTATGTTGGCTACTAGGATTCATGCACCACTTTTTATAAAATGATGAACTAAGATTGTCTCATTCAGGATTACGTACATAAACATTTGGCCTCCAACCACCCCTTTTTATTTTTAACACGACAATATGGGGTTGTGGTGTATGCGTATGGGTAGGTGCTCTACACACGTGACTATACTTTTGCTTAAGTTAATTTACTTTTGGTTTCACTGACGTGTATGGTTATTGCTTACAGGAGAGGAAGTGGAGGACGTGGTTTCATTGGTGGTGCTGGTGAAACTGAACTTCAGCTACAAAGACGAAGGTTTGCTCCTGACATTTGCTCAAAAAATTGCCCTACTCTCTAGATGCTTCCGTTATTCTTGCTCGTATCTTTGCATATATATATATTCTCCTTTCAATGCTAGTAGCATGTCACCAGAAAGCAACTTTCTGCTACTACTAATGCTAAACAGCTCTTTTCTGGTTTGTTTTCATATCGTTGCTATTCTTTTGAATGGATGACCTTCGACCTTGCATGCATTTACTTCTAGTATGAGTTACATGGACTTGGGGAGTTGTGTGAGGTACTGAGGTGTGGCACATATCTAATTTCAAATTCATCTCACTCTCATTCTTAAGACATAGCGACGTGACAAAGTATTCAAAATCGTTTAAATGTTAACTAAAGGGGAACATAGGAAAATAGTGCTAACACTGACATTTCTTGTACATTATTAGAGTTTTATGCATCGTTATACGATAAACTTGGATTGCTATGTATGATGGTCAGTGAGTGTGTTATCATATACGGTGGACCCGTATCCCATGCACTCTAGGCGCCTAGTGTCTTTCTTCTTTACATGGGTGGCATATCTTGATGCCTTTCCAGTAAAATTTTCTTGTCGAAAAAAGAAAAAAAGAAAAGAAAACTATAGGGTCTGAGTGTCGGACATGGGTACTTAATACAATTAGAAGAGCCCTTGCAATATATCTCCTATGGGTATATTGTATAGGAAAGGCTCCTGCTTCATGCTCTGTTCGTCCCAGAATGTTTATCCTTTTGGGGAGTTTTAATGTTTTAAGGCAACTTAGAATCAAGTTGTTGAATTCAAATTAAAGAGCAGTAATTAACAAAATAATTCCCTTTTATTTAATGTAATTATTTAGAAGGTAAATTTTTTGGAGTAATAATAAAAATTCTTTTGAATTTTCAAAGAGGACTTGCATATTGTGAAGGACTAACAATGTGGTTTGTAGATCCAGAGAGAATTTGCAAGCATTTGGTCCTTGTCAATCTCAACTTTCAAGTAAAACGTAATCAACATTTCATTTTCTCAAACCTTGATTGAATCTGTTGAGATCTATAATGGAACAAGGACATAACATATATAAACCTACCTTGGACTCCATGAATTGTAGTGATGTGAGGGGGTATAGACTATAGAGTAGGAGTCCATAAAAACTGAAAGCATTGCTTTTGCAAAGTGGCTGCTTTAGAATCTTTAGACTTGGGATTGTTGTTCTTGCATTTGGCAGAAGGCTTCTGGGAAAATGATGATTATAAAACCAATCAAGATCTGCTGGTCAAATTTCCAATCTGAATTAAATTATCTGATCCTGTTCGATCTAAATGAGGGATGCTCATTCGCAGCTAAAGGCGTCACACAGAAGATGTTCATGCCACTCCTTTAATGTGGATAGATTGGTCTTTTCATAACATATGTAGAAAAGTTTGAAAATTGAATTAACTGTTAAAGAATCCAACTCAAAATCAATTGGCAATGGATGAAGAGGCCGCCCAGGCTCATATATTAGTTTTGGTGGTTATAATTAATCAATGTGGGACTTGCTCTAACAATCACCCGCACGAGCGACCCCTGACCCGCATGTGAAGAGGTAAACAAAGTATCCATAACATTCGGATCATGCTGAAACAAGGTACACCTATATCACAAACAACTGGGCAATCAATCAAGGGAGTCGTGTCCAAAAGCCTCCTAAAGCCTAGTTCTGATACCATGTTGAAACATCCAACTCAAAGCCAATTGGCAATGGGTGGAGAGGTCGCTCAGACTCATTACTAGTTTTGGAGGTTATAATTAACCAATGTGGGACAAACTCTAGCACTCCCCCGCACGTGCAACCCCTAACCTGCACGTGGAGAAGTGAACAACAGATCCATAACCTAGGGATTGTATGGGGATAAAATCCACGTGAGTCTTTGAACACATGCTTCCTTGCCGGAACCCTAGATCTGCAAAACGGACAAGGGTTAGAGCACCTTTGCCTCTCGTCGGCAAAGGCCCTCCAATGCTTAAGTTAGTACGAGGATTAAGCAAAAAGACGATGCGTATAACTGGGTGTTACAACGTACCTTTCTTCATGGGTATGATGCTATATTTATAGGCGTGGGTGTCTTATTGATCAAGGCATCATGTTGCCTAGTTTCCTATTTGCATTAGGAAACCTTTCCTAATATGACTCCTCCTATTAGGTGTAGCGGTGCCAATGTGCCATTATGTGCAAGATCTCTTCTTGCCATAGAATCCCTTTCCGTATAGGTTTTCATCCTATATGCAGGGTATTCCTATACGTGTTAGGAATACATATGTTAATCGCCTAAAATCACGGGATTGCCCTTATCACGTTAGGGACCAACTCAGCACCTTCTGGAATGTCTCACCGCCCTATACTCTTTAAGGCTTTGCTGGCCGTGCTTCCACATAGCTCGGCATTGCTCGTACAAATCCTAGCCCATACGTGCCGAGTTACACCGAGCTAAATCATGTAGTCCCATAATGTTGCCTTGGCTGTATTCGTAGGTTGACTAGCTCGGCCGTGTCTTGGGACATCCCTTTCTGGCTACTGCCGAGCTAGTACACCCTCACTTGGTGCTTGGTTTATCATCTTGACCCTACTCGTGGTTAATACAGCTCAGCATAGGGTTAAAGAACCCTTATGCAATAGCACTGAGCTAATTACTCTCACGTGGTGGTTACTCGAGCACGTGTTTTATTATTTCCGAGGGTAATTGGATTTTACCCACTCCAGGGATCACAACGAAACAAGGTGCGCTCAAGGCACAAACAACGGGGCAACTCTTGGTTTACCAAAAAAAACGAGGCACCTCTTGAGCTGCTACGTAATGTTCTCTTTTTTAGTTCTTTATTTAGGGTGGGGATGGTATGTTTTTCAGACTGGATGAATGAATTTCAAGAGGCAATTTTTCCATTTTCTATATGCGTAGGTGGTATAATTAGTTTTTTGTGCACTTTAAAACTGTATCAGAGTGCCGTTTTATACTTTACTTTTTTAGTCAGTATTGTAAAATTAGGTACACTTTTACTGTTTTGGTTCAGTTACCAGTGACGTTTTGTGGCTACTGCCGAGCTAGTACACCCTCACTTGGTGCTTGGTTTATCATCTTGACCCTACTCGTGGTTAATACAGCTCGGCATAGGGTTAAAGAACCCTTATGCAATAGCACTGAGCTAATTACTCTCACGTGGTGGTTACTCGAGCACGTGTTTTATTATTTCCGAGGGTAATTGGATTTTACCCACTCCAGGGATCACAACGAAACAAGGTGCGCTCAAGGCACAAACAACGGGGCAACTCTTGGTTTACCAAAAAAAACGAGGCACCTCTTGAGCTGCTACGTAATGTTCTCTTTTTTAGTTCTTTATTTAGGGTGGGGCTGGTATGTTTTTCAGACTGGATGAATGAATTTCAAGAGGCAATTTTTCCATTTTCTATATGCGTAGGTGGTATAATTAGTTTTTTGTGCACTTTAAAACTGTATCAGAGTGCCGTTTTATACTTTACTTTTTTAGTCAGTATTGTAAAATTAGGTACACTTTTACTGTTTTGGTTCAGTTACCAGTGACGTTGTAACTGCAGGATTATATATCTACGAAAACAGTTATTAGATGAGATAAAAGAGGTCCGCCGTACCCGAGCTCTGCAACGTGCTTCTCGCCGGAGGCATGGAGGTGAAAATGGTCAATGCATGGCTACAGTTGCTGTTGTCGGGTACACAAATGCTGTAGGTGGTAAAAAAGGAACTTGCTTCTTCGTTCTCTCTCGTAAAATAGCCTTTATGTATGTTTGGTTGTTCACCTGTCTTCCTATTATTTTTCAGGGGAAATCAACATTAGTTAGTGCTCTCTCAGACAGTGATTTGTATAGTGATGATCGGTAAGTAACAACATTCTAACTAGTAGTTTGATTTTGATTCAATATCTTAAGATTTAGTCCTCTTTCTGGCTCCTTACATGCTTTTTCATTGTTTCCAATCCAACATCTTTATTTCTTTTTGGTTAACAATTACATCGAGATTGAATTTCTACTTTGCAGATTGTTTGCAACAGTTGATCCAAAATTAAGAAGTGTTGTCCTCCCATCGGGGTAATATAATCAGTATGTACTATGTAGGTATAGCTTCCTGTGTTCAATACATGAAGAAATGATTACCTTTTCATGTTCAGGAGAAAAGTGTTTGTTAGCGATACAGTGGGCTTTATATCAGATTTGCCTGTACAGGTAACTATAAAGTTTATGCTACTCCATTCATTCAGTAATAAACTTTCTAATTGGTCAGTATTCAATTTTATCTAGTTGGTGGAAGCATTTCATGCAACCTTGGAAGAAGTGGTGGAAGCTGATCTCCTCGTGGTATGATTCGGTTTTCTAAAATATTATGCATGTCGGAAAACTGGTTTCTTATTTAGGGAGCGCCCTATTTTCTTGATTGAACTATCATTTGAAACAATAAGTTTTTATGTGTCCGTTCTACTTATTGGCTTGCCCATATTTCACTAGCAATAATCTGGATTTCCCTTTCTCTCAGTCAAAACCTCTGTGGTAAAAAGGTCGATGAAGACGAAATTAAGCGAAGAGATCTGATTCTATGTAAATGTGGATGATACTTATCTCACATGAGATGAGAGAAAATTCATGTGATGTTCAGCTGTCTTCCGTTAGCGTGAATTTGTGTGATGTTCAGCTGTCATGCTGTTATTGATTTATAGAATATGCACGAGTAAGCAACCAAATAGGTTTCATTGCAAGTAATGCTAATTTTACTCCTTACCATTTGCAGCATGTGTTGGACTCCAGTGCACCAAATATTAATGAGCATCGGCAAACTGTACTGCAAGTTCTCAAGCAGATAGGAGTCTCTGAGGAGAAGCTTCAGAATATGATTGAAGTTTGGAATAAGGTACTATTCTGACTATCCATTTCTCCCCCTCTCTCTCGCTGGGGAAAACAATCCAAAGCAAAAGGAACTACGGAGTACTATATTGCAGCATCTTCTAAATTTGGTAATGCCTTAACCAGATTGATCTCCAAGAAGAGATGAGTGCTGATGAATTTCTGGATGAAAGCGAAGATGATGACATCAGCAGTTTCTCAGGTGCTGAAGACAATGGTGATTGTGATGACAATAATGATGACATACTATCTTTAGGAGATTGCGAGGAAATCACGGCTGACCAACAAAGCGATTGCTCTGATGGGTGGCTCCTATCAGGGGATGAGCAAGAGAGTTTAAAATGGGAAACTCCAAATCATCAAGAAAATATGTTTTCTGACAACTTGAGGAAGACTGAAAAAGATTCGCATTCTCAAACTCAATATGTTCCGCACGTCAAAACATCTGCTGTGATGGGTGTTGGCTTGAATGAGTTGCTGGAAATCATTGATAAGAAGCTCGAGTCTCAGAATGTAGTGGAGAGGAGTGTAATTGATCGTAAATGGAGGCCCCCTCGTACAGAAGATTCTGGCATAGCAGTTGAACAGTAGCATTCATTGCTTTTCGAATACTTGAGATTGACGGCATGATACAAGGATACTCAGCAATGCAAACCGGCTCTCTGCCTTGGTCCCAGGTCTGTTTCCATGGGGGCATGATACAAGGATACTCAGCAATGCAAACTGGCTCTTTGCCTTGGTCCCAAGTCTGTTTCCATGGGGTGCCTGCGCTGGATTTTGAACCAGAAGAGTTTGACTTGTTTTGAAGCAGTCAAATCATGTTGGTTTCTGTTGTTCTGTTGCTATTTAAATGTGTGGATGGTGGAGTGTTCATTTTTTAGCTTATGTCCACAAGATAAAAAGCTACTAATGCTAGACAAATTTGTCACGTCAATGTTTGTTTTATTTGTTGAAAGGAGCAAACTTTTTGATACAGCAATTTCAAAATGGAAAATAAGAGAACTTGATGCTGCAATGGCAAAAAATACTTTGGATACAAAATGGTTATTGGCAACGGGCTATTACATGATGTCGGTTCCATGTGAATGAGGTGTTACAAATAACCGTTTTATATAAAATTTTCTTGTGATTGCGTGATGTTGATAAGTGTTCAATTTCAGTGGAGAATTGGATTGTTGGTCCCCATTTTCCATGGCCCCATGTCCCAAACACTCCCCAGCCTATCAATGTTGCCGACTTCTATTTGAAAAGTTGGATGGTTAGCACATTATGTGGTATAGTTAGGGATGGATGGGGAACATGAAGAATGGGAATCTCATTCCATTGCACAATTGAGATCTACAATCGTCCAAGCTTGTCTGAGTCAAACAGTTGTTTTTTGGAAAGAAATAAATCGAGTGCCACCTAACATGTTAAATACTGGTGGTGTCTTTTCCCCTAGTATGAAGTTTGGTCAGCCATAAAACTATAGAAAACCATCAATGGATTTTTTTTTAATAACCGGATGTTTGAGTCAGCTTATGCGGACTTCAGCTGAAAAAAAAAAAATCAATGGCTTTGGAAAATTAAATAGAAGAATTTGTGTAAAAAAGAAGTATGTTGGAATTTTATTTGAAAATCATATTTTTTGACGGCTGTATTGAAGCACCATATTTCTTGAATCCATGTACTGGTCTTGGGGCAAAACAGTGATCCGTATATACATTTTGTTTGGTTTGTCGAGTTGCGTCCTTAATTTCAGGAGCCAAAAACATGCTTGACTACGGGGTGTTTGACAACTTATTTTTCCATTTTCCATTTTTTTTTCAACTTTTAAGTGTTTGGCTAATATACCACCAAAACACCTTCTCTGATAATGAGTTCTCGGTTTTGATGTTTTGAGAGGAGAAACCAAAAATAGGATGAAAAGAGCTTTTTGACTTCTCATTTTCTATTTTTCCCATTTTGGTTAACAAAAAGATTTTGCAAAATGAATTCTTCACATTTTTTTTCAAATACTCTACCATATTTAAAATACATTCTAACCATAATCCAAAAATCTAAAAATAAAAAAAAATGAAAAATGAAAAAGCTAAAAATAAGTCTTCCAAACACCCCCTAAGCTAAGAAAATAAGAAGCCTAGGGTTGCCCCACAATTCTGTTTAAAATGTGTTTAAAATGTATATATATAGGATTGATCAACTTCTAATAAAGACCCTTACATGAGGACCAAAGTGAGGACCTCATGCTTCCCGACCAAATTTCGTCGATCCGAACCGTTAGATGTGTTTAAAATGTGTTTTTAAGGTCCACCGCAATGAATCATCAAAAAAAAATACCCGGAAGGGCTTCATCCGAGACCTTAAAATTTAAACACATTTAACAGTTCAGATCATCAAAATTCAGTTCGGAAAGTGAAAAAATTACTTGGTCCTAAAAAATGAGGGATCCCTAATTGGAAGTTGAAAAACTTCCAATAAGGGACCCTTATCTAAGTTAAAATGCGGACCTCACCTTTCCGAGCCAAATTTTGACGATTCGAACCGTTTAATGTTTTTAAAATGCATTTTTAAGGGCCTCCGCGAGGATTCGTCCAAAAAACTGATCGGATGAAGCCCTTCCGGGTATTTTTTTTGGACAAATTCTCGCGGAGGCCCTTAAAAATGCATTTTAAAAACATTGAACGGTTCGGATCGTCAAAATTTGGTCCGGAAACACAAAAAAAGGCTAGATCCGCATGGTATTTTTATATAAGGGTCCCTTATTGGAAGTTGTTCCTATATATATATACAATTCGGATCTGGTCCAGCCTCCCTGATTTTGTTAAAATCCAAACTTTCGTTTTAGGTTGTTGGATCTCATCCAACGGCTGAGAAAAGAAGGGGTCACGCGCGTCTTAAAAAAGGGTCAAGGGGTCAGGGTCAACGCAGGTCAAAGCTTCCCTATCCCCTTTCTTCTCTCATTTCACGCGTTCCAGAAAATCGAAGAGAGAGAGAGAGAGAGAGAGAGAGAGAGAGAGAGAGAGAGAGAGAGAGAGAGAGAGAGAGAGTGGCGATTTGGCGATTCGAACGAGAGAAGAAGCTACAAATCCACCAGATCGAGATTGAATGAAGAAGAAGCTGAAATCAACGATCTAGGGTTAGGGTTTTCGTTCTGACGAGGTTCTCCATCACCGACGGTCGAAGCACATATAAACCCTGGCCTTCTCGGACGAACATATCTAAGGTTTCTCTCTCTCTCTCTCTCTCTCTGTAATACCCCGACATTGAAATCCGTCATTTACCTTCTCAAGTTGTAATAAAATTAAATTACAAGATTAGAAGTGCACAAAAATAAACGGTGCATGAGGTGTGCACGTGTTAATTGTGTGAGGGGGGTAAAATGAAGTGAATGTGTGTGCATGTGTTGGCTTCGAATGGGGGAAAAGGTTAGAATGGTTTTAGACTATGTTTAGAGACAAATGACAAAGAATGAAGATATACTCATGCATGGAGATGGGCACGTGGGTGCTGATAAAGGAGGGCAAGTTTTAGGCTTTGTATGGGTTATTGACATTTGGCACCAAGGGCTTATGGGGGTTCTCTCTCATAGCAAAGTATTGTATCTATAAATATAGATATACGGAAGGGAGAAGGAGGAGAGGAATTGGATCCAATGGGGGTTGAGAAAATAATGTAAGATGTATACAGAAAATTATGTAAGGAAGTGAGATTGGTTATTGATTGACTTATAATGTTAATATCGTGGTGCTTGTGGATCCGGGTCGTTACACACACTCTCTCTCTCTCTCGGTACGAATGAGTTTACTTTTCAAAAGTTGGGGTTTTTTTTTCGAATTTATCTAGGGTTTTTTCGATATGCTCGTTTGGGTTGACGTGGATAAGATGAAGGCATAAACATATTGAGGTATGCACAGACATAATACTAGCAAGTGGGATTTTTTCCGTGCATTTTAGGTAAAAGTATGTATCCATGGCAGCTCATGTTTTATTGTGCCAATAACGTTTCGGTAAACTCATTGGTCACTGTGAAATCTGTAATTAGCCAGGATATTGTATATCCAGCGTTGTAATCATATGGTCACACTGATATTGACCAGTGATATGTAATAACTTGCTAAATGTTAACTTTTGGTTTGAATTCCAAGCTCATACTGTCATAGGTTGCCAAAGGGAAGTGAATTCTGTGATGTCTTGTTCAGGACTATACGTATTGCATTAATAAGTATAGTCATTAATGTAGATTTTTTAACAGACATTTGTCTTGTTACTTACATTTGTCTTGTTACTTATATTTTTCCAGTTTTGGTGAAAGTGTAAAGCAACTTAGCTGGGCTTATAAAAGTCTATCAAAGGGGTGTCAACAACTTATTGTATGGGGATAAAATCCACGTAAGGTCTTGATCACGTGCTTCCTTATTCCAACCCTGAATCTACAAGACAGAGAAAGGGTTAGAGCACATTTGCCTCTCGTTGGCAAAGGCCCTCTGATGCCTAAGTTAGTATCTCGTACTCGGAAACTCTCAAATCACAATGCGTGTGAATGTAATTCACAGCGTACCTTTCTTTATGGGTATGTTGTTGTATTTATAGGTGTGGATGTTCATTGATTCAGGCATCTCGTGCCCTTGCTTCCTAGTTACTTTAGAGAACCTTTCCTAATAGGACTCTTCCTATTAGGTGCAGTGGCGCCAGATCTCTTCTTGCAATAGGAAGCATTTCCATATAGAATTTCTTCCTAAACGCAGTACATTCCTAATCTCATTAGGAATGCTTATATCGATCCCTTTATTCACGGGATTGCTCCCCAACTCATAAGGAACCTCCTTAGATTATTCTGGAATGTCTCACCGCCCCGTATAGGGCGGTGTCGTGCTTCCTCGTAGCTCGGCCTAACACATACATAGCTCAGCCCATACCTGCCGAATTGAGCTATGTATTCCAGAATGCTGTTAAGCCGTACTCGTAGCTTACCTAGCTTGGCTAGGTCTGGGGTATCCCCTTATGATTCATGCCGAGCTAGCACATCCTGGTATATTAACTTATTATATTAACTTGACCTTATTCATGGTCAACCTTGATCGGCACAGGGTTAAGGACTCCCTATGTGGTGCCGAGCTATTCACCCCTTCGTGGTGGTCAGTTAGGGCACGTGTTCTACCCTTTCCAAGGGCGATTAGTTTTTACCCACTCCACTTATAACTTTTAGCACATGCTCTGAGTTTGAAAAGATTCAAGTTGGGTTGAGTTAATCAGAAAACATACCATTGTTTTCATTGTGTTTTTAGTAATTTGATTCCAATCACTTTAGTTAAAGCTGAATGAGTACCCAACATGAATCTAAGGTGAACACAGGTTTTATATTCTGACCTTTGGCACATGGAGGAGCAAATTTGATAAACATGATCATATAGGTTCTTTACTAGAATTTTTTGTACATTCGTAAGAGGGTGGTTATGACCCTCGACAAATTGCCTAACAAGAAACCCCCCGGCATCTGACCGGTCTTTCACAACTACCAGTCTCGCACCGCAACCCTCTCTAGTTAACCCCCCGTTTCCATACAGTGTGTGCAGTTTTGTTTATCTTAAGTCTTCTCACCCCTTCTTTATAACAAACATACTCCTTTCTAATGATTTCACCATCCTTGCTCTTCTTACTAGAATTCAATCGTGTACCAAATCCACCTTCTCTACCATGATTGTTGTAAAACGAGTGAACCTCATCTAAGTTGTGAAAATGTTGCCCAATTTTCGGTATCAACTCGTTTTTTACTTGAGGAGTGTAAACATGTTTGGAAGAATTACTAGCAGAAGCTACTAGTTCTATATCTTCTACACCTTCTAAACCTTGCATTCTTAAATGCAACTACAAAGTTACCTTGACTGTGGGGATTGCAGAATAACAACAACAGTTTCCACTTACATCAACATTTGGTTCTTGCAAATGAACATCAACTAATGAGCAAGCTGCAAGCTTATGGATCTGATGCAAAAATACCTCAAAATATAAGTATTGTTATTATTTGACTTCAGGATTTTTTAGGCATTGAAAGCATTCAAGTTGCAAAAAAGAAAAATGAATAAACTGAAAAAAGAAGAAGAAGAAATACATTACACAGAAAAGTGGAGTACGGATTTGGCTTTGGTACATTACACACAATATTACAAACAAAATAAAACACACATTTTTCAGCAACAAAAACCCTAGATTTTAAACGAATCTGAACCAAATCAAGAGAATATGCAGGAATTGTACCGAGAGAGAGAGAGAGAGAGAGAGAGAGAGAGAGAGAGATTTCATATGTTCGTTCGTCAACTGTGTAGATCGGATCTGGTTGTCCTCGAGTGTTTGGAGAAAAACCCTAACTCCGAGAACCATGTTAGATGGTTGATTTGAACAGTACTATAGCTTGTTCTTCAACCGATTGCTTCAATGAAAAACCCTAACTCCGATTCGCTATTCGATCTGGTCTTCTTCTCTCGTTCGAATCGCCACTCTCTCTCTCTCTCTCTCTTCGATTTTCTGGAACGCGTGAAATGAGAGAAGAAAGGGGAAAGGGAAGGTTTGATCCGCGTTGACCCTGACCCTTTTTTAAGACGCGCATGACCCCTTCTTTTCTCAGCCGTTGGATGAGATCCAACGACGTAAAACGAAAATTCGGATTTTAACAAAATCAGGGAGGCCGGACCAGATCCGAATTGTATATATATATATAAGAAGTTTCCTATGAGGCCTCCCTCACAAGAAAAGTGCGGGAAAATAGTTGTAAGTCGTTGGATCGCGTGAAAGACATAAGATCCAACGGCCCACAACTGTTTTCCCGCATTTTTTTTTGATGATTTCTCACGGGGACCCTTGAAAACACCTTTTAAACACATTGGACGGTCGGATCATCGAAATTCGATCGGGATCAATGAGGTGTGGATTTTTTTTAAATCCGGGAGAGTGGACCGGAAGTGTGGAGTATATATATATAGTTGTAGCTTCTAGTCCAAACCTCCCGAGATTAAGGAAAATTTGATTTTTTTTGTGTTGCCAATTGTTTTTGGAAAATCCGAGCGTCCAATGTGTTCAGAAGGTGTTTTCAAGGGTCCACGTGGAAAATCTTAAAAACAAAATACCGGGAAGGGCTTGATCAAAGCAGTTTTTCGCAAAAACTGTATTTATATATTTTTGCGAAAATTGCTTGGATCAAGCCCTTCCCGGTATTTTTTTTTTGAAGATTTTCCGCGATGGACCCTTGAAAACACCTTCTGAACACATTGGACGGCTCGGATCGTCAAAAAAAATTTTGGATCATGGAGGTCCGGACTAGAAGCCCTCCCTATATATATATATATATATATATATATATATATATATACGAAAAACTTCTAGTCCACACCTCCCGAAAATAAGAAAAAATTGATTTTTTTTTGTGTTGCAAATTATTTTTGGAAAATCCGAGTAGTTCAATGTGTTCACAAGGTGTTTTCAAGGGTCCACGCGAGAAATCTTCCAAAAAAAATACCGGGAAGGGCTTGATCCAAGCAGTTTTCGCAAAAACTGTAAATATAAATTTTTTTGCGAAAACTGCTTGGATCAAGCCCTTCCCGGTAATTTTTTTTGAAGATTTCCCGCGTGGACCCTTGAAAACACCTTCTGAACACATTGGACGGATTGGATCGTCAAAAAAGTGTTTGGATCATGGAGGTCCGGAAACGGGAGGTCCGGATTAGAAGCTAATATATATATATATATATACCATCCGGTTCTAGTGCGGGAATCCCGTTTCCGGACCTCCATGATCCGAACATTTTTTTTGACGATCCGATCTGTCCAATGTGTTCAGAAGGTGTTTTCAAGGGTCCACGCGAAAAATCTTCAAAAAAAAATACCGGGAAGGGCTTGATCCAAGCAGTTTTCGCAAAAATATATAAATACAGTTTTTGCGAAAAACTGCTTGGATCAAGCCCTTCCCGGTATTTTTTTTTGAAGATTTTCCGCGTGGACCCTTGAAAACACCTTCTGAACACATTGGACGGCTCGGATTTTCCAAAAAATATTTGCAACACAAAAAAACACCATTTTTTCTTATTAACGGGAGGTGTGGACTTGAACCCCACGGTATATATATATATATATATATATATAGGTTCCACTTCTTATCCGGACTTTTGATTTCCGGACTTTTGATCCAAATTTTTTTTTGACGATCCGATCCGTCCAATGTGTTCAGAAGGTGTTTTCAAGGGTCCTCGCGAAAAATCTTCAAAAAAAAAATACCGGGAAGGGCTTGATCCAAGCAGTTTTTGCAAAAATATATAAATACAGTTTTTGCAAAAACTGCTTGGATCAAGCCCTTCCCGGTATTTTTTTTTTGAAGATTTTCCGCGTAACCCTTGAAAACACCTTCTGAACACATTGGACGGATCGGATTTTCCAAAAATAATTTGCAACACAAAAAAACCCCATTTTTTCCTTATTTCCGGGAGTGTGGATAAGAAGTTTGCCGTGCAATTTTTTCACTTTCCGAACTGAATTTTGACGATCCGAACCGTTAAATGTGTTTAAAAAATGTTTTTAAGGTCCACCGCGGGATTCGTCCAAAACAAATATCCGCAAGGACTTCATCCGATCAGTTTTTTTGACAAAAACTTATCTATATAGCGTTTTTGACAAAAATTGATTGGATGAAGCCCTTCCGGATATTTTTTTTGGACGAATTATCGCCGTGGACATTAAAAACACATTTTAAACACATCTAACGGTTCGGATCGTCGAAATTTGGTCGGAAAGCATGAGGTCCTCACTTTATCTAAAATTAGGGATCCCTCATTAGAAGTTGATCATATATATATAGGCAAATTTTCTAATAAAGACCTCTCGGAAATAAGAAAAAATGTAATTTTTTTTCACGTTAAAATTTGTTTTTGGGAAATCCGAACCGTCCAATGTGTTCAAAAGGTGTTTTCAAGGGTCCATGCGAAAAATCTTCAAAAAAAAAATACCAGGAATGGCTTGATCCAAGCAGTTTTTCGCAAAATTTTAAATATACAGTTTTTGCGAAAAACTGCTTGGATCAAGCCCATATAGGGAGCGCTTTCTATCCGGACTCCGGACTTCTGGACCTCCGTGATCCGAGCATTTTTTTTGACGATCCGAACCGCCCAATGTGTTCAAAAGGTGTTTTCAAGGGTCCACGCGTGAAATCTTACAAAAAAATACGGTAAAGGGCTTGATCCAAGCAATTTTTCGCAAATTAGGCTTGATCCAAGCAGGTTTTCGCAAAACTGTAAATAATTTGCGAAAAATTGCTTGGATCAAGCCCTTCGCGGTATTTTTTTTTGAAGATTTTCCGCGTGGACCCTTGAAAACACCTTTTGAACACATTAGATGGTTCGGATTTCCCAAAAACAATTTTTAACGCGAAAAAATTACATTTTTTCTTATTTACGGGAGGTCCTTACTAGAAAATTTGCATATATATATATATATACACAAAACTTCCAATCCAAACTCCCGGATTTTATTTCGTCCGGACCTCCACCTTCCAAATTTTTTTTTGAAAATCCGAACCGTTAGATGTGTTTAAAACGTGATTTTAAGGTCCAACGCGAAGATTTGGCAAAAAAAAATACCCGGAAGGGCTTGATCGGGGCAGTTTTCATAAAACTGTTTTTATAGCGTTTTTGTGAAAAACTGCCCCGATCAAGCCCTTCCGGGTATTTTTTTTTGCCAAATCTTCGCGTTGGACCTTAAAATCACGTTTTAAACACATCTAACGGTTCGGATTTTCAAAAAAAAATCGGGAAGGTGGAGGTCCGGACGTTAGGTCCGTAAATAGGGGTTTGGATAGGAAGGGGACTCTATATATATATATATATATATATATAGGGTTTGCTTCACATCCGGACTTTTAATTTCCGCACCTCATGATCCAAATTTTTTTTTGACAATACGATCCGTCCAATGTGTTCAGAAGGTGTTTTCAAGGGTCCACGCGGAAAATCTTCAAAAACAAATACTGGGAAGGGCTTGATCCAAGCAGTTTTTGCAAAAAATATATATTTACATTTTTGCGAAAACTGCTTGGATCAAGCCCTTCCCGGTATTTTTATTTGAAGATTTTTCGCGTGGACCCATGAAAACACCTTTTGAACACATTGGACGGATCGGATTTTCCCAAAATAATTTGCAACACAAAAAAACCCCTTTTTTCCCTTATTTCCGGGAGTGTGGACTAGAAATTTAGGCTATATATATATATATTTGAGAGAGAGAGAGAGAGAGAGGGGTAATTAAATAATAATCCTTTTTTTGGACACTATGTAAGTTTTCATCCCTGTCAGTTTAAACGGTTATGTTTTCATCCTTTTTGTGTGCGAAATACCTTGTTTACCCTTTTAGTGATACAAAATAATACATCGAAATATAGTTTCCTAATTTAGAGGGATTTGATTAAGATATATATAAATGTTGTTTCCTAATAAAGGGAGATTGATTTGACTATTTCAAACGAAATTTTTGAAATGGTAAAGGATTGTGTTGCCTAATGATGAGAACAAAATATTGATATAATGGTATCTCTTAGTATCTCCAATATCATATTTTGTTAGGTTTTAAATGGGCATAATTGAGTAATATTATTATCTTTTTAGTTGATTGACATTTAATTATTAATTTTGCAGAAAAAGATGACAATTTTATCCATCCCAATTGTTGGACTAGAAAGTGCGAAGTTGACCCAGAAGTCAAGGTGCCGTTGATTTAATTAATTATCGAGAAGGGGCAAAGCTTATCATAGGCGAGCACGGAGGGATGCACCGGATACAATTTCCATCATGAAGGATTTGATCATCCACAAGATGTTTCGGTGATTCTATTACCTTTTTGCCGAGAATTGCAGTTCCAAATGGAGTGTTTGACTTTCCATAGAAATTTCAAAGGCCAAGGATTGGTTATTTCCTAGAATGGAAAATAGTACTGATAGTTTAGGAAAATTAGAACTAGCATTAGCTCTATATATTGTGGCATAGTGGATCAACGGAAAGGGGGAGTTCGGCTGGGGAAGTAATCAGAAGACTATCACCGCGGCTGCGGCCGAACAAGGTCGGGTACACAAGAAGAAGAGCGAAAGAAATATTTGTAAGATTTATTTTATGGGTTCTAGCCAAATACTTGACTTGTTTTTATTTATGATAGGCTAAACTTTTAAACTAGGGTTGAGGATGAAACCTCATAAATATTATTAGTTGATTTTATGCATGTGATTTTTCCTACTTGCGTTAATTGTCTATTGTTCTCGACTCAATTAATTAGTATGCATGAAACTCGGATATGGATTCAATCGGTATGTATGGGTTTTTTCCATGATTTGATATCTGCATATTCAATCTGTGATTTATTTTCACGGATACAGTGGATGATTTTGGCTTAAACTTTTGAAGTAGAGGGAGAACATATTTTTGTTAAAAAGAAAAAGTGTTTATCATAATATTATCCACGGTGGTTAAGATTAGCTTCTAAAATCATTGTGTAGAATCATAGGAAAAATCATTGCATAAGATTAATCAATATATTTATGGGTGTGAATTCCGAAACCTTAGTTAGTTTTCTCAACCGTTATTCTCCACTATTTTTGTGTACTAGTTTAATTAATTGTTTTGTCATTATTTTATTTGGTTTATAGTTTAAAAAATCAATCACAACCTTTTGTCAACTAGGTTAGGGTTAAATCAATTTAAGTTATCTAGTTTTTCCAACTAAAAACAACAAGTCCCTGTGGGTTCGACCTCGCACTTGCATAACTATACTATTAATCCGATTCGTGCGCTTGCGGGTACTTTAAAATTTCACAACACCTAAGAGTATGTAATTTTTGAAATGGTGAAGATTCAAAATAGAGTGAGATGATATTATTTCCAAATATTAGTCCTAAGTACCAAAATTTAATTGGTTTTTGAAAAAAAAAAAGTGAACATCATATTTCAGTCAGTACGAGAAAAAATGAACCATGTGAACATGGTAAAATTAAACAACTTGCAAAATTGAATCATGGTAAAATATGTTTTCAAAACATCTCATTGTTTATGGTAAATTTATATAATTCGTTAGCTTTGTTTAACAACTCCGATCATGGTAAAATCATATGTTCAACCTCTACCAATTATCATGGTATAAAATGCGCACAAAATAGTAACATGGTAAATTAATACTCCACTTGTTAGATTGAATCATGGTAAAATCCTGTTCAAAACTTTTTTCAATGATTATTACAAAAATAATAAAAAAAATATGGTGAATTTGCACTGCGAGGGTTTTGTTTAGGAAAATATGGTAAATACAAACTATTGAAATATCAAAATTCTGCCATAATCAGTAAACATGGTAAACTCTTTGTGTTTAGGAAAATATGGTAAATACAAACTATTGAAATATCAAAATTCTGCCATAATCAGTAAACATGGTAAACTATTTGTGTCTCAACATTATTCTCCACAACCCGATTCAAAGCCGGTTGAAAAATTCTCAACCCAATCAAAATCATGAAAACCAAAAAAAGAAAAAGAAAAAAGAAAACCTCATCATGAAACCCTAACCATGATATCCCACACAACCTAATCAAACTGAGTCGAAAACTCCCATCCAGTCGAAACCGCAACCCCGCCAAACCTCCAATCGCACCGGAAATCCAACCAATTCGGAAAAATTAAAGAATCTGGGAAAAATAACTCTGCATGCAACAAAAGAATAATTTAGATACCAAATAAACAAGAAAAAACTAATTTTGATAGTTAGATTCACTTACGAATTTGGGCCAGCCATGTTGAATCGTCTTCCTCTCATCCGTTTGGGGTTATGTGTAGAAATGAACGATGACGAACGGGGATGGGGACGGGGATGGCGATCTGGCACATGATTGAACAAGTTGTGGGTGAGGACGATGGCGATAAACCCGGAGAAGGAAAAATGGGCTAGGGATTGAATTATTGCCAAAGAAGGAATAACGAGTTAGCATTCCAGGATTAATTCTTTTATAGTCTAGGTTTAAAGGAGATGATGAATGGTAACGTGAATTGGGGGATTGAGGTTTATCCCTAAATCTCATACTTGCAGTGGAGGACCCCCAAACTTTGAAGTTAGTCCACTTTCTATCGCTCCATATATGCAACTTTTAATTTAGTCCTCAATCCCCTAATTCGTTATAAATTATATATTTATATATAGATAAAGGGCATTTTAGGGTTTATTTAAATCTCGGAATGGAAACATAACTCCTAAAAATGCTCAGGATGATTTTCTAATAGCAAGGGAGTAAAAAGATAATTATTTAAGTGACCCATATATATATATATAAAACAATCTTTTACGTTTGATCAAAAAAAAAAATTGTCTTTTACCGAAAGAAGACAGTTTTCTGGAGCAACCTTTAGGCCATGTTCCACTAACTTGTTTTTTGTTTTTTTTTTTATCTTTAGTTTTATAAAAGAACCAACTAGTTTCACTAACTAGTTTTTTAGCTTTTTGGTTTTTTGAGTTGTGTTACCAAATTACCAAGCTACCCTTGTACCCAAAGGAAAATTTGGTTTGAAGGGGGGCAGATTCCTAATTTTACATTATTAAAGTGGTTTGGTTTTTTTAGGGTAGTGGAATTAAGTGGTTTTTTTTGTTGATTTTTTGTGGTTTTTTTTTTAGTGGAATGAAATAGTTTTTTAGTTAAAACAAAACTAGTTTTTTTTCAGTGGAACATGACCATAGTCCATTTGGACACTATTTCCTAATTACTAATGTCAACTTGCTTAATTATGTGTATTAATACCAATAATATTAAGTTATTATAGGTTTTATTATAGTAGGAGTATGATTTTTGGCGCAAACCACTTGGCATAAACTAAACTATGATATATAAAATACATATATAAATATCGACATTCCTATATACTCCATGAGGATTGTTCGCCGACACGACTCGATCCAGGGCCTATATATATATATACTCTCTATCTCTCTCTCTCTCTCTCTTCAGCTGTGTAAAGGCAGAGACACCCACACCATACGTACGTACAAAACATGCTTCTATGCATCAACATTACAAAGCAGATCTAAGATTCAAAACCCATACAATAGAAGTCCCGTATGTTGCATCTTGGTTTCTTGATCTGAAGGTTATTTTTACCCTACCCATTACCTCAAATGAATTCCCAATTTTCTTCGTTGTTTACTTTGATTGTGAATGACGTCTGTTTGCGTTTCTGCTTTTTCTCTGATTTATCGACAATTTGATTGCATTTTGCTTTTACTTTAGTGTTTCTCTTTATTTGTTAGCCTTTAATTTTCGATTTTTGAACTAGTATGTACATGTTTGCGAAATGCCAGATCTGGGATCAATACACTAGTTTGTATATTCTACATTTTCTTGGGTTTTTTTCCCCCTTTCTCTTTACCTTGTATATTCTAAATCTCGATGCTTGTTGGAAATTTATGCGCTTGAATTGTGGTTGTATCTGCATTTTCCTGACTAATTGTATATTTGAATCTGCATAATGGGATCGGGGATCACATACACAACACAGACACCGAATGTACGTGGTCTGACCAGAATGCTCGGTCCACGAAGAAAATAACACTATTTTACTACCAAGGGAAATACTGGAGATTACAACAACTGGTCGGTCTAGCTCTCCGTTCCTAGCACACTCTCAATATACAACATACACTTGACTTGTTGTATATATATATATACAACAACTGGTCGGTCTAGCTCTCCATCCCTACCACACTCTCAATATACAACATACACTTGACTTGTGTATATATATATATAAGAGGAAACAGAGGGAAACAGACGAGAAATAAAAATTCCCGGCTCCGGCAGCCAGCAACAGTCCCCTCTTTTTCTGCTGTCGGTAGCTGAGATACTGTTTCCCCTGTTTCCATCACTTGTTCACATGTCTCAAATGGGTTGTACATTCTTATGAAATCGCGTACCATGAATGATGTGCTATATTTGTAAACTTTCTTAACCAATGCCCTTGGGACGCTTGTTAGTAAGACCCTGAGTCATATATACTTGTCATTCCACATTCAAAATGCAACCATTCAAAGCTTGTTATTTCACTACTATGTATGTTCTACATAGTAGTTTTCAATTGAAAAACCATATGCTAGCGTCTCACATATTGCCTTTTTTTTTTTTCCCCTTCAGGCTGATTAACTTACAGTATTTTTTATTTTGTAGTATCAGGGTGCAAAAACCTTTTAGATACCCTATTCTTCAAACAAATAGTTATGTCAAGGAGGCCAGCAAATCCCACAAGGCGATTAGGAGGAAGTGGTCCATTTGGGGGAATCTTCCATCCCAAATCACGCGTTCCCCGTTTGTTATCTGTCGTTCTCATTGCATTGGTACTTCTCATATTCACAGATCATCTTCTTTGTTGTTGCTTTTAGTCTTTTACTTATCAGTTCACATTTTACAAAGACATTTGGTATTTTCAAGCATTTAAGTTCCATAAAACCAACAATTTTTGCCCTTTGATATAAATATATATATTTTTTGTTGCCTTCCCAGCCTCTGTAAACCACAAAACGTATGGCAAAGGTCTGAATCACAAATTTTAACGGTTATCTTTTTGAAAATTTCAGGGTGTAGTTCTTTTGATTGGCCATTTTCGCAGTGGCTCAGGTATGTTGGAAGAGTGCTTACATTTTTGTGTGTTTGCTGATGTCTTGCCATAATGGCTTTCTAATTTTAGGAGGTTTATAGCATTAACTGATCTGTTGGTTCCGCAATGTAGGTATATTTGGGGGTCAGAAAGAGGCAATACATAAAGGCGAAGGTAAATGTCCTCAATTTCCTCCATTAGTTTTGGACATTTCTATGAATTCAGTTTTATACTACATTTGCAAAAGGTCATGATAGTTGAACATTATGCAACATTGGAGGGTGTTCATGGCTAACCATCTACTTTCCCAAGTATGGTTGTCAAAGCTGTGTTCCATTCTCAGCCTACAGTTTGAAATTTCTAATTAGCAATTGAGGTGGTCTAGTAGGCAGGGGTTCTGAGTTTGAGTAAGTAGGGCTGCGATGCGAGGTCACCCCTTTCTACCCTTTTTCACTAGCCAAGAAGTATACTGTATTTTTTTTTGGGCTTCTTGCAATTGTTTTTTTCGACTTATTTATTTTCGTTGTTTCCCCATTGTGATGCCCGTCTTGAATAGACTATTGTTGCTATTCCTTCACCTTGTGAAGAGAGGAGAACTGCCAGCCAGGAAGGGGGCAGAACTTCCCTCGATTAATTGATTAGAATTTGAAAAGTGAAATTTTATAAGATTGTACCTTATGTGTTGCGGAAGTTGGTTCCGCGAGTCATGAATTCTGTTTCTAAGTTTCTTTTTTTTCTTTCTTGGAAGTAGCTCATTTATAACTAGAGAACATACCCTTTAGGTAAAATCATTATACTATAAGATGCTTAAACCAGAGGTATGGAAGAGTGTTCTCATGAAAAAGTAAAAAAATGGAAGAGGAAGAGTGTAGTCTTATTTAAAAATTTAAACAAGAAGGAATGGAAGTTAAAAACCCTAACCCCTTTCATTTCATTTTCAGCCCTTTATACATTGTAGAGCTGACGAAAACTATAAGCATTATTGAACTTCTTGTCAGTAGTAGTCTTTTAAGTTTTAACCCTGTAACAGTTCTTTGTGTAGATTTACAATGCCTCCAAATATCCGTGAAAGGAACTAGAGAGTGGAAATGCTACAAAGAAAGTTGTGAATGGTACTCAAAAATTTCGTGCAAGATCCCATTCTGTACTGTCATTGGACAGTTACTTTTCCCCTAGAATTTAGGTGGACAGGAGTTCTTCAACCAACCATCAGCATATTTTTTTTGTTGACAATGCTGTACATTTCAATAGTGTGCCTTATCTATGATGTGATCAACATTCACTTGTTAGGAGAAAGTATTAGTTTCACAGTCGGTACGTGACATTAAATTTCTAGCTCCAAAGTCCTCGTTTGAAATGTGAACGAACTAAGCTTTAAATTGCCATAATAAAGTATCCGCGATTGATATTCACTTGTTAGGAGAAAATATTAGTTCCAACGATAGTTCATGACATTAGTTTCTAGCCCCAAAATCCTCATTTGAAATGTGGACAAACTAACTTTGCCGTAAATAAAGCATCCATAAATATTACTTGCTTTTAGCTAAGTTGGCACAGTTTAGGCTGATTAATTGCTCAAGCAATTCTTATGCAGGTGACTTTTCTTGCACATCAGAAGTTCAGAGTGCAATACCTGTTTTAAGGAAAGCATATGGTGACAACATGCGCAAAGTTTTGCACGTGGGCCCTGATACTTGTTCGGTGGTTTCTAAATTATTAGAAGAAGATGATACTGAAGCATGGGGTGTGGAACCATATGACATAGAGGACGCTGATGGGCGATGCAAAGCTCTTGTACGCAAAGGCATTGTACGTGTGGCTGATATCAAATTTCCCCTTCCGTATAGAGCCAAATCTTTTTCTCTTGTCATTGTGTCAGATGCATTGGAGTATCTCTCACCGAGGTACCTGAACAAGACTCTTCCAAATTTGGCTAGAGTATCTGCTGATGGACTTGTTATTTTTACAGGTAATTTTCTTGCTAGAAGTTGAATTCATGTATGCATAATCTCAGTGCAGCTATTTGGTCATTGTCTTCTCTTTGAAAGATGGACTGCCTCCTTTCCATTTATTTGTTCATTTTTTTTACAATCGCGTCCTTTGATCAGGTCAACGACAATGTACTTTTGTGACTAATTTTTCAAAAAATTTCCACCAATCAAAAGATCTGATTTAGTTTTTGTAGACAGTTTTTTCGTGTAAAAACAGAATAAAATGGAAGGTATAGACATTTTTTTTGAGGTGCGGATAGTAAAAGTAAAAAAAATTAGGATGGAGGAAGTAAGATACGAGGTACTCTGAGTGCTTGCACTCCATCTGTTCTGTCCTTTGGCCTATGAATCAGCTTATGAGATGGCACCAAACAAATACACACCAGCTTGTTTGGCAAGTTGAGTTGGGGAAATTTAAGTTGCTGATAAATATCTTCAGCAACAGGTTCTGGAATTTCAATTATAAATTTTATGTATAGTATTTCTCATTATATTTAGAAAGAAGGTCCTCTGAAGTCTGAATCGCTGCTCAATAAAATATGTATATATACATTCTACTCTGTTCGTGTCTATACATATAATTTGATTGGAAACTAAAGAGACTGAACTATATGAAGTGCTGAGGGGGCCTACCTCAATACAACCAGGAAAAATGAGTGCATGGAGGTGTATATTGTCTCTTCTGGGTATTATTTGTCTAAGAGAATCTGAATAATGGCTTTAGCACTGAATCTTTGTCTTTATCTATATCGTGGTACAGTTTGATAGTTAAATGTATTAATCCGTGTCGGTTGAGTAATCTCTGTTTTCTGTCTTCATCTTTAGGTTATCCTGGTAAGCAGAGAGCTAAAGTTGCAGAGTTGTCCAAATTTGGACGTCCGGTAAGTTGATATCTACTGGATGTGATGGTTTCATTCTGCTCTTTCCTAATCCTACACCTTTGAGTACAAGTAAGAAGAGTTTTTACTAGTTAGTATGTTAGTGTTGGATGGTGGGGATCGAACCCTCACCGGATGCATGGAGGTTGAATGCCTTAGCCACTTGGGCTGGCTCTCACTTGCAATCCTACAACTTTAACGAACGTGATCTGGATCTGGTACAGGCCATGACTTAATGAATAGTATATCCATAGTTTTCATTTCGTTAGGTTTAACTTCTAAAATAATCTTCTTGCAAAGTTCTTAGTACAACAAAAAGGGCATTGTTGATCGACATGTACGCTAAGTTAAATTCTCTGCAATTTGTCTTCCAAATTAGCTTTGTTTAGATGTGCGTAAATGGTGGTGTCATGTGCACAACCAGAAAAGACTGAGTTATAGCTGCTTGGCCGAGATTCAAGGAATTGCTAATCTAGCTTTATTTGTCCTTGTTCACTTGTTTGTTTTTTTTTTCACACTAGCTTTTATTAGAACTTTCTACAGCTAGAATACCATGAAATACCGCTACAACAGGAAAAAATTAGTGCTCTATAAGTTTCCAAAGATGGTTTAACAAAAGAACTAATATTAACTCCTTTTATTAGGACCAGGAATAGGAAATTCCTTGTCAAATCCCAATGGTGCAAAGTATGAGATATTGTTTAGTTGAGACACAGGAAGAAAAATCAATGCTGCGAGTCTTGTGAAAAGCAATCCTGGTGTGACATAAGTATTGTATGCGTAATGACTCTTGAGCTATTTCAGATCGGCCATTATCCACCCAAACAATGGACAAATGAAAAAGGTGGTACTTTGCATCTTAGTTCTGTTCTTCACAGGGTTTAAATACGGCCATATATTGATACATTTAGTAAATTACAGTATCAGTAGTTCAAAATTTCGTTACGTAACGGCCTTTACGATCTGTAACGGTCTTTATTAACACACTGGTTCTTCAGTAACTGTATTCTTAGCTCAGTGCAACAATATTGTGTAGTAAGATGAGAGCTTATAGTTTCTCATTTTTTTGAAGGCCAAAATGAGGAGTTCGTCTTGGTGGATGCGGTTCTTTGTTCAGAGCAGCTTAGAGGCGAATGAAGGTGCCACTAAAAAATTTGAGCAGGCTGCAACCAAGATGTCGTACAAGCCTAGCTGCCAAGTTTTCCACCTCAATTCATATCATTGATATCCTAGATAATTTGATTTTCTCTTCATGATTTTGAAAAATCAAAGTCAAAAAGTGTTTTCAGTTTTTGATATGTTTCCTACATAGGAATAATTCATTTTGGCAATGGGATGTAGATCATATTCTTTCCATGTACACGTGATTTTCGGAAGAACTCCTTTATCATAATGTTCATTGTCATAACAACTATTAACTTTCAGCTGCTTGTTCCAACCTGTCTTTTTTTCTTCTTTTGGTTAAATATTCTTTAGTTACAGTATGATCATTGACTGCCGATGTTCCTTATTGGTTTTTCACCAGGAAAGCCTTTGACACTGGAGAAAAGTAGATCAAATCCGGATCAAATACATACAACTGTAGTTATCTCCTATCAATATCCCTACATAGGTCTCCTCGTCTTCCCCTCGTCGGCTCTCCCATGGCCGATCCCCAGCCTAACATCTGACTCCTCTATCTTCTTCCTTTGTTCTTTGATCTGGTATCTTCTCTCTTGCTCCCCCTGCATGTTACTCTCCCCCCCTCTCTCTCTTAGCCTCCATAACCACCACAACCTTCACATCCTCACCAATAGTCCACCAATACTCCACTAAATCACCTCCTAGTTGTTTTATTTTGACCACCTCTCTGCCCTCTTCCCGCCCTGTCCATCCATATTCTCCGGATTGTTTTCACTTTGGCCGATTTTTTCCAAAACCAAGGAGTTTTTTTTTTATAATTTCAAATCCAGATCTACAGCTTCCGGAGCACTTTCTAGCCTATCCACCTACGGTTTAGTTCTCTCTGAGAAGTGGGCTTCTTTTTACCGGTCTCGTTTCTTCTCCGGCGTCTTTTTTCAGGCAATCTTTCCGGTATCCTTTTTCGGCGATTTTTCCGGCGAACCCTCATTCTTTTCGGGATGCCCAAGTGCTTTGAGATGTAGCTATGGTGCGAGAGGATTATCAAGATGTTGATGGAGGGCGGATCCCTGTCATCCATAAACCCACAAGACAAGGGGGTATTTGCAACTCTAGAAACCAATCTGTTATTACCCTTTTTGTGGATAATTTACCTGAAGGTACTAGTCAGCCATGGTTGAAGATGCTGTTTAATAAGTATGGGGTTGTTAAAGAGGTCTTCATTCCAGAAAAGAGGAGCAAAGTCACCGGTAATAGATTTGGCTTCATTAGGTACGATTGTCCGGTCTCGGCTGAATTGGCCATTTTTCGGGCTAATGGTTTATGGCTTGACGATAAGAAACTCTTTGTTAAGCTAGCTTCTTTTGATGCTAAAAGGAATAGGCTCATTCCCTCATATTCTAATAGAGGAGTTATCTTTAATACTGGAATGAGGCACACAAAGAAACAGGATTCAAATGTAAATGTGGTGGTTCAGAATCACACCTTTTCTATGGTAGATGATACGACCAAAATTGATGATCGATCATGCGATTTCAGTAGTTTGTGGGCTCATAAATCCTTTGCTGATGTTGTTCCTCATGGGAAACGAAACATATCTGATGACAGGTTTACTGTTCAAGCTAGTTATGAAGATAAAGATTGGTTAAACAGGTGTGCAGTTGGTAAACTCCCTGTTATGAGGAATGTGGACTCACTGAGGGATGCTTTTTTTGCCGATGGGGTTACTAACATTCAGCTGAGAGACGTGGGGGGTAATTTGATTCTCTTGACCTTTGTTTCAGTGGAAGAGATGCTTTCAATGTTGGAAGAATCAGGTTTGTGCTAGTTAAGGAACTGGTTCGTTGAAGTTAAACGATGGAGCTCTAGTTTGAAGTTTGAGAATAAAAGGATTATGTGCTTGAGTTGCTATGGAGTGCCTTTGCATCTTTGGAACGCTGACACTTTCTTTTCCATTGGCAAGTGTTGGGGTGATAGTATTACTTTAGATGATGATACTTCGAATGGGGATTCTTTCTCGGTCGGAAAGGTGAAGATTCATACGGACACCTTTGATGCGATCAATTAGGTCATTACTTTGGTTTATAATGGTAACTCGTTCCCTGTTAGGGTGGTGGAGGAGCAAGGTGTGGGCAATGTCTTCATGAAGGCTTATTGTGTTTGTCGTGGTCGTAGTATTCAGAGGAAAGAAGAAGAGAATTCTGTGGGCACTCTTGAGGAGGATGATGATGATGTTGTCAGTGGCGATAAGGTTGATAATTTTGTGATTTCTGACAAAGGAAACCAAGCTCAGCTATTGAATCTTGATGTGGTTGATAATTCGAACTCTCCCTCTGACTCCATGGTCGAGGAATCCTGCTCTCCTTTGGGTTATATTCATTGTTCTGAGAGACCTTACCAAGTGGAAGCTTGCAAGGAACCTATTATAGCCGTGGAGTATGTCATCAAGGATGGGACATGTACTGATTTTCATAATCCTACCATTAGGGACGAGGTATCGGCAATCGGTGAGGCACCTAGCTTCATCGGTAATGAGGACTTTGTTGTGGTCCCTCAGCCTCTCCACATTGCTTCTAATGATTCTCTTTCAATAGCTATTGGGGCAAATGAGAATTCTGTTATTGCTAATTGCCCTTCTGTAGATCTTGTTTCTACCGACCCCCTTAGTAATTATGTGGATTACTTACGCCATAAGAAGAAAGTTCGATCCAAAAATGGAATTCATAGGAAACACATTTGGGGTAAAAATCCCTTGAAAACAACAATGTTTTCTAGGATGACTAGCCGAGACCTTAAAGAGAACAACTCAAGGAGGTTGAAGTTGGGATTACATAAAGGTACTAATGATAGTCCCACTCTATCGTCTCAAGAGGAAGCTAATAGTCGCATTAGGAATTTGAGTTTTATCAAGCAAGCTCGTAAAAGTATGGAGGTGAGTACTTTGTGTGGTGTCAATTTTTTTGGAAGAGAGAGCTACAACATTAAAAAATATTTAGAAACGTATGGAGTTGATATTTTTGAACAGGAAATTATAGCGCTCGAGAAGTTGGAGGACGAGACCTCCATTTCAGTGGTGTTCTGATCTATTTTTCGTTGTGTGTTGGTGCTTTTTGGTTTGGATCCCGCTGTCAGTTGTTTTTGTGGTTTTGAGGTTTTGGTGTTTTGGAGGTTTTCGGTGCAGTGGCTGGTTTCTTACCCATCCATGTTGTTTCTTGTTAGTTTTTTTTACCCTTTTTGGGTCCTTGACGTTTCTAGTCTCGGGTCCTTTTAATCTTTGTAATTCGTTTTCAAAGATTAATAAATTCTTTGCTTAGCAAAAAAAAAAATACATACAACTGTTAAGTTACTGCTTGTCTCAAAAGTTCAAGTTATTAGGAACTTGGCCCAATAGTGTATATATGCAACAACATGAGCAGAAAGAACATTACGCAATCAATAATGAAAACTTTTTCTCGTACAGATACATTCCAATCTCTCAAATCAGAGCCAGTTTTGTAAGGAAATTGCAACTTTCCCTCTGAATTCTATGTAGTAACCATTCTGATGCCCTAAAGATCGGAAAAATTAAGAAACCCATGTTACGACCCGAAAAGCAAACACTGGAGTAAATTGCAGCATTGTTTACCAAAAAAGAAGAAGAAGAAGAAGAAGAAGAAGAAGGAGGAGGAGGAGGAGGAGGAGGAGGAGGAGGAGGAGGAGGAGGCTACCCAGTGCATATGACTTCTACTAATGCAGGCTCAAAGGAAGGGTTGAATGTACAAAGCCTTCCCCGTAAAAGGAGAGGTTGTTTTCCACGACTCAAAACTTGTAACCATCGAGTCACATTAGGACAATCTTACCATTATGCCTGGGCAGCCGTTCATTTACCTCAGCTTTCGTTGAATAATCCCCACATATCACCAATAATCACCACAAGAACATTGCCCATCCTTGAAGCAGTGAAACCTATGGGCATCTCTTACAGTGATCTCTCTCCCAGTGATTGCAGATATAACTTTAATGGCATTGTGACAATCCCCACATATCCTAAGGTTCTTCACCACCAATATAGGCTCCCCATCTTTCGTCGAAATCAGCCCAAAAGCAACTGCTAGCTTCTCACTATGATGGCCTAACCTCAACTCTTTTTCTCCTGCCCTCATTCCATCATCCCTAACCAAAGCCCACTTCACATCAGGAACATATCCTGCTACCTTCATCTTCTCTATCATCTCCTCCAAAAAGACGTAAATCTCCTTTATCAAGGGGTGTGAGCTATCATCTGCCAGAAACACGTGTACCCTCTTGTTCACCTCAATCCAACTACAGCCAGGTTTTTTCCTCACTCCCTTGTCGCGCATAAGCTTTCTCATAGTCGATACCTCTTCCCATCTGCCTGCACTGGCGTACATATTCGCAAGAATCACATAGGGAGCAGCGTTTGAAGGTTCAAATTGAAGACACTTGTTAGCAGCTTCAATCGCTAGCTCTATGTTTCCATGCATTCTACAGGCACCAAGCAATGCCGCCCAACCAATGGAGCCAGGGTTACAAGGCATTGTCTTGATGAGCCTCTCTGCTTCACTGAGTTTACCTGCCCGGCCCAAAAGGTCAATCATGCAAGAATAGTGTTCTACTTCTGGGAAAATACCAAATTTCCCCTTCATCATATCGAAATACTTTTTCCCTTCCTCAACTTTTCCAGTGTGTGCACACGCGGAAAGGACTGAGACGAAGGTTATACTAGTAGGAGTAATGTCTTTTTCCAGCATATGCTTGAAAAGGTCTAGAGATTCTGTGCCTCTACCATGCTGTGCATAACCTGCAATCATGGTATTCAAAGAGACTGTGTTATGCTCCGGCATCCTATCGAATAACTTTCTGGCATCTTGAAGATTCCCGCATTTTGAGTACATTGCAATGACGGCATTGTTCACAGAAATCATATTCGATGCAATACGTGATTTAAGCGCCAGAGAATGAATCTGTTTCCCTTGTGATGGGGATGACAAATTAGAGCACGCGCTTATCACACAGACAAAGCTGCCATCATCAGGACGGTGACCAACGCGTTGCATTTTCTGAAAACAATCAAGTGCCTCCTCGGATAACTCCTCGTTTTGAGAGTACCCGGATATCATTGTGTTCCAGAGAACCAAGTCCGGCTCGGGAATTTCTTGGAAAACTTTCTTGCAGTCCAACATACCCCGTCCACATTTTGAGTACAAATCAATCAAACCGCTGCCAACATGAGGACTCTGATGGAACCCCCTTTTGATTAAATGAGCATGAAATTGATGCCCACCATGCAAATCCCCCAAGCAAGTAAACGCGGTCAAAACGCTAGCCAAAGTGAACATGTCGACTCTCACCTCCCTATGCACCATTTCCCGATACAATGCCAATGCTTTTAACCCTTCTTGGCGTTGCCCATGAGCCACAATCATAGCATTCCAAGAAACCTCGTCTCTTATCTCACATATATCGTAAAATATCCGCTTAGCCTCTTCTAAATACCCATTCTTCCCGTAATACGTGATGAGGGTATTGTTAACCGAAACAAAAGAATCAAACCCACCAACTAAACCCAAAGAATGCAGCTGCCTAATCAAGGCAATGTCATCACAAGCAGCCGTAATGACCGCGGAAAACGTGAACCCATCCATGTCAAGACCCACGTCTCTCATCCCTACAAACAACCCAACAGCAGGCCCCGTTTCCCCTTGATCGGCGTAAGCCGAAATTAGGGTGTTGTACGAGACAAGGTCCGGTTGGGGAATTTTGTCGAACAGTTGGCGGGCGATACGAGTCTGCGATTCTTTCGCGTAGGCAGCAATGATGGCGTTGAAGGAGAAGACGTTGGGGTTTGGGGTGGCGTCGAAGGCATGGCGGGCGGAGGAGAGGCGGCGGCATTTGGAGTAGAGGAGGATGAAGTGGTTGGAGAGGTAGGTGGAGGGTGGGAGGATTTTGATGTAGAGGGCTTGGAGTGATTTGCCTGTTACGAGGTTTTTTTCGGTAATGCATGTTTTTAAGATTTGGCGGAATAGTTGGAAGTTGACGGAGATACATTGTTGGGTCATCTAAAGGCCAACAAAAGTAGTGACCAAAATCATGCTATTTCTTGATAAGTTCACCGAACAAGAGTTTCTTGTAGGCTTAGGAAAATGATGTTTATCGTAAATACTAGGAGTATAAATAGTTCGGTTCAGTTCGGTTTAGTTCGGTTCATGCATTTTTGCAAATCAAACTGGATATTTCGGTTTGGATACTTTACCAACCAAACCAAACCAAACCAAATATAGAATGATCGGTTCAATTTTTTTTTGGAACCAATGAGCTCGAGGGGTCAATATATGCCCACACAATGACTTGCGGCAGGGTGGGTTGACATGGTGCGTGATGCGCAAATGTGGCTGAAGATGAAGCAAAATTTTGCTCTCACATTTCATAGATCTATCATGAGTACATAAGTTATAAAGTGATTTTAGGTTGTTTAGTAAGTGATTAAGTGTACTTATGGTCACCTACTTTTCATTTTCAGGGGCATAAATATCATCTACTCTTAGGCCCCATTTAGATACACGAAAAGGATAAGAAAGTCAAATTTCTCATAGATTTCTGTGGGTGTTCAGTTGCCGAGAAAATTGTAGGACTCACAACTTCAACTTTCCTATTAGGAAACACTTTCCTGCGAAATAGATCCAACCAAAAGGAAGGAATTTTAATTTTCCTGCAAGATTTCTTGTTAAAAGAACAAACACTGGAAAATAAGTTTCATTTTCTTTTACTTCACTTTTCTTGGGAAGTTATTTCCCACGTAACATTCCTGACAAAAGAATGGAGCCGAAGTATAATTAGGTTTTTCCCATGAAAATGCAGACATGAATAATGAGAAATAAGTATCCCAATAGATTTACATACTGACGATTTGTCCCAACTCACAGTCGATAACAATTACTGCCTTTTTGGGTCTGGCAATGTGAACAATTTCAAAGAAGATAAATTAAACTGGATAGAGGCCCAAAGCCCCTTGCACAATCTACAGATGGACCTCATAAAGGCCCAAACTACTTGTGAGATTCTCACGAATCACTCTCACTAACGGCCTCTGATTTACACAGACAGATCAAAGCCCAACGGGCATCTACGGCCCAGTAAGAAATTGGTGGGCAGAGAGAGCTATTGTGCAACGACGCCAGGTTTGAATCTGGGTCACATAATTCGCTTGTATGTGTGCGAGAGGAAGTGTGAGCGCAAGCGTGAATGTGTCTTCGAATCACATCTTAAACAACTAAAATTTGTGAGAGAAAGGATTAAGAGCACTTAGGACATTTTGAAGAATTTGTGACTAAGGTTCAAGTTCCACGAATCATAACATATTAATCCAAACTCGGAACACAATACAAACAATTCGAGATCAAGATAAAAGAGAGGAAAACACAAAGGAAAAACAAAATTCGCACAATCTCTTGGTGCCCTTATATGGGTTCCGACCATATCGAAGATGGAGTAACATTTTTCAGTGAAAAGCTCTACAGTTCTAAAATTTGTCTCGGAAAAATGGCTCAAAATTCTATCCATCTACTAACTCTTGTACTAAAAAATGGAAATATATGTGCGTATGAAGGTAGTATCATGTACACATTTATTAGGACATGTTTGGGATGACGTCTTATTAGCTTATTTGCTTAAAATTTTGGTGAATAAGCCAACAAGAAGTGATACCAAATGACACCCTAGAGTCTCTAACATTACTCTTTTGAATTCTAAGCTGTTCTCTGGAACTATTAGGGCTGGAACCATTACTGTCTTTTGGGTCTGGCAATGTGCGATTTCAGAGAAGATTAATAATTACACTGGATAGAGGCCCAAAGCCCTTTGTACAATCTACATAGATGGACCTCATAGAGGCCCAAACCACTTGTGAATCATTCTCACTAGCGGCCTCCGATTTACACAGACAGATCAAAGCCCAACGGGCATCTACGGCCCAGTAAGTAATTGGTGAGCCGAGAGCTATTGTTCAAGGACGCCAGGTTTGAATAGTTTGCGTGCATGTGTGTGAGGAGGAGTGTGAACGCGAGCGTGAAAGTGTCTTAAAGTCCTAAGATTTGCGAGAGTGAGAATTGAGAATGGAGGTACTTAGGGCATTTTAAAGGATTATATATGTGACCACGATTCAAATTCCACAAATCATATGTATAAAAAGAACGACTTCCAAACCTTAACACCCAATATATAAAATATTAATCCAGACATGGAACAAAATACGCACAATTCGAGATCCCAAGAAAAGGATAAAAGAGAGACAAAAACACAAAAGGAAAAACGAAATTCGCACAAACTCTTGGTGGCCCTCATATATGGGTTCCAACCATATGGAAGGTGGAGTAGCATTTTTCAATGAAAAGCTCTACGGTTCTAAAATTTGTCTTGCGTATGAAGGTAGTACTTGTACACATTTAGGACCTGTTTGGGATGACGTCTTAATTATTAGCTTATTTACTTAAAATTTTGGTGAATAAGCTAATAAGAAGTGATAACAAACGAGACGTGACGGATTAATTAGTAACCCCTAGAGTCTGTAGCATTACTTTGAATTCTTTCTTCTTTTTTTTTTTTTCGTACGATTACTTTGAATTCTAAGGTCATGTGGTGCACTACTTCCACTTTCAAAAATTTAAAATCACTTTCCCTATTTTCAGAAATTGATTTTTAGAAAACAGAAAATAGAAGTGTTACCAATCATGACCTAAACTGTTCTCTCGAACTGAAATTGTTGCTGTTTTCCTCCAACAATTTTCCGGGCTGGAACCATTAGGTATGCCTCCTGAGATGAAGCCCAAGGGTACAAATACCCTAAAACATGTCCAAAATAATCATATAGGTCCTAGTTTATCAAAGATTTTATGGCAGAAAACAAAGACACACATGTTCCCATCTCTTCTGGCCCAATCCTAGGGCACAACATAAACACATATGTTTCCATTTCTCCTAATCCATCCACGGATCATTTTTGGCATCCCCAAACAGATCCTTCCCTACCTTGGTTGGTTCTGTTTTTTTGGTATTACAAAATTGTTTCAGGATTTTCGACGAGTGGGGTAAAAAAAAAAAAATTAACAAAAACTCATGTTTAATATATACTCTCGTTAGCAATTTGTTGTAGGGCTGAAGATATGACCGAGTAAACTGAACTAACCACAAAAAAACCAACCGAAAATTTCGGGTTCCAGTCCGTCTAAGCTTGGTCCCGGTTGGTTACGGTTTTGAAGAACTTTTTTTAAAAACAAATCGAGAGAGATGTTTCACACCTAATTTGTTGTTCTTTTTATATTAACTATTTAGAAAATTGAAAAAAGTGAGCGGCAGATGGAATGTGAGTAGTAGTGGCACGAGAGTTATGTATGCCCTTTGAAGCTTTCACGATGCATTTCCCCCTTATTATACTGATATTTTATCTTTTATCACTTTAATTAATGAAATTTCCTTTGCCGATAAAAAGTTACATACTGCATTGTTTAGAGCCATGGCGTAATTTAGGATTTGGAACCTTGGGCTCGGGGCAATTTACGATTTTCATTTTCGGTAAAAATACAAAAATTCATTAAGCAAATGTATGCAGTACTATAGAGAAATGTCAATTTCCCTGTTCATTTGGTCCAGTGACCCTTATTAATAGGTTCCATTTTTAATACTGCAGGTGTCATTTAAAGCAGTAGAAATTGCTAATAGTAGTAAGCTTGTCATGGGCTCTCATGACTATCAAGTATTATCATGTGGGTCCTTCTCGAGCCCACTTTGATGATCTAAACCGTCTAAGATTTTAGAGCTTGTTGGAACATTAGATGCATCGAAAATCAAGTTGATCAGATATCATTTGATGTGATTTCATAACATATTTGTCTTAAAACACAACACGATTACAACACTGAATTGGAACCCATTTATCTCCGGACAAATGTACTATATGTACAACTATATCAACTGATATCCGATTAACCTGATTTTTTGATATGATTGATGTTATCGACAAGCCCTAACATTTATAATATGAACGGAAAAACTTAATGGACAACAATGTATTTTCATAGACCAGAGAGGATCCTCCTCCATCTTCACTACGTGTTGCAGAGGGTAGGCCTTGAATTTTGCAGCTGTTGACATGAACTAGATTGGCCAAAACAGGGTTCGTTGAAAAGTCACATATGCCAAATCCAGAAGCAATAAGATCAATATCAAGCTTGGCTGGATGAGCCCGGCCCTATTGATGTTGATTTGCATTAACTTCAAATGAATAGGGCTAATTTGGGGATTAGTTTGTGATTTGGGTGGTTTGAGAAAAATTGTTTGAGACAGGGGTCTTGTGAATGTGCTATATATGGCCATGTTACCTGACTTGTGAGCTGACAAAATTTATCTGGTCCATGGAGGATTTGGACTAGCTTGAGTGGGTCCTCATATTAAATGAGTGTGTCACAGCATAGAACAAGTTGAACATTTGATCGATGGAATTGATCACTGTCTAACTCGAGTAATTATTCAGTGGTCCTTGTCAAGCAATTTTGCAGGATCTATTCATATTACTATTATGTAATCATGTGAGGTACACACATTTATACAGAATCTACACGATTTTGTGTCACGTGGTATGTCGCAAGAACACTTGACATTTTTTCGTCAAACCTTAAGATGCATTGATGCAAGCATAAGATACAAACAAAACACAGAATAAATATGGCAATAATATGGCGGGTAGCGTTAAATGCGAATGAAGAAAAGTTAGGGCATCCTTATCAGACTCACAAAAAAAAACACCAAATTTAACCTCAAAAACACCTTTTATAATTTAGCAAGTCACTTTTTAAAAAACTCACAAAATCAGACTCTCTATTCTAATTTCACTATATTAAACTATTCCCCTCAAATCTATATAAAAAAAAACTTCCCCCTAAAAAACACTTTTTCGGTGCAGGGTATTCCCCCATTGATCCCCCCACCTGACACGTATACATGGTCCCCACATGTCGGTAGTGTAGTGCCCATCCCCGCCCAGACACGTGTGCATGGCTGTTCCACTTTCCCTTCGGCTGTTCCACTTTCTGACGCAAAATCGGAAAAAAACTATTAAATTATTGGGTAGCCCGTGAACAGTAACTTTACCCCAATACCGAGTTACTGTAGCAAAACTATAAATTTTGCAAATTAGCCAAATATTTGTTGAGGCTGATTTTGGGGTGTTTTTTCCATTTGGACTCAACAAAATAACCATTTGGCCAAAATAGCAATCCTGATGAGGATGCTCTTATATGAGATATATTATCGACTGAGATGGATGCTAGAAAAATATGGAATCAAAAATAATATTGACATTACGAAGATGTAAAACACCACCACCCAATTCCAAGTTTTCAATATTGCAACCTACGTGTGCCAAACTTCTTTTACATGTCCTAGCATGTCTTCGGCGTCCTTGGTTAAAAAACAACGTTGCTATTTGTATCGATGGGGTATTCCGACCATGTACCAACGTCGGAGATGCGATTTGTACTACTTGGGGTTTTGATTGGATAGAGGAAGAGAGATGTAGAAAGAAACCAATAGGGTTTTGGATTTTTAGTCGTCGGTGTAGAACATTGCTACCTGAGCCGCCGCCGAATGAGGCAAAACCAGATGAGGAGTTACCGGCAAGGGTGGTGGCGCGGCTCTGGCAGCAGAGCCGCGTGGTGTGACGGGGCCAGGACAAGAATTGGAGGAGGACAAGAAGAGAGATCTACGGCTGGGTTTAGTAGGATATCTCCGAAGAGACACGGCTGGGTTTAGTCTTTCTAGAGAGAGGCGGACCAACCGACCCAGATTTTGGTGCTTCTGTTGATAGTAACCTTGAAGGAGATGAGGAAGGGTAATTATGTCATCTTACAAAGAAGTTTAACTTTATTTTCTTTTAAATTCCATGCCAACTCGCGTAAAACGCGTGTGTACTACACCTTCCATTAATTCGGAAGGAAAACCTAACGGTAGCGCTTTAGTCCAAAACCACAGGTAGGCAAAATGGTCATTTTTAAACGTGAGGGAAGTCATCTACAATTCAGGCAAACCATAGGTAGGTAAAGTGCATTTTCCCCTTATTCTATTAACAGCATCCACAATTGCACTTTAGTCAAAAGTAGAGGGTGTAAGTGCTTAAAAATGATGTTCGGGGGATATCTCTGCAAATTAGGCAAAGTACATGTGGTGTAAATGCAAATTCCCCTATACTCCAAACAACACTAAATAGGAATATTGTAGAGACTTTGAAAAAATGAGCATTGCAAATTTTCTCTCTCTCAACTGCACTAGATAATCATATACGTACATAATAAAACGTTGAGACATTTTTATGGCGTGTAAACCAATCAATTACATAAAATACAATACTAGTAGATCGACTAGTTTTAATATTTTTTTTTTATCAAGGCAAATGAAAATTTCATTATCATAAAGATAAAAAGATAAAACTAAGAACAATAAGAAAGAAAATAAAGAAAAAAAGATAAAACTAAGAACAATAAGAAAGAAAAGCATAGAGAGTTCCGAAAAGTACTACGAAAATTCTTAGTGCGCTGCTACTCTCTAAATCTTTTTTTTTTTTTTTGATCGGCAAAGAAATTTTATTAATCAAAGAAACGAGGGTTACAATGATTAAATGGAACCAAGACAACGGCATCACAACGCAAGATAGCATCCCAACTAGGTTGTCACCCGCTCAAGCGACAATCATTTGCCACTTGGACCCAAAAGATTGATAAGACATCAACCAAAAAACACCAAAAACATAGCAATACTATCATCACCCCTAATTCAGAATATAAAGAAAAGAAGCCCAGAAACAAGAGGGACATCTCCCAACACTCAGCCTCATCTAAGAATTACTACATATGTAGCTTCTATTTTATGCAATTTACTCTTACCATATTTCATGATCCAAAAATTGCTTCCTACACTGGTAATCACGATAGATAGAGTTTTTTTTTTGAAAGGCAAAAAAGATTTCATTAATCTTGAAATTGTTACAAGACTAATAGGACAAGGAAACAACACACAGCTCAAAGAGCAAATGTCAGCCCAATCCGAGACCCAAACCAACGATTGGTAAGAAATCAATCGAGGTAAACCACCTAAAAGGCATAGATAGAGTTGTCGTTAACTTTACAAGCAAGCAGACCAAGGAACATCTCAAATGCTTTCCTGTCACCAACCTCAACTTCATAGAAACTTCATAGAAATATCAGCAAAAGGAACGGGTTTGCTATAAAATATATAGCTCTTTTTGATAGCAGGTGTTGCATCTAAAGGTAGAGCAAAACTCCGTATAGATTGACCCCAAAGAAGTTAATACTGTAGTACCTAAGGGGTTTCGAACGTAAAACTTAAAGAGAGAGCAAACCCTACATTCATAGGCCAGCCCCTGGGGTTTATAAAATATTTAGCTATTGAAGCCGGCCATAAATTTATAGTATATATTGTCTTATGATGAAGTGTAATTTGTCTTTACGAGATTAGTCAATGTGCATGTAACTTGACCTAAACACCCCTCTTTATGGTAAAAAAGAAAGAAGTTGACTTGGTGTCTGGAGAGAGTGAAGTTGGTTAAGAGAAGATAATCATCCTTTATTTATTTATATATATTTTTTATGAAGGTGGACAAAAGGTTATGTTGAACTAAAAAACCTCTAGGTTATTTTCTCTTTCTTTCTTAATTCTTTCCCATCTTAGACTGCTCAAGGGAATGCCCTCGCTTTCATGTGAAGAAGCGATCAATTGTTAAAAATGAATGTAGTGTTGCCAACACAATATTTTTGGACACTAGAAAAATCCTTGTTTATATTGTCTTTCCAAATAAACATTCGTCGTTGATGCGGAGAAATATTATCTATTCGGCGTTGTTTATTTACGGTAAATTGCAGGCCCGGTTCATATTTTTCGGGAGGCTTAAGTAAATATTAAACATTTAACCTTTTTTATTGGACTATTATACGGCTCTAGTAATTGATCAGAAAGAGTCTTTTTCATTTACGCTAACGATGTCGCTTTGCCAACTCCTACGTACTTTAATTTTTTCAAAATCTTCTTATCCAAAAAGCGCCATGTCTTCTAGTAATATTTTCAAAGCAAATTTTAAGTTAAAAACATTCTCTTGGTTGGAATTAGGTAAATGAAAAGAGTGTATATACCATAATGACGCTACGTGTTTATCTAATCTAATCTTATAAATACAATGAAAAAGCAGCACCATGAATTATATCAAACTAATCATACCACTCTCTTCTACGATTTTGGATACCATGCAGGAAAATGCTACAATACACCATTTAATCCCTAGGTACGTAACATTAATTTGGATTAGAGTTTTTGTCTTGATGTGTTAAATTTATATGCAAAATGTCAAAAATATTTATTCAGAATTTAATAAATTTGAAGCAAGATTGTTGCGTGTCCCTATCATGTTATAATCGAGAAGTGTCAAAAATTTTATCCTCTAATATATACCGATATTCACACAAATATCTGTATAACACTATTCACTATCGGCTTACACATTATTGACCGATACATAACCCGACATCGCTGATATGTACACGAAGTTCGAAAAGCATGCATGCCATAGTTTTTCTTAAATTTCTTCTGTCTTCATCCTCAAATGTAAATGAAGTTCGAGGAAGTTGCAAGGCTATTACTCGTTGCTGACAAAGTCTTTTTCATTCAAGTTTACGGCTGATGGCGAATTCCAACAACAATCGGATTTTGTTAAAGACTTTGTGATTCTCTACTCTTGACTCCTATGCACGTACGTCCACACTTCCGTTTCAACCAATATGTGGTCAAGTTGGTATATCAAGTTGCCGTTGACTCCCACGTATTTTTTATTTTTCATTCGTCATTCCTAATTTATTACACGGAGGGAGAGGAGAATGAGAATGATACTCGATCCCGTAATACAGTGTGAGACGTCTAAGAGCTCTACCGCATGAGCTAGCCATCACTTACAACTCCCATGTATTTTGGTTTGCATAAATTCTATCAGAGAAGAGAGAGAGAGAGAGAGAGAGAGAGAGAGAGAGAGAGAGTTTGCATGGGCATACTTAGTTGAATGAGAGGAAACAGATGGTCCATGGGTAGGTCTCGTGCGGGAGAGAGAGAGAGAGGGGGAGAGAGGGGGGCCGGTTTGAGTTTTTTGGAACCCAATGCGAACTTTTATGAATGAATATTTTTGTATGATTAACAAGTTAAAAATTGAAAAGGTAACAAAAAGCTAGATAATTATTCCTTCAAATTGAAATGCGTTGCGTAATCATCACTCTTCTTACTTTTTTTTCTGGCAAAAGTGATAATTAAACTCTCATAAATTTATGATCAAGTTTCGAAAAATTGTTTTGGGCATTTTTCTTTGGACTTTCATTTAAATTGGCCCCTAGGTTTTATTGGACATTTTTTCTTCTATCACACATGTATATACATAATACAAGGGGGCAAATATTTGGGAGGAAATAAAATTGAAAAAATTTGGAGGCCCGATTCGACCGCATTCTCAGCTTATGCCCATAGTCAATCAGAGAGAGTGAGAGAGAGGGGGAATGGTCTAATGTGCGCGTCATGTGAGTTGTCACCTTGGACAAACTTTTCATATGGTAAGTTTTGTTTCAGTCTTTTTAAGCAAAACCATGTGCCCTACTCAATTACTCTCTTGTCTCTTCCCAACCGTAAGAGTTCGTCACTCAATAGGTCTAATAACACCTCCTCTTTTTTTTTTTTTTACCGAGATGGACAGTTGCAGATTCGATTGGCAGGACTTGCTGACCTATGGAGACAGTAGAGCCGCTACTTTCATAAACATTAGCGCCGGTCTACTTCGTGATAGATTGGCAGGGCTTTGGGATTCGTTGATGTGAGTTATAAGGCACAATGAATAGAAAAACAACAAGGTGAATTATTGCTTAGTCTTAGCTCGTCACCGGCGTCCCTTACCTTCTATGCCATGGCGACAAAACAAATGACTTTTAATAAAGTTCTTAAGCTTCCACCAAAAAAACAAGGCGAATTATTCGAAGTCTTGGTTCACGTTTAAAAACATTTAGTAACACAATATGCTTTTGTTTCAAATGGTGAAAGTCCCTTTAATTTTTCTATGTGATATTATCCCCTATTAGATGGTCAAAATTTCGAGCTATGTGTCACTTAAACTATATTTGTAAAACTTCAAATTTGGAGGTAGAGTGTGTTTAGTCACACTTTGAAAGTCTATATGAGTAATTTCGAAAATATAACAAATCATGTAAAAAACTACTAGTACCTTGGATTTAAGTATTTTGGAACATATGGTATGACTTGTGGATCAAAATTAAGTTACTGCGCGCATGTGCCAGTTATCTACACGAGGCCGTACAATATTAAGGTCAATCCCCATAAATTCCTCCAGTGTCGTAATTAAGGATCCATATAGTGGGGCTTAAATTTATGGTATATCACTACTCAACTGTCGATTGAGTAATCAATTTCCATAATTCAAAAGATTTTTTTAGCATGGCATAAGTCAAAAGCTTATCAACCCACATTTAGAGAGAGAGAGAGAGAGAGCTCTTGCTCCAAGAAATGAAAAATGGTCCCCGCTGAGCAATTCAGAGTTATTCAAGGTCGGTACGTCTAAGGTTACTTTCATTGTAGCTTCTTCGTCCAAGACTTCAAGTACTACTGCAGGTCTTCAAACATAATTGAGATGGTCTCTAACAACAACGCTATCGGATTAACACGTATCGGTATCAGTAATACGGTCATTATCAAATAATGTTGGAAAACATAGTTTGACGTAACGATAGCCAACAATTTAATTTACTACGCCATCCACAATATTGTGTAAGCATGTATAGATTCTCTTTTTGGTTAGTATCAATTGGTTTCAAAATCTAAATACTTAGATATTGGGCCCGGTCAAGATTTTCACCAGCGTCTGCGTATCAAATTTTGGACCGTTCGATAATAGTTGATATACGTGTAAGCTTAAATATCGTATGCGTATTGATTCTCGATTCCCTGAACAGTTCATGCATGGCTGCTATCACAACTACTCGACCGATACAACTGATTTAGATCCGGTCTTAAGTTTTTCTCGTCAAAAATGATTTTCAACTTGTTAATTAAAACAACAAAAACACTAGATACTCACCCAAATAACAAAAACACTAGACACTCACCCAAATCCATTCTTACGTCCTCTCTCACAAGTAACCGCCTCGCGTTGTTTCGCACTTATTTCCTCAAGTGAGGTATCTGCGTAAATCTCCATGGTAAAAAAGGGCCTCACAACATATTAGGGTAAATATCCCTCATTAGCTGTCCCTCACCGTGAACAAGAATACAAAACTATGTTGATACGCAAAATCATAGTAGTACATTAACGAGTCAAATAAAGTAAAGATCCAAAAGGCTCCCGAATCTGCGAGCAGTCCATCACCAGATTTCACCATCCACCAGCATCTACCAACCTCTTTATGTACCCATTAATCACTCTGCTACTCATCACTTTTAAGAGGGTTTCTGGTGATTTTCAAGTGAACTTTTGAAATTGTTTTCATTTCACCAACCCATTCGAATGAGTCTTTTTTGTAAATCAGGTGGCCGAAAGTAAGGGCGCACGGACAATGGGTCTATCGCAACCTGTTTTTGTAACTTTTGATTGGTGATTATGTACTTCTAAAAATCTTAAAGTTTTATTTTCGGAAAAATCTATGCTACGATCGCTTGAAAAAGGACATATGTATACCCCATTTACGTATTTTTTGGTACTTGTTATGTATGATTTTGGTTCTTTTTATTTGTTTTTTTTGGTAGTTCTTAGTTATTTTTAGTACATTACTTTGAATATGTACGTGAAGAGTATTGTTTTTTTTTTTAAATCCATTACGATTTGTTACAAGTACCAAAAAACTATACTTAACAAGGTTACCATGAATAGTGAATTTTTTTAAATCCATAACTAGACCAAAATCATACTTAACAAGTACCAAATCATACGTAACAAGTAGCAAAATAATACATAATGGGGCGTACCATATGCCCCTTTTCAAGGGGCATACTGTAGGACTCTCTTTTAATATTTGTTCTCTTCCCACACTCCATCAGCTCCATGCATTATTGATCGCCACATGCATCACCCGAAATTATTCTTTTTAATTAACTAGAAGAACACATATTTCGCAAATTTTTTGCAACAATTTATAATTTGAAAATATGATTTTAAGTATTTCCTCAAATGAGTTATCATTGAAAAATGAGTTTAAAAAATCGTCCGCAAAAAAGATTTAGGTGTTCTTTAAATTGACTTTGAAAATTGCATATTGGTGGTGAAAATGGCATTCGCCTTGTATAAAGTGACCAAAAAGGTAAATAAGTCATTATTGGATGTGTTATTAATTGTTAAATATGTAAAAACACCATTGTATTTAAGGAGCTGCGCAAATTATGTCTCTGTATTAAACACAAATTCTAAACTTTAGGGACTAATTAAATGTCTACAATTAGTACATTAGAAACCCAAAAAAGTCTCTTTTCACATGGGTTTTGTCATCGTCGACGGCTTTGTAATCTTAAGCTATCAAGCGCAGATGTCCCAATATTATAAATCATCAACATTTCATAAAAACCCAACCAATGTGGATTGCATGGATTCGTTCACAAACAATAAGTTCCACAAATTTAAGTTATTAAAAAATAGTTTAACTTTTTTTTTTCCCTCTGGTTCGACGGGAATGGAAATGGGGGGCCTGTAGTGAGTGAGCTCACTACACGCATGTAGTGAGCTCACTCACTACAGGGCCCCCGGTTCTGACGGGAATTAGTTTACGTGCAGGCCTGACTAATTAATTTCTTTCCGGGTCCGGCCAAAGCAGGCCACAAAAACCTTTTATCTTTCGACACTTCCCAAACTCTATGGTTTTCTTATAGGCTGGTAATTAATTTCCCCTTAAGCATTCACTAACTAAATTTGGTGTGGTTAAGATATCAACCATGTCCGTAAAGAGAAACAAACAAATTAAAATCCACCGGCCTATCTCATAATAGGTCAGTCAAGGGAGTTCGAAATAATTCCACTATAGGTGTGCACATTTAGGGAAAATACAATGAAATGGAAATAGTTTCTACTCAAGGAAACCCAAATCCAGGTGAATTAGGACATGGCTTTTTGGAACAAATATGGAAAAGGTTAACTGATATCAACAAACCAATTCCCAATTGTCATGCACATAATCATTCCTTCAACCACCTGTCCGCTTTTCCCATTTCTAGAGACTAGAATGTGACAAAATAAAATGAAAAGTTTTTTTTTTTTTTAAATCTCAAAATGTAGTGCTACTGCAATATGGAGGTGTAGTGCGCCTATATACGCTTTATTGAGATCTCATTATCGTCGCGATCTGAACATTCAATTTGTTGAGCGATCTGAACATTCAATTTGTTGAGCTCGCTCAATAGATCATTCATGAAAAAAAAAATGTTTGATTGGATGTCACTAGCTCATGGTCGGCCAACATTCATATAAAAATGGATGATCAGTATAAATTTCAAAAGTAAACTAGTAAGAGTATAAGAAAAATTTAAAGAGAAGGGAAAATCTTAGGTGAAGGTACACGTATAAGTAACAGGCTAACCGTTTGATTCCATAAAAAGGAAAAAGTAGTTGGTCTGAAATTTGCATCATAAACACCAAGTTGAATTACTCCATCTGTTCTAATTTGATAGATCATTACGAAATTACGTGCAATTTTAATAATAAAAAATAATGTATTTACCAAAATAATTTTTATAGTTTTTTGCAATATATTAAAGTTCTCAATAAGATCTATCAAATAAGATCTATATTAATTAGATTACTCCCTCCATCCCGAAAAAGATGTCCAAAATCACTGTTCACACCTCTCAAAAGATTATCTATATTTTTCAATTTATACTAATTTACGCATGCAATATGGATCCCGATTGATAGATCTCACTTAATTCTATAAAACGAAGTTTTTAAAATCACAAAAAGCATTAGAGCATCCCCTACCCATCTCCAAATCTCCATTTTGGAGAACCAAATCTCCCTTTTAGAGAATCCATGCCCTCCAACCCATCTCCATTTGGGGTCTCTATTTTGGAGACCCAACTCCCATCCTCCATATTTGGAGAATCTCCCACCAAATGGAGACCCATCTCCATTTCTACCTTTTTTCTTAAAATCACCATTTTATCCTTTGGATGTATTGATAACAAATTACAATGCCAACCATATCCTAATTTCTTTTGACTAAATTTTCTTGAATGACATATAACTTTTACATTATAGACTCAATTTTTATAAAATTTATATCATTGAAAAGATATTAATAGTATCTTCAAACTGAGCCTAATATTACATAGGTATAAATACAATTTGAAATGAACATAGGTATAAATACAATTTGAAATGACATTAAATATAAATACATTAGTGTTGGCAACATACTAATTCCTCTTCCATTTCTTCATCTAGAAAGCTTGGACTTGGTGGCTTAAATTTGGGGAAATTCATTTCGGAAAGAAAAGGTTTTTTTGTTTTTTGCTGGTAACTTTGACCTGAAAGTGGGGATTAAAGGCTAAAGCTTGCCAGGGTGTTAAAAGTAAGGCCAGACAAAAACTCCGGGAAAAGACCAAGTGACTCTTAAAAGTGGATAGAATTGAGAGGGAATTTTAGGAGGAGAATTTTGGGAGCAAAATCTTGGAGGGAATTTGGGAGATGAAAAATGGAGAATTTTCATTCTCCATATTTTTTTTTTGAGTCTCCAAAATGGAGAAAGAGTAAGAGATGTGTAGGAGATGCTCTTATAAATTGCAAGATGTAGATAATTTTTTGAGAGTGGTGAATAGTGATTTTGGACATTCTTTTAAGATAGAGGGAGTATTATTTATGTAAATACATAATTTTTTAGTTTGAAAACCACACGTAGTTTCGTAGTGAACTATCAAATTGGAATGGATGGAGTAATTATTAAGAATTAGCTAGGGCGAATGCGAGAGAGAGAGAGAGAGAGAGGCCGACATGAGCTAGGTGATGGGCCACTGGCGCCGGAAAACAAATAGACCAGCCCACCATGGCCGGTCCAAGTTTGCATGGGTTTGGTGGGGCCCATTTAGCCACTTTGTCGAAGATTTTGCTGTCGGTATGGCTTTTAAGAGTCTCAACTCTCAACAACATCAACCGCTTTTTAGTGCATCTAATTTCCTCGAGAACAAATATTGGAGTATTACTTTTCTTACCTAGCGAAAATAATAGTATACATATATGAGAAAAACTTGAGTGCTAGCTGGGTACCACGTGGCGGTACTTTAGATGGTCCAGATTTGAAATACACTCTTTGTGTCTTACCTGTAAGAGTGTATTTAAAATTCGGATTGTCCAAAACACTTTTGAACAACTATGATGGGGCGTTGTGGGTACAACGTAAAACTCCACGTGGTACCCTATTTGCACCCAAGTTTTTCTGAAGTACATATATTTATATATTATTTCTTTTCATATTTGACTCGAGGAGAAATTGGGCTGAGCTTGGGCAGGCCACGAGTACGGTAATCCCGTGCTCGACATGATTAAAACGGAAACGACCAGACAAGACAAGTACAATATATGAATGAGCTTAGCCGAGTTGTAGTTTTGAGAAACTGGCATGGTACTGTCACGGACACGAGTACGACACAACCATAATATGGGTATTTTGTTTTTACTTTATTTGCCGAAGGGATTGCGAAGATACACATCTTGGATTTCATAATAATTGGTGAATGATACTTATGAATGTCTTTCCAATTTAGCCATTTGTAGTGAATATAACTAGTAAGGGAGTTGAATTCACTATGATTAACGAGATATGTATGGTATATGATTGTTGTGTGGTTGGATGCCAACTTTGTTGGGATGCTTCATTACGTTATGATGCCTTTTGCCTCGACCCCCTTTAATCTTTATAATCCGTTTCTAAAGATTAATAAAATTCTTCTTTGCCTCGAAAAAAAAAGCGAGATATTTATGGTATATTCAATTGCCTTTTTAGAAAAAAAAAATTAACTTATAAATTTTCAATAATGCATGTAAAATGATTGGCAATTGAAATGTACTCAAACTGTATTGATGCTATTCTTACGTTTTTATTTCATTGTATTATTATGAAACTTTTTTTAATCAATAAAACAATTATTTTACTAATTTATCGCAGTGTTATTTGTGTACTTATTTTTTAGAATTTCCTGGATCAAAATTTAAAAAAAAAACATTGTCTATTTGTCTTTTCATTTTTCTTTTTCTTTTTCTTTTTTGGTTTTACAAGACCTAATATGGCACGTGTATAGGCACGATACGTGCACGATAAATGCACGGGCATGACACAACACCATATGTAGAAGTACATCTTTGAGTGGTCTATATATCGCTGACGTGACGTCATTCCGACACTTTTCTCTTTGTAGATGGCTAATCATAGCCTAACCACGCAACCATCAATTTTCTTTCTGGACACTTCTAACAAACACAACTTCTCTCTTCGTATTGACACTTTTCTCTTTGTACCAATACATAACCGTTCCACATAGCCTAACCATGCAACCGTTTGTAGGGGAGGTCAGTGCGAGACTCCCCGTTGACCAAAGTCAACGTTGACCCACCATTAAGATCATGACAAGTGTCACCCAGATGGCGTAATGACCGCACGACACGTGGCACTCTCCGCGCAGGGGGGGGGGGGGGGGGACCACTGACGCGGGCATAAGTCTCCGCGTGAGGGGGCCACTGGAGCAGGACCCTCTTACGTAAGGCGCCCCAGCAGCGTGCACCCCAAGTCCAGTAAGGGCGGTGCTAAAGATTAATAAAATTCTTCTTTGCCTTGAAAAAAAAAGCGAGATATTTATGGTATATTCAATTGCCTTTTTAGAAAAAAAAAATTAACTTATAAATTTTCAGTAATGCATGTAAAATGATTGGCAATTGAAATGTACTCAAACTGTATTGATGCTATTCTTACGTTTTTATTTCATTGTATTATTATGAAACTTTTTTTAATCAATAAAACAATTATTTTACTAATTTATCGCAGTGTTATTTGTGTACTTATTTTTTAGAATTTCCTGGATCAAAATTTAAAAAAAAAACATTGTCTATTTGTCTTTTCATTTTTCTTTTTCTTTTTCTTTTTTGGTTTTACAAGACCTAATATGGCACGTGTATAGGCACGATACGTGCACGATAAATGCACTGGCATGACACAACACCATATGTAGAAGTACATCTTCGAGTGGTCTATATATCGCTAACGTGACGTCATTCCGACACTTTTCTCTTTGTAGATGGCTAATCATAGCCTAACCACGCAACCATCAATTTTCTTTCTGGACACTTCTAACAAACACAACATCTCTCTTCGTATTGACACTTTTCTCTTTGTACCAATACATAACCGTTCCACATAGCCTAACCATGCAACCGTTTGTAGGGGAGGTCAGCGCGAGACTCCCCGTTGACCAAAGTCAACGTTGACCCACCATTAACATCATGACAAGTGTCACCCAGATGGCGTAATGACCGCACAACACGTGGCACTCTCCGCGCAGGGGGGGGGGGACCACTGACGCGGGCATAAGTCTTCGCGTGAGGGGGCCACTGGAGCAGGACCCTCTTACGTAAGGCGCCCCAGCAGCGTGCACCCCAAGTCCAGTAAGGGCGGTGCTTGGACAACCATGAGCCATCCGAACGGGAGAAAAGCTCATGGCCCAAACAACTAGCGCGGTCTAGAATATGGGCGAGAACGCGAGTAGCTAGTCTAGTTTAGCCTAGGTAATTATACCTGCTGCGGTCTGAAGGCAGGACCCCGGGGGCCCCCTGAGGCTTGGCTGCGGTACAGGCGCGACCGAACAGGTCACGACCTTGTCCTAACGGGAATAAGGGAGATCTAGTGGCTTGGTGGCTATAAAGAACAAGAGGATCACTGCGCGGGGGAATGGCTCGTCACCGCGCGGGTCAACTGCGCGGTGATGACGTCACCCGTACGGTCAGGTTGTACGGAAAGGACACGTGTTATCATATTATAGGAGAACAGCCTAGCACCTGATGATTGGTCCAAGGTGCCTATAAATATGAGACATTCCCTTTCAATGCCCAGAGGTTGGTGAAAATCTTGGCAGAGGCACATGCCATCCTAGAGAGAGAAAAGGGCAATTGTTGATTGAGAGGAGAACATTCTCTCTGCAAGCCAGTCCCCATCTCCTAGGTCACCAAGGGTATCACGGATTAGACTGAGTGCAATCCACTGCCTTAGTTCTTTCTGTGCACACCTGCTCTGTTCTTCACCCTTCCCCTAGACCACATCCTGCTCTGTTCTTCACCCTTCCCCTAGACCACATCATTCTCTTTCTTACTGTGTCTTTACTGTTGATTATTCATAGCTCTCCAGCTCATCATATTTGGCTATAGCAAGAACCATCTCCTACATTCAAGCGACTCTGTTGGGGAGGTTGTTTAGTTGATGGTAAACACGAGAAGTGGTCTACAAACTTCAGGCATGGCAGCACCAGTAAACCACGTCAACCTCGTTCTCGACGGTCCACAACTGATAGAGGATGCCACATCCAGTCAAGCGGGAAACGAAGCAGGAGGACCTCAGGGAGCTCCGGTCATGGAGATGATCCATACTATGCAAACTGGAATCGCACAAATGCAAACTACTTAGACACAGTTGTTTACCGCCATCGCTAGCCTCACAGAACTAATCACAGCCGCCTTGCCCAGAGCTCCACCAGCAATGGTGCCTCAGCAGATCCATGCTGAGGGGGGAACCCAACTTCCCGTGCTTCCACGGGCTGGACAAGCCCATGGAACCCAGGGAGCGGGACCCTTAGCTGGTGGCTCTGGTGCTCAGGCTCCTATTCGATCAGTGATTCCAGTACATCCTGCATTACCAGATAACCCCGGTCTTCAAACCACGGGAACTGGCTCTGTCCACCTAAGGGCCGCTCTTGGAGAGAATGGGGGGCCATAGGCGGTGACCCTGGCAGAAGTGCAGGCTCTGTTACAAAGAGAAAAGACGAAAACAACATTCCCCTCCCTCCCAAGCCCAGACATTCAACCACCTTATCCCATGACCATCCTCTAGACGCCATATCCAGAAGGCTACACCCCGCCAAAGTTCACCAAATTTGATGGCAAAGAAGGTAACGCGCAAGAACATGTGGTGCGTTTCATTGAAACCTTAGGAGCCTTCTCTGGAGACACAAATCTTAGGCTAAGGGGGAAGAGGCAACAGTGGAAATGGCAACGGACGCAGCGGATGGAGCGGTGGCGGTAATGGACGCGGCGATTGGAAGAAACAAAAAGTGTACAAGGAAGGTACAGGGGCCCCGGAATACCCTTGCAGTATCGAGGAGGTGAAGGCATTGGTCAAAGAATGGATTGCGGATGGCGGTCTCACACTACCAGACATTGAGGTCGCGCCCTCGCGCGCAGACAGAGAAAGTCCAAACTATTGCATGTTCCACCGACACACCAAGCACCCCACTAGTGAATGCTGGACCTTGAGAAGGATATTCAAAAAGAAGCTAGACAACAATGAGTTGAGAATCACCACCAAGGCTCAGGACGTGCGCACGCACCCTTACCCCGAGCATGGGACAGCTAACATGGCTGAATGTTTCGAGTTCGTACGCGAAACGGAGGAAGATGATTACGGTTGTGATTATGATTATGGTCATGATTGCGATTATGATCACGAGGAAGTGAATATGACATCTTTTTACGACGAGCTCGATGACATTGCGGGATATGATACTCTAACGGTGGCCGCTCCCGATCCAGAGAGCGAAGTCAGAATCTTGCAGAACAGCACAAAGTTTAGACAGTTCTACGATGGAATGGGGTTCACCCCCAATGCAAAGTTCCTGATGACAAAGGCCATTTTGGCCATCGAGCAAGAGGGCCACGAAGCATGCGCCGCGCAAGGAGGCTCACTTCCTAGAACGATCAAAGATGAGTCAAATGCGATCTCATTCTTTGACTCTGACAGAAGAATTTCGCACCTGCACAACATACCTCTATATGTTACCGCGCGAGTCAATGGCGTGGAGCTAAAACGAGCTTTTATGGATGGAGGAGCGTCCATCAACATCATGCCAATGACCACCTTGCAAAAGGTAGGAATCCCAGAGGACCGGATAGTAAAGTCGCTGATAGGAATCACTGGGTTCCAAGGAGACAAGAAGGAATCCCTGGGATACGTCATCGTTGATCTCGCAGTCGGACCTATCCGCACTGCCACTAAGTTTCACATTATCGATGCGCAGACGAACTACCACATAATATTAGGCCGCAGTTGGATGCATCGCTTCGTTGTCATCCCGTCTAGCTATCATTAGTGCCTAAAGGCGATTTGGGCTGGAAAGAAGGTCACCGTCGCGACATCTGAAAGGCCATTCGAGGTAAGCGAAGCATACTTGTCTGATTCGGTATACTTCACTGAGATGGAGGAAACGCCAAGCGCGACAGTCGCAAGGCCAATCAGGGTCAAATTAGCCAAGTGGGAAGACATCAAAGACGAAGGGGAGATCTCCGCGAGCAAGCGGAAACCATTCACAGAAAGCGCTTCAGGGCCAAGGAAGATTACCAAGGTCAAGGAAGGAGGAAAAACCGTGTACTGCTTGTGACGGGGCGGCGGGCCAAATGTCTCAATGGAGGCATCTGACCCACGGTGCCTAGAGGCAGAAGGAGCGAAAGACGATGAGGTGGTCAAACCCGAGCCAGCCCCAGAATGCATGCAAGATGGCCCTAAGCCGCAGCCCGAAGTGTTGGAGGAAGTCAACCTCAGAGAAGGAGAGGGCACTCTGAGGCCCGTCTTTGTCAGCGCGGCGCTCGAGAGTGGCATGAAAAAGAGACTTATCGAATTATTGCAGCAATACAGTGACGTATTCGCCTGGCACTACGAAGAAATGCCAGGACTAGACACCGAGTTGGTGGCACACCATTTGAATGTCTTCCCAAATTCTAAGTCGATCAAATAGGGCGCGCGCAAGTACCATCCAGAGTTACAGGAGAAGATCAAAGAGGAGGTTGAGAAATTAAGAAGGGCCGGATTTATCCAGCCTATACAATATCCGCTGTGGCTGGCGAACATCGTGCCCGTGAAGAAGAAAAATGGCCAGATACGTGTGTGTGTGTGTCGACTTCCGCGACCTCAATAAAGCATGTCCGAAGGATGAGTTTCCTTTGCCGCATATCGATACGCTGGTTGATTCCATGTCGGGACACCAGATGTTCTCCTTCATGGACGGCTTCAGTGGCTATAATCAAATTAAAATGGGGGCAGAGGACGCGGAAAAGACGGCTTTCAGAACACCGTTAAGCAATTTCCATTACATTGTTATGCCCTTTGGCCTCAAGAATGCTGGCGCGACATACCAGCGCGCGATGACAGCGATCTTTCACGATATGCTGCATCACATTGTGGAAGACTATGTTGATGATCTCGTGGTGAAGTCAAAGGAGAAGTTCGACCACTTGGATCACTTGGAAACAGTGTTCATAAGGTGCAGGAAGTTCAATATGAGAATGAACCCGCTAAAATGCGCCTTCGGCGTCGCGTCAGGGAAATTCCTGGGATTTCTGGTCCACAGGAACGGAATAGAGGCAGACGATGCAAAGATAAAGTCTATCACCGAAATGCCTTCCCCACACTCCCAGCGGACACTGAAGAAGTTCCTGGGATGCTTTTCCTATCTGCGAAGGTTTATCCCCGCGCTAGCGGAAATATCAGCACCTTTCAGTGATCTGCTGAAGGGAAAGGCAAAATTCAAATGGCGCACGGAGCACCAGTGTGCATTTGAAAGAATCAAGACTGTGTTATCCTCCCCGCAGACCATGATCGCGCCGCAGAAGGGCAAGCCCTTTATCTTGTATCTGACATCCACCCCGAGATCCATTGGGGCCCTGCTTGTGCAGGAAATTGATGGCGCGGAAAGGCCAGTATATTACATCAGCAGAAAAGTACAGGGAGCAGAAGAATGCTACACGCCGGTAGAGCGGCATTGCCTAGCATTGGTCTTTACAGCGCAGAAGCTGCACCACTACTTTTTATCATTCAAAATCCACCTCGTCATGAAAAGCGATCCGGTACGCTATCTGCTATAACGACCAGCTCTCACGGGGAGACTAGCCCGTTGGCTCTTGGCCCTGGCGGAATTCGAAATATCTTGCGTCACCCCTAGAGCGATCAAGTGTCAAGCACTCGCTGATTTGCTGGCACAATTCCCTAGTGGGCAATGCAAACCAGTATAGGAAGAGTTACCAGGAGACGATTTTGAAGCATTAGCGGTCGTGTCAGTCACTTGGACGCTAAAATTAGATGGGGCCGCGGGAGGTGGCGCAGGAGGTGCCGGAATAGTTCTCACCAGTACAGATGGTCAGCAGGAATACTTGGCATACAAGCTGTCTTTCCACTATTCAAACAATGAAGCAGAATATGAGGCCTTGATCCTAGGGCTTCTGGCAGCCATTGCAAAGGAAATAAAGGTCCTCAAAATTGTGGGGGACTCAAAGCTGGTAATTTTGCAAACAGAGGGCGTCTACGCGCTCAAGGAGCCTACCCTTGCTCCATACAGGGCCACAGTACAGAGGCTGATTTAGCGGTTCAATAATGTGGAAATCATTCACATGCCTAGATCAGATAACAGGTTCCCCGATGCGCTGGCCACACTAGGAGCAAAAGTTGAGTTCAATGAAGAAAAGATAGCCATAGAAATTGTCAAGAAAACGGAACCATCAATCGCCGATGAGGCAAGCGAGGAGCAAGCCGTCGAGGAGTGGCAAGAAAAGCTAATGAAGCAGCTAATCACTGGGCAGGGCAATGTCCCCTTGTCAGAATTGGCACAATTTACCATGATTGGGAAGAAATTATATTACTGCGGCCCTCAGGGGTGGCTTGCGCGGTGCATTGGGGTTCAAGAGGCCAGGACCAAGTTGTGTCATATCCATGATGCAACTTGTGGAGAAAATGACATCTCTCTTTACCGGAGAATTCAGAGACAAGGCTATTATTGGCCTAGCATGAAAGCGGATGCCGCAGATGTATTAAGGAATTGCGAGAGATGCGCCCTAACCATCCCAGCCCAGGAATGCTATTTCTCAGTAGAACGGGACTAGAGACAGAAGTATATTGATTTCCTACAGGAGGGCGCGCTACCGGTGGAAAGAGAATACATAAGACAAATTAAGATATCCGCTAGTCGATTCTTCATAAAAAATGGGAATCTATACAGGAGAGCCTTGGACGGTATTCCGTTGCGGTGCCTGTCCAACGAAGAAGCTGAGGAAGTGCTGCACAAAGCACACGAGCTAGAACATCAGGGCGGGCGAAAATTATATGAGCATATTATCCATTTGGGATATTATTGGCCGCGGATGGAGTCTGATGCTAAGGCGCATGTTCGCCGGTGTCACGCATGCCAAAGGTTTGGAAACCTGGTCCACGCGCCAGCAGTAGAGCTTCATGCGATCCGCGCGCCATACCCCTTTCATACTTGGGCGATGGACCTTGTCGGACCTATCTCACCGCACTCGCGCAAACATCAGTGGATCCTAGCAGCCACTGAAGTCAGTACTAAGTGGGTGGAAGCAGTGCCGTTGAGAAACGCGACTGGTGTGGAAGTTACCCAGTTCATCAAAGAGAACATCATATGCAGATTTGGCATACCCAAGGTAATCCTGTCAGACAATGGAACCCCATTTATTAACAAAGATGTGGGCGAGCTGCTTCAGTCCTACTCTGTAGAACACCAGACCTCAACACCATATTACCCTCAGGGAAATGGCCAGGCGGAGGCCACGAACAAGTCTTTGGTGCGGATCCTGAACAAGTTGCTAGATGAAAAGGGTGGAACATGGCCAGACCACTTGATCACGGCGCTCTGGGCATACCGCACAGCTAAGAGAAAGGCGACACGAACTAGTCCCTTCAACTTGGTCTTTGGGGCGGAGACTGTACTCCTAGTCGAGCTGAGTATACCCACCACGCGGTTGGCTCTTTCAACAGCGGTCACCTCCGCGGAGCGGTGCGCGGATCTGGAAGCCTTGGAGGAAAGGCGGGAGCTCGCCGCGGAGCATCAGGCCAAGTATTAGGAGTCAGTATCGAAATTCTACAACAAAAGCGTGGTTCCGCGAGAGTTCAAGGTCGGAGACTTGGTATGGAAGTCAACCACAGACGTGATGAGGAATGTCAAACTTCCCAAGTTCACTCCGAAATGGGAAGGACCGTATCAAGTCATCAATGAGGGGACAAGTGGTCACTACAGACTATCCAGGGTCTCCGATGGGTTCCTTACAGGGCCCATCAATATCAAATTCATGAAGAAATATTACCCTTGAATGAAAGGACGTTTTGTTTAAGTCCTAAATTTTATCGTCATTTTGTAATTCGTTTTCTATGCTAAGTACGGAAAGTTAATGAAGTATGTAACTACGGGAAGTAATGAATAGAGTTCCATTTCATGCAATGACAACCACGATGAGGGAATTATTCAAAGAAATCTTGGTAACCACAAAAGCATGAACATGAACCACGAACAAAAGTTTCTCTTTATTCAAATGTCGCAAAAATCATTACAAGAGAAAGAAAAGGAAATACAATCATGGCGGAGGGTCAGGGAACAAGCCCTTGGTGACTGGGTCGTTCCTCCTAAATATCTCCCCGCCCGCGGCTTCCTGCTTTGCCTTCTCGCGCAGAACGGCTTCTAGTTCGGCCCGCCTATCCCTCAAATCAATTTCTCTTTGAGCAAGAGCCGCGCGAGTGATGTCCACTCTCTCTTGGGCCCGCTCAACCTCCCTCTGCTTTGCTTCAACCTTGAGCGGAAACTTAAAAGCCCGACGCGAGCCATGCATGCGTTCCATGTGAGCAATGAGCCAACCAACCTCCAAGCCTCCTAAGTTTTGAAGATCTAGGAGAGCCCCCTTTCCATCTTGTAGCGACGCGTCGCCAAACTTCTTCAGAGGAATGGCATGCAGGGAAGTGATGATCGTGGCCAGGCTGTCCAGGAGCATGTCACCACCTAAGGCGCTCTGCGCCCGGAAGTTGGCGAAAGTCTCTGGGTGCGTCCTATGAACAACTTCCAGAACATGCAAGCTGGTAGTGGCAACACGGAACGACAGAAATGGCTTCGCGGACGCAGGAATGGCAGGAGGTGTTTGGTCCTGGCACTGAGAATCACTGTACTGGGATGGAGACCCTTGCCGCGCACCGGACTGTTGCAGGTGCGCTTGACCCTGCTCCCCCTGAAGCTTCCGAGCTGTCATCAACATCTATGGCATCCTTTTCATAAACAACCAACTTCCCGACACCCTCTTGCGGAGCACTCGATTCTGCCTCACTCCTGTCTTCTCTCTCAGGCACGTCCCCCTCAGGAATGGTGGCCAAACGCTCCTGCTGAGCTTCCCCTTGCGGCTCCGGCAGAGGCTCTTGTTGCTCGGGAATGGGCTGATGGAGGGCGGCTTGCATCTCTTGCACTCTCTTCTAAGGGTCAACAGCAGCCTCCAATTCTGAAAAATCATCTTTGAACAATTCATGAATAATTGGATCAACTGAAGTTGGCACAAATTCTCCTATACTATGAGTAGTGCGCGGCCTAAAGCTTAGCCCCGCATGAATGTCACCCCCTATGTTCTGGAAAGTGCTGGAAGAATCAGGATGATTACCTTTCTCTACAGATGACGCGCGCTGAGGGGAGCGAGCCGAGGGTTGACCCGTTTCAACAGCAGTGAGAGGGCTTTGTTCGTCGTCACTATCGACATAGGGATGCATAAACTCCTGCTCAAAGCCCCTGCCAAAGCCCTCAGTGGTGCTTCCTGAGCCCCTCTCCGTCTGTGGCTCCGGGCCGCGACGTCCCCCGGAGTGAATCTCTCTTACTTCTTCCTCTCTGGTGCCACTCTCACCGCGCGGACCAAACATGTCGGCGATGGACGGACTAACCCGCTCCCTTGAGCACATCATTTCCAAGAACCCATGCCTCTCTGTTGCCTGCGGGTGTGGGAGGGATTCTTCATCAAATTCCGCATGCTGGCCAGGCTCTGGCCCACCAGCCACAGCTCTTCTACGCCTCCTGCCAAGGGGGGTACTAATGGGGTGTTGATCGCTGTTACTATCGTTGTTCTCCACCCCTTGCTGCGCTGGAACAGAAAGGCCTGCGGCGTGACCTGAGCCAACGCTGCGGCGCAAGCTCGCAAGGGAATGTTCTCAGTGTTAGGAGCTTGGTCGGAGCCACCAGATTGTGAGGAGGCTGGGCGCTCTGGCGATTCTCTGACACGCTCACCAGTCATTGCCTGAAAATAGAGTAAGCAAAGCGATGAGTAAAGGACAACAGTGCAATTAACATAGTGGACAAATCAAGCAGGAATGTGGTACATACCCTGTGTAATCTACGACGAACGAGTGGCCGCGTGGCCTCTTCCTCATCTGCAGAGGATGTCTGGGTCCTTGCCCGGGATCTGGTGATACTAACGACAGAAAGCGGTGCCACCACCCAAACCTCTTAGGGTGCCGTAGTAGTACCATCCTTCAAGGCCCAGCGGCTCTGCACTCCTCGCCAGTCGGCGGACTGGGGTTTGGGCGTGTGAAGAGTAAAATCTGGCTTGAATACGACGCGCGGGGTGGCTTTGGCGACCTCACCTTGCACGAAGGTGAAAAAAGAGTCTAGATTCCTGCGCCAGTGTAAGCGGAGCTGGGTAGAAATAAGGGGAGGACCGAGAGACTTTGGAAAACGCCAAAGGCCGACCTCGTCCAAGAGAATGTCCGTATAAGAAACCAGAAATTGGTTAAAAGCAACTTGAAACTCCAGTGGCTCCGGCCCGGCTGTTGGTACCACTAAGTCATACCCCAGTTGGCGCACCACCCTGTCGGGCCTATACACCACCGCCTGCCAGTTCTCAACTCCAATCGCGGGCAAGTAGGCGCCAATATACACCGGCGAGAAGGTGGCGCTGCGGCAGGCCAGCGTGGGAAAAATTAACCTTCCCCGCAATGCTTGGGCTATAATTACAAACGCCCTCCAAGGTCTGGGTATATGGGCGCGGATAGAAATGAGACTCATCGTCCATGTATTCCTCCCAAAGTTTTGTCGTGGCCGTGTTGTTCTAGCGGAGGATAATAGGCCATATCGGACCTTCGAGAGTGTACCGCTGGCGGCCATCATCCTCCTTGACCGGACGACCCCTACTGTCCAAGACTGGCTTGGATACCTGCGCGGGAAACTTCTTGGGCTTTGGAGCGGCCTTGGGAAAATGCTCGTACACCAGTGCAGTTAGGAACTGAGTGTGCATCATGAAAGTGATGTCGTAGCGGCCCACGGAGCGCTCAAAGTCCGCGGACAGGTGGTCCAACTGTTGGTATAAATGTCCAAGAAACAGAGGGCCCAGCGGAAATCTATCCCCTCGCGCAATCCTCACCGCGAGATGGAAAACAAACTCGCTAGGTGCATTGATTGGAAAATCAGGGAATAGAAAGAATGAAAGAAAGAAGGCGATGAAGGCAGGCAAATACAAATCACCTTTGTACTCCGGACCATCGATGGCCTGACGCTCCGCACCCCCAGGTGGCGCGGGTTGGAGATCCTTGAAGAAGTACCTTATCCATGAACCCCAAAAAGTCTTCTTTGGGTCGTTCATGGCCCTCCTATGACCATTCCTGTCCCATTGAGAGCCCCTGTGGCCCGCATCCTTGTAGGCTAACTTCAGTCTGCCCACTAACACCTGATCTTCATAATCAGACTTGGTAGGCTCAAACTCCTTCTTTCCACGGAGGGAGAGGTGCAGGAGCGCGCTAATATCTTGAAGAGTGGGACCAAACTCCCCCCACGGGAACACAAAGGTGTGGGTATCTGCACTCCACCGCGACACCAAAGAGTCGATGTTTCCATTCCTCCTGTTCAAAGTTAGAACCTGAGAAATCTTGATAGGTTCCAGTGTATGAGAACGCTCCAGGACCTTCTTGTGAGCGGCATCCCCGATTACATCATTCACCCACTCACTCCAGCCAGCTGGAGGTGCAGAGAGAGAAGAGTACTGAACTGAAGAGAAAATAAAGTCTCCCCTCTCCAGTCGAAGACGAAGAGCAGAAGAGGGAAGCACCATGTCTCCATCCTCAAGCGGTGCCTCTGGGCGAATCCACAAAACGTCGTCCAATTCGCTGCCCACCGGAGTGTATGACTCCACCTTCTGCCAAAATGGGTCACCTTTTCCGTGAAAATAAGGAGCCCTACGCCATTGGTCCGACGGGGGCACCAGACCACCTTGAACAATAGGCCTTCCCCCCTGAACTTGCTCACCACGAGTCATTTTTGGTGCAGAGGAAGTGCTGCTTTGGGTTTTGAAGAAAAGGGTTGAAGACGAAGGATGAAGAGAAGAAATTTAGAGAGAGAAGCTCTGAGTTCGATCAAAGGAAGAAGAAGTGGGGAAATGAAAATGAACGGGATATTTATAAAGAGAAGAAGGGCCCCCGAACGGTCGCAATCAACCATCATGTCGGAGGCGAAACGTCAGCAATATGATAGCCTCAGACACACCGAAAAGGCGCCCCCAAACTGTCGCATCAATTAGCCGAAAAGTTGTCAGAAAACGGATAATGCGCTGACGTCACTCGCGCGTGGGAAAGCGCGTGAAGGACACGCCACACGCCTGCGTGTTCCACACGCACGTGGGGGCCATTATAGGAGAGGTCAGCACGAGACTCCCCGTTGACCAAAGTCAACGTTGACCCACCATTAAGATCATGACAAGTGTCACCCAGATGGCGTAATGACCGCACGACACGTGGCACTCTCTGCGCAGAGGGGGGGGGGGGGGGGGTCCACTGACGCGGGCATAAGTCTCTGCGTGAGGGGGCCACTGGAGCGCGACCCTCTTACGTAAGGCGCCCCAGCAGCGCGCACCCCAATTCTAGTAAGGGCGGTGCTTGGACAACCATGAGCCATTCGAACGGGAGAAAAGCTCATGGCCCAAACAACTAGCGCGGTCCAGAATATGGGCGAGAACGCGAGTAGCTAGTCTAGTTTAGCCTAGGTAATTATACCTGCTGCGGTCTGAAGGCAGGACCCCAGGGGCCCCCTGAGGCTTGGCTGCGGTACAGGCGGGACCGAACAGGTCACGACCTTGCCCTAACGGGAATAAGGGAGATTTAGTGGCTTGGTGGCTATAAAGAACAAGAGGATCACTGCGCGAGGGAATGGCTCGTCACCGCGCGGGTCAGCTGCGCGGTGATGACGTCACCCGTACGGTCAGGTTGTATGGAAATGACACGTGTTATCATATTATAGGGGAACAGCCTAGCACCTGATGATTGGTCCAATGTGCCTATAAATATGGGACATTCCCTTTCAATGCCCAGAGGTTGGTGAAAATCTTGGCAGAGGCACATGCCATCCTAGAGAGAGAAAAGGGCAATTGCTGATTGAGAGGAGAACATTCTCTCTGCAAGCCAGTCCCTATCTCCTAGGTCACCAAGGGTATCACGGATTAGACTGAGTGCAATCCACTGCCTTAGTTCTTTCTGTGCACACCTGCTCTGTTCTTCACCCTTCCCCTAGACCACATCATTCTCTTTCTTACTGTGTCTTTACTGTTGATTATTCATACCTCTCCAGCTCATCATATTTGGCTATAGCAAGAACCATCTCCTACATTGTTCATCCAAAACGACATTGTCACACAACGTTTTCACTAGAGACGAGTCTTTGTTTGAACCATTATGGCGTTCATTAATGAGGTGTCAACTTGTTATCAAATGGTCCAAAAGATGGAGAGAGAGTAATAGGAGATAGAGTATCTCGATTTGGTATACTAATAGTTGTGTAGTTGCTCTTATTTACGTTCATTAATGTTGTGTTCAATCTCATGGAGAATTGAGACAGCACAATTTCTTCAGACATATGACTAAAAAAGTACGTCGCTATTTGCTATTCAAACGTAGTCATCTTAGCTTTACTTAATTTTTATCAATAAAACTTGCATTATGTTATTTAAAAACTCATCAAATATCATACCATTTTACGGTATACAAATTTATACAGGACTCATGAAAATAAACAGCAAGACAAGGGGAAGTACATATATATATATAGGTGTTGATTATATAAACGATAGTATATAGATGAGGCTAATGTAGTTTGGTCAATAAATAAGATTATAAGTGTTGATTATATGGGAGAAGATAAAGAAATTTTAAGCAAAATTATGATTATGGAGGCCGATGATGATGAAAGGGCTCATCAGCATAATGATTGATCCTATCACTTTGGTGTGTTGTTTAGGTGGGTGTTTTATTTGTATGTGGGCTGCTGGGTTGGCATTTTGTTAGCCTCGGGTGGTTGTTATTTCCTTTTCGGGCCCTGACGGCATATAACATCGGCATGCGGAGATGCTTTGTTGACTTGCTCCTGCTCCCGTGCTCCATTATGATGACTCGTTCTTTGGGTTTTTTTAATCTTTGTAATTTGTTTATTAATAAAGGTTAATGAAATCATTTTTTCTCCTAAAAAAAAGACAAGTGGACATACACTATGTATCACTTTTTTTTTTTCGAACTACAAAAAGGCAGGAGGGGCAACCAGTGTAGCAACTCCCCTTGGGCGTGACCATAGTGGCTCCCGACCTGCTGTGGAATGTCTGGTTCAAACTATAGCTATAGTCCAAAAGAACAGACCGTCACCATAACACCACCTAGGTACTATATAGACAAAAGACCCTCTACGCTAGTGCTGCAGTTGACAGGACTCGAACCTTGTCAGATCGTAAACGAAAGGAAAAAACACTTAAGCCTACCCGCGCTTACCATCTAGGCTGCCATCTTTGGTGGTGTTCAATATGTATCGCTCTCTCTCGGGTCAATCTCTCTCAGGTCAAACAGTGATGGGACATGCTGACGTGGCATTCCTTAAATGTCAAAACTCCTTTATATAAACAACGCCCCTTTACCAACACCACCACTTACTACAAGCAAACTCTAACTACACATCTTCTTCTTTCTACTCTCTCTCTCCTCTTTCTCTCACTATAATTCCAGTTTTTTTTTGGCAGTTGAAGGACACTCCGGTTTTTTTTATTTTTCGTTCAGCTTTGGCATCTGAAAATGTTCAACCTGCTCTCAAGGAAAACCACCTGCAATTCTCACGGGCAAGACTCCTCGTACTTCCTCGGATGGCAGGAGTACGAGAAGAATCCATATGATGAGATCAAGAATCCTAATGGAATCATTCAGATGGGTCTCGCTGAGAATCAGGTACTACTTATTAGCAGCACAAAAGTTCGGTTTCGGTTACACAACTTGACGTATTGCGGGAAAAAAAAAAGTTAACGACCAAACAAACTTTGAGTAATTCCGTAGTGCTGTTTTTTTTCCTGACAGTGAGAGTCTACCAAACAAACTTTATATATGTCGCTTTTGATACTTTGACAGAATATAGTTTTTCTGACATTAATACATAAAAGCTGATTATGAAGAGTTTTATTTTTTCGCAGCTGTCCTTTGATCTTTTAGAGTCATGGCTAGAGAATAATCCTGACGCGGCCGGGTTCAAGAGAAATGGGCAGTCCATTTTCAGAGAGCTTGCTCTCTTTCAAGATTATCATGGCCTTCCTGATTTCAAGAAGGTAAGCTATTGACTACACATTTGTCGTTGCAATAATTTTGTTAAAATTATGTTCCTTTCTCACAAGGAACTCTCGTCGCACTATATGCAGGCATTGGCGGAATTCATGTCGGAAATTAGAGGCAACAAAGTCAGTTTTAACCCAGCAAAACTTGTCCTTGCAGCCGGCGCAACTTCGGCTAACGAGATACTAATGTTTTGCCTCGCTGAACCTGGCGACGCTTTCCTCCTTCCCACACCCTACTATCCTGGGTAAGTATTCATCCGGAAAATTTCGAAAAAGAAAATTATTCTATTTTTATTTTTTTGAACTGCAAAATGCGCAATTTAAAAATACTGCTGACAGAATTGTCAGCAGTATTTAAAAAAATAAAGTTACTGTACGTTTCTTAAGCTTGCATGTCTAATATTATTCTCTACTCCATGCAGATTTGATAGGGATCTAAAGTGGAGAACTGGGGTTGATATTGTACCAATCCATTGCCACAGCAAAAACAATTTCAGAATTACCGAATCTGCCCTTGAAGAAGCCTATCAATCTGCCCAGAAACAAAACCTGAGAGTCAAGGGTGTTTTGGTCACTAACCCATCAAATCCTTTGGGCACAACATTGACCCGAAATGAAATCAACCTCCTACTCACATTCATCACCACAAAGCAAATCCACCTCATCAGCGATGAAATCTACTCCGGCACCGTTTTTAGCTCACCGGACTTCGTAAGTGTCATGGAAATCCTTACGGAGAAGAAGTACTCCATGAATACCGAAGTTTGTAACAGAGTTCACATTGTGTATAGCCTTTCGAAAGACCTCGGACTCCCCGGCTTCCGTGTCGGCGCAATCTACTCCAATGATGATGTGGTGGTAGCCGCGGCGACAAAGATGTCAAGCTTCGGGTTGGTCTCTTCGCAAACGCAGTACCTTTTGTCGGAAATGCTTTCCGACAAGAAGTTTTGTAAAAACTACCTCTCCCAAAACAAGAGAAGGCTCCAACAACAACAGAAAATGCTGATATCCGGCCTTCAGGCAGCTGGAATCAGCTGCCTGAAAAGCAACGCCGGGTTGTTTTGTTGGGTGGACATGAGCCACCTTTTGGGTTCCAAAACTTTTGACGCAGAGATAGATCTTTGGAAGAAGATTGTTTACGACGTCGGGTTGAACATCTCTCCCGGGTCGTCCTGTCACTGCTCCGAACCCGGTTGGTTCCGGGTGTGCTTCGCCAACATGTCTGCCGCAACCTTGAACATTGCGATTCAACGGTTGAAAAGCTTCGTCCAATCCACCACCTCCGTCACCAGGAACAACCTGACAACTCATCAATCGGTTAAGAACTCGAGAAGGAGATCATCACTCACTAAGTGGGTTTTTCGGCTATCGTTCGACGGGCGCGAGCCCGACGAACGATAGTCCCGTGTGAACGTATATCATCCGTTTGGATTTTTCGCTCACTATCGATCGAATTCTCAATTCCTTTAATTTTAATATCTTATTTATTATCTAGTTTCGTTTTGTAAATTTTAAATATGGAGAGTGCACTCGATCCATGTGATATTCGAAGTGGCTTTTCTCACCTTTTTTGTTTGTATAACTTTGAGTTCTTCCAGGAGATCTTATCGAATTGTTCAAACTATTATTAACTAATGAATGTATCATGTTATTGGTTAATTACCATTCGCTTTCTGGTACCCATCTTATTTTTTACTTGCAAATTGCACTGGAATGTGAAGAAAAAAAAAATAGTAATTGACAGAGATTTTACACTTGTTTTCTGACCAATAGAATTGAGGTCTAATGGCAGCTGCCGGGATTAACGGCTAAGTAACGGCGAGGCACATTATCCCAACGGTGGCCGGTTCGTTATAAATTTGTCAAACAACCGACATTTGCTAGAATTCAGCTAATGTTCACGTTCTGTTAGTCGTAAAGTAGGATATTCTCATGTGGATTTGGGGTTAGTTAATTTGGTGGTCTTTGTCATGTCTCCGCCAACTGTGCTAGAACTATAATTTTGCCTTCTTATTATATGAACTTTCTTCAATGTTAGCTAGCCTATATTTGTATGATTTCTAGCTAATTCCTCATGAACGACATGATGTAGATTTTTTTTTTTTATCAGAATCAAATAAAAAAATACGAGAAAATAATAAAAAAGACCAAGCAAAAAAATCCTTAAAAAGTTAGGCCAAATAGGGCCTAGACCAGAGCATAAATCCTTAATCCATATATTTGTCTTTGTCGGTCTGCTTTGTCATTCGCCTTTAGACCCTAAATAGTTTGCAAAGATGATTCCAATTTTCCAAAAGTAGCATCCCAAAGCTTTTTGTGTTCCACTTCCCAAAATCAACTTTACAAATCTGAAAATTTTGAGAAACACCCTCGTGTTGTTTACTCATCAAATAAAACTCGAAAATGCATACATGTGTAATTACTTTAATTAGGAATACCCAAACGTACTTCCATTTTGCAGTAAAGAAACCGTAATTAACTTCTGGATTTTCCAAAACTAAAGTGAAAAAAAGTTGTTTGGTATTTAAAAAACATTAAAAAAAAAAAAACGTCACTAGGTACGCAAAGTGGTAGAGTTTGAGGCAACTAATCTTCAAAGTTGAAACTCAACGCCGTTGAAATTTCTTGATCACCCCCTTAATTTATTCTATTGTCTTCTAAAGGTTTTTACGCGCTTTCAACGCCATTAATTTGCCAAATAAAAAATTGTTGCTTTGGAGGACATGGTGCATAATTTGCGTGAGCTTTTTTTTCCTTCTAAATATACTGCTTTGAGTGTGTTCCCATTGTAGTCAAATTTTTGCTAAATAGTATTTTTGTGACGTATGTAAGAAGAGTAACTTGTGAGAAAATATCGTAAAAAAGACCGAAAATATCGAAAATATACTACAGTGGAAACTCAAACATTAATACTCCCTCTGTCCTTTTTTTAGTGTTTAACTTTCCATTTTATTCTGTCCCTTAATAAGTGTTTGTTTTGAAAAGTTAAGGGGTAAAAGTTTGTACAATTATGATTTAATTTGCCTTTTTTAAAAGTTAGCGGGTAAATAGTTAATGGGTAAAAGTGGAAGATAATTTTAAAAAGTGGACGTAAAAGTTGATGTGATATGTGTAATGAAGATGTCTTTTTTAATAAGTTGGATTTACGAAGCAACATACTTAAAAAGGGATAGAGGGAGTACTTAAAAGATGTTCAGGAAAATAATATAGTACTACATAAAAGTGATATTTGACTATATTGGGTCATTTGAAGACTTGGACTAAGCATGTTCTTTTACGTCAAGGTCATGTGTTGCTACAATTTTACAACCGAAAATGATTCGCGTACACCAGGATGCGTACCCCACTTGCACACCAGCACATCTCGACCGTCCAAAAGCTTTTTTCGACGTTTGAGATTTGAAATGAATTCTTACCGGTAAGAATTAACTCTTACCGGTAAGAATTTATACCAAATCCGGACCATTGATTCTTGAAATGGACGATCGGAATATGCTGGTGTGCATTTGGAGTGCGCGTATGTGGTGTGCGCGTAGCAGCGTTCATTTTACAACCGCATGCTAACTATTAGGCTCTGTTCTCTAGCAAAACAGTTTAGTTAATTTAAAATAAGAAATGGAAAATATATCATCTCTCCAGCACTAACAACAACGCACTAAAAGTTTTAGATGAGGTGGTAGTTAATAATAGTAATATTATACGGGAGCACACAAAAATATCTCGTTTTCAAACCTCTCCGCTTACTTGCTACATAAATATTGGCACGTGTTTTACCTACTTATGAAAGGAGTCCTTCTACCTGCACAGATGGTGCACAGATGGGTCTCGGGGACCCACATTTGGGTCCCACATGGCCGATCCGAGCCGTTCATTCATCTCAAAATCAAATTTTTTGAACGAAATGGGATGATTTTGGATCGAGCACTTAGGGACGTCCGATCGACTTGATCTCCGCGTGGGCCCCTCGGAATTTGATTTTGAGATGAATGAACTGCTCGGATCGGCCGTGTGAGACCCAAATGTGGGTCCCCGAGACCCATCTGTGCACCATCTATGCACACACATCTGTGCCTATCGTTTTACCGTTATGAAAGAGAGCTTGGCCGTATCTAAGTGGGGATTTAAAGGAACGCTGCTACATGCACAGATGCACGTGTACAGACGGCGTCGCCGACGCCGTCGTGGGTCCCATCCGGTCGATCCGAGCCGTTCATCCTTCTCAAAATCAAATTCCGAGTGGGCCCACGCGGGAATCGAGGCAATCGGACCGAAGCCCAAACTGCTGTAGATCTAATTCTAGAGAGAAGTGAGAGACGAAGTTGTTCTTTGGGACACAAAAAATAATACTAGCTGAACACATAGAAAATAAAATAATGCTAGGGACACACCACTCCACAACAACGACATGCGTGGCACTAAATGATTGATGGTTGGTGTTGTGGATTTTCACGTAGGCGTTGGTCAGCTCATGCTTAGAGAAGCTAGTGGGGCTGGGTTCAAGCGTCCAAGGGTTTCCACGTAGGCTATTTTGGTTGATATTGAAGTTTTATTTATTTATTTTTTGTAGTAAAGTATTGTCCCTAACATTAACATTATTGTGAAAAATAAAAAATAAAAAATAGCTAGGTCATTGTTGTGCTTTTCTTTTCTCTCATGAGAATCTTAAATTTCTACCTTATTATATACTAGGAATAACTAGTTATATTTGTTCGCAGTTGAATAGAAAAAAAACTATGACCTCAACTGTGGGTGTCAAATTAATGTACACTGATTTGTGTTGGACCCACTTTGGGGTCCCATACTGATAATTGGAGCCATTGAATTTGTTTAATATATTTTTTAACTGCCTTCGTAAAAAATCAGCTCATTCAAATATTGGTAAGAGTTTGATAGATTTATTCAATTTTTGTTCATGCAAATTTAGAAAGAAAAAAAAATCGAAAAGTACTAATTTTTTATAGCGACTATTAAAACCATATTTTAAAGAAATTAAACGATACCGATAAATTTGTGTGGGACCCCAAGTTGGATCACCCACAATTCGGTATACATTTGGTTTGGTGTATCCATATTTCTTAGCTACTCTTTGGCAGATTTGGAAGGATAGAAATCGCAAAAGCTTTGATGATATGTATATTCCCATAACTGTTAGCTTCAAGAATATTATCTCCTATGCCAAAGACATTGATGAGGCATTCAAATCTTTACCAACCATGAGGCCTATTAGAACTCCGTTAACACGCTGGTTTCCTCCCATTACAGGTCTTAAACTCAACACAGATGGGAGCTGGTATGATTTTACTCAGAAGGCGGGCTGTGGAGGTCTTTTTCGAGATAAAGAAGGAGAATGGGTGCTGGGATTTTATGGAAAACTTATATGGGAGACAAGCTTGGCTGCAGAGCTCTGGGCTATCTACAGAGGTCTAACCATCATTCTCGAGAAGAACATGCAGAACGTGACCATAGAGTCAGACTCCCTAGTGGCTGTGAATCTCATCACTGAAGACTTTAATGGGTGCCATCCTCAAAGCAACATGATTTTCGAGACCAAGTCTCTGCTGACTCGCACAGGTTCTTCACTGACTCATATTTCAAGGAGTGCCAACGAGTGTACAGACCATTTGGCACGTCTGGGGGTGGAGCAAAATGAACATCTCATTGTCATGGATGTTATTCCTCTATCTATCATAAAGTTTTGGAATAGGGACCGCTTCAGTCTTAGGAATGTGTTAGACTAGTTTGTAGTCTCTGTTATTGTATCCTAATCATCTCCCTGATGGAGTGCTACTCTCTTTGCTAAGTTCTATTTGAATTCCGAATTACCAAAAACAAAAATATATATTTTCTTTTTTAAGACCTAAATACAAGTATTGTCTTTTGATTTCAGAGTTTGACTTTAATATGCAGCGTAGTGGACCTTTCCATGGTATCATACTATCATGTTAGTTTGGACCATTGGGTCAGTGGGCCTCACGTGATCCAACGATTGTATGGCGTTAAAGTATACGAAAATGCTAAAGCCTGTTATTTCGGATAAAACGGTAAGTTGAAATTAACGCGTAAAAAATATGTACAGAATATAAACCATATATTGAAAATCGGAAAAGGTCCATTTTTTTAGTAGAAGTGTAAGAACTTTATTGATAAGATCCTAAGTGGGATATGATTGTTGGTAGCGAGGGTGCCAACCTAGTTGGGATGCTCGCTTTCCGTTGTGATGTCATTTTCCTTAGGTTCCCTTTAATCTTTGTAATTCATTTCCAAAGATTAATAAAGTTCTTTTGCCGATCAAAAAAAAAAAAAACTTCATTGATAAGAAATAACGAAATATTATAACCTACGGACTTCAAACAAATAAAACTGAAAAAGAAGAAATAATACATACAAAAAGGAAAATTACACAACCAAATTAAAAAAAGGATATTTCAAAAGGCGCATTGAAATTTTGAGTATATTTTGTTCTTTAACTTATCAACAACCTAATGAGCAGTAATAACTTAATGAGCAGTCAATAGAAGGTTCCTAAGGTACGAGTCTTTTTTGCATGGATTATATTGAGAGAGAGAGAGAGAGAGAGAGAGAGAGAGGAGGGGGCTAACATCATAGTGGTGAAAGAGTAGTCAAAAGGCTTTGTAAGGAGTGTTTTGGTCTCATTAATCCAACTGAATTTATGTTTTTTGCTAGTGATAGTTTAGCATTTTGTGAATTATTGGTTTGTGTCGATAAAATGAATAAGAAAAATTAAAAAACTTGAATCAAAGTAAATTTTCGTGAATAAAGAAAAAAATAATCTCAAAAGTTAGTTTCTTTCGAATTACTTTTGTCTTTAGTGACTTTTAACTTTTTAAATTCCTCTTTTCGAGACGAGTCAATACTTCACAATTGACAAATTTCGCTTGGAAGTATTTTGCATGTGAGAAGGAAAGGAAAATTGAAAAATAAGATTTTTTAATATAAAAAATGGAAGGGAGAATTTTGGTCGATAGTCCCATGTTCTTGTTGACTATAGGCATGTGCCTTGTAAGCTACCTGGTCGGTTATCAACTCATACACATATGATTATTCTGGTTTAATCTACCATATCTAACTATTTTTTAATTCTTTTTTTTATAACCGAATATCCAAGCTTCTTTTCTTGCACTTCGACTAGTTATTTCGGGACCTTGAAGCTAACAACCGAGTAAACTCTCCAGTACAGGACCTAGATTTGAAATGTTTGGCAATTTGAATATGCAATCTCATGGAGGACAAGAACTTGTTGAGTCCAATGCCCATTTGGCAATACCCCTTGGGCCGGGTTATTGTTTTTTAAGACCACAAAAAGGATTGAAATAATTTTTGGAAACAAATTACAAAGATTAAAAGGACACAGGCATCATAACGGAGTAAGAGCAACCCGACAAGGCACCTCTGCACACTGACGATCATATGCCGCCAGGACCCGAATAGAAAAAAACAACACAAGATTGACAAGATGCCACTACTTAACTATTCTTTATGTAGACATTTTGATCTTCATTTAATTGTATGCTACGAATTATGAATATATAAGAAATATTAGATTTAATGTCAACATAGTTTATGCATAGTACTTTATAGTACGTATCTAGGATTCTGGGCGGTTGATTGTGTCCTTTTGACTAATTTTGAATCCTTAAATTTTGTTAGTTAGCAATAACTCAACTTGAAGGTATATTTATTAATTGGCTAGCGCTTCTTTGGTTCTCATGTCCGAATTAGAAATGATTTAGTTCCATACCATCATAGTTTTATGTCGATAGAAATTCTGGTGAATCATATTCTGTTGCGATGGAATAAATCATATTATGAATATTCTGTTGGTACTCATTTTGGTTGATGTCTTATTAACTAATTGTATTTTCCGGGTCCAAATGGCATATAATTATCGCGTGTTTGGGTACCGACATAGTTGAGATGCTTTTATGAGTTGTGATGCCTTCATTTTGGTTCTACTTAATTAGTGTATCATCCTTTCTAGATTAACATATATTCTTTGTTGTTCAAAAAAAAAAAGAAAAAAAAAAGCCTCCATTGGCTCTCCAAGTCACCAACCTAGTTAAGACGTGTTTAAAGCATCTTCAATTAATCCATATTCGTAATCTCTATTTAAGAGCATAGAGTATGAAACATCTCCAACCCATACTCTTAACCCTACTCTATTTGAGAGTACGAGATTTTGATGCTCTATATATTTAGAGGTTGAGGGAAAATATAAAGGTGAACCTCCTTAACACTATTCATGTTTTAAATTGAGTATAACTTATAATTTGCACATGTGTGTACCAATGAACCATTGAAGGATCCCTAATTGGGTTTTGGTGCGGACCTCATAGATCTGGATTGAATTTTAATAGTCCGAACTGTTGAATGTGTTTAAAACATGCTTTTAAAAGTCCCATGCGAGGAATCACCAAAAAAAATGACTGGAAGAGCTTGATCCGAGCAGTTTTTCATAAATGTGTATGTATACAGTTCTGTAAAAAAATGGTCGGATCAAGACCTTCCCGGTCATTTTTTTTTTTTTTGTGATTTCACATGGGGGGACCCTTAAGAACATGTTTTAAACAAATTGAACGGTTTGGAATTTGGATCATTGAAATTCGATTGGGATCTATAAGGTCCGCACCAACAGTTGGTGAGGGATATCTCAATAGATCGGCTCTGTATACACACACGCACACACACATGTACACACCAAGCTTCTAATAACAAAGTAAGGGACTCCCATTTATCGATTGAATTTTGATGATCCGAGCTGTTAAATGTGTTTAAAACTTGTTTTTTAAGGGTCCTCGCGAGAAATTATATATATATATATTTGTCATCTATTTATTATAAAGTTCATACCATTCAAAAGATAATCTCATTGTCTTTAAAATAAGACAAATCTCAACTATATGTTTGATCTCTGTGAGATTTGAACATTAGCTGTAATGGAGGTTAAGCGCTTATTGTTGGGGAGTGAGGGGTGGGACTCGATCCAACCAAAGTTGAAGAAATTAAAAACACCTGATGGTTCAAAGCCCAAAACACTTTGTGGCCAAGCCTAACACACCTAATGACCTAGTCCCAAAAGAGCACACTGAATAATACAATGAAGCCCAAAAAGGAGCAAATAAAACACTAAATGTCAAACTACACATTGCTGCCGCCGAAGCCCATAATCGCTGCCCAGCACCGACACCGCCGGCCATCCACTGCCATCCAAAGAAGCCAAATCCACCATAAATCGTTACGTGAAAACAACCGGAGACACCCAACAATGAACATTAGCGGGAAAAGCGAAAACCAAAAACAGAGGAAGGCCAGCGACTGCCCTCCAGCCACCACTAGCAACCAAAACTGTCATACGCCGTTAAGCTTAAATCAGAACCACCCAGCAGTGGATCCAGTGGAAGCTGAAGAGAATGAACGAAAGGTTGAAAGGGAAAGGGGAGGGGGAAGAGGAGAACACCATGAGCTCCATCCAAAGATGCCGGCGCAGAGAAGAGAGAAAGCCGCTGCCGAGCACCGGCATGGATCCACCCCATGATTGGACTCCCAAAAATGCTGCCAAGATCCTCCAAATAAAAACCCCACAAACAGTCAAGAGTCGAATCACCAAGATCCCGTCCGCACTTATTACTTTCTCAAGCTCACTTGATCAAATCTATTGTTGTTTATTTTTTAACTACTATTGTTTATTTAGACATTGATCTGCATTAAATTGCATGCCACAAATGAATACATAATAAATATCAAATTTAACGTCAAACATAGTTTATGCTAAATATAGTACTTTCGAGTATCTAAGATTTTGGGCGGTTGATTGTGTCCTTGACTAATTTTGAACCCTTATAATTGTTTGAGAAAGGCTACAATTAATACACACCTCTAAGAATATTACGAATTGTGCTCATTATGATTTATATAAAAGTTATGAGATGCCCCCAAATGCTATGAATCATAGAAAAAATGTTATAAATCATAATCAAAATGTTATGAATCATATTTTTAAAAAGTTACAAAACACTAAAAAAATGTTTCGATTGCAATGATGAAGTACTATATGAACCATACAATAGGTACATATGATACACACTTTTAACGAGTCTGTATGTATTGTAGCAATCCCCTAATTGTCTAGCTTCTTTGGTTCCATGCCATGATAAGTTCATGTGGATAGAAGTTGTGGTGAATTGTGATGAAATAAAGCGATGACTTAGTAAACAACAATGCTATATGCAAGGAAAGCCTTGCAAAGAATCATGCAGGGAATGCCCTGTGGGGCCCAATACCGATCCCGAACGACTAATCTGAGCCACTCAAGAATTTTAGAAACACATTTCGAGTGGACTTGCTAAAAATTAGCTCCATCCGATATGTTTAGATGCTCGATCCAAACTTTCATTTTTTCTTTTTTCATCCGAGCCATTCAAAAATGAAAGTTTGGATCAAGCATTCACACACATCGGATGAAGCTGGTTTTTAGGGGGACCACTCGAAATGTGTTTTTAAAATTTTTGAGCGGCTTGGATTAGTTGTTCAAGATCCGTACTGGCCCTGCAAAGCCTTCCCTGTGTGATTCCCTGCAAGTCTTTCCTTGCACATATCGTTTTTGCTTAGGAAATCATCGATTGACTCTCCATTACAGTCGAAATGGTCACCAACCTAGTTAAGATATCCAGTGATAGTGATCATGTCTTTCTTTATAACTATATCCACAATATGCTTGTGTAATATGTTTTTTCAAGTAACCAGGTGTTCGGGTTTGCTTACACGTTAATTCTGAAAGACCAATTTTACTGTCCACTAGCGGGCACTAGCGCTGCTAGCTATGCTGGTAATCTTAACAAGTCTATATAACCTTTAGAGTCTCAATTCTGAACTAATCTTGGTTTCTTTTACCAATAAGATATCTATGGGAATTAAAGAAACGAATTTGCAATGAGTTAGGCCTTTTCACCAACTTTACAACTTGTAGCTAGAAAGAAGAGACAAAGCGATTCAACAAAGCGAATACAAAGGTCCACAAACAGCTAATCAAATTGGATTTTTGCAAGGGACAGGGGATACAAATACAGACACTAGTACCATTTATTTTTAGGGTTGTTTCTTGACAAACCCCAGACAGCATCATCGCAATTGGGCCTTAAACACTTCACTTTGCTAAGTTTGCAACTCATAAGGGGACAATGACAAAGAAAGGCAAAGACGATTTATCATTGGATTACTAATAGTCGACCTAATCATACAACTGATCATTCTTTAATTGGAAACAACTCATATCCTAGGCGTGTTTGGCATCGTTTTTGTATGCTTGAAAATCGTTTAATCTTCTTGAAAGAAAACTTGATTGGCGAACATTATATTGTTATGAAGTTTCATGGAAACAACTTATCATCTTTAGAAAAAGTATTACAAAGGAAATTTAGGATTTTCAAACCCTCTCTTTGTGCATCACTTGAGCTTGGTTAATCAATGAAAATTTGAGGCAAGTGACTTTTGGTTGGATGCATCAACTAAATCGAACAGAATCTATAATATTAGAGCTAGACAGGTCTCTCTTTAATTAATTTATTTCTTCTGTCTCGTCCGTCTCTCTATCACGTGAAAAATTATTGGATTGAACCACCTCCATGTGATGTCACAACTCACTCCACAACATAGAAATATGGTGCTGTGTTGCGGTGCCCCAAGACCCGTAAATAAAATAACTACGTACTCCTTTCACATCCAAGTGACAGAAAGAAAAGGAAAACAACAGTTTTGATTGCATGGAATGGGTTCATGTGGGCTTCACATGAGTGAATAAAGGGTATCACATGCTTTAGGGAACATAGAACACCTGCAAAAATCACTTGGAATTGGTCATAAATATTGGTGGGGTTTAGGGGTGTGGTATTAGGGTTTTTCCTCGTGCTTCCTTGAAGGAGCAACCTGGTATGCCAATCACTTAGGTGATGCTTGTTTTGATAAGGACAATGATGTCCAAAATGAACATGCATGCCACCCTTCACATTGTCTCACACTAAAACCTTGACCCCACTTCCCATACCGAGAAATTTCTGTACAATATGTTAAGATAGGGGTCCCACATTGGGAACCCGAAGTTGTTTTGTCTTCTTTTAGAGTTTTGCATGTGGATGGTTCATGAGCAAATTAAGAGAGTTTTTTCTTCTTCTTGTTTGTTTCTTTTGATCACATTTATGAAGATACCCTCATTAATTTGATCATATGTAGAAGGCTTCTAGTATTCTTTTGGTGGTTTAAATTAATATTAGTAGTAAATGTGACTCTTACCTGATCTGTTTTTAGTTGTTAAACCATTAATTCCTCTCAAACATTTCACCGATGTATATAATGTTTGGGAAAAAACATACAAGTACTATTAGGTAAAATGATCCAAGCTAGCCAAATCCCAGAAGCATTAATTATTGATATTAATATCCCCATCACTTGAGAAATTTTTGGGTGCCGGACGGGACGGATACCGCCACGCGATACCCATTGTGCATCTCAACTATCCAAAAATGTGTTGGACGATTTGATTTTTTTTTTTTTTTCTTTTGGGGGGGTGGGAAGGGTTTGGGTGAAATCCGAATAGTCTAATTTACACATTTTTGAAAGGCCGAGATGCGCGAAGGGTACCTCCACATGGTACCTGTCTGACGCCAAAAACTTTCTCCTGTCACCTATACATTTTGTAATCGGCTCTTGCGATTGTGTTGAGACTTCAAAAATACAAATTTTTTTTTTTTTTGAAAAATGGAATCTTGAGAGACAAGGAAATGAATTATTACTATTAATTACTCTTCCTGTCCCATATTAATTATCTATTTTTGGAAGTCGATATTCTTTTAATATTATTTTATCGGCGATGTTTTTCATAGTAGAAACTAAAACACTCCTTTTTACAATATTTGTGTTGTGTTAATCTCATAAAATATAAGATTTTGACTAATTTCGCAAATTGATGCAAAAAAAAAAAACTATGCAAGAAGGTGTTATATTTTTTGCATTAGAAGAACGTATATTAATCATAGATCCGAAGGAAATCAAATAAGGATCAACCCCGGTGTTCAACTCTCGTGGAGCTCAAGCCCACAACTTGCAAGAACAAAAATTGAGAAACTCACTTTGCCGACCACAGAAATCTATCTGAACTACGAATCACAAGTATTTTTAACAAGAAATTAAATGATTATTATCTGAGAATTATTTTGGACCAGATTATGATGATTTCTATGTTTACCATAAGAAGTTTTTCTTTGACAAAAGAATATGTTTCTTGACCTTTAGGGCAGTTAAAACTTCTTGAGTGTGGTTTGGTTTGGGTCCTTATCAACAATTTGTAGACCACGGCACCATCGTTAGCTGCAGAATGTTGCTGACACGTCTGTCTCCCATGTGTCTTTTTCACTGCTAATTAAAGATAGGAATTCCTATCCTGTTTCAAATGTCATTTCCTATCTTTATTTTCCAACTCGGAAATGGACTTCTGTGAATCTGTAGTAAGATTTTTCCGTTAGGTTCTTTGGATAAAATAAACCAAATGATTTTAAATTGTCTTTATTAAAAAATATCTAGTTTTGCATCGATTTTTTGTGTTGATTCATCTCGATGAGAGAAATCTAAAGAGTAAAAAATTATTAACTAAAATATTTTTTTTTGTGAATAAAGACAAAAATAATCCAATAATCCACAAAAGATTGGATTATTTTTGTGTTTAGTGAACCTTTGTTAGTAATTTTTTACTTTTTAGATTCATCTCGTCATGACTAACCAATAATCCAAAAAAATCGATGCAAAACTAACAAATGCAAATTTTTTGGAATAAAGACAAAAATATAAACCATTTGGTTTATTTTATCCAAAGCACCTAGTTACAAAAAAGAACCAGTTCATAGAAGTTTTTCTATATAATTAGTACGTGCCCAAATTTGAATTAGATACTGTTTTTATCACGAGTTGTTGATCGTGCAAGTGACAACAACGCTTTGGCTCGTTCGGGCAATTTAAGTAGCTTTGGAGAGAGAGATCGAGCAAATTAATTAGGTATATAGGTGTTACGGTAATGGGATCGGAATCAATAAGAAAACTTTTTATTCGATTCAGAAATGGCCTCCTTTATGTTCAAAACTGAATAATGCTTTGGCACATATTTGAAGAGTGGAAGACTTGGATAAAGCAAGGAGAATATTATACCAAGTCTTAGAAAGAATTTATGTTCTTTTTTTTATTATGCTGTATTTATTCACCAAAGAAAGTTCGGGCAATTGAAGATAAATTTGAACAAAGAACAAATTAGGTGTAGAGCAATAAGAAAATCGATCTTTTTTCTATTTTATTTAGGGCTTGGGCCCCCCTTATTAAAAAATTGAGTTATGCTTTGTGTAGGGGTCCGGATAAACCGAGCACCTAATCCATGAAAGAGACACTTTTCAGATAGCGACCGAAAGGCCATCTTTGAGGGACTCTTCGGATGAGTGATTCAACATGATCAGAATATGTTCAAAAGGAGCAGAGCAGGGCCACGGCCCACTGCCTCGGCTACTTGTCGAGACCTCTTCTATACTTGATTCGTCAGCAACCTTTCAAGGGTGTTAGAAAAGCTTGGCATAAGGCCGAAGAGTGGATTATCATCTTAACTGACTTAGCAGCGTCCGGATGGTACCGGAAGGTTGAATGCTGAGTCAGTGATAGCCTTAAATGCCGCATGTGTGTGTAACAAACTGTGATCATGACAAGTGACGTCACCCGAACGGTTACGACACGCGTCGTGGCCTAACTGGAGGCATGTGCTCGCGGTATATTCTCTCGGGTTCATCATCGTGACGTTAACCGAGCCGTTAAGTCACTTGACGGGCACGAAAGTGCTTGCAAAGCAAGCCAAGGCTCACCTATAAAAGGTAACCTTCATCAGATGATTGAGGTACGCACAACTCTCCTCTCAAACCCTAGATCTACACTTCATTTTCTTCCTCTATTAACTTGACCGTCGGAGTGCCGTTCTAGACTCTATGGTCCGGTCCGACGCTAACGGTGTGTTGAGTGTGCAGGCTTAGGAACATCTGAGCGAGAGAGCATCGCCTTCTTCACCGATCATCATCAGGAAGGATTATCCGAGAAAGAGGGCTCCACACTTTGGCTTACATATGAAGAGTGGAAGACTTGGATAAAGCAAGGAGAATACAAAGTCTTGAGAAGAATTATTTTCATTCTGTAACCTGCTACATGCACCAAAAAAAACCTTCTTTTAAAAAAATTGTAAAATAGCAAATTACAATCTCAATGATAAAATTTTTGATATATTCATAGAGGGGCGGGTGGGTGTGACACTAACCGGAATTCAAACAACTTGGTTTTTCAAATAAATGATGGAAATATGGTGATTTAAAAGATGAACGGTTCGGAACATAAAAAACTATCTCAATGACTTTCCTCAGAGACCACATGATAATTGAATCAAGCCTAAAAAAATAGTGCAAAATCTAACTTTACATTTATGCTTTCTCTTCATACATTTAACTAACAATATATAAAACACAAGTAGCTTCCCATGAAACAACGCCACCCATGATGCGAAAAATTCTAGCTCCATCACTGTATTACTCCCTCCGTCTCTTTTTAAGTGTGTTGCTTCGTAAATTTAATTTATTAAAGAGACATTATCGTTACACTTTTCACGTCAACTTTTACCTCCACTTTACACATTTTACATTAACTTTTACCTACACTTTCCAAAATTATCCTCCACTTTTATACATTAACTCTTTTTCCTCTAACTTTTTAAAAGGGAAAAATAATAATTATACAAAATTTTACTCATTAACTATTCAAAACACACACTTATTAAGAGACAACCCAAAATGAAATAGTCGACACTAAAAAAGGAGGACAAAGGGAGTAATAAATTATACGCTTAGAAAGGAAGTTTGATTTCATTTTTTTATTCTTGTGATGAATAAAATTCTTTCTGCCGATAATAAAAAAAAAAAATACACTTTGAAAAGACGCACAATAGTTCATGCATATTACCAAAGTTCAACAAAACTAAAGGAACTTAGACCAAATACTTTTTTAACTGACTGTGAACGAACCCATATCAGGGGAGACGTACTCCATTGGTTAATTAACTTTTCTTTTGAGGCCTGCAATTCTTTCTCCAACATCAACTTTCTGGCCTTTTAGTGCTGCCCTAATGGGAGTAATATCCCCACTATCCTCCTTAAAGGTGTATCTCCATGGAACATATGTATTGAAATCTCAATTTTATTGGCTCCCTTTTCACCTTTTGGTTGAAACAGGTCCCCCAAAATTCTCATTAAATTATTTTTATTTTCAATCGCCTGGACAAGAGAACTAAAAGAAAGAGAACATATAGATCGAATTTCCTCTTAGCAAAAAGTAAACTAAATTTTCAGCTTACTTTTTCCTTTCACTGGTCTTTTTGTGAATATGTTAGATGTGGCCCACAGTTGGTCACTTATTTCGATTCTTCTTCTGGAAACAAACTGTGTAAAAGTAAAACTTTTGACAGAAGGGTAAAAAATTTTACTGAGTGCAGGACGATTGCAAATTGCAATACTCCCTTCATTCCCGAATAACAGTGTAATATTCCATTTTAGGGTATTTCTTAATAAGTGTCCATTTTCAAAAGTTATTAATGGGTAAAATTTTGTAAAAAATTTATTTTGTTCTTTTGAAAAGTTAATGAATAAAGAATTACCGGGTAATAGTGGAGGATAATTCTGCAAAATGAACATAAAAGTTGAGAAAAGGTTGATGTGAAAAGTGAAATGATGATGTATTTCAGTAAGTTAAAATTACGAGGCTCCACTCTAACAAGGGACGGAGAGAGTAATAGATATGAGTAACAAAGCCATGTATTTGTAGAAGCCCAAAAGGTTTGTCCATGATTTGCAGTGCATGCAGAGGACATATGAAGGTGAACTAGTGTTTTTTATTTGTCAGCTATTGCTTTAGTACATATGTAAATCTAAGTTACAATATTAACGAGATAAGTTGTATGTAATAACCGTAGACCCATAAGAGGTTACAAGAACAACCGGGCTAAGACCATGGTCGAATTCGGCAACCTGTAATCGGGAAAATAATTTATGAAGTCAGAAAATAGATTTTATTCTTGTATTATGTTGGGTTGCTCTAAGAAAGATAATCAATGCCTTAGTGTCTCAAAGATAAAATCAAGATTTGATAAAATCACCCTTGATTTTATCAAATGAGGGTGATTTTATCAAATGAGGAGAGGGTTGATAACATCTCAGATGTTATCAACCCAAAATCTGAGATGTTATCAACCCTCCTCCTCATTTGATAAAATCAAGGGGGAATTTTATCAAATTTTGGTAAAATCTTTTAAGTTTCTTCTTTCTTTTTTTTTTTGGGTTGTGTCCAGTCATTATATCTTTTTCTCTCTTTATTTTTTTGACCACCAACTAGAACTCAATGAACTCATTGCAGATAGCCCAACCCACATCAACTTATAGCCCAGTCCATTCCACTCATTAAAAATCCAGCCCATTCCAACATTGTACCCCTTTTACTAATGGGCCTATGATGATTGCGTTGGGCTGCACCTAAAGGCTTAAGGTAGATCTGGTCGTAGACTGATAACAAGGAGTTGAGGCCCAATAATCACTTAACAGCATCGCTACCAGTGGCTTTTATATCCATCAAACATTAAGCTAGGCAAAATACTTTGGTCAATCTTTCAAAATGTCATGCGCTTTCGTTCACAATATTCGCTTTGCGCTCAACAAGCACTATTTTCATCAGACACAGGCTGGCTTTTTATAAAACTTTACAAAATTGATCTTATGTCTGTACAATGAACTTTTCAATAGAGGATTAAACATGAAAGCAAAAAAAAAAAGAAAAAAGAAAAGAGCCTTTCAAGTTTCAATATGTTCGAATAGCAAAAAAACAAAAAAAGTTTCAATATGTTCGAATTGACGTGGTAAAAGATAAAGTAACTCACCGTACCTAATATTACGAGTTAGTGAAATCATATCATTTGATAATGAAAGACTTGATAACCTTTATCTCCTTCACAACTGATGTCGATTTCTTAGTGTCAGTAACAACCTGCAACATATCTGGCATACCTGAAAATTATCCAAAGACAGGCAATTTAAATTGACAATATTCCAACCAAGACTACAAATATTAGTTCAGATACAAACATACGAATAGAACAATAAAAGTAAAAACATTTGAACTGCCCTTGTTTTAGCTTTCAAATGTCGAGGAACATTTGCCTTGTTAAAACCATGACCTTGACAACCAAGCGCGCTACACAATCGAAGCCATGGTGATAGAAAAGGCATGCCTTGTACAACATTCAAAATCGCCAAACCATATCAACGCATAGTTCTGCAAGATGTTGATGTACAAATTCTTTACAATATTCACCTCTTAATTTTTTATGTACAAACACAATCTTTGCCGAAGACAACTATTCTAAGCAACACTCTAAAAACGTAACGACCCAGATTTTCCAATAAAAACTCCATAAACACACTGGCTGTGTGTGGTTAGATAGTTTAGTTTAGTTTTGATGATGTCAGCATGTGTAATGAGTGGAGAGAGAAAGAGAGAGAAATGAGGGAAATGATGATGTCATCAAAACTAAAACTAAAACTAAACAGGGAAACGAACAAGGCCACTGTATTTCTACACACTTCTAGGCCCTATTTTTCTCAACACAAAATTACATCATCCAAATAATACAAAAACCTCTGAATAAATACTTCTCTAAAAATTCCCTCGCCCAAATAATTAATCATCAAATCCTCCGAATCAGCCTCACTAACCCGGCTCCACACCTGAAAGAAAAAAATCATCGAGAAGTATACAATACAACAGAATAACAATGCTTGCACTTAAGTGGAATCAATAAACAACGATTATCAAGCCGATTTCACAAATCACAAGGGACCTCATACCCGATGAAGGTAGTTTTTCTAAGAGAGAGATCTGGTTTTTCTTTTGGGTGTGACGTCCACGTCCTACCTCACCGGATTAATCTCCGGTGAGGTGTAAGGGGAATCCTTCGTGTCCTACTCTTCCAGATTAATCTCTGGTTGATTTTCCTCTACTTTTAGGGATCTGAATATGGCTATTCATAAGTTTGGTTCTTCACCCAAATTCACTCTTTTTGTGGATAATCTTCCTGATGATGTGGGTGTTCACTGGTTTAGACATTTTTTCTCCGGCAACTCGTAGAGCTTTCATACCAAAAAAAAAGAGAAGCAAAAGATCTAGTCAGCCTTTTGGGTTTATCACTTTTGGCTCTAAAAAAGAAGCTTATTTTACAATCTCAAACACGAACTCTTTGCGGCTTGATGGGAGAAATCTTCTTGTTAAAAAATGGGCTAGATTTGAACCTAAGAATGTTGATTCTAACTCTTCTCAGCGTTATGCAAGAAACAACTCGAAGAATTTGGGTAATTCTGGCTCTGAACCTATTTTGGGATCCAATAATCAGCCCAGAGAATTTGTTGATAGTGCAACTTTCAATGTCAAACCTCTTGCATCAGAATGGCTCTCCAGAAGGGCTATGGTTTTGCTGAAGGGTCCCTCTACTCCTGACCTTGTATCTAAAGCTTTAATCAAGCAAACTTCTCTGATGTTTCAGTTAACTCTTTAGGGGGTCTTTCCATGATCATAACTAGGGCTGTAAACGAGCCGAATCGAGCCGAACCCTATGAAGTTCGGGATCAGTTCGTTAAGGCATGAGTTCGGCTCGGGTTCGATTCGAGCCTAGACAAGTGGGATCGAGTTCGGCTCGTGAAAAAATTTCAAAGCTCGGGCTCGGCTCGATAGGGCTCGTTAAACTCAAACGAGCCGAACCGAGCCGAATTTAGGCTCGAATTAAGGCTCGAATCAAGCTCGGTAGGGCTCGTTAGCAATTTAGAACACAAACAGAGAGGGGAAAGAGATATGCTTCAAAATAATATTACATGTAGATCTACCACAATAATCAAGAAATTAAACAAAAATAAACAAATCTACTACGATAATCAAGAAATCAAAAGAAAAAGAACACAAGAAAATATATTGAGAACTAAATAAAGTACTCTAGTTAGGGATAAAACTCATCTGTTGTAGTAGAATACTCTAGTTAGGGATAAAAGAATAACAAATTACATAAAAGTTTCTCAACTATAAAATATTTATATGTAGACCCCTAAAGTATTATTAATTACATTTTGACCTTAGGTTCGCGAGCCTAACCGAGCCGAATCCACTTAGGTTCAAGTTCGGCTCATTTATGGAACGAGCCTAATATTGAGGTTCAAGTTCAGTTCGTTTAGTAGACGAATCGAACTCGAACGAGCTCTTACCGAACCGAGCCTCGAATAGTTCGCGAACGGCCCAGTTCATTTACAGCCCTATATGATTTTCAACTCAAAAGAGGTTCGGAACCTAGCTCTTACTGATTCTACTCTAAATGATTGGTTTCTCTCACTCAAACCTTGGAATGGAGAATCTGCAAATCTATCAAGATTTGTATGGTTAAAATGCAGAGGAATCCCATTACAATCATGTAATGCCAATACTTTCAAGCTAATTGGGGATTATTGTGGTGTCTTTATCAACACTGATGTTGAAACTGCTTTAGAGCACTCTTATGATGTTGGCATGACTCTCATTACTACTGATTATCCGGAAAAGATTGAGCAATGGATTAACATTATTGTCAATGGCAAATGTACAAAGTCAGAATCTGGGAAGAAGATTGCGATGATCCTTTCCATATTATCTTCAATAATAAGGAAAATATTGGGGTCCAAACTTTTATTTCCCTTTCTGAGCCTATCAATTCCAAAGGTGTAATCTCGGGTTTGCTTCCTCCTGCTACCACTGTTGGTATTTTGAAAAACCACCCAAACTGTGTTGTGAATCACCAAGCTATTAATGTTTCCAATGGAGCCAATTCCAATCCCATTTCTATTCTTGGGAGGGGCCAAAAATTTCCCACTCCAATGAATCTGGTGACATCGAATATGGCTAGAGTGGAAACTCAAAAGTCTCCTTCTAAAGAAACGTGCAACTCCAACAAGAATCCTTTACTTGGCTCCATTAATATTGATAACGACCATTTGGCTAGTGGTCGCAACAATGCTTCAACATTTAATGTTGCATTTCCCTCCAATCAAATTGTGGAAAAATAACTCAGTCACTTCTGATAATATTGATTCTCTATTTTCCACTGCCATCCTTGATTCCACTAAGATTGTTCCTGACTCGATTGAAACCAAAGAGGATAGAGCTACAATATGTAGAATAAGGAAGCTTCTCTCTGATGTTCTCAACACTTCTACACAAAATTGTCTTGATAAAGGGAATGATCATTTATCTCCTTCTCTCTCTCACTCAGTCTCTAGCAATCATAATGCTTCTATATCCATTGCAGATAGTATGAGAAGAAACTCCATTATTGTTGATGAAATAGAAGAGGTGGTCATGTCTGGTAATAGATTGGGGTTTCATTTTGATGAAAATGATGGCGGAGGTCTCAAAAAACTCATGCAACTTGAGATGGCTGAACAAAGAGTCCAAATCCAACGCCTCGTAAAAGTCTAAGTTTTCTGGTGTTCCTTTCTTTGACTTGGCTTCTATTTCTTTTTCAAGCAATATGAAGGTGATATCTTGGAATATGAGGGGCATGAATAGTGCTATTAAAAAGTCTTTTATGTCCAAGTTAATCAATACAAAATCCCTAGATATGGTTTTTCTACAGGAAACAAAACTAGGCTCTATGGATTTTTTCTCGGCATGCAGGATTTGGTCTAACTCCAACATTGATTTTGTAATCTCAAATTCTGATGGAGCTTCAGGTGGTGTCATTACTCTTTGGAAGCAAGATTTTTTCATGGCTGAGGATAGAATTATTAACAAGTACTTCATTCTTCTCAGAGATACTCTCCACAATGATTTTCCTTGCACTTTTCTAAACATCTATGCCCCGAATGATTCCCTTGATAGACGTATGATTTGGGATGAAATTTTGGGGCTCAAAAGTAGATTCTCAGAACTTCTATGCCCCGAATGATTTTCCTTGCATTTTTCTAAACATTTATGCCCCGAATGATTCCCTTGACAGACGTATGATTTGGGATGAAATCTTGGGGCTCAAAAGTAGATTTTAACGAAATTCTAGAAATTAATGAGAGGGGCTATGTCTTCATCAATCTTATGGAAGTCCAGGACATACCCATGCTTGGTAGACAATTCACGTGGTCAAATTTCCGGGATAATCCCATCCATAGAGGTTGGACAGATTCCTTCTCTGTCAAGAATGGATTCACCAATTCAAGCTTCTTCAGTGGGGTCTTCCTAGAACTATCTCTGACCACTGTCCAATCATTATCACAACTGAATCTACTGATTGAGGTCCTAAACCTTTCAAATTCATCAGTGCCTAGTTTTCTCATCCCAAATGCAAGAGCATTATCAAAGACTCGTGGATGAAATCCAATCATTCTGGATGGGCTGGTTTCGTCATTATGTGCAAGCTCAAAGACTTGAGAGAAACTCTGAAACAGTTGAACAAGATCGACTTTGGCAATATCAATACTACCATTTCTAATTTGGAACACAAGTTGCATGCTCTTGATATCCTGTCCGAGCAAAGAGCACTCAATGATGCTGAGTTGAATGAACGAAGATCAACTAAATGTGATCTCTACCACTACTCAAAGATGGGAGAAAGTTTATGGAGGCAAAAAGCCAGGGCTAATTGGATTAAGCTTGGTGACAAAAACACCAAGTTTTTTCAAATTTTTGCCAACAGAAGATTCCGAAAGAACTATATTGGTACCATTGAAATCGATGGTTCCATGATTGAAGATCCCAATCAAATCAAGCTTGAAGCTGTAAAGCTTTTTGAGGAAAGATTCAAAGAAAGATGTCATAGCAAGCCTATTCTTTGAGGCGAATTCCCCAGAAAACTGGATCAATCATCCAGTTTGAACCTCGAAGTCCCTTTCACAGAAGAAGAAATATTTGCTGCTATCCAGAATTGTAACAATGGAAAAGCTCCAGGTCCTGATGGCTTCAACTTTGAATTTGTGAAGAAATCTTGGAAGATAATCAAAGCCGATGTCATGCAATTTTTCAATGAATTATTCCTCAATGGCAAGCTTTGCAGAAGCATTAATCGAACTTTTTTAGTTTTGATTCCAAAGACTGATGGAACTTCAAGCTTTAAAGACTTCAGACCAATTAGCCTAATTGGTTGGTTATACAAATTGCTGTCCAAAGTTCTCTCTGCTAGATTTAAGCAGGTAATTTCTCTCATTATTGGTCCCTCTCAAGCAGCTTCATTAGTGGTAGACAAATGCTTAATGGTGTGCTTATAGCTAATGAAATCATTGATAAATGGAAAAGGGAGAAATCTCACGGCTTAATCCTAAAATTGGATTTTGAGAAAGCGTTTGACTGTGTTAACTGGAAATTCCTTTTTAAGATGCTTGAAGATTTGGGTTGTGGTTTAAAATGGATCCAATGGATTTAAGAATGTGTCACTAGTGCTTCTATGTCTGTTTTGATAAATGGAACAAACTCTAAATACTTTTCTATTGAGAGAGGTATACGACAAGGTGATTCCCTTTCCCCTTTATTGTTTCTTGTGGTGGCTGAGGGACTGAATCTTATATTTGAAAGAGCTAGATCCCTGGGTCTGATTAGAGGTATATCCATTGGAGATAATGGTCCAGTCATCTCTCATCTCCAATTTGCTGACGACACCATAATTTTCTGGAATTGTGATGTTTCTGAAATCAAGGAAATTTAGCAGATTTTATTGTGTTTTCAATATTCCTCTGGTCTTAAAATCAATTTCCTCAAGAGTCAACTTTGTGGTGTGGGTGTAGATGAAGTTTCTCTGTCTACCTATGCTAACATCTTGGGATGTAAAGCGGTAAAGTTGCCTCTCAAGTACTTAAGTTTTCCACTTGGTTCTAACCCAAAGAAAGTGGCTACTTGGCAACCTTTCATTGAAAACATGGAAAAGAAGCTTGCTTTGTGGAAGAGGAAATACATGTCCATTAAAGCAAGACTCACCTTAATCAAATCCAACATGTCCCATCTTCGTCTGTATTATATGTCTCTGTATAAGGCCCCAGTTGCTGTTATTAACAAGATGGAAAAAATTCAAAGACAATTCCTTTGGGGTGACAAGAAAATTCATATGGTTGGGTGGAAAAAAGTTGCTAAAGCCAAAAAGTTTGGTGGTCTTGGAGTAAAAAAACTGCTCTATCATAATCAGGCCCTTCTTAGCAAATGGTGGTGGAGTCTTGACGATGATCAAGCCTATGCAAGCTTCTTTGTTAGCACTTTTGCCAAAACAATGTTACAAAGTTTGCTTCCTCGCTAAACTGGAATACCATCATGCTCCTAGTTGCTTTATCTCTTGGTGATTGTTTAGATGTATAGTAAGATAATTTTAGGAAGTTAATTGAAATTTGCTTCTACCATTCTCAAGCAACTCAAGCTAACATCTAGTTTTTTAATCTTGCCTTTGTCATCTCCATTCATTTATTAGTGATCGTATATTAGTAATAGCTCTTTTTGTTGGGAACATGTGTGAAGGATGAGTCCCACATCGGATAAATAGAAAAAGAGTTAGACCTTAATATATAATTGGATGGCTCGCCACTTACAAGACTTAGCCTTTTAAGTGGATATGGGTCATTCAATGTATATTGGGTCCATGTGATGTGGTGAACTCCGTGGATACTCCCCAACAGATTGGGCCTACACGCACATGGGAAGAACTTCGGGCGGATCAGACTCCTAACACTTTTACCTAAGCTCATCGTTCTATTAATCACAATGATAGTCAAGACCTTAGTTCTACCAGATTTTATGAGTAAACTAGATCTAGATCTAGATTATAAATCCTACAAGATTCTGGAACATTCAAATTTCAAAAGCGATGTAGAGAATTAACAAGAACACGAACAAACCAGAAACCCAGATTCACATAATTTTTAAATAACCAAAGCATACGAAAACATAAAATCTGCATGAAAACATAGGCAATTCATAGTACAAAACTACAAAAGCCTGGATAAAAGCACAAGTAAGCCATACTAAACAACACAAAGGCCTGGGCAAAAACACAAGCACACAAAACAAAACTTCTTCCTCACATAACACAAATGGGGGATGGTGATGTCCCCTTAGGGACAACATCCATGTTGTCCCAATCTGGGTTGTCCGTGCTCGGCAATGGACGGCTCGGATTTGTTTGATAGTGGATGGTTCGGATTTGTTTGGACAAGATGACATCCGAGTCGTTCATCGCCGAGCATGGACGGCCCAGATCGGACAACATGCGCATGACAAAATTGTTAGACATATTTGATTTTGATTATAATTTATGACAAAATTGATTTCTTAAAAATAATGTTAAAATGTCTTATTTGCATTGCTTAAATCATTGCCCCTTATAAAATATTTTAGCTATCTCAGGAAAGAGAAATGTCACTAGACCACTTGTTTTTAAAATCGAAAAATAAAATAAAAATGTTTTGACCGAAAATCAACTCTCGAACTTAACCCATGTGTAATCTATAAACTCTTGCTCACAATGGCATTTCATATTTTGACACATTCATAGTGCACTTACAGATTATAATCATCTGGCCCATCTTATTTCCAATTTCCAACATGAATTAAATTTGTGGGGTTTGAAAGGTTCCTATTCTGGTCCCATCAGCAAATGCCTTGGCCATCCGGTTCTTCATTTTCTCTGTCGTTGTTGACTTCTCGACATTCTGGAGTTAAGGCACTAGAACGTTGCAAATCTAGTTCTACAGCTCAACGGACAGGTTACACATTGAAGGAGTATTAATTTTGCAGCTGCTCAAGAAGATATGTAGCTCAACGGACAAATATGAAACGGTCATATTTTTGGCTATATATTCAAAAGAGCTTCTGAGAAGAGATTTACCAAGCTACACCAGAGCAATATCATTTTCAGAGCAACATTCACTTCTCTACACTTCATTTTCACATTATCAATTTGAGAGCAAATTTGTGTATCTACTCTTTGAGAGAGATTTATTTTTCCACACCACAAATTCTTATCAGAGTTGTATTGAGAGTTAGAAAAATTCTCAGTGAGCTACTACAAAACTAAGTTTTGTTCTGTGAGTGATTTTAGAGTTTGGGAGATAAATTCTAGCGGTTCGGCTAACTCCTCGGGAAAGTTAGCGTTGCGGTTGTAAGGTTTAATTGGCACCAGAAGCTGGTTGTTGGATTAGTAAACAGCGACTCCTTAGGCCAGTGGACTAGGCTGAGCAGTGGACAAAGCTCAGACCAAACCACTATATATCTCTGTGTGATATCTCTCTTCCTTAACTCCTTTATTTTTTTGTTGTGCAATCTATTTATTTATTTGCTTTGGTATTTATTTTTCTCTTTTAGTTAATCATTTTTTATTTGGGCATTATTGTTAGCAACCCTATTCACCCCCTCTAGGTTGCCTTCTGGGTAACCGAAATAACCCTAGCACCAAAGAACCAACAACTCTATACGGCTAAACTGGAAATTCCCTCTACATTTAAACATACCCCCTAAATAGAACCATCACTTCCTCATCATCTTCACCACCTGAGCTCGTCATCCGAAGCGTTGATGAATTCGTCTTCGGGATCGATCACCATCGTCACTCTCCCCAATACCCATCAGCCCAATTTCAGTGTCATCCTTCAGCGCATAAAACTCCTTGCGAAGAATATGTAAATCGTGCTCCAAAGTTGTATCCTTACAAGAACACGACGCAATCGCCGAGAAAGCCAATTAACCCTAGCCACCACGCGAACCAAACCTTGTCGAAGAGGGGCCAGCTGATTAGATACCATGTTGCGAACCTGAGCAAAGGTTATCATCCTTGGGATTCTAAAAACAAAACATGAAAGAAAAAGATATTGAAACGATCGAAGCTGTGCAGAACGTATGTAAAAATTGAAGCAACAAAAAATCTATTTATTGAATTGGTGTTCCAGAGGGGAAAAAATACCAAAGAAACATTGTCTCTCTTCACTTTCAAAGAAAAATCTTTCAAATCTGAAAACATTGTGTCTCTTCGCCTAGAAAAAGCTTTCTCCCATCCCAAATAAATAGTGTCTTGAACTTAGAAAAGGGGTGCATATACCCAACTGTAATGGCACCTGATTCCAAGAATTAACAACCAAAACCCCTATCAAATTTGTAGTTTCATAAACTCCAAATAATCAAAACTTATAGTATATACTAAGAAATAAAAATATAAAAAAATATCTACTACTCCCTTCGTTTTAGCATGTAATCTTGATGGTGATCAACATTATGAAATCTCCTCTGTTAGCAATTTGACCAAAACAATGCAACAAAGTTCGCTTCCTCACAACAAACTAAACTTTGTACTTATTATTAGTTTTCCGTTCAATTTTTAACTGTAAAAAGCAACAGCATATTCGAAAATTTCTACATTTCAGTCAAATCGAAACAAAGTACCCCTCCATCTATACATCTTAATTTACCGTTTTACATAACAATAATCCGTGAAAAATGCATGAGTCACGTGAATGATTTTCTAAACCCTACATAAATGCTTCAAATTGTAAAATGAAGGTAATCTTTGCTAATAAAGTAAATATATCAAAAAATTACATACTCAGATTTTAAATTGCCAAAGTCTTAGATTGAAGTAGAAAAGTAACCAACATCTATTCACATTGACTGCAAATTTAACCAATATTTCTATGTCTATGCTCTTCTCTTACCTCTACATTTTTATCTTGGTGTATATCATGTGATTTTTTAAATCTTACATTACTCACTTTTGAAAATCTTTCATATTAAAAAATTAAAATTGTATAAAATTTAAATCATATAGACCACAAAAATTTCGATTATCTTGGTGATGATGTATCTTTTACAAAGCTCCACTCTAACAAGGGACGGAGGGAGTAATAGATATGGGTAACAAAGCCATGTATTTGTAGAGACTAAAAGGTTTGTCCATGATTTGCAGTGCATCTTGAGGACATATGAAGGCGAGAACCGTAGACCTAAGTTAGTATATTTGTAAATCTAATGATGATGTATCTTGCCAGATATTGCATTAGTATATTTGTAAATCTAAGTTACAATATTAACGAGATAAGTTGTATGTAAGAACCGTGGACCCATAAGAGGTTACACGAACAACCGGGCTAAGACCATGGTTGAATTCAGCAACCAGTAATTGGAAAAATAACTTATGAAGTCTGAAAATAGATTTGATTATTGTATATATTTCGGCTGCCCTAAAAAAGATAATCAATGCCTTAGCGTCTCAATTGGCTTCATCATCATTTCTTCTTCTTTTTTTTTGGGTTGTGTCCAGTCATTACATCTTTTTCTCTCTTTATTTTTTAACCACTCGGACAAAAAATAATTAAAATTTAACCACCAACTAGAACTCAATGCACTCATTGCAGATAGCCCAACCCACATCAACTTATAGCCCAGTCCATTCCACTCATTAAATAACCTAGCCCATTCCAACATTGTATCCTTTACTAATGGGCCTATGATGATTGCATTGGGCTGCACCTAAAGGCTAAGATAGATCTGGTCATAGACTGATAACAAGGAGTTGAGGCCCAATAATCACTTAACAGCATCGCTACCATAGGCTTTTATATACATCAAACATTAAGCTAGGCAAAATACTTTAGTCACGTAATCTTTCAAACTATCATGCACTTTCGTTCTCAATATTCGCATTGTGCTCGACGTCTCAGCCCGTGAGACGTGAATTTTAGTTGTTTGAGACGTGATTCAAAGACACCATGCGAATAATCTGACTATGGACAATCCTACTAGTTTTTTTTTTTTAACCAAGGGCAATATTACTTTGGATCGTAATTGAGACCATTTTGGTCACAAAATTAAAACAAGTACTATTTTCTTCAGACTCGGGCTGTACTTTTGTGGTACAATGAACTTTTCAATATAGGATTAAATATGAAAGCAAAAAACAAAAACAAGAGCCTTTCAAGTTTCAATACGAGTTAGTGAATTGATGATGAAATCCTCAACAAACGAATCGACGGCCTCCTTTATAAAGATTTCTATAAAAGATGGCATTCCCGAGAGAACCTAGTCCAATCAAAAAAACCCACTACCTCAACAAATTACCTCAAGCTACAATACCTCTATATTTCTCTGATTTTTTGTTGAGGTACTATTCACCACTTAAGCATTTTTGTTACCCAAAAGGCAACCCCGAGGGGGGGAATATGGTGGCTAACAATAACGCCAAAATAAAATTTACAATTGAACAAAAAAAATAGCCGAGCAAATAAATATATAATTTACACAAAAAAAATAAAGGAGTTAAGGGCGAGAGATATTACACAGAGATATATAGTGGTTCGGTCTGAGCTTTGTCCACTGCTCAGCATAGTCCACTGGCCTAAGGAGTCGCTGTTTTACTAATCAAACAACCAACTTCTGGTGCTGATTAAACCTTACAACTACAATACTAACTTTCCCGAGGAGTTAGTCGAACCGATAGAATTTATCTCCCAAACTCTAAAAAATCACTCACAGAACAAAACCTAATTCTGCAATAGCTCACTGAGAATTTTGCTAACTCTCAATACAGCACTGATGAGAATTTGTAGTGTGGAAAAATCTCTCTCAAAGAGTAGCTACACAAATGCTGCTCTCTAAGCTCTCAAAATAATAGTATGAAAGTGATTGCTCTGTGTATCTAATGCTCTGAAATTTCTTGTCTGTGCTTGATGCTCTCTGTATTGTGTCTCAATAGCAGAAGTCCATCTCCTTTTATAGGCTGAAAAATAAGACAGTTGAAGACGAGCATTTGAGAAGAAAATCTTCTAGCATCAATCATGATTCTCAATCAATCCAAAGATGAGCGTTGGGCATCATATCTTTTATAAATTGATTTGCATTGTTCACGTGCATTAACTTTCAAATCCCACATGTTCAATTTATGTTCCCTGATAAATAATGGAAATAGGGCACATGTCTCTCGCAAATTGATTTGCAAACGTTTACGAGTATTAAAAACAAAATTTTAGAAATCAGTTTTGGCAGAGCATAGAAGAAACTGAATGGACTAAGCATGTCTACTGATGGTAATAGATGGAAATTGAAACAAATCATCCACTTGGTCTTATAGATTAGTGGACTAGGAGCTATAAACTGAAAGAGATAATTTCAATATCATATAAATATGGGCATTTGGCCATATTATGAACGTTATGCTATAATTGCAAAATATTGACCGTTTGAAACAATTCCATTGAGAGAAAGTCTTCCAGCATTCAGCTTGATATCAATATCCGAACATTGAAAAGAAAAAAAAATCATGCTACAACCAATTCCTTTTTCTGTCCAAATAAGATCTTTATAGATGCACAAAAGTCACGTTGAGCCTGAAAAGAAATCTCCCAATTAAACGTCCCGCAACTAAGGGGGTGTTCCACTAACCTAGTTTTTTTAAAAAGATTAGTTTTTCATGATTTTTTATGTGATGTATTGTGAGAGAATTATCTGTCTCGGTGTTTGGAACAAACAGCTAAATGACCTTTTCGTCAAATTGAAAGTGGCATGGGCTACATGGAGACAAAACATGAATTGGAAATTTCAATTTTTAGCGAAATGATTCGGTACAACTGTACAAGTGAAACATCTAGTATTATATATGGGCCAAAAGCTAGTAATGAAATTGAATAATTCATGGGCCAATCAACATGGGTGTTGTACTAAAGAGTTTGAGCTGAAGGATGCATATAATAAAAGAGTTATTAGACTAACAAACTTGGTCCAAAACAAATAACACGTGGACTTACCAGTATAGAGTATTCGGATAAAGCTTTCTTTACAAAAATTTGTCTAATGGCATTTCTCTTTCGTGGGATAGAAAAAAAATGTTTTACAAGGGCCAATTGATTTAAGCAATGGAAATTCACCATTTTAACATTGTCTTTAATAAATCAATTTTTTCATAAAAATCAATCAAAATCAATTATTTTTAACAATTTTTAAAATCATTTCCTCTCTTCTCTCTCCTCTCTACTGTTAAAAGAAGAAAACCATTTTAATTGAATCTAATTCGGTCAGGTCAGGCCAGCCCGAACTAATTCTATCCAACCTGTAACCTGACCGAAAGACTGAAATTTTCAAAGAATTAGATTCGTATTCGACCATTTGACCTAACCGAACGGGTCATTTGTGCATTTTTTCTGGTCGGGTCAGGTGATCTGGTGGTGGGTTAGATGAACAACCCTACCTATTGGAACGACCCGGGTCCTGCCCACTACAAGAAAAAACACCAATGGTGACACGAAAAACTGTCACCGAAGGCCCAATATTTGTCACTGATTATCATCGGTGACACAGAATGTGGGTGTCATTGTATCCGTGACACTGAAAGTCAAGGGTGACAAAAATTGTGCACTTGTCACGGAATGATGTCAACAGTGACAGAAATATGGTGTCATTGAAAGCAATGGTGACAACAATACAATTGTCATAGACAAGATATCTTCCGTGACAAGAACTGTCACTGAAAATATTTACCTTGACAACTAAACACATGTCACTGATAATATTACTAGGTGGACACACAAAGGTGACAACCTCTTTTTGAACTCTTTTCGTCACAAAAAAAAAAAAACACAATCAACATAATTGTGCCACCCAAAATATCATTTCGCACCTGCTTACAAAGTTTCAAATATTTGTATCTAGATACACCCATTAGCAAAACTTATACCGCAAAGATGCAAAATATCATTCAAATCAAATATCCAACAAGTCAACATTCTATCATCCAAGTTCACAACCCTTCAAAATATTTATCCTTCAACAATAAACAGTTCAAACTTAATAGCATGAACATAACTACGAAACATCTGTACACGGTGTGTCGTGTCGAATGACAAAAACTCTAAACAAAAGTTCCAATTAACTACCAAAAAGTCTTCAACTCCATCTTGGTTAATCACCAAAAAGTAACTTAATCTTGCGATAGTCACCTACCTGTATAAAATCACAACAAAAAAATGCAATTATTTAACATGTTATGAAGCACACAACTCAAAATAAATGAGGCATCACAACAAGAGGGAAAGATCCCAAGTAGGTTGACACCTAACCCTCACGACAATCATATGCACCAATTAGAACTCAGAGTCTCATACAAATCTCAACAAAACCTAAACATAAGATACACTATTACATCACAAAGGAGCTAGTCCGTGTCCGTGCTTCTTAGCCTGCACCCGTATCGTGTCGTGTCGGCACGGGTACTTCGCCCAAAATCACGGATCCGTGTATCATAGCTTACAACAAGGTGGTTCTAAAATGAAAACAAGATAAAAATTACTAAATCAAGATTGTAACATTTTTATTAGTGGGCAATCTATTTGCAGCGGCCATGTCAGAATATATTGGAAGGTGCAACATGATGGCTATAATAAAATTTTCATGAACACCAAGATTGTGTTGTTACCCAAAGAAAGGGGGCGTACTATTCTCCCCAGGTAAGTACAACTTGAGAAGGACAAAGCGAATAAGCAGTGTTTGGTGGAACCTCAGGCTAGAAATTTGGGTTTGTTGTACGTACCAAAGATCAATTCCTAACAGGGGAGTACAATATGCTAGCTGTTTGAAATATTAGCCCAGTGGAAATTCCCAGGTGGCATTTTTAGTCTATTGTGGCGCAAGACAATTATCAAGTCTCAAACATGGAAGACATGTTTGATTAGATGGACAACATCATTTTCCCGCAAACATTGGCAAACAAGAACCCTACTAGACCAGCTTTTCAGGGAATGAATTTATTCTTGATAGAGACAGAGTTAACATCAAATTAAAATGACAAGTGAAAACCCAAAAACCTGTCCAGTCCCCATTTGTATAGAAAAAAAAAACTCACGAAAATCTGAAAATTTACCCAAGTACTTCAACATTTGGTGGTTATTCTATTGTGATACCTGCTTGACCAAAATCCTAGACCTAAATTAATGGGTTGCCCCAAGCGTAGGGCAGACCGGTGTAGCACAATACCCGGTAAGACCGGAATCGAATCCACAGGGACGGTGGAGAGTGCTTAACTAAAAACTCGGGTTGTGAGATTTAAAACGGCTCTTAGGTAGCCACCCCTTGTAATATGATGGGAAACTTAACTAAACTAGAGTGAATTCGGTTTTTCTTAAATTACTTAAAAGAAGGTACGGTCGTAGGGTTCCTAACACCAGTGACCAGGCCCGGACATTTCCACTCCATCCAGTGTTCTAAAGAAAACATTTGATTTTAGAGACAAAAAGATACCCCGAAAGATGCGAATCCTCGCGGTTGCCATTACCCAAGTACAGCGAAGAACAAGTTTTGGTCCCCCGTTCCCGCGTTACATGGGCTCCGACAATGCCCGGATTCGTCCAACGGAAGTTCTTTAATAACCTAAAATTGCTTTTTCCGTTATTAGTTTTGAAAATAGGAGCAAGAACATACCCAGCCCTGGCCACGGCGTGTTAATCACCCCGCGACCATACCTATGCGACTACTCACTCATAATCTTATTGAACGCAGCAATAGGATTAAACCTAGATCTAAACATGCTTCAAACAATTGAAATAAGAAAAAGAAAACAGAAAAACACGATACCACAGAATGCGGAAGAAAAAAAACACTTGATTATCAACGCCAGAACACCAATCCAACAGCCGGAAATCTGAAGATTCTGAACTAAACTTGAATGTCAAATGGAATTGAAAAGCAGAAATTAAGAAACTAACTTCAGTTATGAATGTGTGGAACCCTAATTACGAGTTGTAATGAGGTATTTATATTAATCCCTCACTAGTTACAATTAAAAATCGGAATAAAACATAAAATCCGTTGCACGAAGACCAAACGCCACCGTTCCAGAGCCGAGATAAAGCCCTCGGTAGCGCTACAGGTGTTCTTAGGTAGCGCTACCGAGCCCCTTAAGAACCGATTCAACCGTTGACCCCCTTTTTGCCGTTGACCCGAAACAAACTGGGAGCGCTACACCAATTCTGGTGTAGCGCTCGTGGACTCTCTATTCAGTTTTGGAGCTCTTTTGCACCACTTTTGAGCGCTCCATCAAATTCTTGTAGCGCTCGCGATGGGTTACGATCATTTCCACGCGAAGTCAACTTCAACACTTAGTCTTCACAACTTTTCTCACTCTCGAGCTTCCATCACGGCCTTTTCGGGTACCTTCCATTAGCGCCAACACATCACGAATATCTGCAATTAAAACCCAAAACACAAAACCAACCACGTGCACGCATTATACGGAAAATGAGGATTAAACGCACGTCTAACGCGCTAATTCTACCCTACTTAGGCACTTATATCTGTGATATTACGCGCCTATCACACCCCCCAACTTAAGAACCGATTCAACCGTTGACCCCCTTTTTGCCGTTGACCCGAAACAAACTGGGAGCGCTACACCAATTCTGGTGTAGCGCTCGTGGACTCTCTATTCAGTTTTGGAGCTCTTTTGCACCACTTTTGAGCGCTCCATCAAATTCTTGTAGCGCTCGCGATGGGTTACGATCATTTCCACGCGAAATCAACTTCAACACTTAGTCTCCACAGCTTTTCTCACTCTCGAGCTTCCATCACGGCCTTTTCGGGTACCTTCCATTAGCGCCAACACATCACGAATATCTGCAATTAAACCCAAAACACAAAACCAACCACGTGCACGCATTATACGGAAAATGAGGATTAACGCACGTCTAACGCGCTAATTCTACCCTACTTAGGCGCTTATATCTGTGATATTGCGCGCCTATCAATACCCTAATCACTAGGATCACGAGTAGACAGTAGTAGTATATCAGCAAACTACGTACTACTAGTTCTTAAAGGATCCAAAGTAGAGCCAACAGATATCTTGAGCAACAAAACAATGGCAGCAGCAACAAATGATCTAAAAAACAAACGACAGCAGCAGTTAATGATCTCAAAACAACATCAAATGATCTCAGCAATACGACAACAAATGATCTCAAAGCAACAGCAGTATCCATCGCAGCAGATTCAAAATAACAGACCATAATTTTCAACACAACAACAAATAATCCCCGAAATTTAACAAATAACTAAGCAACCAACACGTACAAAAGCAATTTTGGCATCTAAAAGATAATTTCCAGCAACCAATACTTAGTTTCTCTCCTCTCTACTGTTAAAAGAAGAAAAGCATTTTAATTGAATCTAATTCGGTTAGGTCAGGCCAGCCCGAACTAATTCTTTCCAACCTGTAACCTGACCGAAAGACTTAAATTTTCAAAGAATTAGATTCGTATTCGACCATTTGACCTAACCGAACGGGTCGTTTGTGCATTTTTTCTGGTCGGGTCGGGTGGTCTGGTGGTGGGTTAGATGAACAACCCTACCTATTGGAACGACTCGGGTTCTGCCGGAGACCATTTTTCGGCTCCAGACGACAAAATTCAACTTTTTACCAAAAAGTCATCTGAGTCTACTGCACTCATTTTCACTTTCTAACTGTACCAGATATATCTCGAGGCCTACCGACTTCCAGTTTTCGGCTCCGGTCAAGATTTTTCAACCTTTTACTCGAACATCCTATGAGTTTTCTATACTCTCTTTTACTCTCCAAATTTGTATTGGATATATCCCGAGGCCCGCCGGCTGCTAGTTTTTTGCTCCAGTGGGGATTTTTCAACTCTTTCCTATGAACTTATAAACAGCATTTTGAATCAATTATTGGCATTGTGGCCACCCAAAAACATCCCGTGACCACCCGTCAACTAACAGCGGCCCCGATTTTTTTTTCTTCTATTTTCTCCCCCATCAATTCGTGTAGTCTGTTCAAATCGTCTTCAGTCCTGGAACCTTCAGAAGATGTCATGGAGCTTCCCGTAAATTTTCAATCCTCAGCAGTGTCCCGTCAGAGTTTAGACATTGTTCTTTATGTACGGTAGAAACGCCTCTGTGCCTCGTTGGCTAAATCCCTAGCAAGATTAATTTCTCTAAAACTTCTGTTTCTGTCTTGAACTACGCGAGACTTAATTCTTCTAAGGCCGGAGATACGTAGGCAGCCCTGAAGCTGGGCTCGGTCCCATTTTTCAAAACTTTTTGTCTTCTTGAATTACGTGATGACCTAATTCTCATGAAACTTTTTGTGTTCAGAAGGTGTTTTCAAGGGTCCACGCGGAAAATCTTCAAAAAAAAATACCGGGAAGGGCTTGATCCAAGCAGTTTTCGCAAAAACTGTATTTATATATTTTTGCGAAAACTGCTTGGATCAAGCCCTTCACGGTATTTTTTTTTGAAGATTTTCGCGAGGACCCTTGAAAACACCTTCTGAACACATTGGACGGATCGGATCATCAAAAAAAAATTTGGATCAAAAGTCCGGAAATCAAAAGTCCGGATTAGAAGTGGAACCTTTATATATATATATATATATAAAGGGTGCCCTTATATAGCTATAAGGGTGCCCTTATATAAGGGTGCCCTTATATAGCTACGGTGCAGGATTTTCGGTTCGGGATCGAATTTCGACGATCCAAACCGTTAGATGTTTTTAAAACGTGTTTTTAAGGTCCAACGCGTGGATTTGTGAAAAAAAAATACCCAGAAGGGCTTGATCCGAGCAGTTTTCGATAAAAATGTATATATACATTTTTATCGAAAACTGCTCGGATCAAGCCCTTACATATATTTTTTTTTCACAAATCCACGCGTTGGACCTTAAAAACACGTTTTAAAAACATCTAACGGTTCGGATCGTCGAAATTCGATCCCGAACCGAAAATCCCGCACCGTACTATATAAGGGCACCCTTATAGGAAATGCTCCCTATATATATTAATATTGGCATTTCATATCCTCACAAGTCTTCAATCACCTATTTTGTTTTAGAAAAGTTTGTTCCAAGTGCCGAAACAACAGGATAGGGTGCTTCGGCTTCCCTACGTGTAATTGCGAATTACCGAACCTTTTCTTCTCTAAAATGGCAGACCAAACAAAAATCGAGTCGTTTTTATCAAAAAAAATCAGGTCGTTCGTCTCAAGATATTTATCTCTTATTTTTCAAAATATTAATTCATATGGTGACTTGGCACATCTAAAATCATGTCAAGTGGCAACTCTAGGTTATTTTATATCAAATTTGTTCTGGCTCAGTCACAGCTGTAAAACCGCATTTTATGAAAACCACGTCACTTTGAATATCACTTGGATTACTCGACCATGAAACCCTTTTCCAAACCCTTGGTTGAAATCCCGGACACAACCATTTGTATCGATGATCGTACGAGGTGTGTGACGTACATAACCCTTTCTAAATTGTTTGGTTAATACATGATGAGATCGTGTGAGGGATATGATGCTTCTTTGAGAATTAGTCATGTGAACGTGCCTTAGAAAGAAAGGAGGGAATGCATAGTAGTTTAAGCGATGACGACATATTACATGTCAAAGGGCGGGTGTGTGAGTTACACTTGGTTATGTTTCAAGATAGAATAACTAATGTGTGAAGCTTTGGCATGAATGTGATACATTCAATAACGTTGGTATGTTATTACTAGGTGTTTACATATAAAATTAACAAATCCAGTAATTAATTGACACGTAATTAAGAGTGCCAAACGTTGGCAGATTAATGTTAATGAAAAGCACTGGATCACTAGATTGAAGATGGATTAATACGATGCCGTATTAGTTCCTAATTTGAAAGGCAGTTATTGGCAGTTACAGGTCAAAGGATAAGTAACAAAATTGACTTCGAAGCCATACTTTTAGTGGTTAAATGCATGAATGACACGTGTAAACATATAAAAAGAGGTAGTTGACAGTTGAGACACGTGGAATACGTCATGCAAGGCAGTTATGTCCTTAACACTAATCATATGAGTTATTTGAGTAATCGTGCAGATTCAAATTAAAACTTTTGAAAGAAGATCAAAGAAATTCAAGTTCAGATGTTGTTGGAGGGAAGAAACTGCTCATTTGAAATGCAATGATGGAGTTCGAAGCAAGCCAAGTTCAATTGCTTTGAGCGGGAAGTTCAAATTACAAGCAAGGTCTATAAAAAGAAGAAGTTGAAGAGTAAAAACCTCCCGGACAAATCTTCAACAAACAGCAATCAAAAAATGATGCTTGGTTTTTTCATTCGCAAGTAGAATTGTAGTTTTAGGAATTCGACTCAGCTCGAAGTAGATTAGGAAGTAGATGTTAGTTGTTCTTGTAACAATCAAGTGTTCGAAGTTCTTGTTACCTTTTATTTGAAGTTGAAAACGATTTCGAAGTAAGTCTACTTTTGATTTATCAATCAAAGTATCTTGTTTCTTTGTTTCTCTTTGATTTCCTAAGTATATTGGTTTGTATTTCTTCACTTTGAAGGGAAAAATCCTTTTAATTGAGGTAATTGAACCATTAAAACACAATCGCCTGATTAGATTTGGTTTTCCAAAGTTAATCTGAGGGAGAAGATTAAAGGCTCTCTCTGGCACGCTCGCACACAATTATTTTCCATTGCAAAGAAGTAAAAGAACCAAACACTAGGGCCACCATTCGGTGAATTCCTGGGCATGGGCATCAAGGTCCGTGAATCTCAGCAGGGGTACACGAAGCCTATGAATCTCGGTTTATAACACCGCCAATCGGTATATTTTTGGATATGAGTATAAGGATCCGTGAATTCTGGCAGGGGTATTAAGGCCCGTGAATCTTGGCAGGGGAATATAGGTCCCAAAATTGTGACAACCCATGCATGGGTTAGTCCCACATCGCCCAAATTTGTGAAAGGAGTTTGATATATATTAGGAGGCCTAAACAGCTACTGTTAACTTGAGGATAATCTTTTGAATCACGTGGTTAGGCTAAAAGTTAGCAGGTCAGCTGGTTCAGGTCGTTCTCAAGTATAATTATGAGAATGTGAAGGGATATCATTGAGATAATAGAATGATGAAAGAATTGTGAATTTGATAGTGAGGTGAAGAAAGTTCCTTGTATCGGGTTACTAACGAAAGTGCTTGTTGACACAATAGATATGACAAAATGGTTTATAAGGGAAAATATTATACGGATCTATCGATTTTAGAAAAAGGTTTCCACTAACGAAAGGAAGTTTTATGAGCACGTAGACGCTTGAACTTTTATTTGGTCTTGAGTTGGCATTACTTATTCATCTCTTGTTTGTTAACCGTTACATCCATGTGCTCATTTGTTTGCATTTGCTACAAGCAATAGTAGAAGGTTTTTCCCACTAGGCTAGTGTAGCCCACCCTATCATTTTCAGGTACAAGTCAGAGAGCATGAAGTTGAGTGCGTGGGATGTGTAGCATCTTTAGAAAGCATGCATGAAAGAATTATTGCTTATCTTGTGAACTTGTTTTGGGTAGATGAATTTATATCACATATTACTCCTTTGACTTGGACAAATGAAATAACTTAATATTTTTATCCACTTCTTATTATGGGTACGGGTATTCAACTTAGACTTTGATTATCCTCTATGATGTTGGTACCTTGTGGTGAGACTTTTGGAAGTAAAATTATGGGCATTTGTAATTATTATTGGAAAAATGATTTTTTATCGTATTCGAAATTGAGGGCGTGACAAGGTTCTTTCAGTTGCCTTGTAAGACCCTCTGAATACCCCAATTTTATTCATCCGAAATTCTAGAAAACTTCCACCAAAATCTAATTCCTAGTAAATTAATGGAATAATTAGTCATAAATACACAATATTTTGTCTATTTGAAGGGAAGGACAAGGAACTTTACAATCAAACATAAAGTATATATTTTCCCAAAATTTTAGAATCAACACTTCTTTGTCAAACTCTCTATTCTTCTCCATAAACAAAACGGAGAATAGCAATCGGTCCTCAAGTCCCGAAAACCGCTACCGAAATCGGAAATTAACTTCCGAAATGATCAAAATAATTTGAAAGTTTTGTTGCGAATCTTGTTCTATGTTCAAGAAGAAAGATACTGATGCACTTGCTGATTTGCTATGACAAAATTGGTTGTCAAAGTTGGTACAAAACATGGTTTCCCATCATTCATTTGAAAATTCAGAGCTGTGACGTGGCTAATCATCATATTACTACTAATTTGTTTTTTTCTCGCAGAAACTTCAAGAGATGGGTGTGGTCAAAACACTTAACCACGAAGGCAGATAAAAATGAAAAAAGTTGGCGTGAACGAAGCAAAATACAAATACGTTTAAAATCGTTCAATGCGCGTAAAATTTTATGTTTAGACTTGTAGGCATATAAGTATCTGTATGTAACGTTTATAATTCACCATATTGAATCACCATGAGTCGACATGCCAATGCCATCATAGGGGTCGTTTGGTTCTTTACTCTTATTCATGTCCGATTGCTTATTTATTTCTTAATTAATAATAATTAAAAGAAAGTTATGATCCAATAATGCTTATGTTCCTTTTTAAAACTTAGTGACATTTCACTAATTTTTTTGGTTGTCGGAAGTGGTCGGCCGGAGGTGGGGTGGTGATTTTTTTTTAATTTTATTTTCGAAATTAGAATTTTTAAAAATTAGTGACATCTCACTAATTTTTTTTTTGTCGCCGGAAATGGTCGGCCAAAGGTGGGGGTGGTGGTCTGCCGGATGTGATGTGGTGATTTTTTTGAATTTTATTTTCAAAATTAGAATTTTTAAAAATTAGTGACATCTCACTAATTTTTTTTATCGCCGGAAGTGGTCGGCCAAAGGAGGGGTGGTGACTTTTTAAAATTTTATGCTCAAAATTAGAATTTTTAAAAATTAGTGACATCTCACTAATGTTGGTCGCCGGAAGAGGTGAGATGGTGGTTGGCCGGAGGTGGGGTGGTGATTTTTTTGAATTTTATGTTTGAAATTAGAATTTGTAAAAATTAGTGACATTTCACTAATTTTTTTGGTCGCCGGTCGGCCAGAGGTGGGTGGTTGTTGGCTGGAGGTGGGGTGATGATTTTTTTGAATTTTATGTTCGAAATTAGAATTTTTAAAAATTAGTGATATCTCACTAATTTTTTTTGTCGCCGGAAGTGGTCGGCCAGAGGTGGGGTGGTGGTCTGCCGGAGGTGGGGTAGTGATTTTTTTGAATTTTATAAAAATTAGTGACATTTCACTAATTTTTTTTTGTTTTTATATTCGATTGCAAAAGTTCTTTGTCCTTCCTTTTAAAAATGTCAAATATTTTTTGTTTTTATGTTCGATTGCAAAAATTCCTTGTCCTTCTCCTAAAAAATATCAAATATTTTGGATTTTTAGCTGAGTGACCCTAAATTAATTCTAGCCAAGCACTATATATGTACCAGAATCAGTCGTTCCGGGATTATCCCCGTCTTCATCATTCCGTTTTTTCATCAAGTAATCTAACACAAACAGGCGAGAATTCTCTCCAGTAGCTGCAATCAAAACATATGTGAGATAGAGAGAACGCCCCATGTACAGAAATTCTTAGTCTCTCTTACGCATTAAAAATTGAACCCTGTCAAGTAACCAAAAAAATTTTTTTTTTTTGCACCGCAAATTTTTTTTTTTATTAATCATCGAAGAAGTTGCAATGACTAAAAGGAGTAAGGAGACAACATCAAATACAAAGATTCAATGCCAAATCCAAGACTTTGTCCTCGATTGGCAAGGAACCAACCAAAGAACCGAAACCCACACCTAACAGATCAAAGCCGACACCCTATGAGCCTAACATCGCCCCAAATATTAAAATATTACAGTAATAGCACAAAAGCAAGTAACCAATTTCTTAATTGAAACCGATCAATAGCGAGCGAATTCCATGAGCTAGTATCCTTGTTCAGAAGTATTTTTCTAAAGTATAGTAATTCATTCTTTCCACAATAATGAGGAAAGAGAAAAGTATAACTACTTTATTTAAAGACCGGTGTTGCCATGTTGGTTTAACATGTCAAAGAATTGATATTGTAATGTTAGTGAGTGTCAATGTCATTACATAAACAAAAGCTGTGGCCATTACTTCAGCTTTATATATAAGCCAATTACATACACCTCCCGGTAGTGTTTGACAATTACAAGAATTTTGCTTTTCATTTCTCAATTTACTTTTCTCTCCCATACAATGGAAGCTAATAATGGTTAATGTATAATGACCGTACTAACCATTAATTTACAATGTCGTCTGTGTGTTGAAGATATAAATAATAAAATTATCTCTTCTCAAATAACTCAAGATTTTAGATGAGTTGGTGGTTAACAATTTAATATGATATCAGAGCAGTTAATGGATTATGTGTCTGAAGAATCTCACCACCTACCTAATTAAATTCTCGCACGTCTGTTTATGGAGAAAAACCTAGCTACATGTACCCAAATGTGAGAGAGTTGTTAGAGTAGTTGTCACCACCATCGGCAATCACCTTCAACGCACACAATTTCGAGCAACACCATTTTTTCCATTTAACTTTCTTGATATATATACCATGACCTCATTTTTATGATCAGATTGAGAAATGAAGGTGATTGCCACAGATACCACAACCCCAAAACCAAAATGAATGCACACCCATGGCTCCACCCTCCACCTACCTCAACCACCGTAGCTGTAATCTATCCCCAAATCTCCCATTGTTATGATATCGCTTATCGGCCACGAAATTCTACTTAATCTCATCCAACTCACAACGTTGCGGCTTGAGCGACCGTGGGTTTCAAACAATGCGGCTTGAATGGTATCTAAAAGATTTTAGTTATATTTCGTTTGTATATATGAAAAAATTAATGACAAATTGATAACAAATGATTGTTAGCGTAAATGTATACGTGCAGGTAAAACAAGGGAGAATAAAGTATTTTCAAAAACTAGTACGGTCACGGAGGTGGAACCTATAATTTTGTTAGAAATCACAGAGGGTGTTTTTGGTAATTTAACTCAGTTTTACCAATGTTGGTCATATTAATTGTTAAACAAAAAGATTGCGACAAAGTCTTCGAAGGGCAATTTGTCATTGCTTGGTTGACCTTATTATGCCCTCAATCACGGATGATTTGGAGTTTAATATTGTCAAGGAGCTTGAAGGAAGGTGCCTTTCTCTTTTTTGCAAATAATACTTTCAAGTTTTGTCTGCTCATTTCAAGGCTCTTTCTGGTGAGTTTCTTCTCAATGGGGGTCTATTCTTACTCGCTTTACAGAGACTCCATTGAATATTCATGTACTATAACGGTCTAAAATACTGTGTTTTTTTTTTTTTTGGTAATAGAAAGTGTCTCGATGAACCGGACTAATTTCTCTAACCCCTTTCATAACCCTTTTTCCTCGTTTGTGTGAGGTGAGATGGCCCCAAGGACAAATCGTTGCCGAGGAGAATCGACCCTGCAACCTTTGTGTAGTAAGCCCCGCCGAGACGAGTAGATTAATAACTACGACAACCCATGCGATAAATGTTTACAATACTTTGCTATACTTTTGGCACATTTAAATTCTTTGGGGGCACCAACCTTTGGTTTTTGTAATGGGCATGCAAATCCTGCGAGATATATGATAAAGGAAATAAATAACGAAGTAATCTTTTTTTCTTTTTATCTAAGAGCTTTTAAAATCCATCTCAATCGGTTGATCAACTTAATTTTTGACATGATCAATGCTCGGGACGAGCTCCAAATAATAAACGAGTCGGATCATTAAATCAAGCTTGAAAAGGCCCAAAAACAGGCAAACTGGACCGTCCAGTAACATTTTCAGAGATCCACGTCTTTCATTTTAATACTGGAGTAAACTTTTTTGAAAAGACTGTTTCCGGGTATTGCAGTGAAAGCCAAACCTTATTTGTTTTATTTTCTTCCTTTTTTTTTTCAGACCATGATTCCACGAATGAACCTAGATTCACATAGTTTTAGCTACTTGTGCCGACACATGATTCTCTGCTGAAAGATTTCGGCCTTGTTCGTTTCTCTATTTAGCTTTAGTTTTAATTTTGATGACATCATCATTTCCCCCATTCTCTCTCTATCTCTCTCCACTTATTACACTTGCTGACATCATCAAAACTAAATTAAACTATCTAATCAAACTCATAACTTAGTGAATTTTAAACTATATATACACCTTAGAGGCGTCAGAGTTTAACTGTTTATGCCTCTGGATTTTCAGATTGTTCCTATATATTGTATCCTTAATTAATGTAAGATTGAGGATTATACATATATTGTTATCTGAATATGAACTTTGTTTTTAAATGATGAGCCAAGCATTTGGACCTAAGGCTTTTGGAGAAAGCTACATGTGATCCATGGCGTAGCTTTTTTTGATGTAGCTTCTTCTTCTTTTTTATTTTTTTTATTTTTTTTATCGGCAACAAGTTTGTTAATGAAATTCGATATATGGTACATCAAGTTGGGGGAGAGGGAGGGGATTCCAACCAAGGTTGGAGAATTTAAAACACTTATTGGGTGGGTCAAAGCCTAAAAAACACCTACTGTGGGCCAAGCCCAAACACCTAAGGCCTAGCCCAAGAAGGGCATACCCAATATTACAATAAAGCCCAAAATGGAGCAAACCCTAGAGAACTTCACCATCAACCGCCGACCCAACATTCGCCAAACCTCCAGCTGCCACCGCCCGCCACCAACCGCAACCGCAAACATCCATTACCGTTAAGCCCAAACCAGACCCAGCCAACAATGGCGACTAGTGGGTGAAAACAGAAACGACAGAAAGCAGACGAACTCCGTCGGCAATCACAGTTTTTTTTAATGTAGTTATGAAAAATGAAGCTAGGCATATTAAGTGTTACCTACGAATTTTATGGTTAGCAACTACTTTTATTTGTTCACAAGTTATGCATCTTTTATGTTTGCATTTGTTACGTATTTTTTGTATTCATTTGTTATGAATTATTGTAGTATTAGCTATTCATTACTCAAGTCAGTTACGAATAGGAACATAGGATACACGCCAAAACAATAGGAATTATTTTGGCTATTTAAAAAAATATTTGGTGATAGTCACAAATTATTTTGATTAGCTTATACACAAAGTTTAGTCAAATTTACAAAATAGGCTTCTCCATTACGTTGAGATTATGTTTTGATCGATCTTGAATTTGCCGAAGGGAAGAATAGAAGACAAGATAAATGAAAAAATAATAATAACAATTTTAGGATGAAAAAAAGGAGGAAATGTAGACAATATCCAACCAACTTAAAGTGTACGCTTCTATCCAATTTTAATTGATATATTAGAAGTCCATGCTTTCCATCAGCTACAGCATTTGAGAAACGAGAGAATAAATTAATTACACACTTTTCAGAAATTATTGCCCCTAACTTTTTCTTCATTTGGCTTTTTCTTGTTTGTTGAGCATGATTGGAAAATGTACTTGGTTGTTTTTTCAGCAAAAATGGGTATTCCTTTCACTGGGCCCATGCTTTGATCAGCTAAATTTTCTACTCACATAAAGATTGAGCGAGGGCTCCCAAGAATCCAATGCGGGGATCACTCCATATATACTCTTTCATGCACTCAATTGTATAATTTCGACAAAAAAAAAATCAATTTAATTGGATCTCGATAACTACAGGAATAATGTGCACTTTGTTTTTTAAAATGAAAAGTGGAAAACATTAAACTCGCACCTCGGAATGCTTAACTTGAAAGGGGAAACAACCTCACATTTGCTCTGGTTAATTAATTATAATGGTTGATCTCTTGTCAATCTTTGTAACTTCTAGGGGACAGTGAAATGTGATTGTCGCGGGGTAAAATGCATTGTTGGAATATTATCTTTGATATTATTGTGATGTCGTGATGCTCTCACTTCTTCTATTTTTTTTTATCATATACAATTGATTAATTGATAAATCTTTTTTCTTCTTTTCAAATGAAAATACCTCTATGTACCCAGTCAAATCCAGGAGTAACATGCATTCATGCATATATGTGTTCTCAAATTAAAGCTAGAAACATATTAATCTTCCTATTGCTTGGGCTGCCGACAACCTGTAGCAATAGTTCAGCCCGAGAGTGTGGGGAGGCGGCCTCCCCGGTATTTTCACTTTTGGCAAGGGTAATTTCGGTTATTGAAACTTATTATTTCATAATACAGTTGCATTCTAATTATGGCTATGAGTTTCAGTATAAACACTAGAGGAGGCTAGAGAAAATTGTTCTCAGAGAGAAGAGAGAAGAGTTGTACTCCATGAATTCTTCGATTATAATGGACTGGCCCCGTGATTTTTCCTTTCATTGTGGTTTTTCATGTATATCTATGTTCTCTTTCGTTTTCTGTTTATTACGCATTTTACTGTGTGATTTTGTAACTCTAGTTTCTAAGATCCGTAAGAGTATTGGATTGAATGTGGAGTTTAATTCTTAACACCTAGATTAACACAGTGGACAATAAAGATATTCTACATGGATTTGTCTGACAATCAACTACTGGTTTCAAATCATGTCATCCAGTCGTTATAAAGTAATGTTTACCTTTCTAAACAAAACAAAAATTATGGATTAAAGTCTATATGGTTACCAATAGTTTCATCCTGCAGCTGGTCCATCAACTTTAAGTTTAATCAACAATTATCGAGATCAAGGTTACTGTATCAGTTGAATTCGTCTACATGAAATGATTGGTATTCTTGAAATTAGTCAAAATGGGTGCAAAATGACCCAGACATCAAGAGTTTTTTAAAAAAAAAGAAAAAAAATGGATGTGAATCCTCTTTAGACGTGTTTAAATACGTATGGAAAGTCGAGAAGATGAAGTCAAAGAAAAGTCAAATGGATAGTTTGTTAATACCATATCAGTTAAAAAATTTAAATCGTGGAAACTTACAACAAAAATGTCCTATTGCGACCAAATCCGAAGATGAAATAATACTCTCCAATTGTAACTGCTTCAGGGCTGCCTTGTGTAGTGAAGGAACGCTTTAGTTTTTTTATGAACGGCAAACAAAATTTTATTAATCACATAACAAAGTTACAATGATTAAACATGATAAGAGAAAAGCATCAAATCGAGAAACGGCATCTCAACGAGATTGACACCCCACTCGACGATAATCATATGCCTCTCGAGACTCAAAGAATCGAAAGGCTAACATGGAGTCAACCAACCAATCAAGCAACAAAGCAAAACAAAATAAAACCCCCAAGACCAGTGGGCTAACCACTTTAGCTAACCACTTTGATGCTGCATTGATTCACCTAACTGAAAAAGGATTTTCATATATGACATCGGCATGGACATTCATATAGATTGGGGGGTGGCACTACGCCAAATATGGCCATATCCAGCATTTTTATTCCCGGCATCATAATTAATGCCGCAAAAAGCTACTATTACCAGCATTTCTAGAAATGACAGAAAAAGTAACTTTTACCGGCATTTGTTTAAAATAAAGCCGGCAAAAGTCAAATTTTCCGCCAAAATATTACCGGCATTTTTTTTAATGTCGGAAAAAGTAATTTTACCGGCATTTTTATGCAAATGCCGGTAAAAGTCTAATTTTAAACAAACAAATCCGACCGTATAATATATATATATATATAGGTGCCACGCGGACGACACGCAAGCACCATGCGGGTGTCACGTGGCCGACACACAAGCAACACGTTAATACTTAACAAATGCCGGTAATACTCTTTTCCGGGCATTTTTAGTGGTTTTTCCGACATTTGAAAAATGCCGCTAAAGGCAAAATTTCCTGTAGTGTGGGGGGCATTTTAGGACTGATTTGGGGGTCTTTTTAGGGGCTGGGAGTTGATTTAGGAGCTGTTTTTAGGGCTGGTTTAGGGGATGATTTGGGTACTGGTCGGGGCTTTTTCATGGGCTTATTTAAGGGCCATTTTGGAAATGTTTTGAGGCGCCGTCATGGCGGCAATGTGGTGTTTTGTTTAGGCAACTGCTGAAGGGTGGTTTCCGAAGCTTTTGGGTGGTATTCTGGTTATTGCTCAAGCTTCATTTATATAGTTAACTCTTTGCTAACTGCGTATTTTTCTCCTTGTTTTCCACTTTGAAAACGAGAAAATTTCGAGTAGGGAAGTGGTAAGTTGAGAATTTACGAGTAGCAGTAGTAAAAGGGTATTATGCACTCTCTGAGGCTATGTCAATGTTTTCTTCTGTTATTGTACTGATTTCATAATTTCACAGGTACTCTTTTTTCCAAAATGGTAATAGCTTCATTGATAGAAAACATAGCTACACACTATACTCACCTAAGCGTAGCATCGGTTAAACCAAGGATATATACCGACCAAATGGGTAACCGATGGTGCACAAATGGTGTGTGGGGCCCACTTAAAGGCCCGGCCTAAATGATTCGAACAGTTCAAAAAATTTAAATATTTTTTTCGAATTACCCCGCAAGAAATCAACTTAAATGAATACCCACAACTAGTTGATCCGATGTACCCATTTTAAAATGACAAAAACAATCCCAACACTTGCAGCTCCAAGAAAAAAAGGCACCCAGCAAACCCAACCCAACCGAAGAACCAAAACCCCATCAAAAGCAACATCCAAGCAAAACGCCCGTCATGTAAGAATCCAAAAAATTTAATAATTTTTTGAATTATTTTATTTCCTAATTATAATTAATTATCTTTAAAAACTCTTAATTACATGTACTCTCTCCCTCCCTTCCCATTACACCACCACCTCACCACCCCCTGTCTCTTTCTCCCAACCATCTATCTCTCTCATCTCCCAAGATCATCATCACATCCTCTTTATCATCTTCCAAAACCTATCACATCCACATTACTATTCAACCCCCGCACCACCATCTCATCATCACCCAAATCTCTTATTCTGTGTAATCAATCTACTTACACCTCATCTCTTCCTGTACACCACCCTACCATATCCTAAAGACTCATCTCGTCCACCCTACATCTTACACCACACCATAGCTATTCCATCGCCCTTGCAACCCCCCCATCCCAAGAAATCCGGCCAACCTCATCAAAATCCCACCAAAATTTACCCTACACCTGCCCTTATCTTATCCTATGCCACCACCATCATTGCCACACCTCATCTCCTCCACATGGTCTTATCCCAACCCATCTTTTTCCCTCCACTCATCCTTCACCCCTATAAATACCTCCCACATGTTCTCTCCTCTCCACGCTTCCACTGCACCTCACACACATAGAGAAACACAAGGAGAAGTAGTAGTGTTTGGATTGATCGAGATTGACCAGGGTTGCCAATTCATTGCCGTCGAGGTCAATAAGAACTGCTACGCCGCCAGACAGAATGGTCTTGATAATGTATGGCCTAGCCCATTTTGGCCGAAACTTCCAGCGTGGATCAAAGACCGGTGCTCAGATTTCTTTCACGACCATATCCCCTTTTGTCAAATCTCTCAACTTCACCTTCTTATTAAAAGCCCGTGCGAGTCTACGTTGGTACCCCTGGATGTGGTATCAAGCCCTAAGCAATCTTTCATCAAACATCATCAACTCCTCAAACTTTCCTTTCAACCATTTCGCCTCATCAGTACCAGATTCAACCATTACCATTAAAGGAGGTACCTCTAGCTCAATAGGGAGCACGACTTCCATTCCGTAGACTAGAGAATAGGGTGTTGCCCCTGTTGGTGCATGGATGGATGTTCGATACCCCCAAAGTTCTAAGGGTAACTGCTCATGCCGATTCAGTAGTTTTTTCAAGGATTGTTTTGATGGTCATGTTAGCTTCTTTGATTGCCCCATTGGTTTGCGGGCGATAGACCATTAATTTGCACATTTGAATTTTAAAGTCCTCGAGTACTTTTGCTGCCTTGCCCCTGAAATGGACCCCATTATCGGATACAAATGCCTGCAGAACCCCATATCGATAGATAATGTTTTGCTTGATGAAGTGTGCTACTTGTATTGCAGTCAGGGTGGCATAAGAGGTTGCTTCCACCCATTTTTGTAAAATAATCGATTCCCACTAAAAGGAACTTGTGACCATTTGATGCTAGTGGTGTGATCTTTCTAATAACATCAATGCCCCAAACAGAAAAAAGCCATGGTGAAGTCATCGAGTGCAGCTTTGATGCAGGAACATGCATGAGATTGGTGTGTACTTGGCATTTGTGACATCGCCGCACATACTATGCATAATCTGTTTCCATGGTAGACCAATATGAACCTTGTTGGAGGATCTTTTTGGCAAGCATCATATTGTTCATGTGTGGTTTGCAATCCCCTTTGTGAATTTCTTCCATTATCCTTTTAGCTTCGTCCCTATGCACACAAAGCTTATGCAACCCGCAATTAGATCTCTTGTATAACTTCCCACAACAAATGATGTAATGATGAGAGCCAAAATTTGAAGAGCGGTTCGATCCTTCTTGCTAGCGCCTTTCTCAACCAGATTCCAAATGTCCTGATACCATGGCAATCCGTCATCTAGTTCATCAAGAGTCATGACATAGTTATATGCCAGAGAATTTCTTTGCTCAATCATTATCGGTCTCAGTTTCACCCCAACCGAAAGCTCGACCATGGATGGCAGAGTGGCAATGGAATCGGCGAATTGATTCTTGAGCCTCGGTACATGTGTGAATGTAACTTTCTAAAACTGATGGATGGGATTATCAAGATCCTTGTGATACAGTTTTAACCTTTCCTCCTTGACCTTCCAGTCATCGTTGGCTTCAGATACCACCAAGTTTGAATCCCCGACAACTTCTAGCTTCTGGATCCCGATTTCTAGAGCAGCTTCCATTCCCACAATGCATGCTTTGTATGCCTGATTGTTTGTGACTTCAAAGTTTGATTTTGAAAGCGAGTGGGATGTGAGACCCTTATGGCGAGATTAACAATACACTGATCCCAAATCCTTTCTGATTGGTAGCCTCGTCAAAATACATTATCCATACATCATCTGTCGTTGTCGTTACACTTTCATCATGGAATTGAAACTCCGTATCTTCTAGTCCCTCGACAGGATGATCGGCTAAGAATTCCACAACCGCCCTTCCCTTGACTAATTTTTGAGTAATGTAATTGAGCTCAAATTCGGCCAGTAATAGCAACCAACGTGCTAACTTACCGGTAAGTGCAGGTTTCTCGAATAGGTATTTGAGATGGTGCATTTGAATAATTAGCTAATTAGCAACACCGAGTTGGCTAGCATGTAGTGCCTTAGTTTCTTGGAAGCCCAAAAAAGAGCCTAACATGCCTTTTCAAGCAGAGTGTACCGTTCCTCGCATCTAACAATTTTCTTGCTCAAGTAATAGACAGTCTTTTTGACTCCAGCTTCTCCTTCTTGCGCCAGCATACATCCTGTGGCCGATTGAGTAATAGACAAGTACAGGATCAAAGGTTTCCCCGGTACCGGTGGCATTAGGACTGGAGGATTCTAAAGATACCTTCAGATGGCTTCAAAGGATTTCTGGCACCTGTTGTCCCACTTGAATGGCACACCCTTCTTGAGTAAATGAAACATCAGCTCGCAAGTTAAGGTCAACTTGGCGATGAATTGGATGATGAATTTGATTTTGCTAAGAAATTGCGCAGCTCCTTCTCTGATCGCGGCAGTTCCATCTCGAGAATGGCCTTGATCTTTGATGGATCTACCTTGATGCCCCTAGCAGTGATCACAAATCCCAACATTTTTTCGGCGGTTACCCCAAATGTACACTTCTGTGGATTGAGACGCGTCCTATATTTCTGGATCCTTTTGAAGAACTTCTTGAATGCTAGCAAATGCCCCTCTCGACTTTTGGACTTGACAATCATGTCATCAACATAGACTTCGAACTCTTTGTGCATAATGTCATGTAACAGTGTTATCGCTACCCTTCGATATGTAGACCCGACATTACCCGGTAGTAGGATGTCCCTCATTTAATGGTGAAAGTTGTTTTCTCCAAATCCTCTAGTGCCATAAGAATCTGGTTGTAACCTAAAAAACCATCCATGAATTAGAGCAAAGCATGTCCTGTAGTGTTGTCTACAAGCACAGCGATATGGGGGAGTGGAAAGTCATCTTTAGGGCTTGCTTTGTTCTGATCTCTGAAATCAACTCATAGCCATGATTTTTTTTTCATTTTTCTTAGGAACCGGGACGATGTTTGTAACCCGTTGGGGTTACGCTGTTACGAGCAGAAACCCAGCATTGAATTGCTTGGTGATTTCTTCATTTACTTGCTCTACCTAATCAAGCCTTATCTTTCTTAGCTTTCGCTTGATAGGTTAGGTGTCAGGGTACAGGGGAATTCGATGTTGTACTATTTTAGGGTCGATTCCAGGCATATCCGTGTGAGTCCATGCAAAACATCTTCAAACTCTTTTAGCAAATCAATGAGCATTTGGCATTCTTAGGATATCTCAGAGCCGGTCTGAACCATTTGGGTGTTTCTTCATTATTCAAATTTATTGAAAGTATTTCTTCTTTGATTGGCTGAGCATGCCTTTCGTCTTTCCTTTTGATTAGGGATTGAAGTTCTTTGGAGATTTCCTCATTGAACTCGGTCTCATCATCATTGCGGTCAGCACAATTGATTTTAGGGATAGAAAAGTAAGCGAAATCGGACACAGGGTTCCCATAAAGAGCAGTTGACCCAAACTCCAAAGAAAAACGACGACGTGGAGGGCCAAGAGGCATAAACTCTGACTCATAGCTAGACTCAGACTTGGATTCTATGAAAGTGTCAGTACATTTTACATGTGGTTTAAAAGTGCAATTTTTATAAACAACGACAGCATCCACGACAAGCTTGTTGGGGTCTTCAAAAGTCTCTTGCTTGAGCATCATCACTTCCATTTCCTGGACCATACCCGCTGGATCTTCCTCCCTAAAAAGCAGTACAAGACTGCCTTCATTGAAAACTTCCAACCAGTCTACTTTCAGTGCCATGACCAGTACCTTTCAGTGCAGAATGCGTTGTGGTTGAAGCTGGGAGGAAGTACTTGGGGTAATGGAGTTAGCTAGAGAGGTTTAAGATGGCCAGATTTGAGAAGCCTTTCATAGACTTTGGTTGGGGTGCTTCGAATTGGGTATGGTATGTCTTTGGTGGGTGGTTTAGTTGGGTGGCTATTTCATTGACTTGTACACCCAATCGAAGAGGTTAACAACCCACAATAAGCATATTCATGCGAGAAGCCATTACAATGCCGAAGTCATGGGGCAATATTCACCCCCATGACCAAGCCTAGATCACTACTCACACATACTTAAACTAAACATGAAGAGAAACAAGTAGAAAAATGAAACATGGAGAAAATGAAAAATAAACTACGGATCTATTGAGAATAACGAGTAACTTACAACATTTGTGAAGGCAAACACCTTGAATCCAAAGATAAAAGCTTGAAATCTAGAGAGAAGGTGGAGTTAAACTAGGGAAAAGGAGGAGGTAGAGAGAGATAAAATGAAAGATAACCCAAGATCTGGGTTTGGTTAGCAGGTAGAGAGAGAGAAAATGAAAGATAACCCAAGATCTGGGTTTGGTTAGCTTTTATAGCCCCCAAAACCGTATACAAAAAGTCTAAGTTGTCCCTAGAAATATGCTGATTCGGGCAAAAAATCTACCAAAAAGTGCAGCCAGTACCGGTAGGGACAAAACATGGGTACCGGTACTGGATTTGATTGGAAGGTGGGTACCGTATGGATATTTTCCTCCTACCGATATTGACTGGAAAGTGGGTAACAGTACTAATACTTTATGGAGTACCAGTAGCCAAAGTCTCTAATTGTTTGCTACCGGTAGGAGGGTTTTTGCACGAACGGTAGCCAGATGGCTACCAGTAGGAACGGTTTTGCAGTTCAGGTAGCCACTGGGCAATCTCTAGCATTTCTTTGTTTGATCTTCTCTTGGCCTTTTGGCTATTCGAGTCTTGTTCGATGCTTCATTCTTTGACTCCTGGGACTCGGCAGCAGAGTGCCACGTGGCTTTGGGACTCGGGCACCCCTTTGACTATCCATGGCGTCAAATCACGCCTTATTCTTACAATTAACTTGTAAAGGATAAAAACACCACTACGTACAAAATCAATCGATTAAAGCTATGATATGCATGTGTGTGTGACAAAAGTGAGGTAGATAAGCCCCATTATTTACAATATTGAGGGCTTATCAATTGTAGAGCTGGCCCAGTAAGAGACTGATGAAACATTTTACCCATAACATCTTTCCCTACACCTTGTATAGACAGAGACCCAACATATGCCTGTAAGTGAATTATCGGACCACTAGTGCCGTCGAATGTCTCGAAATCTACGGGCTTGAATTTTTAGGGCAATTTTGTGATGGGAAACAGGCAGAGTTTATCCATATCCATCCCGCCCGGTAGTAGCAATTTTTTCATGCTTGCAGACAGATTCCTCAAGCTTAGACATCTTGGCTATGAGTTCAGCTACTACAAGATCTATTTGTGGTTGTTCTGGCTGTTGAGGAACTTTTAGATTCGATATCTGTTGTTGATTGACAAGGTTTCCCTGAGGTTGAACAAGGATTTTCTAGTTGTTGAGGTTGTGGTTGAGCGATTCGGTGATGGAGATCTTGCATCATTACCATGAGCAAAGCAATCTGATTATCGGTTCATTCCCCCAAATCATGAACTTCTTTTCGAAGAGCTTCCATTTCAGTGTGCTGTGGTCCATTGTCCATTGATTCTGTTAACTAGATTGGCGAAGCTGGTGATGTTGGCCAACTCAACCTTTGTCCCAAAAGTCGAATCCAAGCGGGTACAATTTTCTTGTTTGGCCCAATTATTCAGATCTAACAGTAAAGCAAAAGCTGAACTCTACTGCGTTCATGCTATGCATGTTTATAAAGAATGTGTTTATTTGTGAAAAAGAATGAAGTGCGAAAAGAATGAGGATATGTTGGTGTCATCATCGTCGTCGTCTCTAATCTATGTTAGACTCCACTACCAGTTTTGAATCTCACTTGAGGCATTCCACAAATAATTTTTAACTACTCCGAGTAACTCATTACACATTAGGTTAAATTCCAACCTATTACCTAATGTTGGAACTAGAGCCCGTCACGTTTCTTGACCATCCGAGGCAAAGCAATATGAGTTGTTATAATCCAGATACTAATAACCCCAAGGCTAGTTCAAAACAGGGACAGCTTTATGGACACGGCAAACGCCAGAGGTATCTTAGGCTCCATAGATTTAAAGTCTCTTAGACTGACTACGAATAGTTTTTGAAAGTTGCCCCAATCCTTGAGTAATCTTTTGATGGTGTATCCTTTGTTAGAAATGACATGATTTGAGAAATTTGCTTAACAAGCCTCTGTCAGGGACCTGATTTTGAATTTAGAAATTAATGTCCCGGCGGAGGACAATTGTTCCTAATTTCTGTTAGGTCCTTGTTAAGGTGTTTGATAATTTTTCCGAGTCATATGATCTTAAGGACTGATTGAATTTGACTAATGTACATTGAAATGCACGACTCTTCATTGGACATAACTCTCTACAAACCGTGACCATAGGGAAGCTATCCTAAATTTATTGTAAGACTTTTTTTTTTCTTTTTTCTTTTTTCTTTTTAACGAGTGTTTAATAGGCATATACTATGCAATGCATACGATGTCATGTCAGTAAATGGAAAGTAGTAACATGTAAGCAGGATGTACCCCTACCATGTGGGTCATGTAGCTAGTTTTGGAAGGTTCTACAATTATTTCTATGCAAAGGCTGGATTCAGTCTCAAAAGGGGTACCCTCGACTAGAGTCAAGTTGTGCTTACCATTTGCTAAGTGTATTACGAAGCAATGGTGTTAACGACACAAAATGATTTATCAAGGTCAAGGGTTGCTCGGCATTTTGGGATTCCCTTTTATCGGCAAGCCGGGAAGGATTGCCAAAATACGCCAACGGGGCTAGTAACCATGCACGTACAATGCAAAAAGTTCCATAATAAAATATTTTTGAAAAATTCCACAAATATTTTTTGAGTTTGGCTTTTCTTTGATAAATCCATATTTAAAATATTACACATAAGTGTAATAAAACTAAATATAAATTAACCAGAGATTCTCCCCAGCGGAGTCGCCACCTTGTGGACACTGCCATAGGGCTCTCGACTTTGATTTGGAGTCGTTTCCCAGGTTTAAGGATAGTCACCTGAGAAACCTATTTGAAAATGACTTTCGTGCCATATTTTGAAAAAGGCTTTAGTTACTGGTCTTTATAACCAAAAGATTTTAGGTTTGCAGCCAGGTTACGAGAGGGGAAGGGTTTTACGGCACCCCTCTCGTCTGACACGAGGATCGGTCTCTACTTTAATGTTCGTGGGATTTTACGAAAATATTTTATTATTACACTTTCTTCATGTAAAGGGATGGGGAACAAGATAATGGGAGGTTAAGTCACAGTAAATAAATTGAGTAACCACTACATGAATGCAAAATATAACATATCTTACATGATTTGAAATAATATAGAAAAGAACTCAATTCTTACTGTAAACAACTCGTGCGCACGAGTTGTGTTGTCTTGGCACAACCAGAGTTTTTATTTGAAACTAGTTACTTCAAGTTGATTTTAAAATACTTGCCCTTGCCTTTTTAGTTCTTGAAAATTGATTTTCTAACTTTGTTAACCTAATTGATTTTTTAACTATAAGGGAGGAAAGGAAAAGCCAACATAGCTTAAACAAACCAGAGACCAAGGATTTTCACAGAAAGTGATGGAAATACCAAATTTGAAAAATGGCCACTGGAATAGGACTCGTGCGCACCGTTGGAGACTAGTGCGCACGAGTCGTGCAACAGACTTTATTTTGAAAATTTTATTTTAATAATGTGTAGACCTTATTTTAAACACAACTCCAATACGAATTATTGGGATGTGTTTAAGAAGGTCCTCTCAAGGACCAGAATAATGGCTTAAAGGCCAACTTTTTACCTCAGACAAGCTTGAAAAACCTCCTTTTGGACTTGGTAGAAAATGCTACTACAGGTGGTTGTTGTTTCTGATAGCTTGGGACCAAAAGGATGGAAGTTTGGATTTTGAAATGGGATTTTTAGTGGGTTTTTTAGAGGCTAGGAGAGCTGATTTAGGAAGAGAAGTGTAAGAGTGATGTGTAGGTGTGACGCTTGAGCTTGAGGAAGCTTGAAGATGGTTGGTAGATTTGATTTATAGAGTGAGAGAGTGAGTTGAGAGTGTGAGAGCATGTAGTAACAGTAGTTCATTTTTTAGGGAGGTGAAGGGTATTTATAGGTCTAGGGGGCGCAAAAGGAGGGTTCAAAAGGTCCAAGAAGAGTTCAGAAGGTTCTTGAAAACAGGGGGCCGATTCTAGGAAAAATGGGACACCTAGCCGTTCTCAGGAATCAGACTATCATCATGAAATTCTCCTGCTAAATTCCTGCACGAGACTTGGCATGCAAGAATCAACTTGTGCGCACAAGTTGAAATGGTGCGCACAAGTGCATTTCTGGCCTTGGTGATTTTAGGTTGAAGCACTAGTGCATAAGGGTTGGTATTGTTGCACAAGGTTTTGGGGTTGGTGCGCAAGGATTCGTTTCAAGAGGGGGTTTTAATTTTTGAAATCCTCAGGAGCACTGTTCCAAGCTTTATCGAGGCATTTTTTTACCTTATTTTCATCATCGAGGAGGCTGTTCAGGCCATAGTTTGAGAATCGTAAGGGATCTAAATTGGGGTGTCTACGATGAGATATGGGAGGATATTCCGAAATGGAGATGTGATATGGGGAGGCTATCCCAAAAGTTATGATTAGTGGTCAAGCAAATGATTATGAAGGTTATGAGATGAATGGTGGTCAACCAGAAATTCCTATTGATTTGGAACCCTAAGTTATGACGTTGCGTGGTTACTCGTTATGAATTTAGGCGATATAAGGTGTTTTGTACTATTGTATCGGGTTACTGTCTATATACTCCAGTGGATTCGGTTAGTTCCTCTTGGGCTTAGTGGTTCAGTTATTCCCGGAAAATTCATCCTTGTGCAGCGTTGATGAATCTAAATAGGTAGATAACTTATACCGTTCATCAGGGCTCCTGGTTAAGGCTAGCAAGGTGGGAGTTGAATCAAGAATGATCATGATCTTGGTGGTTAAAATGGGAGGATGTTCTCAAGGTAGAGAACTTAGATGAAATATAATTTAAAGGCTAGATTATGAAATCATCTACTTATTTTCCATTCTGTACTACTTTTCAATCATATATGAATTGCGACTAATTGTAATGTAAGGGTTAGTGAGTGAGAGTTAGCTATTGAGTAAATTATCGCTTATCGTGCTATTATTCGCCCTGGCATATTACGCTTGGATTGAAGGAGAAAGAAAGGAGTCGTACATTACCAGGGTAGAGGTCAAATTGAAAAACAGGTGCCAAAAGAGAGCTGGGACTTGAATATGAACAATTAGAAGAACCCTGCCTTTACCTTATTTTTGCATTGGATGAATGTAACTTAATTTCCTAGCAAGTACTTTATTACTGTTGTAATCAAACTATTTTATTTCATATATTCCGCTGCTTATTAATATTACAATCCTTTTAATTAAATAAATCTTTTCTATTTAAATAAATTAAACAATGATTTCAAAAATCAGGGCGTTACACGTTAGTAGATAACCGCAGGAACAGCAACAGAAAGCTTCCACAAAAAGCAGAAACAAACTCAAAATTCCACTAAAAGGGAGGCACCTTCCTTCAAATTATCAAAATCACCATTCTCCTTATCATAAATTTCTCCCTCCATGTCAAGATATTTCTCTATGTTGAAACTCTATCCCCCGTAATATTTCACCCCCAACAAAGCACCAATATCCATATACTAACGAGCCTGCTTAACTAATAACGAATTTCTATTGCAAATATCGAGCAAAGAAAGATAAGAAAATGAAATCTCCTTCTTGTTCTTATTCAACTTGACCTCCTTAATCCCAAACTCAGAGAGCGATTTCTTCTTCCTAATCTTTCTTCTCGATCTTTTCAATCTCCTTCCTAATTTCTGAACTGCATCATGAATGGATCTCTCTCCTGGAATACTAAGCCCCTCTCTTATCCTTTACCACACGCCTTGATAGAGAGATAGGACTAGTAACAGTGACTCCATGGTGAGTTGGACCTCACATTCTTGGCATCACTATCCTAATTGGCATCATTATCCTTATCAAAGGACCTATCACTATTTCCATCACAAAGATCCACATCAACAGGATGAGATTGCGTATTAGCCACCTCAACATCCCCCAAGTCTATCCTTGAATTCACACCAATGTATTCCTTTTGTGCTTCAAGGACATCAAAATCAACGTAGTTATCATCCCCATGTTCAATCTTAACCATGGCTTCCTTCTCAACATCATGAAGCCCTTTCTTGATCTTAAGTGAAGTAAACACACATTTTTCAGCACGTTTTTGGCATCGCATCTTCAACAACTTTTACTGGATAGACAACACCATTAATCTTCACATGCACAAAATTGCATTCAAGATAATATGTTAATATAAACATACGCCATTTTATCGAAAGCAATCGATTTCTCCATCAATTCATCAAATTTAATGACATCGCCCCACAACTTACCAATTCTACTAAATGTGGTAGAACACCATGCATTAAGAGGAACACCGTAACAAGAAATCCAAACACTCCTTGATAATTTTTTTTTATTAGCCCATGCACCCACCAATATATGAGAACCAATTTGGCAAAAGATTGTCTTCATCCCCAAGAAATGTGTTCAACGATTCAAGGGAATCGAAGGATATTCAAATATTAAGACCACTCATAGGACGAATGTGAGCATCCCAAATACCATTGGTGATGAACATATGTTGAAGCTTGTCAACATAACAACACTTGATCAATATTCCCACCACACTGTTATGTAACCAATCCAATCCCACTTCTTTGGCTTTGACTAGCTTAGTCGTACCATTAGAATCGAATAGGTTGTCAAACATGCCTAGATGATGCAAAGTTATCGTTCCTAACCCCTTAAAACTTCTTCCGAGAAACCATAGGACTATTTTTGAATACTTTGCAATTGCACAACAATTCTAAAATCCCTAATAAAAAAACCATTAAGATCCTCAATACCAATGGCCTCCTCCCAACTCTGAATCTGAATTTTGTATTAAAGAAAGAGCTTCTCTTGTTCCGCATACAAAAATCTTCTCCTCGCCCTGTTGACTTTGCAAAAGAGAAAAATTGTTAGAGATACTCTGATCCGTGTTGAATGCTAGAGTTCTTTTCTGTTCCTCCCAAGGCAAACTATGGACAAGAGTAACTAGTCCGAGAACTCTGTATGAATGAAACAGTTGTTCTTCAGTAGCTATAGGCAAATTTGGCCACTTAGCCATGCGTGGTTACCATTCTTAACCTTTTCTTTTTAAGGCCGATGCGACGTTGAACATTTATTTGGGAGGCGCATGTGCAATTCTCTTCTCAGCTTCAACACTCTGTAGACAAGGGTCGAACTCCTTTTTTTTTTTTCCAGAGAGAAAATTTTATTAATCCAACCGTGATGTCGCCTATATATACATGGAAAAGGGCGCCGGCGACAGGTTGAGACCAAGCGTAGCTAACCTGTCACGCCTTAGCTTCAAGCTTACAAAAACAGAACACAGTACCACCCTGACAGGAGAAAAGGCACATATAAAACCTAATTGGGAGGTGAACAGAACGAAAGACTAAAACAAACAACAGAGAAGTAACGCCTACTCCTAATAGACTATAGAAGGCAACTAAGCGACACACATGAACAAAATATACTAGCACCTGCCAAAAAAAACATTAGAGGGAAATAAGTAGATAAAGGATACAGGGAAATAACTAAACGGGCCAAAACTTAACGAGTATTCCCATAGCTCTTTCTGTTGACCATCCTAGCGTTTGGATGACGGATGTCCTCCAACGTTGATTGAGTCCATGGTCAGCGCTAACTACCTTTGATCGGGAATCCCTCCTTAAGTGATCTTGTCTTTTTTTTCCTTTATTATGACCATTAATATTTGTCTTTATTTTCATCCCACGCTATTAGACCAGATAGGCAACTTTGTGGGACTAGGACGTAAGAGAAAAATCTCTTGTAAAGTTTCCAGTCCAGGCCTGGACGGAAGAATAATCAAAATGCGCGTAAGCTAATCTTGACACTCCTGACCACTGAACCAAATAATTTTTTTATTTGGATTAAACCAAATTGGTTGCAAAATTAACAAAATATCGGTTGCTCTCGTCGAGACAAACCAAGAAACCACAAAAAATCGACCGAAAACTAACAAATGCAAAAAAAAATTAAATAAGAACAAAACGAAAAAAAACCAAAAAACTAATTTTTTCAAATTAGCCAAATCAGGCCTAGGCAAACACTTGAGGTGTAATATTAAGGCAAGTTGGACCAAGTCAACCATCTTTACCTTCGTGCTCCCCTCTCTTTTATCTCCATTTAACTTCAGGGCACAAGAATTGATAACACTGAATTTTGACAAATTACTCGGTGGCTGTTATATACTCCCTCCGCACAATTATTGTAGGTATTTTTTAGTAGTCATGTCATTCAAACAATTATATTTCACAATTAATAATATTTTTTATGATTTCAAAAAAGTTACTTAATAAAATTAATTGAGATCTATCAAATAACATTATATTGGATATAAAAAAATATTATAAATTAGAAGATATAGACAAATTTTTAAAAAGTTCCAAATAGTTAAAATTTAGAAAAACCTTTTCGTGCTTTGTTACATGTTTTTTTTTAAACTCAAAATCTCAATTTCAAGCAAATGCAGATGAGTTTTCCAATGAAAGGAAATCTGTAACCATAAAAGAGAACACATATCCTCTGTGCCGAAAAACCCTTGTGCATTGTGCCAAGGGGTTTTCTGGTTGTTGGATCACACATAAATTTTAAAACATTAAAAAAAATAAAAAGTCACACAATCCAATGGTCCAAATTCCCTCGGCACAAAAGCACGCACAAGGGTTTTCGGCACAATAGATCTTGCACCATTTGGAACCCACGGTGAGTCGGCACCTCGTCAGCTACACTCTTTAATTTCTTTTTTGGTTGTTATTTTACTTATCATTTATGAGCTATTTCTCATTTTAAATTTACAAGTCTTGGGGTTAAGTTGAGACTCAAAAATCGGCATATAAATCTCGTTGTGAAAAAAGATATATAAATTAAATGAGCGTGTTATATCCATTAACTCTCACAGTGTTATCTTTATTTTGAATTGGAGACATAAAGCTAACACTGGAATATATTAATGGAGCCACATTCGGATACCCTACACGAAACACAGCCTAGCAAGTTATTGCCAAAACGTCAAACCACCTTTACTTCTTTGATCTTTTCCACTATCTTTTCATGGAGATCGAAGAAATTTGTGATGATAGAAAAATTACAACGAGAAAGATAAACACACCTTTAAGCTAAGATTACAAAAATGGAACAATCAAAGCTCTTTATATACTTGACCTAGTCTCCGTATGACTGCTCTTAGATCGAGATGGACCGGAGTTGGCAGTGGAATAATCATAGCTCCGGGAGAAAATACTAAGTGCTTTTGGATCATCGACACATGGTGCTCTTGGGGCGCCTTCCATCAGACATTCACATGGATCCACACGCACTAATCATGGGTCTCTCGTGAATTTGTGGTGGTAGAAGCCTGAACTGAACAATCACTCCAATTCAAGCTTCCAAACATGGAAAATCTATAGTCTATATCCAATTAAGGACAGGTCCAGGCAATAGACCGAAGAGTAAATGAACTCAGGCGACCACCCTATCCACAGTTTCAATTTTCATAGACTTGTATTAGCTTTTTAAAAGAAATAAAAAATTATATAAATTAATTTGTCTGTCCAACATCATTTTGGACAATCCAACTCGCGTCCACCCAAAAAATTGAAAAAAATATCTTACTTTTTTAACAATACTTTTATTTTTATAACAATATCTTTCTTTTAAAAATCGACAAGCATATATACGGTAATTATTTTACAATTTGTATTGGCAAAACTATATTACAGTTTACCTTCAATCTTAAAATCTTGCGTCTTTCGATCCTGGGAATCACTTGACCCAGTGCTTTACATATTTATTTTAAAATTTTGGTTAACTTTAGTTTCAAAATAAACTAAAAAGTTCCTTCAATCCATATCTTTTCTTAAGAAAAATCTAATGCACGTCCATCCAAGTTTATTTTTGGCAACAGAATAGGTTCATGAAGTTTCGCTATGTTGAAGATATAAATAATAAACTTACTCCTCTCTAAAATAGCTTAAGCTTTTGGATGAGTTAGTGGTTGATAATCTAATATGGTATCAATGTCAAGTAATAGATCCTGTGTTCGAACCTCACCGCTTACCTGATAATTAAATATTTACTTGTGTTTAACCCGTTTATAGAGAAAAGCATGGCTACACGTGAGGGGGCGTGTTGAAGATATATATAAATAATAAACTTACCCCTCCCTCGAACAGCTTAAGCTTTTAGATGAGTTGGTGGTTAACAATCTATAAGATATAATAATTTTTAGAATGATTATTGTACACTCTGTTTGGCAAAAAGAATATTCAATTTCGACAGCATAATTTTTCTTAGTATTCACCCGCCCACCATGACAATCCTGCATCTACCCACATATACCACTTGATAGTTCGATGAGTAAATATTACTATTAATTAGTTGAACAATGAAATTCATTACTGTGAAGGGGATTCATCCCATACCGACTAGCAAATAGGAGATTGTTCACTCTCCAGACAAGGATGTGAAAAATAAATTATCAGAAACAACATCAACGTCATCCACAACATTCAGTCGGAGCTTGTAACAAAAAAAAGTACCAGTCATTTGCTTGACGAGAGTAATAATTGACAAGCATATAATTTTATCAGATCGACGATTCCACCAGATTAATAGTGATAAGATTAATAATATCCTCTCATGGTATTGTACGTCAAATGCTCGAGTTGTAAATATTATGACCAATACCAAGTATTTAGTTAAACAAACCGGCCATACATATGTAGAATCAAGAATGTAAGAGAGTAACATGTGGAGTATATATTTACATTAGATAAGGCTGAAGTGTGGTGCACAAATGTATTTGACATCGAACTACTTATAAATAAATCAACCAAATATTACAAATCTCACTTGTCAGAATAAATTGAAACGCAAAAAAAGAAAACAAAAAAAAAAGGAGCAAATCCCTCAATTTTTAACTTCAATATTAGGGTATCAGCTGAAACACCAAAACAGAATTCTCTAGTGAGCATTATTATTAGTGTACACCACCATCAAAAGTTGCTATTATTGTATCCCAAAGTACCTGGACTCATGGAATATCCAATATTCTTGTACTGCCCTTTTCTGGAAATCTTCACAATTGGAGACCATGGGAGGATACCCCAGATACTTTATGTCCCCCCAATTTTCACTTTCTCTAGAACCACCATTCCCTATCTCCACTCCTGAAAAACTCACCAATCCGTCTACTTGCTGTGGGGTATTATTGCACATATATTCGTTCAGCTCAACTGGGTAATTGTTGAATTCTTGAAACATAGAGGGTGTAGATGCAAAAGAATTGGTGGAGTAGTCATATATTTGGTCTTGGGAGGTGGAAATATCAGGTGGGGGGTGTTGGAAATTACTGCTGATCAATTTGTCGTTGGGGTTTGGATCATCATCATCAACAAATCTTCCTCCTAGATCAACAAGAAGTTTCTTTTGTGAATCTTGGTCCTTGAGATGATCCTCCAGGGTAAAACTCGCCTCAGGCGCCATGGGCGCTAGTACTGGTGGCTCTGGCCAGTAGGGAATTTGGTTAATCATAGCATCATGAGAAACCATGAAAGTCTCAACCTCCCTCTTAATCTCTCTCTGGACATTGCTACTCGCTCGCCGCGCTTGTTGTTCTCTCCGATGCCTTCCCATAAGCTTTCTCTTTAACCTCGTGTTCCAGTAGTTCTTGATGTCGTTATCTGTTCGTCCTGGTAATTGTGCTGCAATGATAGACCACCTGTGTGTTCCACGAGATCGAAGAATATGTTAGATCTTTGTACCAACGCAAATTACACGACAGATGAAGCAACAAAAAGTAAAGTAATTAACCTGCTGCCAATACTTAGATAGAGGCTGCAAATTATGTTATCTTCTTCCTCCGAAAACCCTCCATGCTTGATATTTGGCCGGAGATAATTCAGCCATCTGAGCCGACAACTTTTCCCGCATCTCTTTAGCCCTAAAACCACCATTTAGCAATTTAGAATTTACTCTAAAAAAAACGTAGTATCCATGGCATAACTATCTTTGGGGGTATTAGGGCATTAATGTTACAAATGTCTGAGTAGAGATTTTTTATTTTTTTTTATCAGCAAAAAATAAAGAATTTATTAATCTCTAAAATTCAGTATACAAAGATTAAAAGGATACGAGGTTTAGAAGTGGGATTTAATTACCTATCTTTTGGGGTAAGGCAATCCAGTTGCCGCCGGTGCCGTGCTCATCGATGTAAGATTTGAGGGTCGCATCTTCCTCGGGCGACCACGGCCCTCTCTTGACATTGGCCTTGTCACAGCAAGGAGCTCTGCCCATGCTTTCTGTATGATGTTTAACGGTGTCACCTCTTGATGTTCATATATATACTAGTAGTATATTGATATGATGAGAGAGAGAGAGATGGGGGGATGGAGGGAGACTATAATAGCTGGAGAGACATGGAACCGGATTTCAAAAAGGTGGTGTGAAAAAAGTGGACCTTTTTGGATTGAATAATGGAGAAATTTTTAAATGCCTGAACAGGAGACCAGGGTTTTTTCTCATTGTCTTTCTTTAGTCCAGAATCTTATATCATATAATTCATCTCTCTCTCTCTCTCTCTCTATATATATATATATATATATATACCATGGGGTTCTAATCCGGGATCCCGGATTAGAACATTTGGGGTGTTTTTTTGTGTTGCAAATTGTTTTGGGAAAATCCGAGCCGTCTAATGTGTTCAAAAGGTGTTTTCCTATATAGTTTTTGCAAAAAACTACTTGGATCAAGCCCTTTCCGGTATTTTTTTTAAGACTTCCCCGTTGACCCTTGAAAACACCTTCTGAACACATTGGACGGCTCGGATTGTCAAAAAAATGTTCGGATCAAGGAGGTCCGGAGGTCCAGATCCTGGACTAGAACCGCTTCCTCTCTCTCTCTATATATATACATACATACATACACACATATACATACATAAACTGTGTCTAGTTCGTTCAATTTTAAACTTTTGTGAACTCTTCTTTGTCAACAAAAGTGAGCAAACATTTCGTACACCTCTTTGAAAAGATTCTTCGTGCAAAAAATTAATTTCATCAGATATTATCAATGACAAAAGCTAATTAAACTTGTGCAAGGGATAAAAAAATTATGTATTGTTGATATTAGTTATGTATTACTAACTTTTTATAATCTTAATAATTTTGGTTTCATTTACTAAAAAAACATATTATTATATATATTGTTTGGATTGTATTACCAAAAAGAACAAAGGAATACAGACTACATCAAAGGCTAACTAAGAACTAGCTACAAAACGAGTAGTAGCTTAAAGAAACACAACAAAACGATTCATATATAATTAATGCATATGCTAGAATAATTTCAATGTACACATATCTTATATTGATAAAGCAAAAGGTCTATGATATAATAAATATATGCTTAGATGAAAATATGCCTATTAAGGGTCTGTTTGATAAAACTAGAAACTGAAAGCTGAAAAATTAAGTACTGAATACTGAATTTTTTAAGCTGAAAAGTTGTTTGATAAAATATATTAAGCACTGAATTAAAAAAATGAAAATTTTTTTGTTCTAATTGTCTCTTAATTTTACTAATGGTCATCATGTATTTTGTGGTAGTGGTGGAGTGGTGATTGAGAGGTGGTGGGGGGTGGTGGCGGTGTAACAGTGGCAGTAGAGTAATGATGGTGGTGGAATGATGGGAGGTGGTGGGGAATGATGGTGAGTTGTGGTGGCAGTGGGGTAATTGTGGCGTAATGGTGGTGGTAATGTGATGATTGTGGTGTGGTAGTAGTGGTGATTGTGGGCTAATGGAGTGCTAGTGATGGTGGTGGTGGTGGTTGAGTGATGGCGGTGGCATGACAAGAGTGGTGGTGGTATATGGGTAATGGTGATAGTGGTGGCAACGGCGTGGCAGTGGTGGCGGTGGTGGTGGTGGTGGTGGAGTGGTGGCTTGGTAGTTGTGGATGGTGGTGGCAGTGGTGGTGGTGGTGGAGTGGTGGCTTGGTAGTTGTGGATGGTGGTGACAGTGGTGGTGGTGGTGGTGACAGCGGTGTGGCGGCAATGTGATAGTTGATTGTAAGTACATTAGAATTCAAGTTTTTAGCCTACATTTTAAGTGGCACTTAATCTGTCAAGTAATATAAAATGTGGGTATCAACTCTACTTAATTACTTATTACTTAATTGATTCAGTTTTAAGTGTTGAATCTGTGTTATCAAAAAAGCCCTAAGTTGGCTCCTCTTGGTCCAAAATTTTGGCTCTGCCATTGTCTGGGTGGCCTCAACAATTATTGACAAAGTAAGAGTAGACCTTTTCCGAGTTTGCTTCAATAATCAAAAGCATTTTTATTTTAGAAATCGTTGACCGTTATTTAGGCATACCAAAAATCATGTTGATCACATTTCAATTAATACCATTGGGAACTCATTTTCATGAAGATAAATCTGAAGCCTAAGCATGTAGTGATTGATATATAATTGGCAAAAATTTTGGCATGGTTAATAATTTCAAGAAGTTCTAACAAGTGAATGGTTCAAAACACTAAAATGACCCTAGAAAGACCCATAAACAGGTATTTGAGGATCAGAGAGGAGCATTCCCTTTTTTCTTTAATTTGCTCATCCAAATACATAAAACTGATAAAAGGAAGCCAATCAATATTAGAGAGTCCAAATAAAAATTGACCTCTACAAACTTATTTATAATTAATTAAAACCCAAATTGTCAAAGTCACGGCAATGACAAGAGTGACAAAATAATAATAAAATATCTAAAGCACCCAAATGCTGGAATATATTACAGCCACGTTAGTTTTTTGAAAGACTTCCCCTTTTTTCTATGGTAGGTGACCAAATGCCCAACCAAGTGAGTGAAAGTGGCCGCGGTAGATGGTGAAATCCGAATTGATGGCTGGAAATCACCTATTAAAATTGGAATTCCAGTTTATGAGATACCATAGCTCATTATCGAGTTCCCAACTCAAGTTCGGAATCGAATTTCCGGATTTTCACCTCAAGTTTGGCATGAATTTTCAATTTTCAAAATTATATCTCTGAACTCTAGTTATAAATGTTCAAAATCGGGATCGAAGTTCTGGTTTTATATTGACGATTCAGAAGTACGATCCCGATTTAGAATATTTAAAGTGAAACTCAGAAACATGATTTTGAATATTGCAAATTTGGAAAACGATTCCAATCTGAGCAATGTATCTTCTTTTTTCGAACAGCAAAGTATTTTATATATAGGTGAAATCAACAAAAAGAGTACAACTGAGAAGCATAAAGGATAAGGATGATAAAAAATCAACCAGAACATGGTCAACATGACCTAGAACAGAGCTAAGTGCAAAACAACAGCATCATGAAAAAACGACTACTCAAGCTATCCAGTCAAATGGAATATGCAGCGAAAACAATGTATCTTATTGCGCTATATGTACGTATAAACAATTAAAGCTTGATTTCTTTTAAATACAAATTGCAGGAGAGGAAAAGAGGAAGTGAAAATACATATTTTTTAAGATGATATTGTAAAAGACCTTGATAACCCCGTCAGTTCTGTTTTTATGTTTACTGCTTAGGAGTTGTTTGTAACTCAATTTAGGACTTAAAAATGAATCTATTCGGTGATAATGAATTTTGGCTGGTTTAATAACCATATTTTCACATTCCTTAAAAATTTAAATGCCTCTTAGAATGTAGGCTAAGAAAATCATAAAATCAAATAGTTTATTGCTTTCTTAATTTGGGCTGAATTAATGAATACAAGTCACCACCCCCTCCTCTTCCACCACAACCACCATCAATGATTGTTGCTGCCGTCGCCACAACCACACTTTAACTGCATGTAGCACCACCACCCCACCGCTATCGACACTACCACCACCACCAGCATCAGAAACAAAATCCCAATGGGAGTAAACTATCCCATGGAGCCCCAACAGTAACAAAAGATAGCAATCGTTACTCCAACCTTACCTTCAAACATATAGCTAGATCCAATGTGGATTTGGCTGCTTCAAATTTGAGAGGAGGTGCCAAATGATTTTTTCACTGTTTGAGCTTTAGAAATAACAGCTTTGTTCCTTTAAAAATAGCCCTTTTGACCTAAAAATAACAGTTGACTCAAGTCAAGTGTTGGTTCATTACATGACAGTTTTTTTTTAAAGGCAGAAAATTTCGCTCAGGCAAAAGTGCCATGTTTTAGCCAGATTTTTCCATCAATATATTGAGCCATTAGGTCAAAAAAATTCGCTGATGCAATTTTAGAGCCCTAGACTGATATTTCTCATCTCTCAACAATTATGGCGGTTAGGGTTTGTGCACCTCGAAGACTTGGAAAGATTGAATGATTCTTTGACCTAAATAATCATCTTCGAGGGGTTTTTCGCATCAACACAATCATTCTTAGAGTAAAACCCTTTCGTGGAGTTCGAAATCGTTTGGAAAGCTTGAGGATTCAAGATTCGGCGCTCATATAGATGTGTAATATATTAAGATGGATTCGTCAAGTAGCTCTGAGGCTTCGTGGTGAGGATACACGAATATTGAGTAAGATCTCCCCTAATCAAAAAAAAAAAAAGTAAGATCTCTTGTATTCACACAATGATTCTAGTGCATGATTCTTTCCCGTAATTTTTCCCGTTTAGGGTTTACAACGTAAATCTTTGTCATGTGCAATTGATGATTTCTTTATTTGTGCGATTGGATTTTCATTGTCCAAAGTTAATTTAATTCCGCGAATCAATTAAGGAATTTTACTATCAGAGCGGGTTGCTCTATTTTTCTTTTTTTGAATCATTGTGTTCTTGAGTAGGTTCTAGTTTGCATGTTGAAACAATGTGCTTGCGACCTTAGATTGTATCGTAGATGGTGTCACCCCAAGCGTAGGGCTAGGTATCGCGTAGCATAATAACCGGTAAGACCGGGTCGAATCCACAGGGACCGAATGCACCTTGCGTGATGTTGACTTGCGAGTGAGGTTTTTAGCCTTAAAGTGGCAAACTTGGCTTTTGGAGTTTGTTTGGTGGAATTCTCTTGACTTTGAGAACGACTCGAAAGATTAAAAAGACTAATTAAACTAAGGCAAAGTCTAGGAGATTTTAACAACCATGACCCAAGCTAATCCGTTCCTCTCTTGATTACCGGCTCGGGGCATCGTTAAATGCCCCCGAACGAAAGATTTAGATTTTAAAACCATTTACAAGAAAATGTGTTTACCAAAGATTAGGATTTCTCAGTTCATTTGGCAAACGATTAATTTGACATCGCCCTAAGCATCAAACGTGTCAAGTAGTCAAGCTCTTGGCTACGTGTGATCAAAGAGATTAACAAACTCAAACTTTGGTACATAAAATGAAACACTAAATCATTGATAGACAGGAAATGAAAGATTTTTTAATCACCCCATGACTAAGCCTACGTAAACTACTCAAAAACCATAGCAAGAAATACGACTAGAACTTTGAAGGAAATGCAAAACATGATTTATAAACTTAAAAACTGATTTTTAATGAAGATCTTAAGTGTACCTACAACAATAACTCCAGAGAAAATCACAAACAACAAATATAAACTAAGGCTTTTAAGAGAATTAGCTAGAACAACACAAAACTAATTACTTAATGAAAATGCAAATAAACTAGATTTATAGAACAATCACAACGAGATGAACAAGTTTAATACACGGTAAATAAACGGGAAATGAAAGCTTACTTGAGTATTATAGAGAGAGACCTTAAACTCTCTCCAATGGAGGAGAGAGGTGAGACCAAAAACAAACTAAGAAATAAAAAATGAAAAGTCTGTTGAAAGGGGAGAGAGGAGAGTGTATATAGTCTACCACTTTTCTCTCTACATAATATCTAATAAAGCACACACAACAACACAAAGTTTCCATTAATAGAAAGTGAAAAAAGAGCTTGAAAAATGCTTCACGGATTGATGTGGATCGATCCACTATGGGAGTGGATCGATCCAGAATGCTCTGGTGGACTTCTAGACTAGAGTGGATCGATCCACTATGAGACTGGATCGATCCACTATTGCTGATGCAGAGTTGGCCTTGAGTGGATCAATCCACTCTTTGGACTGGATCAATCCACTATACTATGGTGAACTTTTGGAGTGGAGTGGATCAATCCACTATTGGGAGTGGATCGATCCAGAATGCTCTGATCATGTTTTTGGCTTGAGTGGATCGATCCACTCCTTCACTGGATCAATCCACTATTGGTTTGATGATGTCTTTGGTCACTCCCTTGGCCTTCCGTGTTTCCGAACTTCCTTCAAAACACTAAAACGAGTTGTGGGACCCTCGGGGAGGTGTTCCTTGGTCTTGTGCATGCTTGGTTACTCCCGGATTCCACCGGGAGTCTTTGTGAGCTTGCGGCACTCTTTCAATCCAACGGCGTGACTTGTGACTTTTCGCATTCCCGGGCCTCGACCGAATCATCGTTTCGTGGCTCGTGAGGCCCGGTGTTGGCGTGCCATGGGGCACGTGACCCTTGGTAACTTGGCACGATTCCCAATGCCGCTCAAAACGCGCTTATTCGCGTGTTTAACCTGTAACTTAACAAAAACAACACTACGTGCATATCAAACATTTAAGGCGCGAAATCGCGTGTGTGTGAGAAAAATGAGCTAGATAAGCCCCGGATATCTACAATATTGGGGACTTATCACAATGGAAAGCTCAAATCGTCCTCCCATTTTAGATTGAACAAATTTCAATTACTGGAAAGTAAGATGGAGGCCTATATGAAGTCTATCAATGATGACGTTTGAACGGCGTGTGAAGTAAAGTGTACGCCACCAACTGAAACTGTTTAACATTAGTGATTTTGTATTGGGTGGTTAGTCGAAACGTGTCTTAGTATTGATAAATTCTTTTAAAGCTTTTTCGGGCTTGTAGCTTAGTAACAGAGCCTCTTGCCTCAGTAAGTAGTGAAAGTTCGCATCAAATGGTGATTAGTTTCGAAATTGTCTTGTGGGGTTTGCCAGGGTTCATAGCCTTTTTACTCGAGTAAGTAAGTCCGTTGGGGTGCTCTCTACACCTAGTTCCCTAAGGCCATCTGGTATGGGTGTCACTGGCCTAAAGCTCGCTATAAGGATTAATTAGAAAGCTTAAGGGACCACAGCATTGCACAACCACATTTTGTGCTATGAATATATTAAGGGGAAGTTTGAATATATTGAAGGGGAGTTTTGAATTATTGACTATCCAAACAAATGACTTGGTTTGACTTCTTGAAGGGGAGTTTTTAGACCTCCCACGTGTTCATGAGAAACCAAGTGTTTGTGCTTTTCGGTTGAGCTTATAGTCGTTTATTGTGACCCACACACACTTCGTCACCGTGTCTTGACCTATGTTATATCCTTTATTCTCATACCAGTTTATAGGTTCATAGCATGAGTGCATGCATTGTCTTTGAGTATTTATTTATTACTGCTCTTAACCTTCATTTGAATTCGTGGACATGCTTTGGACTTGTAAGTGTTAAATTCTAACATCTCCTTATGTTTCATGAGAGTCAGAATCATTTTTTTTTTAATTCATTCCCATATTACAGCATCCAAACTGTTGAGTATGCACGTCATTTTTCTTTTGTCAATACCCCAACTGCACCTTAATTATTCTAATCTATTTCCTTAAACACTTTTACGAATTATGAAATATCTTTCAGTTATCCTTTTCCTATCTCCTATTGAAGTGCAAAATAACAACTTGACTTATGACCTTGAAAGCATTCGTTGAAATCTTCACCTTTCCTATTGAAAAAGATGAACCAACAAATGTCACTTCATTAAAAGAAATAAAGAAATCTTAATGTTGCTTCATTAATTTTTTTCGTTTCATTTACAAATGTCTCTTAATATCTCCCCATATTCAGCCAATACTAAAAAAAATTCCTGAATTCTAAACGTTTAAAGGAACCCTGTAACAATTTAGCCATACAACACAAGAATAATCCATCAATGATTCAAGCTCCCATTTTCTAACTTCAACAAACCAATTCATAAGCCAGCATAGACCTCTTCCTTCAAGCATACAATTGATATCTTCTAAGGAAGAGAAGTAAGAAATATAAGATTACCACCCATAGAACAAATCTAAATGTTTAAAACGTCATCCAATATGAACGCCTCCCTCAAAGACTCCACTGACCTCTGAGAAAGGAGCTTGTCTATAGCACTCTTTGATAACCACTGATTATCTTCATCTCTGACCTTAACAGACAACCTATTAACTAACATACTTTTCCAGTAGCAATTTTAGCAAAAAAGGGGCTTTTATCATCGTTGGACTCTTTGCTCTTGTTGCTTTTGACTTGATAATCTGAAGCAATTTGGTTCCCTTTAAAATCATCAGATCTCCGCAAGGAATTTAAATTATGACTGGCCAAAAAAAACCTAGCTAGATTCACTTGAATATAAAAGTCTTTAATAAAGATCTCATTGAGTGCCTTAATGCCTCTTCCCTCGACATAAATCTGATGGAACCAAACCTAGTGTTGAATCTTGAACTGCACCTATTGGGGATGCATACATCCACCGCATCATCATACCCCCTGAAGATTTGGCGAAGCCAAACCTCATCCATCTCATAAGGAAGTTTACCGACATGAATAAAGACATACACAGTTCAACCAATCAAGACGTGGGTTACTGTACCTTTGCTCGGCTGTAGCCCTTCTTTTGGTAACCAAAGTCCAATCGACATCGAGACTAGATCTCCTCGCCATAAATATGAGGGAAATGGCTCAAGGACGAAGGTGGACAAAGGATTGAAGGTAAATAAGAGAAAGATTCCATGTATGTCAGCTATTATGAGCATCTCCAACAGCCTCACTCCATCTGCAATTTGGACAAATTGTTAAGTGCCAGAATCTTGTTTCCAGTAGACTCGCCAATTCCCCCTTCGCTATAGTGACTCGCTGCACCCAACTCATTGTAGCACTCGACAACTCCTCTCTCTCTCTCTCTCTCTCTCTCTCTCTCTCTCTCTCTCTTTGCCACTACATTCGTTGTTGCCACTATCACACAATCCGTACTCAGTCGTTGAATTGGCACATCATATTAAAGAAAAGATTCGAAGTGATGAGGAGATTCACTGATAGTGAAACTCTGGTTACCAAATAGGCTAAAATCCGATGACCCCTCCCGACTCGACAACTCCACGGTTGGCGTGTTTGGAAAATCTAGCGTGAAGAAGTTGAGGGATGTGGATGGGTTTAAGGAAGAGTTTTGTGATTTTTATAGCCATTTTGGTAAAGTTCTTGGAGTGCAGATGTATTTTGTAGGCAGCTAAAATAGAAGTTGGTATTTTGAGTAAGAATTTTGGTCACTCTAAGAGCACCGTCACCAAATTGTTGGGTCCCTCCTTATTCTACTTTTGTAGAGGTTTGATAATTATGTTAACCCAATAATTTATTTTGTCCCAAACAGAATTATTTTGTGGGTTTGTGTTTGGGTAGAAGTTTCTACATATTTCTTGGCACATGAGTGGCACATGTTTGTTAGCTTCCCTAGGAATCCTCGGTACTACCTTATTACTTTTGGTCAACCTTTTTTCAGTGAAATCTATCAGGAAATTTGAAAAGAAAAACAAAAAGTGCACTGTGTGTTTTGTGAGTATGGTGGAAGTCGGTCAACAAGGAAAATCAAATGCTACCTTTGGTCTCCCATTTTTAGCCTACCAACAGCAGCTTGTACGTGATCATTGGGGCTGATTTGCTCTGCTTCTGGGCTCTTCATTTCTGCAGATTTGGAGGTTTTTGTTCATCAAATTTGATTAGGTCTTTCCTCTTGTTTTGGTTGTAATTCATTGGATACGCCTTAGGGTGTTTGTGAGATCTTTGTATTTGTTGTAAACCTATTTGTACGAACTTTGGTGATAGTGGAATCAGACTTCGGACCCGTGGACCTACCACATTTTTTTAGGGAACCACGTAAAAATCACTTGTGTCTCTTTGCTTGTGGTTTGTGCATTTTGGTTCTTATTTGCTTGTAGATACCCCCACGATAGGGTGTCCACTACACAGGATGACCAATAAGTGTCTATGTGCCTGTTGCAGCACACCTCGAAATTCAAAGTCGCCACTTGGTTTGGGCTAAACCAAGAAAAAGCCTTGCCAAAGATTCATGGTCCAAGAAACATGGGTACGGTGAGGGGAAGGTGTTAGGCACCCCTCTCCATCTAGCCACAAAGGCTTGCCTGTACTCATTTGACATAAAATTGCTTTAATATTTGAAAAGATCTCGCACACAACTGATTATTAAACCATTTTAACAGTTATGGGTCATATAAGCAATAAAACATAAGCACACGGGGGTAGGGCAATGGGACCACATGAAAATAAAGGGATATAAAACAGAAAATATAAGTTAAAAATCTGTCGGCATTCTAATCTGTCGGCCGACCAATGGATTTGGCAGCTAGCAGATCACGCTGATTAATGTATTGGCCGGCACATGCTTGCGCCCTTGGATTGTATTCCAATGATATTTCCCCAAGCGTAGGGTTTAGGCCGACAGTAGCATAATAACCGGAAGTCCGGGTCGAGTCCACAGAGACCAAATGCGCGACGCGTGATGATTGATTCGCGAATGATGGTTTAGCCTTAAAGCGGCAAACTTGGCTTTATAGTTTGGAGGTGGGATTCACTTAACTTCGTGAATGACGCGAGATTGAAAAGACTAATTAAAACAAGGCTAAGTCAAGGGGTTCACAACACCCATGCCTTAGGCCAATTCGTTCTCCTCTAAGATAACCGGCTGGGGGACGTCGTTAAACGAACCCGAACGGAAGATTTGGTTCTTAAACTCGTTTGACAAGAAATGGTGTTTCTCAAAGAGTAGGATTCTTGTGCCATTTATACAAACATTTTGATTGACATCGCCCTAAGCATCACACGTGCCAAGTGGTCAAGCCCTTGGCTACGTGTGATCAACGGGGTTAACAAATCCAAATTTTGATACATAAAATTAATCCTAACTCTTTGATTAACATGCAAAGTTTGCATTATGGCGAGGAGAGCGAATGAACCTAAGTCACGGGATGCTAATCACCCCATAACCGAGCCTATAACGACTACTCTATCATTACTAAGTAGATCATGTCTGGTTTTATAAAGGAAATAAAGAACATGACAAGTGACTAAATAAACTTGATTTTAATGAAGATACTATGTTGGCCTAACACTTTAATACTTGAGAAATTAGCTAACAAGGTTTAGAACTAGGATTTTTAAGAGAAAATAGCTAGAGGAACATGGAAATGAAAAACTTAACAAGAACAAAAATTAACTAGATAGATAGAACAATCTAAGCAAGATCTACAACATTAATTAACGACATATTAACGGAAGAAGTAAACTTACATGAGAAATCTAGAGAGAGAGAGCTTCCAAAACTCTCTAATGGAGGAGAGAGGGGAGAGCAACAAAACTAAGAAAGAAAATAAAAGAAGAAGTAGTGGGAAGGAGAGAGGAGAGACCCCCTTTATCATCCTTTTTCTCTCTCTACATAATATCTAATAAAGTCCTCACAACAACTAAAAGTTTTCATAAATAGAATGTCCAAAAAGTGGCTTAAAGTGGCTATCCGGAGGGACCTGGATCGATCCACCATAACCCTGGATCGATCCAAATATTGCTGATGCTGTTTTGCTAAAGGCTGAATCGATCCACACTGACCCTGGATCGTTCCAGAGGGGACTGCAGTTGATTTTTTTATGGGATGGATTGATACACACAGAACCTGGATCGATCCATAAGGAGTTTGTTGCAAGTTGGGACTTTGAAGCAGTGGATCGATCCACTACTTGCTTTGGATCGATCCAGATTAGTCTGGTGCTGTTTTGCTGAAGTGGATCGATCCACTTCACTTCTGGATCGATCCATGTGAGACTGGAAAAGCTTGTGCGCAAGGGGATCGATCCACTTGTTGTCTGGATCGATCCAGAGTCAACTTGTTGTGCCTCGGCCATTTCTCATCCACTCCTTTGTCTGCTCATGCTTCTGGACCTCCTTCAAAATACGTAAATGAGTTGTGTGACCCTCGGGGGAAGTGTACCTTGGTCTCATGGCCTTTGCAAGTGTGGCACGGTTCTCAATGTGCTCAAAATGCGTAATTTCACGCGTTCAACCTGTAACTTGGCAAAAACACTGCGACGCGCAAATCAAACATATAAGGCGCGAAATCGCGTGCTCGTGTGCGATAAATGAGTACGATAAGCCCCAGTTATGTACAATATTGGGGGCTTATCAACACATCAGACTGTCGACCGGTGTTCTTCCCAACCCTAGAAAAACGCAAAAATAGAAAGTTAAATATACAAAATCGAACTTGAATTGAGCAAGGCTTGAGAAATTGACCAACTAAAAAGCGTTGCAACCTTCGTAATTTACTCCCTCAGCGACGGAATTGCTTTGATATGCTTGCTTTAATGTTGAACTTCACAGGACCTTAAACCCCAAGCTCGAATTTGAGGGTTTTGTACTCGGGTATTTTCTCTCAACAGGGTATTGGGGCTTTTGAAGCTGGAGATATGGGGAGTATTTATGTAGAGATACAGGGTGTGAGGCTTGAGAATAGTCTGTTAATTTCGGAGGTGAAGGTGCCTATTTATAGGTCTTGGAATAGGAGAGTCCCAATTCGAATAGGGAGAGTGGTTTGATGCGGGCAAACTCTATCAAAAAGAGTCTCGATCTTGCTTACCACGTAAAATGAATTAATCCGATCGGGAAAGAAGAACTAGAGTTTGGATCGGGCTCTTGCTGTAAAACTTCTAGAAGAAGCAGATTTGCCAGCAAACTGATAAGCCCCCAATATTGTATATATCTGGGCTTATCTAGCTCTTTTTGTTCACACACACGCGCATTTTAATGCCTTATACGATTGATGTTGCGCGAAGTGTATTTTTGGAAATTTCAGGTAAAACCGCGGCATAAGGCGCATTTGAAGCGCTTTAGGACACATCCCAAGAATCCAAGAGCCAAGGAGTGAAGATTTGGCTAAGGATCACGAAGACCAAAGATCACAAGATCAAGCCAGAAGACTAACGGCATGTCCAAGACTCACAAAGACTCCCGGTGGAATCCGGGAGTGAATGAAGACTCACGAGACCAAGTGCTCCCCTTCCCGAAGCTCGCACGATGTTCGGAAGTGTTTTGGAAGATGCCCGGTAGCACACAAGGCCAATGGATGGTGAAGAAAGAAGAGGCAAGCTCAAACGCCTTAGTATTGATATAGGTATTGATACTAGTATTGATAGTATCAATACCTCTGAAGAACAAAGCTGGACAGAACCTTGGGTATCGATACCCCCAAACTTGGTATCGATACCCAGGCCTTACGGGTAGCATTTTGCAGCTAGGTATCGATACCCCCTAACTTGGTATCGATACCCAGCAGTCCGGGAAGTTAATGTAGCCCACTTGTTGGACTTTCTACTTATGGGAACTTTCACCTTTAGTGCTTTTAGGATATTTTTGTGTGAGACAAAGACTATATTGGCTTTCTCCTCTCTCCTTCCCACTCACTTCTTCTTTTATTTTCTTTCTTAGTTTTTTGGGCTCTCCCCTCTCTCCTCCATTAGAGAGTTTTGGAAGCTCTCTCTCTCTAGATTTCTCATGTAAGTTTACTTCTTCCGTTAATATGTCGTTAATTAATGTTGTAGCTCTTGCTTAGATTGTTCTATCTAGCTATTTTCTCTTAAAAATCCTAGTTTCAAACCTTGTTAGCTAATTTTCCAAGTATTAAAGTGTTAGGCCAACATAGTATCTTCATTAAAATCAAGTTTATTTAGTCACTTGTCATGTTCTTTATTTCCTTTATAAAATTGGTCATGTTTTCCGTAGTAATGATCGAGTAGACGTTATAGGCTCGGTCATGGGGTGATTAGCACCCCGTGGCTTAGGTTGTTTCACTCTCCTCGCCATAATGCAAACTTTGCTTGTTGATCAAAGAGTTAGGATTAATTTTATGTATCAAAATTTGGATTTGTTAATCCCGTTGATCATACGTAGCCAAGGGCTTGACCACTTGGCTCGTGTGATGCTTCGGGCGATGTCAATCAAAATGTTTGTATAAATGGCACAAGAATCCTACTCTTTGAGAAACACCATTTATTGTCAAACGAGTTTAAGTACCAAATCTTCCGTTCGGGGTAGTTTAACGACGTCCCCGAGCCGGTTATTTAAGAGGAGAATGAATCGGCCTAAGGCATGGGTGTTGTGAACCCCTTGACTTAGCCTTGTTTTAATTAGTCTTTTTAATCTTCCAAGTCATTCACGAAGTTAAGTGAATTCCACCCCCAAACTACAAAAGCCAAGTTTGCCGCTTTAAGGCTAAAACCAGCACTCGCGAATCAAACACTCACGCTCAGCGCATTCGGTCTTTGTGGACTCGACCCGGACTTCCGGTTATTATGCTACCGCCGGCCTGAACCCTACGCTTGGGGAAATCATATTGGAATACAATCCAAGGGCGCAAGCACCGACCAAAGGATTTACCGGTCGGTTGATGCATTTGTCTGGGAGTATTTGGTTTCTGACAGAAGATTGGGTTTCTGGCGACTAGGTAACAGATGTAACGGTCAGTCAATGAGGGTGACAGCCGGTATTTTGGCCGAGTTAGAGAGGTTTGTGGTTTAGGTTGTTAAATCTTTACAGAGGTTCTAAAGTCCGTGTGAGTCCCCCAAAGCTTTCGGGTATCGCATTCATCATCAAGAGCCTGCTTGCAACGGTACATGAAAATATCTAACGAGCCAAATTAGGGTGTCTATATTGCTGCAGTTTTTATTTCCTCCATGATTTACTTGTGGGAATTTGGTGTCCATTTTTTCCAATATCTGGTATCAGAGCCGTCAGTTGGCTAGGGTTTGTTTTTTGCGTAAATCATGGATGAAAGTATTGGAAGAATGGTGACTTTCAATGGGACAAATTGGGTGACTTGGAAAATTAAAATGGAAGACCTCTTCTATTGTAGAGATTTGTATGGGTCTATTCAAGCTAAGACTAAACCCTCGGACATGTCTGAGGATGATTGGACCAAACTTAATCGAAAAGTTGTTGGGCTTATTCGTCAATGGATTGATGATAGTGTTTTCCACCATGTATCAACCGAGACTTCAGCTTCCGCTCTTTGGACTAAATTGGAGGGTCTTTATGATAGAAAATCAGCCACTAACAAAGCATTCTTGTTTACAAATTGGTGAATTTGAAATATAAAGAGGGCAAGCCTATTGTGGAACATTTGAATAAAATAAATAGCATTGTTAAACAACTTTCTTCTATGAAATGAATAGCATTCTTCTATGAGTTGCAAGCTTTGATGCTTCTTCGCTCCCTACCCGAAAGTTAGGAAACTTTGGTGGTGACAATTAGTAACTCACCACCAGATGGAGTTGTTTCTATGAGCCAAGTTACGTGTAGCTTGTTGAATGAAGAGACAAGAAGGAAATCCACCAGTTCTTCTCATTTGGAAGCACTTGTTGAGAAAGAAAGAGGGAGATCTCGTGATAAAAGTAAAACCTCTCATGACTGTGGTAAGTCAAGGGGAAGATCGCGTGATCAAAGTCATGATAAGTCGATGGACAGTTCGCCTTCAAAGGAAGATATTGAGTGACACTATTGTCATAAGAAAGGACACATGAAGCGGGATTGCCACAAACTCAAGTACAAAGAGAAAAATTGTAAGAAACATAGTGAAAAGAAGCAAGAAAACACAACGGCGGTCTCTTTCAATGGTGAACTCGTGATGGTATGTGATGATAGTTGTGTTAATTTGGTGAGCCAAGAGATTAATTGGGTGATAGATTCCGGTGTTTCTTTTCGTGTGACTTCACGTGCCAACTTCTTCACTTCCTACAATGAAGGGGATTATGGGGTTTTCCGAATGAGAAATGAAGGTGTGCAAAATTGTTGGTTTGGGTAATGTTTGCTTGGAAACAAGTGTTGGGTGCAAGTTGGTGCTCAAAGATGTGAGGCATGTTTTGGCCATTCGTCTCAATTTGATCTCCATGGGAAAGTTGAATGATAACGGCTACAAGAATCATTTTGGTGATGCCAAATAAAAGCTCATAAATGGTTCTCTTGTGGTGGTTAAAGGAAACAAGGTTGGTCACTTTACATGATGAAAGGAAAAATTTGTAAGGAGTTTATGAATGCACTTGATGATAACTCATCTACCAAATTGTGGCACAAGAGGCTTGGGCATATGAGTGAAAAAGGGATTTAAGTTTTTGCCAAAAAGGAGCTCTCACCTGAGATGAAAGGTACACCTCTCAAAACTTGTGTTCATTACTCAGTCGGTAAACAAAATAGAGTTACATTTCGTAGATTCTTTACTAGAAAACCTAATGTGTTGGACTTGGTGAATTCGGATGTTTGTGGTCCTTTGAAAGTTAGATCTCATGGTGGTGCACTTTATTTTGTTACTTTTATTGATGATCATTCGAGAAAATTATGGGCTTATGCATTGAAAACTAAAGATCAAGTTTTAGATGTGTTTAAGCATTTTCAAGCCAATATTGAAAGAGAGACTGGGAAGAAGTTGAAATGTGTTTGTTAGATAACAGTTGTCAATATCTTGGACCGTTTGATGAATATTGTTGTAGCCAAGGCATTAAACATCAAAAGACCGTCAAGAAAACTCCTCAACAAAATAGAGTCACCAAGAGAATGAACCGCACTTTGGTAGAAATGATGAATGTTTTTCACATGCTAAATTGCCAAGATCATTTTGGGGTGAGGTAATGAGGACGGCGGTTGATTTGATAAATTTGTCTCCTTTGGTTCCTTTGAATGTTGAGGTGCCAGAAAAGATTTGGTTGGGTAAAGATGTTTCTTGTGATTATTTGAGGATTTTCTATTACCGGGCATTTGTTCACATTCCAAAAGATAAAAGGTCCAAGCTTTGACGACAAGGTGAAACAATGCATATTTCTTGACTATGGGCATGAGGAATTTGGTTATAAACTATGGGATCCGGTTGACAAGAAAGTAATTCGTAGTAGAGATGTTGTCTTCCTTGAATATCAAACAATTCAAGACTTTGATAAAGATAAGCAACCGAAGAAAATTGCTAGCGATCTTGTTGATTTGGAGCCAACTCCTCTACCTTCGGTACTTGATGAAAATGTGGAGGATGTGCATCCACCTTGTTGGAATTGTGCCTTGAATTTTCCTTTTTTGGGAGAATTCCAATTGTGTTTAGGATTTCCTATTGTGTTTAGGGTTTCCTATTGCATTTAGGATTTCCAATTGTGTTTACGATTTCCTATTGTGTGTAGGATTTCCTATTGATTGTGCTTCTTATAAATAGAGGCTTTTAGGGATCCTTTGGCTATCTCTCATATTGTGGCCTCTCCAGAGTTACGGATCATAGCCGGCTATTTGTATCTCTTCTTCACCATTGATAGTGAACTCTCTCTCTCCTCGCCCGTGGACGTACCTCAATCTTGAGGGAACCACGTATATCTTTGTGTCGTGTGATTGCTTGTTGTTTTGTTTGCTTTCTCCCAACTTAGTCACATTCATAGCGTTCGTTACAACACACCTCTTGAAGATGGTGAAACTGTTAAGGTTCCTAATGATGTTGAGTTGGAAAATGAGAGGGAGCAACCAATTCAAGCGCCACCACAGCAACCACCGTGGAGAAGATCGAAGAGAGAGAGGCAACCATTGAGAAAGTATTCTCCGAATGAATTTGTGGTGGTAACGGAACATGGGGAGCCCAAGACTTATGAAAAAACCATGAAACTTGAAAAGAAAGGTGAGTGGACTAAGGCTATGCAAGAAGAAATGAAGTCATTGCTTGAAAATGGCACTTATGATTTGGTGAAACTACCTAAGGGTAAGAAAGTGCTTAAAACCAAATGAGTTTATAGATTGAAAAATGATGAAAAAATTTTGAGATACAAGGCTCGTCTTGTGGTTAAAGGATTTGGGCAGAAAAAGGGTATTGATTTTGATGAAATTTTTTCACCCGTGGTTAAATTTCTTCCATTTGTGTTGTTCTTAGTATGGCGACAAGTTTGAATCTTCAGATTGAACAACTTGACGTGAAAACCACATTTCTTCATGGTAATTTGGAAGAGGAAATTTACATAGAGCAACGCTAAGGCTTCAAGGAGAAAGGAAAGGAGAATCTTGTTTGTAAATTGAAGAAAAGTTTGTGTAGTTTGAAAAAATGGCAGAGACAACGGTACAATAAATTTGATTATTTATGATGAAAGTATGGGTATTCGAGAACTACCTCTGATCATTGTGTGTTTGTGAAAAAGTTTCTGTATGGCAACTTTATCATCCTCTTGCTCTATATTGGTGATATGTTAATTGTGGGACAAGATTCTACAAGGATCAATGACTTGAAGTTGGAGTTAAGTAAGTCCTTTGCTATTAAGTATTTGAGACCGACAAGGCAAATTTTAGGTATGAAAATTATTCGTGATTGCAAGAAGGGGCTGATTTGGTTGTCTCAAGAAAACTACATTAAAAAGGTTCTTGGGAGGTTCAAGAGAGATAAAGCTAAGCCCGTTGGTTGTCCACTTGTGAGCCACTTTAAGCTTGGTTCGAAACAATGTCCTACAAGTGAAAAAGAGAAAAAGGAGATGGAAAAGGTTCCTTATGCTTTAGCCATTGGTTCCTTGATGTATGTCATGGTTTGCTGGATTTGACTCACGCAGTTAGAGTTTCTAGTCACTTTTTTTCGAATCCGGAAAAGGAACATTGGGCAGCAGTAAAATGGATTTTGAGGTATCTCTAGGGCACTTCTAGAGTTTGCTTGTGTTTTGGAAATGAAAAGGCTATGTTGGATGGGTTCACAGATGCCGACATGGCCGGTGATGTTGATTCTAAGAAGTCCAGTTCGAGGTACTGGATGACTTTTGCAGGGGGAGCTATGGTTTGGCAATCAAAGTTGCAAAATGTGTTGCTCTATCCACTACGGAAGCAGAATTCATTGTAATTACCAAAGCTTTCAAGGAGTGGTTGTGGTTGAAGAATTTCTTGCAAGAGTTGGGTTTGAATCAAGAAAGATACGTTCTTTATTGTGATAGTGAAAGTGCTATACATTTGAACAAGAATTCTTCCTTCCATTCTAGATTAAAGCATATTGATGTTCGATACCATTGGATTCGGGATGTGCTTGATATAAAGTTGTTGCAACATGTGAAAATTCACACGAATGATAATCCTTCGATATGATAACAAAGGTTTTGTCTAAGGACAAGCATGAGAAATTTCGATCGTTGTTGGATTTGGTGGATCTTTCCGAATAAGTCAGGAGGGGGAGAATTGTTTGGTCCCTTCTTATTCTACTTTTGTGGAGGTCCAATAATTATGTTAGCCCAATAATTTATTTTGTCCCAAATAGAATTATTTTGTGCGCTTGTGTTTGGGTAAAACTTTCTACATATTTTTTTGGCACATGAGTGGCACATGTTTGTTAGCTTCCCGGGGAATCTCAATCGGTACTACCTTATTACTTTTGGTCTGCCTTTTTTGGTGAATTCAATCGGAAAATTTGAAAAGAAAAACGAAAAGTGCACTGTGTGTTTTGTGAGTACGGCGGAAGTCTGTCAACAAGGAAAATCAAATGTTGCCTTTGTTTTTGTTGGGATCGTCCCTAGTCACACAACGCACACAAGCACACCAAAGATATGAGGAAAAACTCCGTGTATATATGTACAACATATACAACATGAAAAAACCTCTCTGGAGCTCTACCGGCTCCCCGGGGACCACAAACCGGTACCCCGTGCACTCAGCTCACCACTCTGCTCACTGTGTGCTCCGACAGCCCTCCGAAGAGGAGCACCCTCTGTCCCGAAGGGGGGAGCTCACAGCTCTCTCTCACTCTCTCTGTCACACACAATGTGCACACCCCACTCACGCCATACATATGTATAAATAGGTGGGGGGAGTGATCCGTTGCTTCGCACACCTCTCCCTCACATGGGAGCATCCCAACAATCTCCCCCTCTCACATGTAAGGTGATCGCTGAACCTGCAGCGCTGTCCGGCTGCAACTATCTGCCATTCTAGCATCTGTCTTGTCAAGAGAGTATCCACAGCTCCCCTCTGCTCACACCAGAGGCTCAACCCGCCAGATGATCCCACACACCACCTGCGAAGAGACTAACTCCCTCTCTGACACCTCATCCCCCACCGAGCTCCACCGCACCCTCAAACCAGGATACACAACTCGTGAATCCGAGACATCATCCAATCCTGCTAGATCTCTGTGGCTAAACCTGATCTACCGCTCTGACAAGCGCCTGTGTCATCCCCAGACGAGCTACACTGCCAGATCTCCGCGGTTGATCATAATCCTACACCCCCTAACTAGAGTGTCCGCACCCCCTAACCAGAGTGTCCGCACCCCCTAACCGGAGTGCCCGCATCCTCATCTGGATGCTCCTAATCCGTCATCCACAAGAACTGCACCTCCGAAACCTGTATCTCCTATCCGACCACCTGGCCTCTCTTGTAGAACAACCCCGGAATGCCTACTCGAAACCTGGATAACCCACATCTTGAAACGAGATGCAACAATCCGCGTCCGTCAAACCCCGAACGCCCGTGCCCAATCACAGGACACAATTCGTGACTCCCTCTCTCCACACCATGCGGCCGCATATCCCAGAAAGAATCTAGTCACAATAACACAGAAGAAAGAGACTCACCCAATCGATCATCTGCATACCGTCTCAATCCCTCTGTCCAAAGCTCCCGTGAACATCCTACAACAACCAATTGCTCGCCATCTGCAGACAATACCACACACAATCCGATTCGACTCCCGACACATCCAGTACCCTCTGGTCATGACTCCTCGGTACAACCCAGCGCCTATCACGTGTGCACCTGCAACTACTGCTCATCATGTCCACGTCATAAACCAACCATACAGCCTGACCATGCCTGACATCACCTCCAACTGTCACTGCACTCCCACAAGCCTATACGGTGCCCCTCATCCTCCTCATGCAGCTCGAATCACCACTGCAGATCCCGATGAAAGGTCTTCGAACCCGATTGAACCAGACTGCCTCCGATCACTGCTGACCATCTCTGATATGTCCCACTAGTAAGCGCCTATGTCATTAACCTCGAATGTATCCACACACCCCAAACCAGAATGCAACACCCGAAAGAATGTATCCTTGCTCACTAGCTCTCCGACTGATCAACACGGCTTAACCGCCGCGAATCTGCAATCACCCGATTGCCCCGGTCAACCTCTGATCTTTGCAACGTCTGTCCAATACTCCTGGTGTGTATCCTCCAACTCCGCTCGTCTCTGCCACCTATCTGCCACTCTCCGTCAGCTCTCCCGGGTCTCCTCCTGCCTCATGGTTCATCCACGTTCCATTCCTAGCTTTCCTAGCACCCTCTAGACTCCCATTGGATCTCCTCGATCTATCGCTCCAGCAAACGCCTGTGTCACTACCAAACGAGCATCCATGCACCCCCAAACCGGAGTACAAAAACCCGTAAGAGTGTATCCTTGCTTGCCGACCGCGACTGACCATCCCTGGTTTGCCTCTGACTGAACCCAACGCCTACCGATTAACCCAGACCATGTCCGGTACTCCCCGATCTCTCCCGCTGTGCCCAGACCCGCAAAATCTGACTCGAATCACCCAAATTCGAGCTCACCAATGAATCCAAAATAGTCCAATTAGCTAGGAACAAGCCCCCTCACAACTTGAAATGCCTCCAAACGTCCAATTCCGGCTCAAATCCAATAGTGACAACTATTCCCGAGCCTCTACACAAAAAATGGAGCGCATGGTTAGATCCGGAACATCGAACCGAATCCGAAACTGTTCTAAACCGACTATGAACCGGCCAAAAACATACTGAACCGGTCAAAAAACCTACTCCCTCTGTTCCATTCCATTGGTCCCCTACGAAACTACGTGCAAATTTCAAACTAAAAAATAATGTACTTATGAACATAATTTGTTCATCAATATGGATCTTGTTTGATAGATCTCATTGTGAACTTTTAAACGGTGCGGAAAAAATCCAAAAATTATTTGATAGATGCGTTATTTTTTAGTTTGAAAATTGCACGTAGTTTCGTAGGGGACCAATATTATGGAACGGAGGGAGTATTATGGTCTAACACCGAACCGTGAACCAGTCTAGACCAGACCGAACCCGGTCTACTAATCCGCTGACCCTCCGGTCTAGACCGGTTTGGTCCCTTTGACCGGACCATTGACCCCTTTGATCGGTTTGACCCCAAAGTATGACCCTTTTGACCGGTTTGAACCCATACCTGACCCCTTTTGCTGACGTGGCGCCACGTCACCGTTGATCGACTGACGTAGCTGCTAACCAATCCGACGTGGCTCCGCGTGGCTGCTGACTGTGCGCCACGTGGTCATCTTCCAGATTCTTACTGCGCGTGTAGCACACGAATGCACGGGATCTAACGCGCGTTGCACGCTCTGCCTTCAACCGGCGCTTGCGGCTTCCCCAGGCATTTTTCGGCGATCGGCCGACCACCACCGTGATCGTCTCTTCGAGGCGAACAAAACCCACCGATTCTGATGACCCTGCGGTAGTCCGATAGCCCAAAAACGCACCGTCTGTCGCCCACCTCCGTCCGCCGCTGTTCAGACTCCTTTTCCAACCAACTCCGGCCACCCCACGCGATGAGCTTTACACCGTTGGACTCCTCTCGACGAGAGGAACAAAACCCCGTGAGAAAAACGTCCAAGCACCTTCGTTTTTTCCGATCTTGATCCGTGAGCTTCAATGGCGTTTTCCGGCGACCTCCATCTTCAATCCCGCTCTGATACCACTTGTTGGGATCGTCCTGGGTCACACAACGCACACAAGCACACCAAAGATATGAGGAAAAACTCCGTGTATATATGTACAACATATACAACATGAAAAAACCTCTCCAGAGCTCTACCGGCTCCCCGGGGACCATAAACCGGTACTCCGTGCACTTAGCCTCACCACTCTGCTCACTGTGTGCTTCGACAGCCCTCCGAGGAGGAGCACCCTCCCTCCCGAAGGGGGGAGCTCACAGCTCTCTCTCACTCTCTCTGTCACACACAATGTGCACACACACACACCCCACTCACTCCATACATATGTATAAATAGGTGGGGGGAGTGATCCGGTGCTTCGCGCACCTCTCCCTCACATGGGAGAATCCCAACAGTTTTCTCATTTTTCAGCCTACCAATAGTAGCTTGTACGTGATCATTTGAGGGGCTGATTTGCTCTATTTCTAGGCTCTTCATTTCAGAAAATTTGGAGGGTTTTGTTTATCAAATTTGGTGAGGTTTTCCTCTTGTTTTGGTTGTAATTTGTTGGATATAACTTAGGGTGTTTGTGAGATTTTTATATCTCTTGTAAACTGATAGGCGCGTGAAATTCATGAATTTAAGCGCTTAAGTAGGGTAGAATTAGCACGTTTGTCATACATTTAATCCTCATTTTCCATTTGATATGTGCACGTGGTTGGATTTGGTGTTTGTGCTTAATTTGCAGGGAATTGAGGTGTTTTGGCGCTAATCGAAGTTGTTGGAAGGGCATGCACGAGGACCGAGAGTGAGCAAGGCTGAGGAGACTAAGTATGGAAGTGATTTCGCGTGGGAGTGCTCGTAACCCGTCGGGAGCGCTACCCCATTTATATGGAGCGCTCAAGTTTGGCACAAAAAGCTCAAAAAAATGAACAGAAGGTTTTGGAGCGCTACACCAAAAGTGGTGTAGCGCTACCTAAGGGCATATGGTCAGCGGTCAACGCGAGGAGCAGCGGTCAACGCCGCACGATAGGGAAGCGGTAGCGCTACACCCATTTACTAGTAGCGCTACCGAGCGCTTAGTTGGGCCATTGAACGTCGTCGTTTGGCTTCGCGCGGAATATTTCGAGGATTTTCGTCGTTTTTCCTTAGAATTTACTAAGATTATTATAAATACTCTTATTAGAACCTAGATTAGGGTTCCACGACTTTTACTTAGGTTTTAGCTTTTCAAGTTTTCGGCTACGGATTCAGAGTTCTTCATTCATCGTTTGCGTATTAACAGTCAAGTTCAACTTTTCTCTTGCAATTTACAGTATCGTTTTCTATTGTTTTCATATTTTAATCTCCAAGCATGTTTAGATCTAGGTTTAATTTGTTTTCTGCAATTAGCATAATCATGAGTGAGTAGTCGCTTCGAGTGCGGCTGCGGGGCGAAGGCGCCTACGTCTAGATTAATCAGTATTTCACCTCGGGGCTGAATTAAATCGATTTTCAAGCAATTTTGGGAACTGGAAACTTTTCTAACAAACAAACCCAGGCATTACCGGAATTCGAATGCGCACGGAATCTGGTGACAGGTGGTGCGCATTTGTTAGGAAGCCTTTCTCGTATTCTAAAATCAGTAAAAGGATTAATTGTGGCCCGAGTAAATACCGGTTAGGCTGGGCGTGGACGCTGGGTTCCCTCAGCTGTGCTCTCTTTATTAATTTGCATTTAGTTAAATCAGCTTAGTAATTTAGTTAGTAAATTAATCTCATTGAACAAGGGGTGGCTACCTAAGAGCCAAGATAAACTGTGAACCCGTCATCTTTGAGTCCTGCACACGTTCGTCCGTCTCTGTGGATTCGACTCCGGTACTTCCGGATATTATGCTACATCGGTCGAGAGTCCTACGCTTGGGACGCGTCTTTATTTTAAGTCACCCGGTTGGTCAAGCATAAACTCATTTGAACGAACTTTGGTGATAGTGGAATCGGACTTCAGTCCCGTGGATGTACGTCATATTTTTTGGGGAACCACGTAAAAATCGCTTGTGTCTCTGTGCTTGTGGTTTGCGCATTTCGATTCTTATTTATTTGTTGTAGTTTTTATTTCCTCCGTAATTTACTTGTGGGAATTTGGTGTCCTATTTTTCCCCACACATATTAAGGACCCACGTTACATCACATGATAAGAGCATCCCCAATGGGATAATCAAAACATCCAAATAACCAAAGTTAGCAATGTTTGTCCAAAAATTGGCTCACATTGGTATAATCAAAGTTAACAACCTTTTAGCCAATAACCAAATTTTGGCATTTGGATAATCAAAAGTAACAACATTTCTCAATAACCAAAACTCAATAACCAAATTTTGGGGATCATACCCTATTTATAAGTCTTTTTAATCTTTACCAATATTTTTAATAATCAAATCTTTATAAATCTTTTTAATATTTACTTCTTCTTTTTTTATCTTTACAAAACTCTCTCAAAAATTTTAAATTACCAATTTCTAATCTTTACCAAAATATGTTCAAGATTGGTCTCATTTTAAAGGTATTGTGAATATCTTTTAAATGGTACTAATATTATAAAAAGTATATGTACAAATTTAAAGTTGTGCCCATTTTATGAATAAAAATAGAGTGAGTAGTACTTTTTTTTATTATGGACACAAAATATCACTGTGACACTCAACATCGTTAACTTTATAAATGTCTTGTATGGATAATCAAAGTCTGATGTGACAAACTTTTGATTATCCAATTTTGGTTATATCATTAGTGATGCTCTAAGGGTGCAATATTATAAATATGATTATATAATTATATCCTTTGTTTATTAGTGGCATAAAGTTTTTTGGACTAATAGAAAAGCCCACTATCACATCGGGGCGGCAATTGAATTGACTTTAGAGAATTACCTAGTGCTGCTGTTCAACTTTTCAATACTCCTTCACCAATCACCATCATGTATCGCCACTGTCGTACATTTATTTGAGGTTGTGGAATTTGGGTAGAGTACTTCCTAAATGCATATATCCGAACATAGAATTGCATCTACTTTTCAATACTGCTTATGCCGCTAATGTGAAATCGATCCATCCGCGTTAGCTATATACAATAAATGCAAAGAATCATGGGATCCAATGACTTTTTAATCAATCCAAATTAAGATGGAAAAATACTTAAACTTACTTTTTGTTGAGAAAGTTCATGAAACAAATAATGGGTCACGATGTTGACGGATGATGTTTTGGTTCCATAAATGGGTCTGGAGTTTGAGGTCTTCAGCCAAAAGGAGTCAAAATCTTCTTGTCTTCCTAGATAAAAAAAAAAAAAAAAAAGGAAAAAAAAAAAGACGTACGACTGTTTCTTGATTTTCTCCGTGTTGAAAAAGTTGGGGTTGCAGCTTCACTTTAAAATGAACTTTATTTACTAGTAAACGGATAAATACTCAAAACTAAGTGAAATTCAAAACACTCAAATCTAAATAATTAAACCACAGAGACTATTATAAAGCCACCTTTGAATTTTCTACAATTTTAATTATCTTCCCCCAAAGTCAGTCTTGCTCTTTTCTTCTTTAGATGATTTGTTCTTTTCTTCTTTAGTGGCGGAAGCCAAAGCGGAAAGAGTCTGCACATGCAGATTGTTTTGAAAGAGTCCTTTTTTTACAGTCTGTAAAAACCGAGATAGCTCAATCCGAGTTATAACTCCAGGCATTCATTCTTCTTCTCCTCGAGGCAGTCATTCAGCTGAGAAACTTCCTTGATTGTTCCCAAAAAAAAAAATAGTAGTACTATCTATACCTACAAAAGTTTGTATCAGTACTCATAATTAATTGAGATGCGCGTAACCCGACGCAGACATATAATATATCAAAAAATAACAAAGAAGTTGCATTGAAGATACTGACAAAATTGACATCTATGTACATTAGCCTGGCTTATTTGATTTCTCATGGAGATTCTTATTTAATTTTTGCGAACTTGTTTTGCATATTTGGGGTCAAAAGAGTACAAGTTCCTTTCATCTTGATGAGAAGTTATAAAATAGCTGAAATAGAGAAATACTAAGCACACCACGTAAGCTACATTGATAGTTTGCTAGAGAAATCCAAATGTTGCTCTCGTCTTATTAACATTTAGTTTACATTTGAAAGATGAATGTCTTTGACCCAACGGCATCATGAGAGCACTTAAGTATTAGGGGAAAAGAGATCAAGAGTTCAACTCCTTTTTTATTGACCATTTCCAACAATAACTCTCCAAAAAGGTTTGTGAACAGTGCACATTTTTTATTTTAATTACTCACATCTCTTTCAACATTTCAATAATCCTCTCATTTTACCTATTTTAATTTTTCATTAAAATATATTATTCTAATCAAAAGGAAAAAGTAAGAGAGAGAGGAGAGAGAAAAGGAAAGAAAGAGAGAGAGATGAGAGAAAAGGAAAAGATATCAAAATAATGGGTTGGTAGTGAAGTAGATGAACAATTGAGGCTTTGGAATTGGATAGGGAGGCGTTGTTCACTGAGGGAATTTAGGGAACCCTTTATTTTAGCCCGTTGCAGTGCAAATTTGGACAGCTTCCTCTTTAAATTAATGAAAATTGCGTTATAAGGAGGCTGTTGGGCTTGCTTTAATCTAACTATTCCAAATTACTGACTTTCGCCAATAAAAAAATGAAGGCTAATGTTGGAAAGATACAAAGGAGGTGGAAGGTAAGCACGAATGTTGAAATTAAGAGAAATGCTAACGGGATTGTTTAGCCTCAATATATATTAGAAGCATATAAAAATGCATCAAACATAAATATAAATATATATATGTTTAAGTATATTGAAAGATGTAAAAAGTACTAAGCTAAATGTTTTTCCATTATCCCTAATTTATCTACATTCAATTGGCAAGACCAAAAAAGTTGAATTTCTATTCATTCCGAGGTCGAGTGGAGAAACAAATTTTGGGGGAGACACGGGACCCATGGACCTATGCTCCATCCACAACTGACAATGCACTGGTTATTGACATTTGTTTTGTTCGAGAGCTGCTATCGGTGCCGAGTGCCAACCAAAATGTACCGATGGTGATCGCCTTGTTGAATCCATTTGTGGGTCTCGCGTAAATGATCCAAGCTGTTTATCAAATTTAAAATATTTTTCCATGTGTCGTTAAGATAAATCAACACAATCGGATAATTGTAAATTGAATTTTGAATAAAAAATTCGTACATCGGATCAAGCACTTACAGTTGATTGAGCTGATTTTCACCAAATGAACGGTTGGATCATTCGTGCGGGACTCAAAACTGGACCCCGCCCATTGATCTGTACACCATTAATGCAAAAGGTATCGTAGCATTTTCACCAGGTCACCAGAGAATATGCAGCCTTTTTTTTTTTTCAAGTAAAAAAATAAAAAGACAAGAAGTTTTACTTGTATAGAAATTTAGAATTCTAAGAAAAGATGGATCCAAAAAAATATCAGAAACTAATGTCTTCCATTTTTATGCCGAAAATTGTTTAGGGATTGGAAAGAGAAAATATTTTAAGGCAACAACTATCACCAAACACGAACAAAATCACGTGAAAATTAAATTTTCATTTGATATTTTTCCGTAGATTTTTTTTTTTTTTTTACTCCTACTATTTATTACCAACGAAACAAGAAGAGCTCTAGTGTTCTATTTCTAGTCTAGACAATAACGCTAACGCTACGGGTACCGACTTAGGGAGAGTTCTCCAATGGATTTTATCTCATAAAACCTAGTTTTGATAAAATCTAACATCCTCGACGGATTTTAGCAAAACTAGATTTTATCTCATAAAATCATTTGCAAAACACCTTTATCAAAACTAGATTTTATCACACCTCCAAACAAAACTAGATTTTATCTCATAAAATCCATTAAAAAACCCTTACACTGCTACCGCAATAATTTTGCCAACGGAAATGGTTTATAATTGGGACACGCTAATCTTTGATTTATAATACGGACACCCTAATTGTAAGTCATAACCCAACATGTCAATCCAGCATCCAAGCAGGTCAAATGCCCCAAGCCCAAGAAGCCCTACCAATAGAGAGAGAAGACAAACAATGCACCGGAGACTTGTCTGCAGGCCCATTTCAGGGGCCATGGCACATTATGGACTGCAACGTAGAACAAACGAGCCCACTTTGGCTGCCTGAAGATATGGTGGCCTTTGAGAAACAGGCTACGCTTAGAGGTGTAATCGGTTCGGTTCGGTTTGGTCCCTCAATGAATCGGGACTCTATGTACATGAGAATCTTAGAAAATAATTAGGTGCTTGCTAAGAAAATTGCAATAGGGTATATTGTAGGAAAAAGAAAAGAGGGAAAAAATTTAAGAGATGTATTTTGCAATCTAATAACTTGAGAGAGGAACAGTAAAACACTATGGAATTACCTTTTTTTGGCGATGGAAATCGATCAAATGGGCTCTTCTTGCTTCAGCATCCTTGCTTCAAATTGTTATGATCTATCTATAAATAGCTAGATAAGTAATATAGACCCCAAAATTTGAAATTAAAATCCTCACAATCTTTACCATATGGATTATGATTTGTTCTAAAAGTTTCCTATATTTGAAGAAAATTATTACGGAAATCAAGGGTTAATTTTAACTGTTATGCAAACATAGAAAAACTATAATTGTGTTGGCCAACTATTGGTTTATCTACTTATTTGGTCCTTGAAAAATGCACACAGTTTCAATTCCGTCCCTACAAAAAAATTTCGTGTCAATTTCGTCCTCGTATTTTCGGACGAATTTCAATTTTGCCCTTCCGTCAACTATATGACGGAAATTACTTACTGGGCTAACGTTTGCCGATGTGGAAATGATAATAAGATGCCACATAGTATACTGATGCCTAAAAGACTTGGTATCCAAATCTAGACCCAAGGCCCAACTAAACCCACGGCCTAATTCCCCCGCCCAAGATCCATATAGAACTTTCCCACCCTCCATCCTCTCTTTTTTTCCTATCACCAATTCACTGTATAGTAATCCCATAGTCTATACAATATGGTTCTTATTTGATAAATCTCAATTAGTTTTATTAGGCAAAATTTTCAAAATATTTCAAAACATTATAAATAAAAAGTACAGACGTTTGAAAATGACACGGATATTGTAGAGAAAAGTTAAATAGGACGCAGGGAGTACCATTTGTAAAAAGAACGTATGGATCATGGATATTTGTAAAAAATTAGTTCTTCCGGATATCGGGAAGTTCTTAATCCATACATTCTTTTTTTAGTCCGTATGATTAGAGACCGGAAAAAAAATGTGTGGATCAAGCATTTATCGATATCCAGCTGAACTGAATTTTTGCAAGGGCCCCTTCAAATTTTTTTTTTAAACAAATAAAACTGCTTAGATCATCTATGTGAGACCTCGAAATGGTCCCAAGCAAATGTTGTATGTACCCATAGCATAGACAAGGGCACACTCACAAAAAGAGAGAGAACAAATTCGGACTTCAACGGCACTTGGTGTCAAGAAAATTTTTGATCAACCTCGTCAATTTTTATTAGGTTTTCTACCATTTCTAACCATGAAAGCACTTTTGGATACCGAAGGCATGGGGCGGTTTGCGATCTGATTTGGGTTTTGTTCGGTTTTTTTTCTCTTTTCCTTAATTGCCTTCTTCCTTTATCTTCTGAAATTCCGATCTATATGGCCATGCTAGAGAAGAAGGATGGTGGAATTGTTGGGATGGAGTGCTGGAACTGGAAGGTTACAATGGCATGGAGGGGAGGTACCGTATTTGATATGGGGCATGATTATTGGGTGGCTTTTGTTGGGTCTGGGGTTTGGTTTAGTATTTCAGAATTATCACATGGTGTCTTACATCATCTCCATGTTAGCCACGTAAGCAATTTCTGTTATGTAGTCGACGGAAGGTTAGCATTGAAATTAGTCTGAAAATATGAGGATGAAATTGACACAAAAAAATTTATAGGGACAAAATTGAAACTGTGTGCATTTTTCAAGGCCCAATAAGCCGCCAAGTATTTCATGCCACTTGTTGCAAACACGGCTCTCCTCACGAAAAGTCACTCTATAATAATATATAAAATATGTACACATATTGTAATTAATTTACAATTACTTTGTTTTTACCCGTTTCTTTCACACCATAAAGACGCCAATCGTACAGTGATTAACTGGTAATTTTTAAAATATTAATATATTTGATATTACTTGAAATAATGACATATGCAAATATAGACAGAGGTAACTTAAAAAAGATTATTAGAAAGATATTTCATTACATTATGGAAAATAAAAAGAGTATTTATAGAACAGCAAGCTTAGTTTTTCAAATTTGAAAAAAAATAATAATAATCTCTAGAAAGTGGTAAGATTGTGTCACATTTATTACTTCAAAGTTCACCTAACAATCCAATGAATTACTGCCACTTGTCACATCCTTGTTTCTTTTCATGAAAAGTCACCATCCAAACCCTTAAGTTATGGACTCCGTTCGGACCTCATAGTTCCGGACCAAATTTCAACGATCCGAACCGCTCAATGTGTTTAAAACGTGTTTTTATCAGTAAAGAAAAAATACCGAAAAGGGCTTGATTCGAGCAGTTTTTCATAAAAACCATACATATACAGTTTCTATTAAAAACTGCTTAGATCAAGCCCTTCCCGATATATATATATATATTGCTCATTTCTCGCGGAGACCCTAAATAACACGTTTTAAACACATTGGACGGTTCAGATCATGAAAATTTGATCAGAAAAGTGGGGTGTGGAGGGAAGATCCGTATTTTAGGGTGTGGATAGGAAGTTCACTGTGTATATATATATATATATAGACACTCGCACATATACACATATATACATATCGAGAGAGAGATCAAGATCGAGAGAGAGAGAGAGCCCCGGAGTGAACGATGGAGTTGGCGACGATGATGATGATGACGTGGCAGACCGGCGTTAACAATGATGATGAGAACGAACGATGGACCGGCATCGATTGTGTGGCTGTAGGCATCATTTGGAGGTCGTCATAGCAGCTCTGAGGAGGTCTTGGCTTGTATTGAGGAGAATATTCGATTGAAGATGTACATGGGGAAGTTCCCTAACTCGAGGGAAAATAGGAGCATATGTAATTCTTGGCATGTTTCTCATAGAATTTTACAGCAAGTTGTAAATAGGACCTAGTGATTTGGAGTAGTCTGTATAGGACTTTGTTCTTTGGATAGGCTTGTATTGAGGGCTTGCCCTTTGGTTGTTTTTTTTTTTGTTGGTTATAAAATTTACTCTTACCAAAAAAAAAAAAACGGTGTTGGTGGTGGTTGTGCTGATGATTGGTGGTGGTGAGTCGGTGAGAGGGGTAGAGAGAAGACAGAGGATTATATATAACCAGTCCGGTCTGGCTCTTTTAGCCACCTAAAACCGGAAACGGAATCGGTTTTACATATAAGGAATTCCTTAAACTGAGACCGAACCAGGGAAAATAAAAAAGAAGACAAATTAAACTGCCAATTCAATCTGGTTTTCTAATTTGTGTCGATTCGAAGGGCTCTTGTTTCTTTTTTCCAGCCTCTAGCTTCACTAGACAGTAAGCATCATGAGTTGGAATAATTGTTATTTGAAAAAATCTTACCCGATATTTCCGTAGTCTCAATTCTAGTCCTTATTAGTGCCGTTCACCTTCTGCACAACAAGGCCCCCAAATATGGAGTTTAACCGCCTCTCTCCATATTATGTCGCTCCTAAGTTTCCCAAACGATAAAATTTAAATTTGATAAAATTTAACACTTGATTTTATCAAATGAGGAAGCCATGTGATTAAATCAAAGCAAAATCACATGTCTTCTTGCTTTGATTTTATCAAATGATTTAATCACATGTCTTCTTCATTTGATAAAATCAATTGTTAAATTTTATCAAATGTAGATTTTATCGTTTCAAAAACTTGGCCTAGGGAGATTATCTTATCTTAGAGCATCCTTATCTGACACACCAAAAAAAACAACAAATTTAACCTCAAAAACACTTTTTATAATTTAGCAAGTCATTTTCAAAAAATTCACAAAATCAGATTCTCTATTCAAACTTTAGTAAGTCACTTTATCAAAAATTCACAGAATCAGACTCTCTATTCAAACTTTTACTCTTTCCTCCCTCCTTCTCTTTTGGTGAGTGAACAGTAGGTCACCAAATTTGTTAAGTTATTGTAGCAAAGTTTAAAAATCTTCAAATTGGTGAGTTCGTTTGCTGAAGCTAATTTTTGAGATTTTGAAGGAGTTTGCTCTCTATTTTACATTTAAAGTTAAATTGTTCAACCACACATTGACACTGTTAGAGCAACTCCAACACACCCACCCCTCTCTAAAATATTGAGTGGAAGTGACATATTGAGGGGAGATTTTGTAATTTATGTCCTCTTTTCCTTAAAAAATTGTACTGTTTGGAGGGACTCATCTACCTTTTTGTCACATCCACACAACAAAATTAATTTCGGCTCTCTAATTTTATTGAGCCGAAATTAAATTTGTTGAGTGGATGTGACAAAAAGGTGAATGGGTCCCTCCAAACAGTACAACTTTTTAAGGAAAAGATGATATAAATTACAAAATCTCCCCTCAATATGTCACTTCCACTCAATATTTTAGAGAGGAGTGGGTGTGTTGGAGTTGCTCTTAGGAATCTTATCCCTCTCAAAATCTCATAATTTTACTCACACACGTCACAACCTGTAACTAAAGCCTGTCACCTTTGCCGCCATTTTGTTCAGTCCCGGTTCACCCCCTCCTGGAAATTTCATACTCTCTCTCTCTGTATCTGTATCTCTCTAGATTGAGAAACCCAATTTGCCAGCAGAAGCAGAGAGTAAGAAGTGAATGGTACTACAGTACTACTGCAAGAAGAAGAAGAAGGCAATGACTACCGTTGCTACGAGTAAGGACGAGAGAATGAATAAAACGGAGATAGCGAGGCAGCACATCGAAGAGATAAGGACTCGGAAATTCTCGATAGGGCAGAAATCCGTAAACCCGTTAACTCAAGATCTTCACAACGCTGTTACCAGTCTCTCCAAAGAGCTCTACACAAAAGATGTCCACTTCCTCATGGAGCTTATTCAGGTTAATTAATAAGTCTTTTGAGCTTGCAATTTACTTGTAGTTGGTTTATTTTCCTATGTTATTTCATAAAATAAGAACCAAACTCAAAAAACGAAAAAAGAAAAAAAGAAAAAAAAAGGTGGTTGTCTTTTTTTGTTTTTTATCTGATCATGAGCTCTCGTTTAGTTGTACGAAAAAGATAACGAAGAATGATGAAATCAACTTTCTTTTAATTTTTTAATTGTTCATTTATCAAGTTATGAGACCCCGAATTTCAATTTTTCGATGGATCCTGCTAATTAAAAGTACTGTGGAAGTTTTAGTTGCGTTAAAGAATTCTTTGTAAACAGAGCACATGCAAGAACAAAAATTTATTTTGTAGTTTTCGTGTGAATTCATTTCCCATGCAACCTTCACTTTTCTTTTGTATTTTACTTGTGCTCTCTGCTGAAGTTTTCTTACAATTTTTGGCCATATTTCTTTCCCTTTTTCTCAGAGATTTCGACTTCAGAAAATAGAAAACAATGACATAGTCCTAAAATACATAGCTTCAAAGTACATATGGAAAATATAGATAAAACCAAAGTGTGTATATCTGAGTGAGTGTTTGCTGTTGAAGAAGAAGAGTATTTTTTTTTTGTTCTCTGTAGAAGAAGAAGTGTGTACCCTCGTTTTAGTGTTTTCTTACCTATTTAAAGCCCACGAAGAGAAGTCTAGGCATTCAATAGAATTGATTAGGGCTGATTTTTTCATGTGAGATGGCATAGTCTAATAAAGGAGCCTGGGAGTGCTCCTTTGAAACAAGTCCCAGTAGACTAGAGTAAAAGGATAGATAATGTACTGCAATATAAAGAATCCAAAGGCATAATAAAAATTTATACTGCCACGGACCAAATAAAATTTTAAATTAATAAAATATGTAACACTAACAGCCCGATTGTTGGCGGTCAAAATTTCGAGGTTATGGGATAGTGGATATCGGATTTAGTTGGAGGGGATTATCGAGGGAAAATAATTATGCAGATTTTTTTTGTTAGGGAGAGGATATGGGTTGGTATAAGTGTATGGGACTTCGTGACATTTTCGATAAACAGAGGCCAGATAAAGAAGGACTAGACAGCAGGATATTTTATCCGCACGGAAGCTATTAATCCCCGGATTGCGTTCCGGGCTTGGGAATGCAACCAAACCTGGGTATGAATGAACCGGTTTCATGGTTCGCCATATCTGGGACTATGTTATATCCAGTTCCCTTTGACCACTCACTGACTAACAGGCTGTATCATTGAAGTCACGCAATAGTCCCTTTTTAACACCCCGATTTTGTTAGTCACCACCTAATAGGCATGACTAATACAGATGTATATAAATACACTTTCAGATTTTGATCCTTTTTCTCATATATCAAGCGCTTTTTCTACATGAAACACCACCCTAGAGGCAATCATTAGATTTACTATTATTAATGCATAGTTGTTACTATTTAATAAACATTACTATTTAATAAACAAAGAGAAAAGATGAGATGTTGTTCTATGGGCTGTTGTTGAGCCCATTGCTTCAAAACTCTGGCTCCATCCTGATTTGTCGCTCAAACTATGTCTTCTTATGAGTGATTGTGTTTCTCTGTGGTGGTTGCGACAGAATGCAGAAGACAATGAGTACGCTGCGGGTGTAGAACCCACGCTGGAGCTTGTTCTAACGACGTGGGATATAACTGGGTTGGGTTCTTCTGCGACTCTGTTGGTGTTTAACAATGAGATTGGCTTTTCTAAGGAGAACATTGAGTCCCTCTGTAGTATTGGTAAATCGACTAAGAAGGGTCGGAGATGCCAAGGCTTCATTGGGGAAAAAGGTAGTATTTTTGAAGTTCGGACAAATAGTACGATCTTGTTTTTGTCATTTACTACTTTTCCTCATGTCCATATTCGAAAACTTCTCTTATTGCAATTGGTCCCTGGTTATTACTCTGTAATTACTGATGTTTTTGGATGCCCATAAGAATACAGGTTAGAATGAATTAGCTGAAAAGGAAAGAACTCATATTGCTGTGTAATTGGAGTGCTAACTTTTTCGTGATTTGTCTATGATAATGAATTTTTTTGAAACTTAATGGGCTGCTTTGATGAGATGCTACCAACTGTTAATTAGGTTTTGGGATTTGTACACTTGGGCTGTTTGGATCTTGGATTTGTGGAGGGAAAAGCACTTGGTATTTGAGTAAATAAATGCATAGTAAGAAAGAAACCAGTGTTTATGCATGTTATTTTTGGAACTTCATCTACTACTTTACACAATACATTGAGGAGTTTGCTGTATGAGCATGTGTGTCTCATGTCCTCCCTTGTTATTTGTGGTCTAAGATAGCATGCTACATGAATTCCACTGTTATATTTATGCAACAGTTAATTGCTGAGGCTTAAAATTACTCGCATGGAAATTTCAGGTCACAATTAAAATGATAACACTATTAGACTGATACCTGACAGATTTCTTAAACGGGTGTCACATAGTATATCTAATTAATGGTTCCTTGGCGAACGGTGAGAAATCCCCACCTGGAAATTTAATTCAAAAAGAAAATCTCCATGAAGGAAGGTTTTTATGTTGTGAAATTAATTAGCTTCTGAAACGGTACATCCATACGTGTTAGATGGTTGAGACTAGGCTATAGTTTATTGCCATGCTTAAGATTGATGACGTTCATATTCAAGGTCACTGTTCAAAACCATGAGAAGGGTGATTCTGACAATCATGAATCAGATGACCTAGCTAAACTTTTAGTTTCACCTTTCCTGAAACAAAGGGAGAGAGATCAGTGACGAAGAAGCAACAGAAGAACTCGAAACTATCCTATCAATTACAGGTTTAAAAGAAAGAAATCTAGTGACAACAAGTTCCAAAAGATAGACTTCATGTTTGTTGTTTATGTCATCAAATGTCTACTTCTCTTCCCTTGGAGATGTTGTGATGAGATGCATCTCTTACTAGTTTTTATTCTTCGTGATGACAATGAGCATTTGTTTGGTAGGAACTGTCTCTGATTCACTGCTGTTGGGATTACATGTAAAGCCTGTCAAAATGAAAGGAAAACAAAAGAGCAGGAGATTCAATCCTGTATTGGCAATGCATAGTACACCAATGAGATTAAGGGCATTAGACTTTTTAAAATACTGCCTCACTTGGATAGATAAAACCAATACAAGGAAGTTAGTCTTATATATCTTTTATAGACAGAGCCTCTGTAATGTCTGGAGCATTAACAGGTCTAATGTTCTGGAATTTTTACTGAAATTTATGGTGTTGGTATGAAAGCTGTAAATATGCAAGGAAGAACAGATCTTGAATAATTTTTGGGAGGTGGACAAAATAGGAGCAGAGATTAAGAAACTGTAATTTCTTATGATTGTTTGTTGGAGAGTGGACGAGGGTTAGCCATGTTGCATGCAAATGAGATAAGACATACTGCATATGCATTTCCCTACATACCACTGGAATGAATCTAGGCCCACACACTTCGAGGGATATATTCTAACATGAACATGAGGGAACATGTTGAGATAATGTGTAAATGCAGCCAAACAGCTTAAGCTTTAAAAAATTGGTTGTTTTTCACTCATCCTTCTTAATGTATCATCTCTTGTGAAAGAAGGTAGGAGTTTTGTTAGAACTACCTCTAAGTTGGTAATCTATAATTTTGTTCCTTGCACATACAGATTTTTGTTGGAAGGAATTTTTGATGAAAATCTTCTAGCAAAAATAGCTGTTATGACTGTTTATTTTCTCAGCTTGTTAAAACCAACCAAAAATACTCTGCTTCCACTAAAACCTTTTTTTTTTTGGGTAAATACTTCCACTAAAACCTTGCTAGATCCAATTTCAGAAATTTGAATATAAGTTTGCCTTCTATAGGCTTATAGCATTTTTACCTAAACTCATTGCAAATTGCGTATTTTGAGAAATATGGTGTGCACGTGCCTTATAGGAATCGGGTTCAAGAGTGTGTTTCTTGTCAGTGGGAAGCCGCACATCTACAGCAATGGCTACCAAATCAGGTTCGACGAAGCTCCTAACTGCGACCGTGGTATTGGCTACATTGTCCCAGAATGGGTCCCCACAAGGCCAACTATTTCAGATCTACAAGTCATCTATGGGTCCAGTAAAACCCTTCCAGCCACCACAATCATTCTCCCACTAAAACCTGAGAAGTTGGAAACTGTGAAGAAACATCTCTCAGAGCTCCACCCAGAAGTCCTCCTTTTTTTGCACAATATCAAGAGGTTGTCAGTGCGCGAACATAGCTTTTCCTCTTCAGAGGATTCTGTTTCTGCAATTTCAATTTCTAGCGAGACTAATCTCATTTCTACGCAGAATCAAGGAACAGATTCTTGTATTGTCCATCTTTCTGTTCAGGAGGGGTTTGACATGCGTGAGGCCACATGCCGTTACTACATATACAGACAGATTTTCCCTGTGAAACCTGAGAATGTGGTGGATTCTAGGAAGGATTTAAATAAATGGGCCATATCTTTGGCTTTTCCATTTGGTGAGAGATTGAGAAGAGGGAGTTCTTCCGTTGGCATCTTTGCCTTCCTGCCTACGGCTATGGTAACCAACTTTCCCTTTGTAGTGCAAGCGGACTTTATTCTTCCATCTTCGAGAGAAGCTATAGTCTTGGATAACAAGTGGAATTTGGGAATCCTTGACCATGTCCCAACCTCTTTTGTTAATGCTCTTATGACTTGTTTGAACTCCCCTCAAACGGCTGAATTTTTCCCCGTTATTCGTGTGCTTGAGTTCTTGCCTGTACACGAGCCTCCTCTGAAACAGTTCAATGGAGTGAGAGAGTCCATTAGACTCAAGCTCAGGTCAAAAAGCATTGTTCCTTGTGAGTCGTTCTCGACTGGGGAAATGGTTTTTTGCGAGCCAATTGATGTGGTTAGGATCTTACCAGAATTCCGGAAAATCCTGACCCACATGAGGTTTGTTGGAGTTTCGCTCAGTAGTGTTGCTTCCCAAGGAAAGTACGTTTTACACAACTCGGCGGATGACATAAAATATGATCCAGTTTGGAATTTTCTCAGATTGTCATCCATAAATGATAGTTACCACTGGACTGCGAAATGTATTCAAACATGCAACCTCGTGTCGCGGGTTCCTACAAAGGTGTATGTCGAGCTTCTTTGGTTTCTTGCTGATAGATGGAAGTATTTCCCAGTTAGTACTGTGAGCAGTATTTCTCTACTTAAGTACATTGCTTGGGATGGGCAGGTTTTTCCCTGTAGTGTGTCACAAATTACACAGGCACCATTAAAGGTTCATCTTGTTTGGGAGGCTAGACACCATTCCTGGCTAAACAAATGGAACATAGAAATGGGGTGCCCAGATGATATCTTTTTTTTCCCAGATGAGACAGTCACTGCTATTGTCAGAAACAAGAAGGAAACTGTAGTGAAGAATTGGCTGGTCAAGGTTGGTTTGGTGATCACTGACATTTATGCATACTGTTTGAAACTTGCTAATGTTCTCAGGGAAAAGAAGGATCGAAAACTTGTGGTTTCGCTGGCTCATCTTGTTTATCACTCTTTCTTGAAGAAATATCTTGATTCATCCAATGTTTCTCTTGTATTACAGTCTATGCCGGTGGTTGATATGTCTGACAACGTATGCATGTGCACGTCTCTTGTGCCCGCTTCTAGAAGCCAATGGGTGAAGCTGTTTGGTTCTAGCATTGTAAAACTTGAGGGCGAAAACATGAGTGCTGTGGGATATGGTTACTATCCTAGTAACTATGTGGAATTGGGGGAGGCGTATACTGAAGCTGCTAATTTTGCTGGAAACTCTACGCCCGAGGGCAAACTATTGGACTTCTTAATTAAGCATGGTAAAGTCACCGATTTACCAGATATATTACCTCAAGATAGAGCATTAGATATAGCCTCCAATCAGCTAACAAGTCATCAAGCTCTGTTGCTTCTGGAGTGGATACAGAATCTGAGAGCTAAGAAGTACAGCCCGAGCAAATACGAGATTCCTAAGAGGTTCATTGATAGTGTACGATGCGGGAAGTGGATGAAGACTTATTCCGGATTTAGTTCTCCAAGCTGCTGCTATCTTTATGAGGGGACTGAGTCATCCACTCTCATAGAGATAGGGAAAGAGTTCAAGGTTTTATCAGCTATCGATGAGGGGTATTATAATCACCAGATAAAATCATTCAAAGAGGTGTTGGTGTTTGTTGGTGTACAAATGGGGTCAGAAAATATATACCAGCTCATTGTTAATCACGTTAAACCTGTTCTTTCCTCTGCAATGAGTGGACGATTGGGAATTTCACTGCTAAGTTTTATCAGGTATTCAAATGCCAATAACAAGCTTGATGTAGAGTTTCTGAAAACCCTGCAACAGGGAAAATGGTTGAAATCAAACCTCGGTTTCGTTAATCCTCTTGGAGCCATTTATCTGACTTCTGATGTTGAAGAAGCTATTCTCCTGATCACAGATTTGCGGCGGATTGATAAAACTTACTATGGGAACGAACTGCAGGGTTTTGTGAATGAGCTCAAATTGCTGGGCGTTGTAGTGCATGTGAACGATGTGTATAACCTAATTCCACAGCATTTCAGGTTTCCTGAAGATCTCTCAATGTTGAACACAGATGCTGTTTTCCTGTTACTGAAATGCATCCGGCAATTAGGACCTGAAGCTGTCAGTTTGAAAGAGAAAATTGTGTGCCCACCTTGGATGAAAACTAGCTTCGGTTTCAAATGCCCCATGGAAACAATTCTGCCCCATCGCAGCTGGGGTCAGTTAGTTGAAGTTCTTCCGTTACCCATCATAGACGAAGCCTACTATGGAAGTAGGATTAGGTCGTACAAGGCAGAGTTGGAGGCAATTGGGGTGGTAGTGAATCTTGACCAAGTGTGTAGTATGCTTGTTACAAAAGTCAAGTTTCTCTTATCCTCGGATCGTTTAACTGGTGACATTGTGATCTCTCTTCTGAATTGCATAAAGTGTCTGAAAGAAAAAATGGCTCCACAGTTAACATGTCTAATAAGTTTCTTGTCGGGTGAGAAATGGTTGAAAACTCGGGACGGGTATAGATCTGCTCCGGATACGATTTTATTTGATTCAGACTGGGCATCTGTTTCTCAGTTTGTTGATCTTCCTCTAATAGATGATGCCTTCTATGGCAATTCAATCTTTTCATTCAAGAACGAACTGAAGATGCTTGGTGTTTTTGTTGATTTCACTGAAGGAGCACGTCTTGTCGCCCGAGGTTTAGAGTTGCCTGGGGAGCCAGTATCTGTAAGAGCAGAATGTGCTTTCTCTTTCCTGAATTGTGCAATGTCTCTTCGGCAGAGTAGTAAATCGTCTGGTCAGTCTTTACCATCTTTACTTGGAAATTTTGTCAACAAACTGTAAGGAAGCAAATGGATAAAAACCCACATGGGGTACAGGACCCCAGAGGAAGCTCTTATTTTCAACCCAGAGTGGAATTCCTGCCTAGATGAACGTGATGGACCTTTCATTGATCAAGGCTTCTATGGGAATTTGACTTCCCTTCATAAGAAAGAACTAGTAGCTATTGGCGTGAAAGAAGATACTGAGGATGTTTGCACTTCAATTTTCCAGATTCTTACTTCTCACACAGAAACTTCTGCCGTAATGCGAATCTACCGATTTCTGCATAAATACATGCAGAGTTTAAATTCACAGAGTTGTTTTGTATCTCAATTATGGATTCCAGATGCAGAAGGAAATAATGGGAAATGGGTAAGCAATTGGTTCTGTGTGCTTCATGACAGAGACAATCTGTTTGGCTCTTTTCTGCATGTTCTTGACAGACATTATGAGGAGGAATTGTTAGCTTTTCTGTCAACAACTTTTGGAGTTGATCCGTTTCCTACCCTTTTCAGATATGTTGATCTCTGGAACAACTGGGTGGCATGTAACCACTGTGTATCTTCCGCGGAGCTACATTCGTTTTGGGGATGTATTTCGGAAGATTGGAACCCGGTTTTAGAGAAGACTATCAAGAAAGGAATAACCATGCTACCGGCAGTTTCCGTTTCAGGGGCAGTTCAGTTAGTGGAAAGAGACGAATTATTTATACCCAACGATTTGAGTCTGAAAAAGTTGTTTGGAGAAGCTAGTGAAAAGCCACTGTTTGTCTGGTTCCCCCAGAATGGCACATCATCCCTCTGTAAACTGTATGAAATCTACAGAAGCTTTGGAGTGCAAAAGATATCTGAAGCTGTTCAGATTTCCTCAAATTCTGAGCTTGAAAAAATGGATGGGGAGAACAGCCTGATCGGAAAGCCCTTGATTAAAATTGTATTAGCTTTCGTCGCAAATCCTGTAATTTACCTGCCGGTGGAAGAAAGACACCGGATAGCGAAGTCTCTTCTTGACATCTCAATATTTGGGACTGAAAAACCTTTGATGCTCAGTTGTTTCTTGGATTTACCCTCAAAGAAGAGACTGCAAGTTGAAATGAGAAAACTGGTGCTGTGGGAGAAGAACTCGCAGAAATTGCTCGTCCATAAACCAAGCTGGAACGGTGGAAGTGGGACCAAAAGTATGGAGTTCATTACTGATTTTTCCAGAGCAATCACAGAGGCGGTTCTACCAAAAGCTAGTGCTTTTGTGGAAGAACTGTGCAAGACTATCAAAATAGGATTTGCTTTTGGTTTTAAGGAGGATGAGGTGGATTCGTTGCTGCTGAGTGAAAATCTAGAGCTGTTTCCAGTGGATGCTAGCTTCCTTGAATGTGCATTCCCAGCTGCTAAGAACCAGCATCGCAGCCGAGACCCGCCTTGCACGCCTGAGGCATCGATCCATAAGAAGCAACGGCGGTACTGAATCTTTTTGGGATTTTGCCTTGTAATATAGTAACTGGTATGTAGATGAAAAGCTGGTGGTACTTTTTTTTTTGGCTGTGCAATGTACTGGAATAGGTTGGGGATGTGAAGACTGCTGAAACTACTTTTTGTTGAACTGCACAGTAACTACACCTTACCAAAATCTATAGGTGTTGGGCGTGTTAATCATGAAGTGTTGATATATGTGTGTATATTAATACTAATGTGGCTTGGTCCTCTTATTCAAGTCCTCACCCAGTAATTTCAGTTTGGAAAATGATTAATGTGTTCTAATATGAACACATTGGAAAATGATATCAGAACACATAATAACACCATTGAAATTTTCAGCATTTATTTGAAGCCATTGATATAGATATAGATATAGTTATGGACTTCCTGTTATTGACAGATTGGATGACCGGTATAACTTGCTGCTTGAGCAGCCTGAACTTTTTGTTGATGACTGGAACGCACCGGAATGGGAAATCTGGTACCAACATTGTATTTTTCAGTTTTTTTTTGGATAACCGGATGTCGGGGCTAGCTTGCACGCACCTGGACTAATTCCAAAACCCTGAAGTTAACAACCGAGAATAACCCCCAGTGGCCCTAAGAGTTTGCTGGCAAGGGGAATCGAACCTGAGACCTTAGGTTTGAGCAAACTCCCAAGTCCCAAGGTAGGACCACTTTGTCAACCGCATAGGTTACAGTATTTTAGTTTTGACGGATCTCTTGCTATAATTGCAGCGATGAGAACCGATTAGCAGATTTGCAAGCACATTAATTTATATGGAGAGCACACTGTATGGAGTAGGTACATTTAGGATACGAGAGTACGGGGGACCACGCCTAATGACGTAGGGTAGCTTAGAGTTTGATAGTCTCAGTCCATAACCCGTCTAATGATATAACGTAGCTTTGTTGATTTGTGTATCAATTCGTGCTATGTTTGATGGTCCAGTTCCCTAACCTGCCTAATGACGACGTAGCTTTGCTAATTTGTGTTTCAATTCGTTCAAGTTCAGCAATGACGGTGGGTGGTAAAGAGATTGTTCAAACTTGTAAGTTTCACATACATGTACTTTGTAACAGTTGATTTTATTTGAAATTTATTAGCGTTTTAAACTTTTGATTATAAGAAACTGAACAGGAAACCTGTCAAATTTAGTAACAATTATGTTACCCCACCCTGCCCCACAAGCAGAAGTTCAAGGTGTTATATATATAATTACTCAAAATATACAGAGACACAAGTAAAAAATTTCAATTTTGAGTGGAGATGTGTGACCCATGTGCCCCCATGTAAAGTCCGCCTCTTCTGCGGAACATAATGCACAGTAAATCTTGGATGGAGGGAATAGAAATTAGAGTCCTTCTATTGTCAGCCCACAAAGAAGACAAAAAAAAACTCTTAGTGTATTTTTTTTAACTTTTCTATACACTTTCACATATTCTTATGCATTTTTCACATATTTTCATATACTTTTTAAACTTTAACGAGAGCCCAGAGCTGATTTTAGAAATTTCCTTGAAATTAAGGAATCGAATTTTCAATGTAACACACAATCATGCAACAGGAGAAATCAGGTACCGAAGAAAGTAACATTGACAAGCATAAACAAGATGACAGCTTGCCTACACTAGAACAAAAAACATGAAACTACTCCCTCAGTCTTGAATTTCTTGTCCATTTATGCATGCATGCCAATTTTTAATTGGTTATATCTTTCAACCTATAATTATTTTTATAATTTTGAAAACTTTGTTGAATAGAACTTATCGAGTACCGTCAAACGAGATCCATATTGAATATATATAACATTATAAATTTGAAAATATAAACAATTTTTTGAGGTATCGTGAATAGGAAAAGTGGACAAGAAATATGGGACGGAGAGAGTAACTAATAATCTTAGTCGAAAACAAAGAGAGCAAGTTCACACACCACTTCACCTGTGTTACATGGATTCAGGTATCGGTGTCGCGTGCAGTTATGTGTCAAGTGTCGAATTCATGCAACTTCTGTTTCAAGGACACAGAGATATGCCTCCATTTCTTGTTCCGGTCAAACAGTTTTTACCAAGTGCCTAGCCTTTCATGTAGAAATTCTGCGCCCTGTCCCTGTTAGATTCAAATTACAAATATTCTTGCTAAGTGGATATCCAACTCAATCTATTCACCACGAATTTCTTACCCCTATCCGAGGGTACTTTTCAATTTTGAAGGGTCCATGTATCATAGCACTTTGCAAATACAAAGCACAAAACCACACAGAATCGTTGGACAGCCTTAATTCAACTCAACAACCCAGTTCATCTTGTCATATGTGATCCCCATCTGTAGTCTTGTTAGTGCAGAATATAGTTGCCGTGACACAACACCAACTTCACCGTTACCGTAAGAGAGCCTGCAAAAAAACAACAATAACTTAACAGATCGACTTATTGAGTATTGCAAAACCAAAATGAGGATTCATCATACACTAGGCACCACATATCGCACAGTCCAGTTTAGAAGCGAGGGTCTTCATCTCTTTCACATACTTTTAGCAACAGATGTCGTGTTAATGCAAATTGTTCATTTCAGTTTTCCCACTAGAATAATAGACATTATGTCATGTGCATATGAACTTCTGAAGAGTGGGTTTCAAACCTGGATGGCACTATTTAACTCAATCCATTATAGGAAGGTCAATGTATTTGTTGTTTTGGTTGCTTCCAAGGCTGCTTTTTTTTTTTTTTGGCAAAGAATGTAAAAAATTGCAATGGCAAATTAAAAGGAAGACAAACCAACATTTGCCATCTTACTGTGAAAATACAAATAGATTAGGGCATGAGACTATATAAACGGGCGTAAAGTACCATTTCGCAATGCATGACAAAGAAATGATAGCCCACTTGCATAAGCTCAGATGTGAGCTCGCATGGAATGCACCTAGGAGGGGGCACATGGGGGACCACACTAGGAGGGCACCTAGTAGAGTGCAAATGAGAGCACACTAGGAGCGCACGCAGAAGCGTGCACATGAGAGCACAATTGGAGTCTGGAGAGTGTACGTAGGAGAATACACTTAGGGTGTGCCAATAGTTGGAGCTCACTTGATGTAGAGACCCGTAAATTTTTAATTATTTTTCCAGAAATAAAGTTAGGGAATTGTGAGAAATTGTTTAAAATGTTTAAGTGTTGAATTACAGTCATATGAGTGAAATTGAGCCAAATTGAATTACACAAGCCAATACAAGGGCCGGGGGTGTAATTATTTGAAATATGTGTGCATATGTGGTGTGTGAGAGGAGAGAGAACTCATTTCCTCTCCCAAAATCAGCCGACCCATTTCTCTCTCTCTCTCTCTCTCTCTCTCTCTCTTCTCCTCTATTGTTCTTCTTTCTCTTTCACAAATCTCCCCAAAATTTGACAAATCCTCTTGACCCTTTCACAAATCCTTCAACTATTGGTCACCAAAGCTTGATATCTTCTTGCATTTACCTTGGGAAAGCTCAAATTAGTGGATTCTTGAGTTTGGAAGCTAGGGTTTTTTTGCTCTCACATTGATTCCAAGATCTCTCACTTGAGGTAGGGAAATTTCTATCTTTTCTAAGTGCTAATGTAGGGTGGGTGTGTGTATAGCTTCTCCTTATATGGTGTGTTGTCTTTTCTTAAGAAAACTCATTCTAATCATGCTTGGTTTGATCTTTGAAATTGATCTTTTTTCCCATGGAGTTGTTGAAAGGTTATTGATGATCTCTTGCTCTCTAGTGCATATGAGTTGTTACTACCATGAATTTTGTGTTGGGAACCTTATCTCGTTAAGTTGGTGGAGACCCATCTAAAACCTGTCCTCTGCCATGAAAATTTTCATGTACAGCTTGTGTATTGATACACAAAAAATAGTGTATCGATACACTTGCTCTCTGGATTCTGTAGTTTGTGTATTGATACGTCAGAAAAAGTGTATCAATACACTTGCTGACTGGAACTTCGTAACCTGGGAATTGATACACCCGAAATGGTGTATCAATACACTTATCCACTGTTCTTTAATACTTCGTTCTCTTGTCTTTTAACCTTCGGTAGGTCCCGAATCCTCTCTAAAGTTTAGAAACTTGTGATTTCTTTTAGATAAACTTGTCCTAGACTTGATAGATGAACTTTATGCTATTTCGTTGTTTGTTCGGGAAGTTTTTGGACACAATGGTCGAAAGTACTTGTGGGACGCGTACGGACACATGAAATCATTTAAAAGAGAGTGGTGGGTGTGAGTTATGTGATGACACATACGTGAATTGAGATGAACGATAAATTAAGGTGAATGAACACATGAGGAACGACATGGATACGGGGCCGAAAGGTAGCCCGGAATGCTACTAGGGCCGTCCTTTGGACGTGTCGCCAGGAATGATACTCGGTTCGTCCTATGGACGTGTCGTGAGGAATTGTGCCTTGGCCAAGGGGAAGATGATACGGGGCCAAAAGGTAGCCCGGAATTGATTCTCGGGCAATCCTTTGGACATGTCGCAAGGAATTTCTTAATTGGAGAACTAAAATGAATTAGACACATTACGATATGAACGAGTTGGACACATGCGCGATGTTGGGTATGTGTCGGGTACTAGGGATGATAAGAAAGGGAACTTATTGGCTTATGAATTGGTTTTCAATCCTTTAACCATTAAAATTTCTTGATCCTTGTTGCGTGACTTGTGCTTTCTTTGTCTATCACTCATTTGCATTTCATTGCATTTAGGATTGGTAGACTTTTCTCTACTGGGCTAGTGAGCTCACCCTTATAATTTCAGATACCCAGCACAGAGCATGATATGGATTGCTTGGAGTGTATGCATGCATCTATTTTGAAAGCTTAACAGAGGAGTTACCTTATCATTTTAGAACTTATATTTTTGATAAGATGATTTTGGAACTTAATTAAGTTCCATCTTTTGACTTGGGTTTGTCATAATACTTGTAACTCATATACTTATTTTTGGGCATGGGAATCCCGTGAACTTTATGGTGTATGACTTTGACTTTATGAATCAAGCTTGGACTTTGACCCGGACCTTAGACTTTGTTGACTTTCCACGTGGATTTATATTACTTTTATCTTTTAAATTTTGAGGGCGTGACACCTAAAGTGGTGTGAGTGAGATTACGTCGTGTGGGGGAGCAGTCCATTGTATACGAGCGAGAAACTTGTAAAGAATACTTATATGCAATAAAAGATGTATTCTTTTTTGCTTGTTCTGCTGCGTCTATACTCAATATTTTGGTCAAATGTACATTCAAAACAAATTTCTCAATACTCCCTAATACTATTTCGTTGAACAAACTATTTTCCAAATCTCCCCAAACAACTTTTTAGCTTTTAATTAATATCAAAACTGTAAAATGTTCATCTAAAATGTAAAATCAGAAAAGACAATCTCTCCAAAACCCCAAATGTAAGCTTTCTTAAAACTCAAGCTTCATTAAGCAGAGCAGCTATTTAGAGATCATCAAACATTAGATTAAATCGGGTAGTTTTCGTGCTTGAACAGGCATGCAGTCCTCCCTATTCCATCCATGAGCAAGGCATGCAGTCCTCTCTATATTGCAGTTCTCCCTATTCCATGCAATCCACTCTACATTACAGTCCTCCCTATTCCATCCACGAGCAAGTCATGTTGTCCTCTATATATTGCAGTCCTCCCTATTTTCCAGCCATTTGCTATTTTACTTTAGTGAATGAATTACTATAACTTGAATTCTTTTCACCAACTAATAATTACTTCCATGTATTTTCTGGACAAATATTCAAACACGAAACTGCAAATGGAAAACCATAATATACACGTGTACCTTTCACCATGATAAGTTATGCTGCCAACAGGTGATACAACAACAGCTGTTCCTGTACAAAATACTTCATCAGCATCAAGTAATTCGTCCACTGCTACAAGCCGTTCCTCAACCTACACGTTGCTATGTCACTCAATGACTCAACTGTGGACCAAACTGCAGGATATTCATATAAACTGTTGGGATCCACCCCATGTGGGTCGGATGGGCTGAGCCCCAAGTTGTCTCAGACTTCTTGTGTGTGTTTACGTGCGTGTGTGGCCCGGAAAGCACAACATAAACTCCATAACCAGTGGAACACAGAAGAACAGCAACAGCCTAGGATTAAAAGATAAAAAACATAAATTGATACCACAATCCGAATCAAAATCTTGTCCATAAAGAGATGAAGATGGCCATTACATTTTTTTAGTACCAATTGCATACTTTCATCATTTCAGATTTTTTAACTGATTAGATATGTGAATTTTGTATGTTATATGCAAGCGGAGACACAAAGAAACTTAATCATATCACATAGTTTCACGGAAAACATATCTGGAGGCAAGTTGTTGCAGTGTTTGAAAGCTAAGAAGATTTCATTCAGATATCTGGAGGCAAGTTGCTGCAGTGTTTGAAAGCTAAGAAGATTTCATTCAGAATTACTGATGGAGTCCTAATAAAACACGCATTGTTGGGCCATTGGTTCTAGAATCAAGTTGCTTCATTTTGGTTTTGTGTGACAAAAAAACCTAGCCCATGTGCACCAACAGTGAGTGTTCGTTTTATTAGGACTCCTAAACAGTATTTTTGCATGACATCCTGTTACACACATGCACACACAGAGGTTCAAACAATAAAAGAAGAAAATTTGTTCTTTTTTCAAAAGATGGACTTTGGAAGGTCCATTTTATTCCTTTGATAATATAATTTATGGTGTACCCTTTATCAATTGGATGTCCAAGTTGACAGATTCCCTCGATGTGTTAAGTCCAATATAAGGGCAGTTGTGTGTTGTTAATTGATGTTTCTAATTTGTCAGTTGACTCGCACCTCGGCCCTTTGTGTGGGGTTGGAATTTGTCCCACATAGGATAATTATCACCTCGAAAACTAGTATATGAGCCCGCCTCTCCACTAATTGCCAATTGGTTTTGAGTTGGATGCTTTAACATGGTATCAGAGCTAGGTTTTTAGAGGCTTTTCCCCTTTGTGCCATAATTGCACTTTGTTCCGTTGTGATCTATATGCTCCGGATCCTTTGTTGACCTCTCCACATGCGAACCAAGGGTCGCATGTGTGGTGGAGTGTTGGAATTTGTCCCACATCGGTTAATTATCACCTCGAAAACTGGTATATGAGCCTAAGCGGCATCTCCACTCATTGCCATTTGGTTTTGAGTTGGATGCTTTAACATGTAGAATTCTCGGTCCTACAAAAAAATTACTTGTTGCATGATATGTTGATGTTCCTTTTGATAATAAATACAGATATGAAGGAAAGATGTTCGTTTTGAGATCTGGCTTTTGAGAGATCATTAATCCAGTTGCCTAAGTTCTCCTAGAATTTATTGCAGATCATTGCAACATGATTATGTTACTTGTTGGGAAGTTTGAAGGAATTCGTCGCTCATTAAAAAAATCACACTTGTTTCATCTCAAATTCATAAAAAGGATCACGATGCTACACAGAGGATGAAGCAAAAGGTATGCTTGTTGTGAGAGTGCTTATGCTATTCATCTTATTATTAATTAGCATCGGTCATCAAAGTTTTTACAGGAAATTCTGGGTCGACGGTCATATCACATATTCTCTGCTTGAGCTTTGTTTTTCAGTTATGATGCATATTCATCAGTCCAGCTTCTATGCTCTCTTCTTATCACGCTCATAGCACAACAAGGTAATGCCTCTTCGGCTCTTCCAATAGAATATTAAATGAATGTTCCTTCAGTATGCATTGTACCGTTCGTTTCTTTAAAACTGATGCTATTAAGGTAATCTTCTCAAGAATATTTTTTTGACTTCATAAATATTACCTTATTTAACGTAATCTTCTGAAGAATACTTTTTTCACTTCATAAATATTACCTTATTTAACGTACTGAGATCGATCATGCACGAGGCATCCGAACACAAAAAATAACTAATTTTGTTGGGAGAGAGGGTTGTACTTGCAACTCTTGGCTTCGATACCATTCACACCCTTTGAAGAGGAAATAGGATATTCAAGGTTATCACAATGCCCTTGCTCAACTTTCATGGAGTTATGTCAATGATGGGTACGACAGACTTCTACTTCTTTATGCACTGCCCTCCCTGTCCCTAGTCATTCTTCGTCCTCTCTTTTTTACCCGGGCAAGCAGCGTGAGGCATCTGTTTGCTTGCAATTTAAGCCCAACACATTGCAGCATGTGCCATTTTCCTTGCTGCCAAGCTTCTTAAAGTAAAGCTTCCATCCGTCGGTGAGAAGGTCTCGCATTGGTTTCTGCCTTTCTGGTCATCGACCAGGGATTGGAGGCCAGTGCATAAAGAACTAGAAGTTTGTCATACCCATCATTGACAACACTCCATGCAAATTGAACAAGGGCATAGTGAGTGACCTTGAATTTATTTGTTGCCTCTCCAAGGGGTGTGTATGGATCATGCACATAAAGATAGAAGCCAAGAGTTGCGAGTACAACCCTCTCCCCTAACAAAATCACTTCTTTTTGTAGTCCGCATACCTCATGCATAATCGATCTCTGTACGTCAAATAAGGTAATATTTATGAAGTCCAAAAAAGAAGTCTTCAGAAGATTACTTTAATAGCATCAGTGTTAATGAAACGAACCGTACAATGCATACTCAAGGACCAATCATTTAATAATCTACCAAAAAAGCGGAAGAGGCGTATACTTTGTTGTGCTATGAGCATGATAAGAAGAGCGCATAGAAGCTGGACTAATATATGCATTAAAACTGAAAAACAAGCTCAAGCAGAGAATATGTGATGACCGTGGACCCAGAATTTCCTTTAAAAACGTTAATGGCCAATGCTAATTAAAAATAAGATGAGTAGCATAAGTCCTATCACAACAAATATACCTTTTGCTTGATCTGTACAGTAGCAGGATCCTTTTCATGAATTTGCGACGAAACAAGTACGTTTTTTTTGTAATGAGACCTTCAAAAGAAATAGCAGGTTTTCTTCTTCTATTGTTTGGACCTATGTGTGCATGTGTGTAAGAGGATTTCATGCAACATATGATTACGAGTCCTAATAAAACACTCACTGTTGGTTATTGGTTCTAGAACCAACTTGCTTCCTATGTTACATGGATCCACGATTTTGGGGTAAGTACCGATGTCGACACAACACTATACAGGTGCACGATCCACACTGGATTCGCCCAAAAGAATCTGGACACGTGAGGAGGAGGAAGAATACGAAGGAGAAGGCGCACGCGCGCGCGCGCGAGAGAGAGAGAGAGAGAGAGAGAGAGAGAGAGAGAGAGAGAGAGAGAGAGAGAGAGAAGAGATACTGATGTCTCCGATGTCCTATGAAACAGGTCCGCCGTTTTTGGCGAACTATGCATGTCGACACGACACGGGTGCAGGTGCAGGATATGTGCCCGGTGCGGCAGATGAAAATCAGACACGTTGGGGCAGATCAGGCGACATGAAAAAGAAGAAGAAGCAGAAGAAGAAGAAGACGACGAAGAAGATCGCAGTACCTGAAAGGAGCAGCGACACAGGGGGTCGGAGGACCAGCAACCAGTTCAGGTCGGGGAAGCACAGGACTCAACAGCAACAGCAGAAGATCGAAGAAGAAAGTGTGAGACATAGGGTTTAGTAATTGAGCCTACTGTTGTTGTCACCAAGTTCATCTTATCACGAATTTGGGCCAATTGGGATTGGACCACCATTCCTTTTAAAAATATATTAAAAACATTATAATACATTAAACGTATATTTATAATATTAATTTACTATGAAGCATGGATACTCTATTTTGGCCTCCGTATCACGTATCGTACGCGTATCGGATATGGATACGCTTGGATACGCTCCGGATACGTATCCGATATGTTTTTTAAAGTATCCAGAATTTAAATTTATTTTTTGGTATTCGGATACGTTTTGGATACGCTCGGATACGTTTTGGATACGCTCGGATACGTTTTGGATACGCTCGGATACGTTTTGGGATACGCTAGGATACGTTTCCGATACGCGCGGGGGTAAATATGTTATTACTTGAAATATATGGGGTAAAATTGCAATTAGATCTGGTGTTGTGTTGTTTTGTACCTCTAATAAGCTAAATTACACTGGAAGCCCCCCAATTTAAGTTCATATCATTTTATATGTTGTAGTATTTGTTATTATATCAATTTAAGACCCCAACTTTTGTACATTTTATTTTCTATATCTAATGAAGAATGGTCAAACTATAATATGTATATATCTATAATATATTTTTTATTTACTTATATATAACATATATTTTATTTTTTAGGAATTAAAAATAATTTATATAAAATATATTTTTTATTTTCTTTTATATTCGACGTATCCCCCAACGTATCGTATCCTACTTTTTGGAAAAGTCACGTATCCGCGTATCCGTATCGTATCGTATCCGTATCGCGTATTTGTATCCTTGCTTCATAGTTAATTTATAAAAACATTGAAAACTACATGGCATATCCCCTTACCCATTGTTACACGGTCTTGGGTAGAACTCAACCCCAAAAGCTAGCTTATGAAGTGAGGGTACCCTCGTGCTTATATATTTCATATTATTTTGGTGACCAGGCGATGTGGGACTTCGCTTCACCCCCCTTGCTTACGCGCAACGTGCTAACTCAGCAACACCCGTCGCGTGCAGGCCAGAGACACGCACCCTACCCATCTTTGGTAGCCAACTCTGATACCATGTTACACGGTCTTGAATAGAACTCAATCCCAAAAGCTAGCTCATGAAGTGGGGGTGCCCTCACGCTTATATATTTCATATTACTTTGGTAACCAGGCGATGTGGGACTTCCCTTCACACCAGATGTGAACCCGGAGATCGTATTGGGATCAAATCAAAATCGTATCTGATCAAATCGGGATCGTATCGTGATCAAATCTTGTAATCTTTTCCTTTTTTAGGCGTAACTTTTCTCTATTTAAACATGTAATAGTTTCATTATCTTGTATTCCAATAATTAGTAATAACTCTCTTTTAGTTTGTCATATGGTATCAGAGCCTAAGTTCTAGGCCTGTCGGAATCCGTTCTCCGGCGGGCGGCCTAATCCTCACCACTGTCCGCCGGGCACTATGAATCTACATCTCTCCTCTCTCCCTTGAAATTTGTTCGGCATCCGTTCTTCCTCCTATCTGCAGCCAAAATTTGTCCGGCATCTATTCTTCCTCCTATCTGTAGCCGAAATCTGTTCAGCCTCGATTCTTCCTCATATTTGCATATGTTCTAGTCTCTTTTTGCAATCTTCCTCTATGTGGACGGCCCACCGAGATTGCTCGAAAAGGATTGTGATTTGTGAGAGTCGCCACCCGGATTTGAGGTCCGAACCCGAGAAACCGATAAAAAAAATATGACTCGTTGCCCACTGAAAAAGATTTCACTAGTCCTGACGGAACCAAAGATTTCTCGGATTCGGGGGTTTGGTTACGAGAGGGGAAGGGTTTTACGGCACCCCTCTCGCCCGGTCCGTGAACCGGTCTCTACTTAACATTTTGTGGGATTTTGGAAATGTTTAAAATTTGATTTATTCACATAAACAGGAATTGGGGACGGGAATCACATAATAACAAAACATGCAAGAGATGCGATTTTACTGTGGATGCTTGTGCGCGCGATCTACATGGATGATGAACATGAAACTACAAATGTTCACAGAAATAAATTACAACAAAAATCATGTAATAACTCAAGAAATTATGAACATGAGACTTATTAAACTGTTTGCAATCTGGATTCCAGAATGGGGATTGAGCGCTCAAGGGTAGTGACTTGAGCGCTCAACCCTCATTCCACCCGAACATTTTTCTTGCTGATTTTCAAAATTTGATGCTGCTTTAAGACTTAAATACACCACAGAAACATCACACAAGCATCACCTCCCTTTAGAAATCACCAGAAAATGCTCAAAACAAACTTGCTTTAGAACCAGTTTGAGCGCTCAAGGCTCATGGGTTGAGCGCTCAAACCAATTCTGCAAGAGAGAGGGATCCAGATCACAAACACTATACTGACAACTTATATACACTAACAAAGAATTAAACCATAAGCCATCATCAGAATTGCTGGAAAACTGCAAATAGGCCAAGAACAGCTTGAGCGCTCAAAGATCTGACCTTGAGCGCTCAAGCCATAACATGGCTTTCCACTGTTTAACCTTTAAACTGATTTCCATACTTCCTCAGGACCACCAAAGACAGAAAACAAAGTTTCAAAAGGTTTGACAACCACTGTTTTGCAATCAAATATAAGGAATTTGAAGTTTTTGATGTTTAATCACTATAAAATGGTTAATTTGCATTCATGCATGTAGTTTTTGTGTAGAAATAAACTGTTTTGAGAGCTATTTGAACGCAATTAACTCTTAAATAGTGATCAAAATCAAAAGGAAGCTCAGAAGTTAGCAAAACAGTGGCCTGTTCAGAACTGGGCTTGAGCGCTCAAGGCCAGAGGCTTGAGCGCTCAAACCTGCTGTAACTGCAAATTTGAAAAAGGTTTTTAAGCAACTTTCAGGCCTTTGTGAGTTCAATGCAAGTATAGAAAACTTGCTTAAACTCACTAGCCTTCCTCAGAAAGATCAAAACAGTGAGTTTATCACATTTTTACTACCTTTTGGAAGAGGTTTGTGATTTGAGCTTGATTCTGGGTTTTGAGAAGTTGATTGTGGATGTTTTTGGCTTGTATTCTGGACGAATTGAACAATGTGGGTGGTTAATCGATGATCAAAGGTCAAATTTCTGGGTTTGATCAATGATATTGTAGGAAGTTTTGATGATAAATGAATGGTTTTTTTAGAGAGAGAGAGAGAGGAGTCGATTTCTGGTAGAAACTGAAGGTAAGGAGTAGTAGTATCCGTCCTCAAACCAGGGGGCAATGGGTGGTTTTATAGAGTGAGTGGGAGGGAAGAAAAGAGAGAGAGAAGTGGGTTTGGGTGTTTGGGAGTATTTTTTGTGTATTTTTGGAGTTGGTGGGGTGTATTATACGTATAGGGATCGTATAAGATCAACCACAGACGCTCCCATGCAGGAAATCTCATGATGAGATACTCTGCAAGTTGCTGACTGGACGGGGGTTGAGCGCTCAAAGCTGTGGACTTGAGCGCTCAAGGTGCTCCTCAGGGGTTTGAGCGCTCAAAGCCATGGGCTTGAGCGCTCAAGGCTATGGATGGCAGATTGATGGTTTGGCTTGGTTCAACAATGCTTGGGTTGGTTTGGCACATTTTGATTGCTTGGGTAGTGTTTGGTTGGTTTTGGTCAAACTCAAATCATTTTCACCAGTTCCAGGTAATTGTGATTGATCCGTTTCATCATCGGAGATGCATGAGCGTATTTCGGGTTCAAAATTGGGGTGTCTACACTCTATTTGGATTGGTTCAGCTTTTGGTCGGTGTTCGGCATTTTCAGCATTAATGGACGCACTTGATTGCAATTGGCTTATCTCCTTGGCAAACTCACGATGCTCTCCGGGCTCACATCGTGAGTTTGAGCGGGGATGTGAAAGTATCATATTGCAATCCTCTATTTTAGGCAGTTTATCGAGATCGTATTGGGATCAAATCAGAATCGTATTGTGATCAAATCAGGATCGTATCGTGATCAAATCGGGATCGTATAGTGATCAAATCTTGCAATCTTTTCCTTTTTTAGGCGTAGCTTTTCTCTAAATAGTTTCATTATTTTGTATTCCGATTATCAGTAATATATCAATTCTTCTCTCCTCTAGTATGTCACACCCGTATCCAAATTTGGATACATACCCACGAATCCTCTTTTTTCGTGGTTGAGGTGTCTGACACTCAGATATGCACCCATATCTGATTCACGTACCCATATCCGTGTAACATAGATAATGGCACAAGCCATTACATGGTTGCATTTTTTCTCTCTTCCAAAAGATACGTGGATTGCTGAAACAGGCTTGTTTTGCCTAGGCTCTCAGAAACAAGGCAAATGCCTGTACTATCAAGCAGTTGACCCAAGTATGGCACCTCGCCCTTATATCCATAGACTCCGTATGTATCATTAGAAATAGTGGAACAGATAGTGACTATTATTATCAAAGAAAATGGAGGTTGCGTTTTCCTAATATCCCCTATCTATCAACAATGCACAACAGTCAGAAGTACCTGGAACCCTTGGCTTCGAGCAACATCAATTATACTCTTTCGTGTAATTCCAGGGAGGATGGTCCCTTTTATGGCAGGGGTAGAGATGACATTACCCTAAGAGACATAAAAAGGAATTACAATTTGAATCACAATTCTACATAGTTTCAGGAAAGAAAAGCAATCATGGCACCATAACATCAATCTCACAAAATCTTATTAGAGAATAATACCCATCCACAATGCATCAATGGTTTATATAATCCGATTCACAAAATGGGTTGCAAGAGAATGAAGAGGCACCAAAACCTCTACAATGAATAGAAAAGGTGGCCCACATTTGTTACACACACCAGAATCCATTCCTAGACTCACTTGATATAAGAGTAGTTCAAGGCAAACTCGTATTCAGCCGAACAATCAAAATGAAAGACCTTATTCCCTGCAATTTGTGCAAAGAGCTGGATGCACAAAAAAATTTATACTTCACAAACACTAACAGTTCAAGGCATCTTAAGGTAGTGGCTGAGAGGATTGTGGTAGCCCTTGTATTAAAGCTTGAATGTTAGTTGTCCACTATGATGCACGGACACGGACACGGGGACACAGGAATTCTAAAAAAATGGGGACATGGACACGGCGGGGGACACGCCACGTGGGAAAAAAAAAGAAAAAAAAAGAAAAAAAAAGAAATATATATGTATATATATATATATACGCCGGAGATCCTGTCAAGGATCCCGGAAGTCCCGGACCGAAGCGTTTTGAAGCCCTTCCCGGTATTTTTTGCATGATCCGAGCCGTCCAATGTGTTCAAAAGGTGTTTTCCAAGGTCCACGCGGGAAATCTTCAAAAAAAAATACCGGGAAGGGCTTGATCCACGCAATTTTTCACAAAAACTGCATATTTACAAAATTGCGTGGATCAAGCCCTTCCCGGTATTTTTTTTTGAAGATTTCTCGCGTTGGCCTTGGAAAACACCTTTTGAACACATTGGACGGCTCGGATCGTCAAAATTTGATCCGGAACTATGAGATCCGGACCCAAGGGTCCCGGACTAGAGAGTTCCTCTATATATATATATATATATATATATATATATATATATATATATATATATATATATATATATATATATACGACAATGATCTCCCAAGGACTCCCTTAGGAGAATTCCGTGCGGACCAAGCCCTTCCGGATCAAATTTTGACGATCCGAACCGCTCAATGTTTTTAAAATGCGTTTTCCAAGGTCCACGCGGGAAATCTTCAAAAAAAAATACCCGGAAGGGCTTGATCAAAATAGTTTTCGATAAAACTGTACATATATTTTAAAAACATTGAGCGGTTCGGATCGTCAAAATTTGATCCGGAAAGTTGAAAAAGGGCTTGGTCCGCACGGAATTTTGTATAAGGGAGCCCTTAGGAGATCGGCCTCCTATATATATATATATAGGAAGGCGGTCTCCTAAGGGATCCCGCATACAAAATTTGGTGCGGGATTGGCCTTTTTTCAACTTTCCGGATCAAATTTTGACGATCTGAACCGCTCAATGTTTTTAAAATGCATTTTCCAAGGCCTACGCGAGAAATCTTCAAAAAAAAATACCCGGAAGGGCTTGATCCAAACAATTTTCGAAATGGCTAAATTTAAAAACAGTTTTATCGAAAACTGTTTGGATCAAGCCCTTCCGGGTATTTTTTTTTTGAAAATTTCCCGCATAGGCCTTGGAAAATGCATTTTAAAAACATTGAGCGGTTCGGATCGTCAAAATTTGATCCGGAAAGTTGAAAAAAGGCCAATCCCGCACCAAATTTTGTATGCGGGATCCCTTAGGAGACCGCCTTCATATATATATATATATATATATATAATCTAGAACAAAGTTTGATTTGGATTTCTCGTTCTAAAGATTTAGTATTGACGAGCTACAATGATTGCACCTATTAAAGCAATTAAAAGAATTATTGAAATGAGCTCAAATGGAAGAAAAAAATCTGTTGATAAATGAATACCAATTTGTTGACTATTACTTATCAAATCTTGCTCTAGAATCTGGTTGGATCTTGTAGCCCAAATAATCCCGTACCATGACGTATCTAGAATAGTAGTAATTAGTGAAAAAAAAAATACTTGTACAAACCAGCGAAGTAATTCCATCTCCAACGGTCCAAAGATAAAAATCTTTGGAATATTCTGAACCATTCATGAACATCACAGCAAATATGATTAAAACATTTAGAGCTCCTACATAAATAAGGATCTGCGCAGCAGCTACAAAATGGGAGTTCGATAGAATATAAAATAAGGATATAGAAAAAAAAAAAACCAATCCCAATGAAAAGGCAGAATAAATTGGATTGGGAAGTAATATCACTCCTAGACTTCCTAATATAAGACCCAATCCCAGGAAGACTAAAAGAAAATCATGTATTGGTCCAGATAAATCCATTATATGTAAACTAAGAAATAAATAAATCGAAATATCATGACTTTGTTGATCTGAACAGGAAAAAAGAAGTGACTTTCTTTTTTTATGAATTGCATTTTTGACAAGTATGGATTATTGAAAAGAATAAGACATGGATTTGGATATTTCCCTTCAACCCAGCAATATTACTTATTCGACATGAATAGTTGAAGGAAATTCTCCGAAGAGAAAATGGATTATGGGAGTGTCTGACTTGAACGATTGATTGGTCCGTGCAGATAGATGCCTTTATCTATATCTGCCGCATTGGAATTAATAATCAAATGTGTCTTTGTTCCAACCACCGTGTAAGCGCCATACAAAGGATAGGCTGGTTCACTTGAAGAGAATCTATGATCTGATCCGAATCATGTCGTACATGAGCCGGCTCCGTCAGATCCAGTCGAATAAGTGAAATAGATAAAGGTTGATCTATTTCACTTATTTTCATTTTAATATTCGTCATCCCACCGTAGTTCATTTGTATAACAGGTACGTGCCCAATCGATAAAGTGTTTGAACATTTTTAGGAAGAAAAGCATTCTTATAATATGACCAATGAACCAACCAGCAAAACTACTTCTTACAAATAGTAGCTTGTTCGCCTTGTCTTTAAGATAGCTGTTGACTAATGGGAGGATCATTGAATCCGGTGGAATGTACGGGTTGTATAATTGCACAAAAAAAGTCAGCATAAATTCCAATTGAAGGAAGAAGAGGCGCCTTCCCACTATCATTGCGTTTTCTTTAGGATACAAAAACCGCCAGTTGCGCAAAGTTGTTAGACTAGTCCATAAGAGCTGAACCAATAAAAATGCCAGAAAGAACGAGAACATTTTTATGCGATGAGGTTGAACCAATCCTTCATAGAGCGGCCTATTATAGACCGATGTGAACATCACAAATTGTCCCGTAACAAAACCAGCCATTGCTGCTACCCGTCTCCGGTTGTCTTCTGTCAAGAAGCTGGGGCCAACGAAGAGATAGCAGTGCAGAGCTATGGTGGGTATGGTCATAAATCCACAAAAGAGTCCCGCTCCAATCACTGAATTGAGTATTTTGTTCACTAGGAACAGTAAAAATCCCGCGCCCAATACACCGGCAACTCCCATCATATGAAACGGGTTCAACGTCCAATTATGAAACCCTTGAAAAAAAAGGATGAATCGAAATATAGCTGATACGCCAAAGCTAGGCGCAAAAAACCAACCAGACTGACCTAGTGGATAAATCAGAAATACAGAAACAAAAACAGCAATTGGGCCAGAGAATGCAATTGCATTATAGGGTCGTAATTGAACAGATCGAGCAAGTTCGAATTGGCGTAACATGAAACCTATTAGTCCGAAAGCGCCATGAAGAGCAACAAAAGTCCACAGACCCCCTAATTGACACCAACGAGTAAAATCTCCTTGTGCTCATATCGGGTAAAAGTGCAAGCCTATAGCTGCAGAAGTAGGAATAATGGCACCTTCAATCACGACGTAGGAGAGGGGATGGGGGAATCAAAATAGAAAAACTCCCATTTGGCCTTAGGGATAATCAGGCTCGAACTGATGACTTTCACCACGTCAAGGTGACACTCTACCACTGATATATATATATATATATATATATACAATTTCCATCCTATCCGGTATCCTGGAATTTAAGAAAATCCGGACCCCTAATCTAAGCCGTTGGATTAGATCCAACGGCTGTGGAAAAAACGTGGATCTCGCGGGTCAAACGCGGGTTAAAAGGTTCTCGGGTGTATACAAACGGGTCATACTTACATCTGGATCTGACTCATCCCCCTCACTTTTAGTTTTTTGAACCCAGAGCTTAGAGAGAGAGAGAGAGAGAAGGCGAAAGCGATTCGAAGAGAAGGCGATCGAACCCAACCCAGAACAATCGACATCTCCATCCTAATCGAACAACAAGGTCTGGAATCTCTCTCTCCCTTTTTCGATCCTCACTCTTTCTCGTTTTCTGAAGTTATCTGAAAATCAGACGTTTTGTTGTTCAGGTCGAAACCGTAGAGGAGTCGAGGTGAAACAGTAGAACACCCTAGTTCGACGAAGAAGAAGAACAGCTCTAGGTACGGATCTGCTTCATCTTCTCCGACTTTCTGTCGTCTGTTCGTTTGTGTGTAGAAACCCTAACTTTTCGGTCTCTGTATTGTCAGGTCGAAGCCGAGGGAGAATAATAACCCACGCATCTCCTTCTTTTCAGGTCTCTCTCTCTCTCTATGAAATTTTTGAATTTTTTGGAAACCTAGATCTAAGAAATTTTGAAAACAAATTTGAAAAAAATCAGAAATTTTTCGAATACCAAAATCCTCTTCTCTCTGTTTTCTGGGAGTTTGGAAACTCAGTTTCTTTCATTGAAGTTAATTTTATGTCCAAATGCATTAAAGTCTTGCTTGTTTATTCGTTGTTAGGTATTCAATTTTCAATTGCAGCACAGTGTTGGTAGTGTTTCTGGTGTTTGTTAGCAAACCATGTTGGATAAATATTTTGTTGTTTCTTAAAGCTCAACATGGCATTTGTCACCAGTTGCAAAGTGTTTGGGCATAGGCCAAATATGACTTTTATTTGCTAAGCTCAACATGGCATTTGTCACCAGTTGCTTGGTGTTTGGGCATAGGCCAAATATGACTTTTATTTGCTTGGTGTTTGATTCGGAGTCGAGCAAATGGAGGAAGTTTGTATCTTTGGAAGATGATTATTTCACACATGAATACCTTAATTTTGTTAGTTACACACTTTATTCCATTTTGTAGTAGTACTAATCTTTGATGTTGCATTTATTAAATTATTTTAATTCTTTCTAGAATGGAGTCTTTGGATGAAACGGAAATATGCTCACCAGAACCATGTCAAACAACAATGTGTCAATCATCTGCTAATTCTTCCCAACAAGTGTACACTCCTCAAGTTAAAAATGGCTTGATACCGAAAATTGGGCAACATTTTGACAATTTAGACGAGGTTCAAACATTCTACAACACTTATGGTAGAGAATCTGGATTTGGGACGCGAATTAACTCTAGCAAGAAGAGTAGAGATAATCAAATCATTCGGAAGGAGTATTGTTGTTACAAAGAAGGGGTGAGAAAAAGTAAGCCAAACAATTCTGAACCTAGTACACGGAGACGTGGGCTTACTAGAGAGGGTTGTGGTGCGAAACTAACGGTTGTGAAAGACAAGGCAGGTCCGGGGTTTGTTGTCTCCCAATTTGTCGAGGGTCATAACCACCCTCTTACAACACCAAAGAGGGTGCATTTGTTGCATTCTCATCGGGAAGTGTCCATGGCCAAAAAGGCTTTAACACAACAATTATCTGCTGCAAATGTGCCAACATGCCAACAAATGAGTATTTTAGCGGTTCAATCTGGGGGTCTTGAAAATGTTGGATGTTCACAACAAGACCTTTATAACGCTGAAAGGGATAGGAGGAAAGCGTTATTGGGACAAGACGCCAACATGTTGTTAGAGTATTTTAAGGTGGAACAAAAAAAGAATCCGGCTTTTACTTATGCGATTAAGGATGATGATGAGGGACATTTGACGCACTGTTTTTGGGCAGATGCCACCTGTAGAAAGTCGTATCAGTATTTCGGGGATGTGGTGGTGTTTGATACCACTTACAAGACAAACCGATATCAATTGATGTTTGCACCTTTGTTAGGGGTTAATCACCATGGGCAGACAACTCTTTTCGGGTGTGCGTTTTTAAATGATGAACTCACGACTTCTTTTGAGTGGCTTTTCCAGCAATGGTTGATAGCAATGCCAGCAGGCCCCCCTCAAATGATCATTACCGATCAAGATCCTGCGATGACAAAGGCAATTGCTACGACTCTTCCAAACACTCATCATAGGTATTGCATATGGCACATTGTGAACAAATTTTCTGAAAAAATAGGTGCAATAACTTATAAAGAACATTATGATGAGTTCAAAAGTTGCATATGGAAATCCGAGACCCCACGAGAGTTTGACGAAAGATGGGTACAAGTGGTGGAGAAAGCGAATTTGACTTCCAATGAATGGTTAAATGGCATGTATAAAATTCGTGATAGATGGGTTCCGGCTTACATGAACCATATGTTTTCTGCCCACATGACTAGCAGCCAAAGAGCAGAAATTTCACATGCTTTCTTCAAGAGGTATCTATCTCCACATAATTCTTTGTGGGATTTTGTCACGCGGTTTGAGAGGGCACTGAAGACTTTGCGTCATAATGAGTTGGATTTCGATCACAAAGACATCAATGAGAAGCCAATCTTGAAAACCTTGTGGGGCATGGAGGAGACCATGAGTCAAATTTATACACGGCAAATGTTTTACAAGTTTCAAAGTGAAGTCTTTCAACTGCAAGCATATGAGGTAACTTTAACATTTGAGGATGAACATAAAAGCTTGTACAATGTTAAGAGGGAGGTAGAGAATGCTCCAAAGGGTCGCGAGGTGTCGGTAGACAAGTTGTCAAACTATGTTACTTGCAGTTGTAAGATGTTTCAAACTGATGGGATTGCATGTCGGCACATGTTGGCATATTTCAATTTCACGCATATTAGAAAGCTACCTGATATTTATATCTTAAGGAGGTGGACGAAATCTGCAAAAGCTGGTAGAGTTAGAGACGACTTGGGTGGGGGGAGTAAGGAAATATGTGACACTTCAGTGTTAATGAGGCGAGGAAAGCTTTTCCTTCGTTCGTCTAATGTAATTGATGAAGCCGTGTTAACTGAAGAGGGAACTGAAATTTACAATGAAGCGTTGGACTTTGCTGAAAAGAAGCTCGCAGCCCTGAAGATAAGTAGGGGGGAAGATGGCAAACAAAGTGCTATTGAAGTTGCTGTTTCTCTTGAAAGCGAAGGTTGTAGTTTGAAAGAACCAAATGTTGCTAAGACAAAAGGTAGTGGTAAAAGACTAAAGGGAGGAAAAGAGAAGAGTGTCAACAAAAAGAAGAGGCGTTGTAATGGTTGCGGGGAAGTAGGAGCTTCGCATGACAAAAGAAATTGTCCTAAACTTTTAGCCATGTAAGTGTTTGCTTGTAAATATGTGTATTTATAATTTACATCAATTGCTGAAATGTTAATTTTAGTAATTTGACATGGTTTCCCGTAGGTCTTCGCATACTGTTTCGCAAAGTGTTAGGTTAAATGACGACGACGAGGATGACGAAGACGAAAGTATGGACTATGAGGACGATGATTGTAAGTTTCCATTTATAATTTAAATTAAGATGTTCATGTTAGTTCATTTATAATTTACCGTAATACACCTTCCTTATTTGTGTTTAAGATGGTTTCTAAATAAAAAAAATTTGTTGTCCATGGTATACAATTCTGCTGCTGGATATGGACGTGGTGGTTATCTCTGCTGCTCTTCTGGACTGAAAGATGCACTGGATTGATGTTGATGTTGGACAACTTGTACCTGGTCTGCAAATGCACTGGAATTGCATGGAGATTTGTAGCACATGCTGTAGGAATTTAACTGGTTGTTGTGTAAGCTTGTACTTTGAATGAACTGGTTCTGTTTGCTCTAGGAAATGGTGGTTATCTTAGCTTCTTGTTGCTCTTGTACTTGTAGTTTTCATATTGGTTTGGAGTTTATGTATTGCAAGGCACTGGAACTTATTGCTCAGTGGTTTTCGTTTACTGGATTTCATTTACTGTGCTCACTGTATTTGGCGTACTTTGCTCACTGTATTTATATGCAGCTTGGATTTTGCTATGCGCTTTAGTAGTTTATATTGGTTTCAGTATAAAAGGTAGCATAGCATTCTGGTTTTTGCTAATCATTATCGATTCAAAGCTGCTTATTCTGTTGATTGTTTATGGTTTTTGTTTCGGGCTTTTAGCAGGGGCAGCAAATGCTCACCAATGAGTTCCTAACGTCTACTTCGTTTTCAAATGGATGTTATTGGCAGAAAACCCATTGTAAAGTTACCAGCATAGCTCTTCCTTTTGTTTAAGGAGCCGGTGTGAACTTCTTTGCTGATTTGAGTATTTGTCATAGTTGAGTGTGTTAGTTTGTTATGTACCATTACAATGATAAAGAGCTGTGATACTCTCTGTTATTGCCTTCTATTTTGGAGGGGGTGGGTGACCCCACTGAATACCATTACAATGATAAAGAGCTGGATACTCTCTATTATTGATGATACCATTTTGGGGTTTGTGAAGGAGGAGATGTGGAGATTAAAAGATGAGGTTGATTCACTGGTGGTTATGGTTGAGGTTAAGAAAGAGATGGCAATGGTTGCTCTTGCCAACTACCCAACAAATTAGGCAAAACTCTTGCCAATATTTTCACAGTTCCATTTATTTAGTACTCCTTAACTTTTTTAACGAAATAAAACAACTACCCAACAGATTAGGAAAAGGCCAATACTATTGTCTTTCATTATTACCAACTTCTATTTTGTCCGTAACTTTTTTTCCTTTCCTTGTTTTACTAATTTTATAGCGGATGGTTGGTCATTTTTCTTTGCAACCATGCATATTCGATCCAGATAAAAAAAAACCATGCATATTCGACTACATGAAGATAGTTGCATATTCATAGCCAACAATGACATGCATATAAAGTCATCTAACCAAGTCCGAAACACAACTGTCCGATAAACATGGAACAAAAAAAGTTTACATTTACAACTTCATGGCAGATAGTTGCCATTTCGGTAGACAATTACAGTTTTCCTTGTCAACCACAAAATGATACATACACATACAAGAATCAAGCACTTCCATTTGTACGAGACGACTACACCTTCTACTTCCACCAACTTCTTCTTCAGCTTCTTGTTCTCTTTGGCTAATTCCTGGGTAAAATTTTCACTTTCTGCACACTTCAAATGTAGAGCACGCTTTTCACTTTCCAAAACTTCTATTTTGTCCTCCAAATCTTTGACTTTCGGGTCTGGGTCAATCCAATAAAAGTATTCGCATTTGCTTTTCCCTTTCTGCGAAATTAAAAGGTAAATTTTATTACGGGTTTCTCAATTTTTAGTATAGGTAGTACATTTTATTACCTCATAGTTGCCACATCCTAAGAATCTCCTTCCCGGATTTTCTTTAGTGTTTGACTTCCTCATGGGGGAGGGCTTTCCACAATTGCAAATAGGGTATTCAATCTGGAAGGTTGAAGAGGCAGACGACGAGGATGGCATGGCTTCCAACAACTTCAAAGAACCATGGACTTCTCTCAAGCAAACAAACAAAGTTATCTCACAATTCACAAGGTATCACACAAGGTATCATAATAGGAATGAAGACCACAACTTTGGGCATTCAAAGTTTAGACTTGACTATAAGGGATAAAGGATGATAAATATCTAGCCACAGAAAACTGATTAACTTACATATGCATTCAAAGTTTACACTTAGAATGCCTTTTGCATTGAGCCATAGAATCAAATTACTAAAATAACCGCTGCACCAAATGCATCCTTTTGTTATTGCTTTTTCAAGGAAAATCTTGATAACATATCTCCTGAACATATCAAAGAAAGTGTCAACAAATAAACTCACTTTTTTTTTTCTTTCATGCATAAAGTAAATGGGACCAAGGGGTTGATAACCGGACACGGGGGTGCACCGACAGAAGGGGGCTCAAACATTCGGTTAAACGCTATTTTGCCAAAACTGCATGTTTCAGGACTGACAGTTACCATATGGTATCAGTGACTGTTTGTATACCAAGCTAGTTCAGAAAAATATTGATAAAGCAAAAATACCTTAACAAGTATCAAAAACTAAGAAAAACAGGGAAGTCAGCTCTAAGTATAAGAAATCATTTGCATAAAAAACAAAAACAAAGGAAACTAGTGACGGACGATTTTGAACTTGGGAGACACAACCGAATAGCACTCATATTCCAAATCTCATCGCTGAGGAAGGGGAAAAATACAAATGAAATACAGCAAAGCAACAAAAATAAAAATAAAAACACAAATGAAGGTCACAAAAAGATGGCCTGAAATTAAAGAATATCAGAGATTGCCCCATATTTCCAGGGCAAAGCATTATTGTGCTACTTCTATGTCAAGGGTCAAGCCTTCAACAAAGTCACTTCGCAATGGTTTCACTTTGGCTCATCAAATATGATGATGCCTCCCAAAGGTTCACACGTGAATTTGTTCGCTACGAAAACAGTTTATTGTATAGTGGAAAAAATATGAACAAAGAACTCTCAATGTCTATTCCAGAAAGCTGTAATTGATAGGTATTACTAACTAACATCAACGTTATTCAATTGTTGCTCAACAAGTATTGTTGTTACGAACTTATAATCGACTTCCCAGTTAATTTCTCCAAACAAAGCAATGAGCCTCATTCGTGTCTAAGCAATGTACAGAGTACTCTTTCGGGAGACTGCAGATCTGTATACCTTTTCAATTCACATAGCAATTGTGATTGATGGATAACTGAAGAAATCAAACAATTTTTGGTTACAAAAATAGAACACAAAACCTTTAAACCAAGAAGGACTGTCTAATTTCAACTTTTTTTCCGAAGACCTTTAGACAAATGTGATTTCTTCAGAAGCTAGACATACTCGTAAATTTCCTCAACCCACATCTGCTATTTTCAACCAGATCGATTTAAAACTAGGGTTTACAAATCGACACAAACATACAGAGAGGGAGATCGAGAGAGACAGAGCGCAAGAGAAATTGAACGACGAAACACAGATAAATCGATTTACTTCAAACCATGTTGGAAAACTAGGGTTTCATAAAACTGGCGAAATCAAAACACGGAGAAATCGAGAGAGAGAGAGAGAGAGATTCCAGACCTTGTTGTTCGATTAGGATGGAGATGTCGATTGTTCTGGATTGGGTTCGATCGCCTTCTCTTCGAATCGCCTTTGCCTTCTCTCTCTCTCTCTCTCTCTCTCTCTCTCTCTCTCTAAGCTCTGGGTTCAAAAAACTAAAAGTGAGGGGGATGAGTCAGATCCAGATGTAAGTATGACCCGTTTGTATACACCCGAGAACCTTTTAACCCGCGTTTGACCCGCGAGATCCACATTTTTTCCACAGCCGTTGGATCTAATCCAACGGCTTAGATTAGGGGTCCGGATTTTCTTAAATTCCAGGATACTGGATAGGATGGAAATTGTATATATATATATATATATATATATATATTTTTTTTTTTTTTTTTTTTTTTTTTTTTGCATAATGTAAAAATAAGAGTATATTTATAAGCTTTTTTAATTTGTGGGGTAAAGATGTTAGAACTCCAAATAGTTGGGTTTGTGATGTAATTTGTGGGGTAAATATGGGACAGCTGTATTCTAAAGATGTTAGAACTCCAAATAGTTGGGTTTGTGATGTAATTTGTGGGGTAAATAGGGGACAGCTGTAGTCCCATACGCATGCTTTCATTAAAAGACAGCAGTGGGGTCCATAACTTTACCAAATTTAAAAGACAGCAGTGGGTTCACAAAAGACAGCTGCTGCTGTCGTCGTCTACCTCCTTCCTCTTCTCCTGTTCGAACAGATCTGGAGCAGCCCCATCGTCAAATACGACGGTGAGTACCCCTTCTCTCTCTCTCTCGGTGTCCCCCTTGAAAAATTCAAACAAAAAAAGAGAGACACGGCTCCAGGCATGTCCCGTACGTTTCCCAGGCCTGTCCCCAGTGTGTCCCCGTGTCCAATACGGTAATACGGCAGCCAGGAGCCGTGTCGGTGCTTCATAGGTTGTCCATACCCACCATGGTCTAATATTAAGTCGGATGCAGTGGGATATGGGAATGGTTGCACCATGGAAAAGTACCCAAGACAGTGATTGGGGGTGATTTTGGTTCTTTTCACCAATTTCTTCAAATTCGTATAAAAATTAACACCTTTCCACCTGAATTTATAAAACTTTCAATTATTTGACTAAAACCCATTTCTAAACTAGGATATCGAACCACAACTTTCAAGGCCTTCCTATACATGAGGTTAGAAACTGAGTCTTAGATTCAGATCCAATCCCAACTTCAGCCTCACCAGAAACCAAAAACAGAGGAGTGAGTTGAACAAAGTTCAACAATTGTGAGACATTCATTAAAGCCGAAAATTTAGCACCAAAAGAGAGAGCTAGATTTTACCGATATGTGCAGTGTCCCTAATGATGGTTAATCACCGGACAACTTATGGTTGTTAAACAAATATAGTCCTTGTTGATCACATAGACTTCGTGTGTAGCAAGCGGATTCTAACTACCTTGGTTATCCAAGAAAGTCTTCGTTGATTAACATGAAACTTCCACTATTCAGGTCAGATGAAAACGTGCAAGGAAAACCAAAAAAGTAATCTGAGGCACATGAATCAATAGCACTTAATTGAAGAACATATTGTCATTCCATGACAACAAATCATATGTAAGCAATTGCATTTGAGAACTAATCTGGTCTAATGTAGAATTTATCACCAAAAGTTATCATTCAAAATTGAACAAGATCGCAAAAAAAGGTATATCAAGGAACTAAGAATCTGAATCAGTCATCAATTTACCTTCACAACAAAGACATTACAAGAGGAAACCTCTTCCAGGTACTTCTTGTGAACACAATCAAGGTACAGAACATCTTTGTAACCTTTGGCTTGCGCAGTAGTTTGTGCCTTCAATACCTACAAATCATTATCAGAAAGACAAAAACTCTGTTAGCAACTCCAAATCTCAAAAGAAATCTCCCTTGATAGAAGTGCTAACTATGACTCCTTCCTAAGTTTCACTAGATATCCGTCGGGGTTATACAACTTATACTACATACCAAAAATTAACACTTTGAAAGATAGTCACCAAGCTTAGTTGGGACAAGGGTTGATAGGGTTGTCGGCAAGGGAAACATGTCAATTACCATAAAATTGCTCCTAAGTTTTGAAGATGAAAAGCCTGGCACCTCGTAGGAATGCAACTTTTCTTACTAAAGGGGATCCTTGTTGCAAAGGATCCTTGTACTTTTCAAAGAACCTTGAAATTAAACTAAGCACCAAACAATATTGCACAAATTTTGTACGTTGAAGCTTCCTTGGTACATTAGATTTCCAGAGAATAGAAAGGCATACAACTTTAAAAAAACATAAGGAAAGAGACCGTTAAACAAAAGATAAAGCCTTCTAAATAAAATGAAAAAAGTTATCAAGAAAGAGGGAGGTGGAGGTGAGGGAAGGGGTATATAAATGATTATCTTTAGAGTACGGAGTAATAACTAGGTAAGTGATAACTGCCGATACATACACATCTAGGTCACCTAATGTACATGTGATATGTCCTTTACTACTATTAGTTGATGTCCTTTGTTATATTTTGTAATTGCAGGTCACAAGACTATTTGCATCAAACTTGGCCTTAAATTGGAAGATAAGGGCCAATCATTCGTGCATGCGTTATTTGGTCAGAACCATTTCTATCATTTCCTCCACCGACACTCTCTTTCAACACCACTTGTCTTGTTTCATTTCTCCTTTCATTCAATTCACTGACCGTCATTTGTCTCCACCACCAGTTCTATAACATTGTTTATGTATTACGCGATTAATTGGCTTGTCTTGTATAAATGGGGAGATGGAGTCAGAATGAAGTGAGGAATTCGGGCAATTTATTTATATACAAAAGGGACAACAAGATAAGAAGGCCAGCTATGGCCGTCGGTTTTCCACCGAAGGGAGTTATTGCCTATCACACAAAATGCTGTTTTGAACTGGTGGCCAAAATGGAGTAATGAACAGGGGAACAGATATTATTTCTTTATACAAGGGATTCTCACTACTGCATATAAGGGCCAAGAGGTTTTCCAATTAAAGAGGAAAGAATTTCGGGCAGAAGGCCAAGAGAAGGGAAGAAGGGCAGTGCTCCACCATGGGAGCAGAGGCTCTTTCCTCTGTTCTAAAAATATACTCCCTCTGTCCCAAATTGCTTGCCCCTTCTTGGAGACAGTGCATTTTGCATGCAAAATATAATGTGTTTACAAGATTTTTTTTGGAAAACAAATTTCACGAATTTTTTCGTCTCAATGAGATCTTTAAAGTCATATAAAAAAATTTGGGGAAAAAATCATGTTAATGCATTAATTTTTTGCATGCAAAATGCACTATCTCCAAGAAGGGGCAAGCAATTTGGGACAGAGGGAGTACAACAATGCTCTTCCATTTTATTCTTGAAATATAGAAGAAATCCTAGCCAAGTAGCTTTACTTAGAGTATTTTATTTTTGGTTTCTTTCGTTTAGTCAATGAATTGTATGGCTGTATATCTCGTCTTGTTAAAATGATTTTCTTGAGTATTTTATATCGGGTGTTTGGTTTCTGTGATTTTTCAAACACTACGCCATACAATAGTGTTCACATAATATATAATTAAGAAATGAGGTAGTCTATCCTGAGAAAACGGATCGTGCTGTGACAATTTAGTGTAGCGTAGTGTGGTGTTAAATCGCAGATGATTAGTGACAAATCTTTCTTAGATTACCGAGTGAATAGTAGAAGCCGATTAGTCACAGGTTGTTCTCAGATTATTAGTTAGAGTCAAAGATGGTCCATCTCAATGCCTAATCAAAATAGGCTATGTCGTTGTTTAACTGTATGCATCCTCTCGACGATGCTAAGTAGGGCTTGTAGCTGCCATGGATCATTATTGATGAATTGAGTAAGACATTAAACTAATGCAATACTATTGTTACAAAGCCAAGGTTGAATCAGAATTCCAGGACCTTCTCTATTTTATTTTAACCTCCATTTTATTTTATGTTCTTTTAATTTATGCATTTTGTAGTTACAAACCCAAAAACATTTATCTTTTGCTCGAACAAAAATAGAAGTTAATTTTGAGAATTGACACACTTATTTCTCTGTGGATCGACTCAGACTTCATTACAATACTGTGCAAATATTTAGTTATAATCCGGTTAATGTACATAAATAATCTAATTTGACGGTTGTTTGGTACAAATAGAGAGACAATTTCAACGACTACCAAATGGGCACATAAGCGCCAATAATACTAGTTGATAATGGTGATAAACTATGACCAAGTTCCAGAGGTTTAAAAGACAAATTAAACATGAACGTTGTATTAACATGAATGATGGGAAAGCTAGCTCACCGATCCATAATTCCCCAGAGTCTTTACACCTCCAGTACCACCAGGGACTGCTCGATGCACTTCAGTGTCAATCAGCAAATGTATTGGTGCAATACCTTCCTGGGATCAGATGACACACAGAAACCTTAAAAGGTTTTGAGGAAGATATGTTACAAAAAAGTAAAGTTAGAAGAAACAAAAAGAAGAAGAAGAGATACTTAAAAGTTAACTCTTATCTCTAAGAAGGCCCATAATTAGATACGATAACAAAAGCATCAAAGATCAAATGGAATAACTCTAAAACAATTTTCATATGTAAAACAACCATTATCTTATGAGGCCCTTGTGTAACTAGAGATAACTTGTATTACTCTTGCCTAAGCACGCTTAATTAGGTTTCTTGAAATAGAAAAAATACATACTAGATAAATACTTAAACAGTTAACTGTAAAGCATCTATTGAAAGCCTAAGTGACACCACAAAGAACCCAAGTCAAGCATATCAAAGACAACTGAAACCCATCATTTACTCCATTTATTGTCAAGCAAGAAAATCCACCATCTAAGAAAATAATGCAAGAGTTGATTAGGTTAAACAAACAACAGTTATTGGAAAAAGAAAAACCTGAAATCAATGCAAAAGGCATTGAAACAGATAAGCCAGAAACCTTGAAATAGTTTCCAACAGGTGAAACATATATCAGAAAGGTGTACTCAGGAGATGGTACAAGACTAAGAACAGCTCCACTTCCTATAAGCAATGGCCTTATGTATAAGGAACCTTTTCCAGGAGGAGGAATCTGAAGAAGAAAAAACACAATATTTTAGTAGATTAAAAATAACTAATAACTAGGACCAAAATATCACAATGGAAAACAAAGTTTCACGTTACCCATCGTTTATTTGCTAAAACAGTAGCCGTAACAGCATCCACAAACTGTTCAACTGTAGGTGAAGGCATGCACATTCGCTCTGCCCCCATCCTCATCCGCAATGCCTTTTCCTCGGGACGAAACAATAAAATCTTACCATCTTGTTTACGTTGTGCTTTTAAACCTTCAAACAATCCCTGTAATCAAAGAAGAAAGAAGGGAAAAATAGTTCAAATGACAACATGCAACAAAAACAACAATCAAATAAGAAAAAGCCTATATATAACTTTTCACGTTCCACCAGCATATTATTTTTCATAAAATTAGTAAACCAACAATTCTATGGTGGTTTCTATCAGATTTCAAAGCAAAGTCTGGCACAAGAAAGTATAGCATCAAAAAATGTGACGTCTTTCTAGCTGAGAACTTCACAACTATGTTATCTAATCCTGGCCATAGTATTCCTGACAAGATACAAGAAAGAAATAAATGGTTGACTCAGGGATCCCACTTATCTGGAGCATGTTAAAACCGCTTTGCTATGCTATTCTGCCACATTTATCCATATAAAATCTTTTCAGTTCTTGTTCCTCACAGAAAAACTGCTCCTCCATGACAGCTTTTATAAAATAAGTTCCAGTCACCAAAAGAAGGGCAAACAAAACAGAATTGAAGCTTCCCCTCTTTCCTTGATAAATTAAAGAACTTCCACTTTAAGCAGAAGATAGCAGTTGATGCGATGAAACTATTCTCCAAAATTACCACACAGGCTTTAGAGGATGAAAGCTGGAGTTTATTTTCAACGAGGTGTAAAAGGAAGAGAAAGAAAGGGGTGAAAGAAAGGGGGACGGAATTCGCCAAAATCACAAGGAGAACACATTGACCAAGACAGGGATATTTGTACCTTCATAGCATGTTCGATTACTAATCAAACTAGCACCTCACACTTACTAGGCTCGAAAAAATTGCAGATTATAGAAGGTGGGAGATTAGTAGGCCCACAGTACAAATCAAAGAGGGTGTGCACAACAAGTTCACTTGACAGGAATTAACATGCACTAATAAATGATGCAATGAGGTAACAACATACAGACTAAAATAGTGGTCCTGAGCAGGTTCCAATTCAACGACAGATAACACCAATTTCAGATAAAGTTTTCCTTTCGCTGCCTTGGATAACACGACACTTATGCCAAACAACGTCAACTTTTCCAGAAAGAGCACTATAAACCTTGAAGTGAGTAAAAGAAGAAAGAAATCTAACTTCGACATAAGCAAAAACAAAATGGAAAAATCCACAAGTGACCAAGAAGCTGAAATCCAAGTATATTGCATGAGAAAATTTTCCATTATTTACTTGAATCATCTAAGAATATGAGTACCATATATACAAAAAAGGACAAACCTGCCCGTAGTTTAAGACCCCAGCAGATGGGCTCAACTCAATGATTCCAAAAAGCTGTAATTCACCTTTACTAAAGCTTTGTCCTTGTGAGCATTTCATGACATACATATAATCTGTAGGCGTCAATGAAAATCCAAGGCTGTCCCAGTCTATAGCACCTAATTCATACGCTCTATCGCTGTCGCAGTGAAAGACGAAAAGTCAACCTAAAAAGTCAGCATATAAAATCAACAGGAAATTGGAATTACAAAAAAAACCTTGTAAATAACAGCAAAAACCTAAAATAGCATGTATTAAAGCCCGACGAGTTATGAATACCATCTGTTTCATGTATCATGCATGCAACCTTTACAGAAAAGCCCTTTCAAAAAGAACCATAAAATTATGGGGAAAAAAAAAAAAAAAAACAAACAAACAAACAAAGGACCAACCGTTACATAAAGTTATCTAATTTAGAGTACAATATTACCTAAAGAGAGCAAGATATTGTGTTCTGTGACCAATTAGCTTCTCTTCTTCAGACTGTTTCACGGTTTGGATCTCATTTTTCCAGTATAACTTTTACATTGATTTTCAGCCTGAAAAATAAACGCAAGAGCTTCTGTGATATCTAAGCAAGAATTCCCATGTTTGAAACTTGCCGCGGACGCCGTGCTTAGATGTTTTCTAAATAGGAAACCGAGAACTTTGCAAACTACTATCAACCGACATAAAATTCAATTATAGATAGATTGGTACTTACAACACGCCCATAGGTTGTAAGTGGGTGTAGTTGAGATTGCCAGCTAGGGTTTTGACACCACTCCCAAATGTGGGGACCCCGCTTATCTTCCAAAAGGTGTCAGAGAGGATTCCCGCAAAAAAGTGAGATCATTCCCCTTTGAAGGATCCATAATGCACTTGATCAATGAGGAATGTAGTCTAAATGTCAAGTGGCCAACATCTATTCCAACATGGGAAGGGAGAGCCTCTCTTTAGTGTTAATTTTTTAAGCTCTCCTATGAAAATTTTATTTTTTACACTCTAAAATGCTTTGGTCTAACTGTTTGGGCAAAAAAGAACCAGCTTGGTAACCGCCTTATGATAGCTGCTAAGCCGGGATTCACAGCAATATCTTATGTTTTGCAACTCATGAAAACTCAAAAAAACCGCATCATGATAGCTGCTAAACTCCCGATTCACAGCAATATCTTATGTTTTGCAACTCATAAAAATTCAAAAAAACTTCTAAAGTTCCTCTTCCTTGTCCTCTTTCAACTCTTCTGCTTTGACCTGAATACAACTCTTAAAGCACATATGATTCTAAGCAACACAAGTTACACAACGACAAGCCGTGAAATGTATGTATCTTATTCGTGAAGACAACTCTTAAAGCGGATATGATTCTAAGCAACACAAGTTACACAATGACAAGCCGTGAAATGTATGTATCTTATTCGTGAAGTTTATGTACCTATCTGAACGTTTGGTGAAATTGAATTTTTGCCTGCTCTCACTTTAGTTACCCTCGTTAGATTCAAGTTCTTCTGGATGTTCGTTGGGGACTTCATTTTCTCATACAAATCTATATGTATAGACAAAGGGAGGTCTTTATTTAGTAAAAGACGAAGTTTTTGTGTTGTCTACGTGTCTGCATATGTTGTCTAATAGGCTAATTCCTGAAATACTAAATGAAGTTCAATGATAGAATTAATCACTAGCTATTAAGTCACATATTCCGAAAGTGAGATTGTTAACTAACTACTATGCACATGCAACATGTGTGCCACCAGTTCTAGTTGCAAGAATGCAAAAATAGAGGGTGACCAAAATCTCTGCTCCCCGCCCCAATTCAGTGCAGACCAAAAATCATATATCAAAACAAAATCACAGAATCAATCATTGCAATCTGGGAGGGACGGACCTTTTAATAACGGCCTCTTGATCAATACTGTTATGCTCGTTATAAGAAGCAAAAAGAGACGTCTTTTTTGAACTGCAGCCGTAGGCCCTGCAAGTCGAAATCACATGCAATTCAAGAACATTAAACCAAAAGCGAGCTCATGCCCATACGTTTTGCAAATTGAGTACGAACCGCTTTCTTTCTAAGGTTATATTGGGGCCAACCAGCCTACAAAAACGAAATGGTCCCCCCCGTAACCAGTCATCCATTAATATCAAATCAATCATTTTACTTCTTAGGTAAATTTACCAATAGCTACATGATCCTAAGTAACGTTGTTGTTCGTTGGATTCTGGACGAACTACGTCGATAGGACATTGGATTCCGGAGGAACTACTTCGTGAGGATTGAGGAATGCTGCGACATGAAGAATCTTGGTAAAAAAGTCTTCTAAAATGCAGTCGATCCTTGATTCAAACCTATACTACATTGAGCCCACGATCAGCCTACATAAACGAAATGGTCCCTCCGTAACGAGTCATCCATTAATATCAAATCAATCATTTTACTTCTTAGGTAAATTTACCAATAGCTATATGATCCTATGTAACGTTGGATTTTGGAGGAACTACTTCGTTAGGATTGACTATTGAGGAATGCTGCGACATGAAGAATCATAGCATCCCAGCTCTTCTCCTGTTTATGTCTTAGGAACAAAATCTTGGTAAAAAAATCTTCTAAAACGCAGCTCCCTCCCTCCCTCCCTCTGAATTTTACAGTTAACACTATGCCATGATTGAAACTTTACTTTTTTGTTTAGCTTTGAGGTTACCCATGGAATGGAAGTGTTTCATACCAAAGATGCTTTTACTAACATTTTAATCAAATTTGAGTAGAAGTATGAATATGCCATGATTGAAACTTTACCTTTTTGTTTAGCTTTGAGGTTACCCATGGAAGTGTTTCATACCAAAGATGCTTTTACTGACATTTTACTCAAATTTGAGTAAGTATGAATAACATCTGGAGATGCTCTCATAAATGTGAGTGTCTATATTTTATTGGTAACATTGGGTGTTCCGGCTCAATTTTCACGCACCTTACATTAATCCTACAAACCCTTTCATTTCACACGCTTACACGTGCGCTTGCAGTGAGCGTGAGGTGGCACCAAGAGTAGTTTGGCAAGATAAATCAAACCTGACACTTTAGGAGGAAGCAAACCCTTAAAAAAATTGACAATTTTCACCGATCATAAATTAACTTTGAGGAAGAAAAAATAACCTTTTAAAGTTTGAGTCAAGACTTGAGTCTGAATGAAACTCCAATTGGTATAGTTTGAGTCGAAGATTTAAATGATTTTTGAAAACGTAAAATGATTTGACTATTTTCAAGAGTAAAAATTAGAGTCAGAAATAGCTCCGATCCTTAATCTTTTAATTGACCGAGAACAACATTCTAAGTAAAACCTCTCTAAACATACTCTAGTCCTTTGACTCAAAGTCTCAAACTCATACCAAATTGAGTTTTACTCATATTTTTCACCAAATCAAGGGGTATTCTACCAAAAATTTTGATGGCCTGTTTTGCACTCCACCAAATACTACTGTGCAATTAATGAAGCTTTTAATCTCACAAATGTACTCTTCCTTTGGTATAGTCATTAACTTAATTCCATGGCTTCAACCTTCCTTCCTAGCTAGCTAATCTTGCACTTAAGTCATCCTCCTCCCTAACTTGGCACTTGACACCACTAGATTCAATGGGGTTATGCTTGGACTTATTCGTGATAAAGGACAGGAGTGACCGGTGATGTCCCAAGATTGGACATTTTCAGCTAACAAATTAAAATAATCGAAAGCTTCATCTGGTTCCTTATTCAAAAATTTACCATTACACATCATCTCTACAAATTGGCACATTTTGGGAGACAAACCAACATAGAAAAGGCTTATTGTGCGCCAACTTTCATAATCATGATGTGGGCAAGAGTGTAATAAATCTTTAAAGCGTTCCCAACATTGATAGAAGGTCTCATTTTCTTTTTGAGAAAAATTCATAATTTGCCCCAAAGACTTAGGCTGAGTTTTTCAAATGATTTTAGCAACCCAGTTGCTAAAATCAAACGGAAAACTCAGCCTTAGTTCTATGTAATGGGAAGAACTTTTTAATTCAGAAATTCAGTTTGCATCTCTTGTCATGTGCCAATTGACCTAGATTTCAAAGAATTAACCCAAGTTTTCATCTTCTCTTTAAGAGAGAATGGAAATAGCTTTAACCTTATGATCTCTTCATTACCAGTTTAGTCTAAGAACGTGGCACAAACTTCCTCAAACTATTATCTGTATTTGATCGTATAATCGTTCGGTTGGTTGATGAAAAAAAAAACTCTAAGCGTTGTTTTTAGTCGTTGATGGTGATGTATGCAGGGAGAATCCAACACCAGTATAAGTAGATACTGTCTAAGTGGTTGATCCGGTTCACCGAGGAGCAGTAGAGGCAAAGCCTCTGGGGCAAAGGTGGTGGGGGTTTCTAGGTCAACATAGCCCATAGCGTAGCCAGAAGCACGAGTAACATCATTTGTAGATACAGCTATTGTTCCATCGCCAGTGGCGTGAAAAGCATATCCTGTTACAGGTTATTAGCGGAAGACATTCTCCATAAGGCAACAACCAAATCTGATAAGGCAACAGAATTAGAGTCCATGATCACGGCTATATTTATCTCTTGTTTTTCCATTCTTATCCCATTAATGTAGGATCTGTTTTCCTTTCCTTCTCTAATGTTTTCTTATTTATACAATGTAATGTGCCGTGTATTCAAGTTAATAGAATAACAAAAACCAATTGTTAGCTTTACGTTTCTTATCATGGTATCAGAGCGTGGTTCTTGCTCTTTCAACCCATCTCCTCCACAAAATTAACCCTACCACAAACCTGGAAGAAATCGACAGCCCCAACCTCAAACTTATTTTCACAGACATGGTTGAGGCTCAAGAAAAAGTTCAGAAACTTATTTCTGATCTTTCCTCTCCTTATTTTCTTCATTCATCCGATCACCCACGCAACCCCCTTGTCGATGACATCCTGACCCACACCAACTATGGGTCCTGGCGCCTTTCCGTCGAGATGGCTCTCTGTGCAAAAAATAAAACGGGTTTCATTGATAATACAGTACCATGCCCAACCGATCCGGATATTCAGCCTTTGTGGAAGCGAGTTTCCACAATGGTCCTTTCATGGTTGCTGAACAGCATCAGCAAGACCATCACCCCGAGTTTGGCCAGTTGTCGCACACCATATGAGCTATGGCGTGACCTCGAGACTCGTTTCACTCAAGGTAACAACGCTACCATCTTCAAAATCCAGAAAGAAATTTCTAATCTTGAACAAGACAATCTCGATGTTACCAATTATTTCAACAAGTTTAAAACCCTCTGGAGCCGTCTTGATGCCATTCTTCCACCACCGACCTGCACATGCAATCATTGTACATGCAATTTTGCTACTGCATGGCAAAAGAGAGTTTCGGATGAAAGGGTATATCAACTTTTAATGGGTCTTAATGAATCAAACTATTCTGTTCTTCGCACTCAAGTACTCGCCATGGATTCTCTTCCCGATATTGGGAAGGTTTATGGGCTTCTTATCTCGGAAGAACAAACCAAGACCCCCACAGCCGGCATCCAATCCTCTCAAGAAGATTCGGCCATGGTGATCCAACGATTTCAGCCTTCACAAAATCGTCCCCGACCACCAGCGCGCAATCAGCAATCTCATGTACCACAACCACAACGCAGCAGCATACGGACACAGCCCCAACCGTCTGCTGCCCGCATCCAGCCTCGTCAGCCGCCGGCCCAACAGCCCGAGCAACCCACTCGGACTCTCAAAGATCCGAATGCCCTATGCACCCACTGCAATCGTACTGGTCACACCAAATCCGGCTGTTTTAAACTTATTGGATATCCGGATTGGTTTTACAACCGAACCAGCACCCGACCTTCTGATCAGTCCAACTTTGCCGCACCATCATCATCAGACATGAATTTCAATCCTCATTTGAGTCCAGCCGAGGCATCCCAGGCACATGCTTTTTTCGACAATCCATCTGCACTATTTTCTGGTAATACACACTTGATTTCTCATGAATGGGTAATTGATAGTGGGGCTTCATCTCACATGACGCCCCACCTCTCACTTTTTAACTCATATACAGCAACGGATAAAATTTTGCCTATACGATCTGCCTCTGGTTCCACTCATGTTGTTTCGCACACGGGCAACATTTCTGTCACACCTTCTATCACCCTTCTTGATGTTTCACATGTTCCTAGCTTCTGTTTTAATTTAATCTCTGTACAAAAGTTATCCCGTGACTTAAAGTGTGCTGTTTTTTTCTTCCCTACTTTTTGTCTTTTTCAGGACCTGATCTCGAAGACTGTGATTGGAGCTGGTGAGGCACGCAATGGTCTTTACTACCTCCGCACCTCCCCTTCCACAGCCCTCATAACTCCCACCGATAGCTTCACCTTATGGCACCGAAGATTAGGTCACCCTGCCTCTAAACATTTACCGCGTTCCCTTGTTAAACATATCCCTAATAATGCTTGCCCTTGTGATCCCTGTTTGCGTGGGAAACATACTAGACTTCCTTTCAATATTATTCTCAATAAAAGTACTGTTCCATTTGAGCGTATTTTTGTCGATATTTGGGGCGGATATCACACTCCTTCCACTTGTGGCGCACGTTATTTTCTTACCATTGTTGATGATTGCACGCGAACTACTTGGGTGTATTTATTACGCTACAAATCAGACGCTCTCTCTAAAATTGAATTTTTCATTAACATGGTTCGCACTCACTTTGGAACACAACTAAAATTTTTTCGGTCTGACCAAGGCAGAGAGTTCCTATCTAATCCCATCCTCAAATTATTTCATAACAATGGGATTTTACAGGAACTCACCTGTGTTGATACGCCTCAACAAAATGGAGTGGCTGAACGCAAGCATCGCCATATATTGAATGTGGCTCGTTGCTTACGTTTTCAAGCCCATCTTCCCATAAAATTTTGGGGTGAATGCATCCTCACCGCCGTTTATCTTATCAATCGTACTTCTTCTTCCGCTTTAAAAAAATTTTCCCCCTATGAACGGCTTTTTCATCGCCCTCCAAATTACAAAACCTTACGTGTTTTTGGATGCTTGTGTTATGGGCACACATCTCGTGTCGGCCGACACAAATTTCAACCCCGTGGTGTTCCATGTGTTTTTTTGGGTTATCCTCCTCGTCACGGTGGTTATCGCCTTTTTAATATGGACACGAATACGTTTTTTATCTCTCGGGACGTTACTTTTTTTGAGCATATATTTCCTTTTCAACCCCATAGCTCTCATTCCTTTACCACCCCTGCCAACCCACCACCTAGTCTTACTGACTTATATCCGACTACCCCCCTTAGCCTCATTGACCATCCTCCTGCTCCTCCACCCGAAAACCACCCACCCGAAAACCACCCACCCACACCTCCCACACCCACGCCCCAACCTGCCTCCCCTGAAGCCTCACATAATCCCACCACTTCTCTCCCCGACTCCACTAACCCGCCTTCCTCTCCTCCACCTGTTCTCCCTCGGCCTACTCGCACTCGTCAACCCCCACGCTACCTTCGCGATTACCTGTGTCCTACACTTCCCACAGACCCGCCTGCTTCCACCAATGCTTCACCGCAGTCTTCCGGTAATACCGCACATCCCCTCAGTTCCTTCCTTTCTTACTCGCATTTGTCTCCTTCTCACTTTGCTTTTCTTTCCGCCTTGTCTAATTCTCCTGACCCCTCCTCATATAGTCAAGCTATTTTACATCCTCATTGGCGTGAAGCCATTTCTAAAGAACTTCAAGCTCTTGATCAAAATAAAACTTGGGTTCTTTCTTCTCTTCCCCCAGGCAAAAAACCGATTGGCTGTAAATGGGTTTTCAAAACTAAATTTAGAGCAGATGGATCCATTGAACGTTATAAAGCACGTTTGGTTGCCAAAGGTTATACCCAAATTGAGGGATTGGATTTTCATGACACTTTTGCACCTGTGGCTAAGTTAGTTACTGTTCGTTGTGTGCTTGCGATTGCTGCTGCTCGCAATTGGCATTTACATCAATTGGATGTTAATAATGCGTTTTTACATGGTGATCTTGCCGAGGATGTGTATATGTCTCTTCCACCGGGATATGGTGGAAAGGGGGAGACTCGGGTCTGTCATTTGTTAAAATCTCTGTATGGGCTTAAACAGGCATCTCGAAACTGGTACTCCAAGTTATCTCAGGTTCTTCTCTCTGCTGGTTTCCACCAATCCCAGGCTGACCACTCCTTGTTCACTCGGCAAAATGGTTCTACTATTCTCGTTGTTCTTGTATATGTTGACGATTTACTTGTTACAGGCAACGATTTGGCATCCATTCAACACTTACAGGCTTTTTTATCCACTAAATTTCAGTTGAAGGACCTTGGCAAGCTTAAGTATTTTTTGGGTATCGAGGTTGCCCGCTCTACTTCAGGCATCTTTATCAATCAGCACAAATATATTCTCGATATTCTTCATGATGCAGGTCAATCTGGTTGTCGTCCTGCTTCATCTCCCATGGAACAGCATCTCAAACTCACGCCTGATGATGGTGAGCTCCTCTCGGATCCGAGTACCTACCGACGGCTTATCGGACGATTGATTTATCTTACTATATCTCGGCCAGACATCACTTTCGCTGTCCATCTGCTCAGTCAGTTCATGCACGCTCCTCGTGCTCCTCACATGGACGCTGCAACTCGAATTCTTCGCTATCTCAAGAACTCTTTGTCCCACGGTTTACTCTTTCCTACCCAGTCGCCCCTCCATCTTACTGCATACACGGACTCCGATTGGGCTAGTTGCCCTATGACCCGTCGCTCGACTACAGGGTATTTCATTACTCTTGGTGGCAGTCCGATCTCTTGGCGTTCCAAGAAACAAAGTGTCGTCTCCCGTTCCTCCGCCGAAGCTGAATATCGGGCCATGGCTTCCACTACATGCGAGTTGGTTTGGCTTCGCACCTTACTTCGTGATTTGGCAGTTCCCGTTACTTCTCCAATACTGTTATATTGTGACAACCAGGCGGCCTTGCACATTGCTAAGCATCCTGTTTTCCATGAGCGGACCAAACACATTGAGATCGACTGTCATCTAATTCGCGACAGAGTACAACAAGGTTTTATCCAACTTCACCACATTGCTTCTCTTGATCAATTAGCGGACATCTTCACCAAAGCATTAGGTGTCGACCACTTCATCCGTCTACGGTCCAAGATGGGCCTTTTGTCCCTCCAGGCTCCACCTTGAGGGGGAGTATTAGCGGAAGACATTCTCCATAAGGCAACAACCAAATCTGATAAGGCAACAGAATTAGAGTCCATGATCACGGCTATATTTATCTCTTGTTTTTCCATTCTTATCCCATTAATATAGGATCTGTTTTCCTTTCCTTCTCTAATGTTTTCTTATTTATACAATGTAATGTGCCGTGTATTCAAGTTAATAGAATAACAAAAACCAATTGTTAGCTTTACGTTTCTTATCACAGGTGAAGATCCATATTGAGTGCAATGAGCAAGTACGGGTTCTCAGATTCTAAGCCATGAAATTTAGGAGTATAATGGAATCATCCCTATTTTAAAAGTAAAAATACATGCATTGAGAGGAAGAATTATGCATGATGGTGCACTACAACGGATGGGTTGGAAATATTCACGAAAGTCCGAAGTGGTGGGACTTCAATGAGTTCATTCCTCCCTCTATTATTATTCTCATCGGCCATCGTTTCAAGCGTGTGAGTGTGCATAAGATATTCAGAATCAAATAAATTTTCAAATAATATATATGAATCTATGCTCACCAATCACCCAGTAATAGCATAATCACGATCCAAGAAAGCATAACAAGAGAAAATATATATTTTTTTTTACCTTTTTTCTGGTTAAGAAAAAGGAAAGAGTTAAATCTAACGTTTAAAAAAAATGTACTAAACTAATAAAGTGGAATGAGTTTACCGAGATTGTGAGAAATCACAATCACCCTTCTCCAATAGCTGCTCAGTGCCCTTTTCTTTTTCGCTGCTCTCACCGACCGGCAACAGCGTAAAAAATGCTACGACTTTGAATGTGTAAAATCCAAGTGCAGGTCGTTGCAAAGTAGTAATTCTCGGTGAAGTTCAAGGTCGATCCACAAGGAAAGAGGAAATTAAAGCACAAGTAATTAACTAAACAAAATAAATAAACTGAGGGTGAAATTTGGTGAAGAACTCAAAGGAGAAACAATATGAGAAAAACGCTAAGGTATCAAGGATTCACGCTCAATATGTGCCCATAATATTTATTCATGATTCGTTTATATAACTCAATTAAAAATCACACAAAAGGTGTCTCCAATCGGAAAATATAAAAACAACGATTACATTAAAATATTCACTTTAAATTGATTCTATTGATCGATTGATCAAAACATTTAAAAACTCAATTATTTATTTGCAATGAATTATGGGAATTTACCGTACTCCAAATGACAATGAATCCAACAAAATAGCCAGCAATCACGTATCCGAAATCACGACAAAGCTCAAGATTTTACACAATATCAACTATTCCAAATAAAGTAAATTGAAAAGATCAATAAGAATCTTGCATTAAAAATAAAAACGAATCAATAAAATAAATAAATAAATAAATACCATGAATCTATTGAGGTTTCATCTCCGGCCCTGGCTAGGGCAATCTATAGGAGAAATACACTCTCTAATACGTACTTATTTTCATTAGGAAAGGATTAATACTCCATCTGTCCTTTTTTAAATGTGGTGTTTTGCAAGTCCAACTTATTAAAGAAACATCATCATTACATCTTACTTCCTTTTTACACTTTTCACATCAATTTTTATCTCCGCTTTCCAAAATTAATCTCCCTTCTACCGTATCATCATTTTTATCCATCCTTCTTATTTAATCCCATTAGCTGCTCTCTCTTTTTTATGGGCTAAGGTGGTCATCAAGGTCGATAACATGACGCTTTTCTTAATTTCTGCTTGGATTTTGACGAGCAATAATATTGAGAGAGAGAGAGAGAGAGAGAGAGAGAGAGAGAGAGGATACAACCATTAGATTGTAAGAATGAGGTCATTACCAAAGCAAATTCAATATACTAGGATGTGCAACACGAATCACCTCATGGCATCACACCGCATTGAATTACCCAAAGGAAGTGTTAATAACATTAAGAACTAGCATTCACCACCAAAACTCCAAACACTAGAAATACCAAGGCCGATATAACCCACAAACCATAACACAAACATCAACCAAACAAGCTAATGCCAACCTCCACGCTGGCGATAAACTACCTTACGCAATACCCTACACGGGTTGAAAGCCAATACTAGAAAGGAATATACAGGTCCCTTGTATATAAAGCTGACGTACGCCATTTACATAACATTCCTCCGGTTAAACAAGTCACGGGCCATTACCAAAAAACATACGCCCATAATTCTATACTGCTGTCTTCTGTTCTGTACTGCACCTGGGCAACAATATTAGAATAGTGAACTTCAGAAAGCTTTCAAATAATTCAATATTAGGGAGAAACAAACGAGATGGGTAGACGGAATATACTATTTTGTATTACTGCTGTGGACACCAGGGCAGGGACCAAACCAATAGACCTGACAAAGCAAACAGAACTTTACAGCTGCATAGCCTTCCCGTTTTCCTCCAATCTGGTGTTGTCATGATATTCAAGCTTCTCCTCACTTTCCTTGGAGATGACTTCTTGTTGATACTAGGGAGACAGAACATATAACAATTATTATATTGAAAAAGCAAGAAACAAATATGATGAATACAAGTCATAGAACAACAATTTACAACAGAGACTATCAAAAAATGACTCAGGTCCTTTGGTATCTGTGATTTTAACCACTGAAAGTCTGAAACCCATTCCAAGGGGGAGATCACGAGAAATAAGATCGGTAAAAATTACGAGATGTCCTTGTAATACACCATTGAAAAAGAGAAATCCCATGAAGAATAACAGTTAAACAGCAGGCAAAGCACTGCTAACCCGACCAGATGAGATATCACATACAGAAATTAAAAAAAATCTTAAACAGGAACAAGCAAAGTAGCAAACAATTCTCAGCCACAATTAAGAGTTATTTCAATTTTCAAGAATCCTATAAGCAGATGGAATGATTATTATCTACCATAAGACGAAGATTGAAAACATAACAGCTTTAAAACTACAATCATTGTTTTCACCAAGCTGTGTGTGATAATTATTAGTATCATTTACCTCACACATGAATCAAGAGAAGGAACTAGGAAAACTACAATCATTGTTTTCACCAAGCTGTGTACGATAATTATTATCATTTACCTCACACATGAATCAAGAGAAGGAACTAGGAAGTGGCATCAATATTTTGAAATCAGCATGTACCTGACTGTCCTCATCAACTTGTCCACCACCCATGGATGTTACTTCTCGAACCGTAATGATTTTATCTATGTAAACCGTAGTCTCCTCAGCACCTCCCAGAGTATGGTTCAATGACATCAAAGCAAGCTCATCTTTTTGTTCATTTCCCCGTGTTGATAACACACTAAACATAATCAAAAAGAAGAAGAAGAAAGAAATCAACAAAAAAGGACTAATTGATTGTAAAAAAAAAAGTGTGATATCTAGTTATCTACAGGCTACAAAGGGACAATTGACTCAATTAGAACACAAGACTATCATATTATGGACAATACCTGGGGTTTGTGGTCTCTTCTAACGGTGCCAAATCAACATCCTTATGCTGCTTCCTTTTCTTATTACTCTGTGTGCGCTCTAGTAGAGTATCAGCACATCGTTTAAGCCATGACAAAGGAGCAGAGACAGGAGGAGAAGAAACACCTGATCCTTTTTTAGAAGACAAATCAATTTCAATACAATCTATTTTTTTAGCTGAAACAGTCTGCTGCTTCAGAACTCTTCTAGCTGAAACTTTTTGCCTGCTAGACGGTAAAACGGATTCTTGAATCTCTGGTGCCGTTATACAGTCTTGGGCAGCCTTTTCCAACTTCTTCATCTGTTCAATCTGACCAAGAATCTCTTCTCTATCCACATGCAATAGCTCCCTTTGTTTCTCCAACTTCTGCCTTTGCACCACAAGTTCTTCAATGGCTTTGTTTAATTCTCCCCATTCCTGATCCCTCCGTTCGCGATCTAAATTGATCTCTCTTCTCTCAGAATCAAGCTTTTGCATTTCTAAATTAACTTGTTCCATTTCCTTTTCCACTGTTTCCCGAAGAGAAGCTATGTGTTGATGTTCTTTCTTCTTTTCTTCCTCGAAAACCTTCTCTCTTTCCAGGAGATTACTTTCAATTTCTTCACGCCTCTTACTGACACAGTTCTCTAGCTCTCTCTTCTGCATCTCAACATCCAGCAAGAAGTCAGCACGTTCTTTTTGAATCTTGCTAAACCACTCTGATCGCTCTCGTTCAATTTCAATCATGAAGGCTTCCCGATCATGAGAAAGTGACTCAGCATCACGCTTATACTGATCCCACATTGCATCCCTCTCTAATTTAAGGCAATCTCGCTCATCTTTCAGAAACTTAGAAATGGCTAGTCTCTCCTCAGCCATACGTTCTGCTTCCTTTTGTAATTCTACTCTTTTCTCGTCAATCAAATCCCATTCAGTTTCAAACTTCGCCTTCTCTGCTTTCAACTCATCCGCCAGAACCTCAAGTTCAAGCTTCTGAGCACTGATACTATCAATTTCTTCCTTAAGCCTTATTTCTAAAACCAGTAGTTCATTTGTTTCACTTTCCCTGGCCCCCATTTTCCCCTCTGCCTCTTCAACTTGCTTTTTCCTGCCTTCAAGTAAATCCATAGACTTTTGAAGATCAAGCTTCGAGTTGTTGATCTCTTCTTTTTCCTTTTGCAGAAGGGCTCTTGTCTCCTCAGCTTCACTTTCTGCAGCGAGGAGACTTTTCTCTCTCTCATCGAGTAAATTTGCCCTCTCTACCAACTCTTTCTCCTTCTCAGCCAATGCCTTTGATTTAACCTCCAATTCTTGTTCTTTCTCCAACATTACATCCTCCCGTTGGCTAAGATCCATCTCCCTCAACTCCCAAGAACGTCTCTTGCTCAACATTTGCTCTTCCGCCAGTTTTTGCTTTGTCTCCAACTCTGCCTCCAATTCGGACTTCCTTGCTTTCAAAGCTGCTTCATGGTTAGCCATAACTTGTTGAATTCCATCCTACGTTGTTCATCAAGAAAGTGATAATAAAATAATTGCACGTCATAACTGAAACTTGCGTTATTTTACCTATAACAATTGTTATTACATATCGAACAATGCTGCAGCAACATCATCAATCACAACTACCGTACTGAATCTATTTACAGGTAATCAAATGGCATGAATGAAGAAAAAGACTCACTGATTCCTTGCTAATAAGTTTCTCCTGCAAAATAAGCAGGTCTTCTTCTCTCTTGTTCAGCTCGCATTCTCTTTTGATAACAGCCTGTGAGAAATCAGGAGAATTATTGCTTAAATTGCTCTTTGTGAAACAAAACAGCAATCCAGTTCACCATGTTCACAATTACCATTTTCATTGATACAAACATAAATAAAAAAGAAAGTTTTCTACATACCTCTTCCCTTGCCGACAAAGAGGCTACAGTTAGCTCGAGATTGCTTCTCTCCTCATTTAGGCCTCTACGTTCCTTGTCAATATCTGCTTTTGAAGACTCATACTCTTTCTCAAGTCGATTTAATTCCTGAGATCTGCTAAGAATGTAGTCCTCCCTTTGGTTTAGCAGAGCTTGTCCTTCGAGTAACCTTTCTTGTGATTCCTGCAGAGTTTTCTGCCTTTCGTACACAGATTGCCTCTCAAGAAGGATCTCTTTCTCTTTAGCATCACAACTAACCATTAACACAAGTTATAAGTTCCGGAAACCAGGCCACCTCATCAAGAAACCTTATATCATTAAAACTTATAATAAAGTTACAAGTTCTTGTTTTTTCATAATGCTTCCAAACACCTTGAATGCATATCTGCATGATGCAGAATCCAAAAGTCACCTCTGGAGGAACTCTTTGGATTCTCTTTGTTTTCATGCACTACTCTTCTCCAAAAATCTACTCCACATATAGTATTCAAACACTTACACAGATTTTATTATAATTGAGAAAGTTAACATATACAATTCAGGATCCAAAATCTAAAAAATAATTACCTCATAAACATCCACCACTATGCATAGGCAAAAACCCAATTAATAAATCACCACAAGTAGAAAAATGTATGAATTCATGAAGTGTAGAAGGCAAATCATGGTTAACTTCAACAAACATCCCAACAAATAAAACTTGTCCATGGAATTTAAAAGAAGACAGCTACGTAAACCATCGATAGCTGACATCCGGAACGGAACTCCAACCTATATTGAGGAGGGAACTGATTGGTCTTAAAATCCAACTCTAATCATCTCTTCTTAAATGCTTTCGTTCAAACTAATGTTCAAACTTCAAATAGGTTTGGTCACTTCTTTATTTCGTTCAATTTTAACTTTTCTTGTAATTTTCTTACCATAAATGCGGGTTAAAGTGACAGGAAGCTAGTTCCAAATTCCAGTACTCAATTGTTGTATCTCATTTTTGGTAGGCAAGTAGTTACCAAATTTGAATATTAAAGTGAAGTTCATGACACATACCCGAAGCTAAACACAACCCAAGCCAGAGAACCTCTGGCAACACACAATGAGACTAGGTAACAGAATGTCACGCGCCACATTCAACTGAAAGAAACACAATTTAAAAGATTGGTAGAGTCATTAATGATGACATCATACACAATGCCACAATCCACAGGCAAAACCCACCAATCTGGACAACACCAGCAAATATCGGGTCAAGGCCTTATGCATCAGATTGGACTTTCGCCTAGAGCAGTCTTGTATCATTCAGAACATCACGTGCCCCTAGCAACATTCAGCAATCTGGCACACTTACTACCGTGAATGATTCAGCATGAACCAACCAAGGCACAATCCTATCTCTCTCCTTTCCATTGACACTCAGTTTTGGAAATAGGACCACAGCAGATTGAAATTACTAACAAAGCAAAGGAAATGACGCACCAATCTTTAACGAAAGTTTATGATGAAGAAAAAGAAAAGTAGGTAAAAGACGTACTCAGACTTGAATGATATGATGCGTCTCCTGAGATCATCCTCACGTGCTTCCACCTCATGTAACTTTCTTTCAGCAGCTCGGTGATATCGATTGGCTTCAGCTTCCAAAGACTCTGCTGCATGCAGCTTTGCCTCGGCCTCGACAAACTTTTTCTCAGAACTTTCCACCATATTTCGTGCTTCACACAATTTAATCTCAGCTGCAACTTTTGCCTCGGCACATTCGGCACGCATCTCGTGCAATGCCTTCTCAATCTACAAACAAATAATAAATGAGGAACAAAGATGATGATGTGGACATCGAAAGGCACCTATTCAAATACCGTACATTTGCAACACACTCTTTCTCAATTCCAAGAGCCTTCTTCAAATTCTCCTCCCGTTTCTTGGCTTCAGCTAGGGTAGATGAGTGTGCAGCTTGATCCCGCCGATGCATTAACTCACCCGAGTCAACAGATGCTTTAATTTTCTCATACTTGGAAATCCATTCCTTTTTTTCCAATAAAAGAAGACCCATGTGGTGTTGATGGTCATACACCTACATAAAATCGAGATGGTGAGATCAACACTTAGCCATGGAAATTATATTTAGATTAAAATCTTGTCCAGTTAGATTAGGAAAAACTCATTAGTCCATCAAACATCTAAGTTATTCACATCTCTTGCTAAACAATTTATATTACTCACAGAAGTATTCCTCATCATTATAGCAAAATATAGGCAAGGTCATAACCTGTCTCCCGCTCATCCCCCTTATTCAAATTACTCTCACCATCCCACTTTGTTTCCTTCAAACAAAAGTCCTACCATTTTAATCCTAACAAATAGTTGCTTCTAGGAATAATTTTACAATCTTTTTACACTGTTCAAAATTAATAATTGAGATCTTTTGGACGATGCCAAAATAAAATAAAATAAACTATTTTGGTAAGCATCTGATTTTTGGAGGTCATGCGGTCTCCCGTAGGAAGCGAACAAAGTGGGACAGAGGGGATACTAAATTTAAAAATAACACATGAGCTGAAACCTACGTAACAGAAGTGAAGGATGTAAAACGAAAAAGACTTGAGTTACATAATCTTCTGTCTACTCTATTTATCTTTCATTTTTGTTTCTTTCAAATAGTTGAGATACAACAGTATATCTTATCAAAGACAGTTCCACCACAACTCCAATACATATAGTAAACCTACAATCAAAAATCAAATTACAAACCTTTAGCACAAAAAAAGTGAAGCCTTTAATAGTCCATGTACTCCTTCCGCCGCAAAATAATTGTTCCAATTTCACTATTTCCACTTCTTAAAAAATATTTTTTTTAAAATTTATATTATTTCTCATAATTTGAAAATCTGTGTCTAATATAACAAGGTGAACTCTCAAGATCCAAATTGCACATAAAAACTATATTAAATTTCAAAGAAAAAGAGTATTTTTTTAAAAGGTCCAAAAGGAGGAAGTATCACTGTGCTTGAGTAATTGTATCAATTAATCGCAATGACAAGAGAGAAATTAAAACAACAGAACAGAAGTAAGAAATATAGCTAAAACATATGAGGGGAGAAATTAAAAATTGAGAGACCTCAGCTTCAAGCTTGGCAATATAGGCAACGAGAGAAGCTTTATCCCTCCGTTTGATCGACTCTTCGTCTAACCCAGACTCTCGAAGGCGTTTCCAGATCGATTCATCGCTCAAAGGAGTTTGCGAAACCCTAGAACCAGGCGTTTTCGGAGAGATAAGCAATGGCTCAGTCAGAGGACTCGCCATTTGCCCAAACTTCTGGTAATCAAGAAATCCTAGATTCTTTTAGGGTTTCTACCAGAAGCGTCGATCAGCGTCTTTGCTATTGCGTTCTTGGAGTAGAGTTCTTGATCTCTTGTTGTTGTTCTTGAGTAGTGGGAGTCCAGTCACTCAACCTTTACTCAACAAAGCCTTTTAGCTTCTCTCTCTAGAACTCTCGCTCTCTCTCTCTCTACACTGTGTGTGTTGTGAGAACTGAGAACGGTATGAAATTCTTTCACAAGAAACTTTTGACTATTCAAACTGTAAAAAGCTTCGGAGAGCTCAAGAAGCGGAAGACAACGTATCTACGACGACGTTTAGCGTTGGGATTAGATTTTGAATTTGAAAGCTGGAGTGGTAAAAAAGGTGATAGTATTTATAGTAGATTAACTGGAATAAAAAAATCAGAGATCCATGGTTTATGCTTTGAATTTTGAAGTTTGTCAGTGACAGTAATTTTTTAATACCCTAATTACTCCGTAGAAAATGTCTTACACACAATTTTAATACCCTAAATTGCTCATGCCCTTGCCAAGGATTGTATGAGTTAATTTAGTGAAATATACTGTTATGTTTTTTGTTGCTCAAAAAAAAAAAGTTTGGATATGAAGCAATACATATCTATGCAGATGTGTTTCTGTCTCCAAACCCCAAATCTCATTTTTGGACTTTAAATTTATTTTATTTGGAGTGGGTAGGAATATAGAGAGGAAGAGATTTTAAGAAAATGAGGAGTTAAGTTTGTAGTAGATAAAAAGGATAAATAAATATTATACTTTTAGTTTTGTTTATTTTCCTTACATTTTTTCCGCAATTGCAAATTAACATGAATTTATTTTATTCACATTTTAAGTTTATAATACTCCATTCGTCCTATTTTGATAGTCAAGTTCAGTTCTAATGCAATTTTTAAATTGTTACTATCTTTCAATTTATAATAAATTTTATGTGCAATATGGATCTCATATGATAGATCTCAATTAGTTCTATTATACAAAAATTTTAAAATATTTAAAAATATTGTAGATTGAAAAATATTAACAATTTAAAAATTGCATTAGAGACCGAGTTGGACTATCAAAATGGGACGGAGGGAGTAGTTCATAACATTAGATTTACAGGATATAAAAAAATAGCAATGTGATTTTATTTTGGTCTCGTGCATTGAACAGACACAACACTAGTAGATCAAGATACAAATGTATTAAGAATAGACGTCTTTGTGCCCATGTATATTTAAGGGGCACTTAAATAATCATCATTTTACTCACTTGAAATTAGAAAATCATCCTGAGCCTTTTTAGGAGTTATGTTTTCATCCTGAGATTCAAATAAACTCACTTTTGCCCTTGGTTATATATATAAATATATAGACTGGAAGATTAAGGACTAAAACGAATGTTTTCATCCAAAATAGGTAAAGATTTTTTGGATGAAAACATAAATTATTTTGGATGAAATTCATCCACAATTAATTATGTTTCCATCCAAAAATTCTTGGCCTATAGGGTAAAGATTTTTTGGATGAAAACATAAATTATTTTGGATGAAATTCATCCACAATTAATTATATTTCCATCCAAAAATTCTTGGCCTATAGGGTAAAAAAAAATTGGATGAAATTCATCCAAAATAAATTATGTTTCCATCTAAAAATTCTTGGCCTATAGGGTAAAGATTTTGTGGATGAAAACATAAATTATTTTTTATGAAATTCATCCACAATTAATTATATTTCCATCCAAAAATTCTTGGCCTATAGGGTAAAAAAAAATTGGATGAAATTCATCCAAAATAAATTATGTTTCCATCTAAAAATTCTTGGCCTATAGGGTAAAGATTTTGTGGATGAAAATATAAATTATTTTGGATGAAATTCATCCACAATTAATTATATTTCCATCCAAAAATTCTTGGCCTATAGGGTAAAAAAAAATTGGATGAAATTCATCCAAAATAAATTATGTTTCCATCTAAAAATTCTTGGCCTATAGGGTAAAGATTTTTTTGGATGAAAACATAAATTATTTTTTATGAAATTCATCCACAATTAATTATGTTTCCATCCAAAAATTCTTGGCCTATAGGGTAAAGATTTTTTGGATGAAAACATAAATAATTTTGGATGAAATTCATCCAAAATTAATTACGTTTCCATCAAAAATTTATTTGCCTATAGGGTAAAGATTTTTTGGATGAAAATATAAATTATTTTTGCCGCTATTTTATATATTTTCATCCAAAAATCCTTGATCCAGTAATCATGGTTAAAAAATTTTAGGGTGCCGCGTGCGCCGGCCAAATTCATAAAGGGAAACGATCATGGTTAAAATCAAACTAACAATCATGTCAATGGTTTTTGACATTTTTTTACCATGATTCAAGATGTTTATTCAATAATTATTACCATGTTTATACAAGGAGAGTGTACATGCTCCTTATCTATGTAGGCCAGCGCAGCGGTTGTTTTGATCTTTTTACCATGATTTTTGATCATTTTTTATTTTTTCCATGAAATGTCGATTATATACCATGATGCAACTTGTTATTGTGCCCTTTCAGGGCTTTTTACCATGGTCTATGTTAAAAGGTGGAATTAATTTTTATCATGAATATTAAAAAAATTACCATATTTGCTTATTTGGACATATTTTCCTACGATAATTGCCCAATCTGAGTTTTTATCATAGTCGCTGAGAAAAAATTCGGTGTTGACGGGACTCAAATTTGGAAACAATATTATCCCCTAATTTTGAATGTTCACAATTTCAAAATTTCTTTGATTTTAGGTAATTAAAATCACACACCATTTCAAAACTATTTTAGGCAAGATAACCAAGTAAAATTTGAAAATTAAGTAAGTGACATGCATTTAAAATTTCGACAATCCCTAAAAATATGGAAGTAACTACCATATATTTCAGATTTCTTACTCCTTACAAAGAAGTTCAAAATTCCTTATTTTTTTGGCTATATATATATATAGCCGGATCAAGTCGGGACTCCCTGGTTTTAAAAAAATTCAGACCTCCCCTCTCCCAGCCATTTCCCGGCCAAATGGTCGGGATCCAAACCGTTGGATGTGTTTAAAATGTGTTTTCAAGGGCCTACGCGAAGATTCAGCAAAAAGAATGACCGGGAAGGGCTTCATCCGAGCAGTTTTTCATACAAACCGTAGGATATATATTTCATGAAAAACTGCTCGGATGAAGCCCTTCCCGGTCAATTTTTTTGCCGAATCTTCGCTAGGCCCTTGAAAACACATTTTAAACACATCCAACGGTTCGGATCCCGACCATTTGGCCGGGAGAGGGGAGGTCCGTATTTTAACAAAGTCAAGGAGTCCTGACTTGATCCACTCTGTATATATATATATATATCTTAAGAAAGGGTAATAATGGTAAATCACATTAAATAATGGTAAATCACATTGAAAGAGGATGAAAACATAACTCCTTGAAGTAAGGGGATGAAAATTTACGTAGTGTCCATAAAATGAATGGATATTTAATTACCTCTATATTTTTAATGGGGTTTATGTATCAAACGATTTAAAATGCCCAGGTCTATAAGTGTTCTTAATACTCAATTAATTTGTTGGTTTAGATAAAAGTAAAATAAAGAATTTGTTGGTTGTATTAGTATGTCTTTAGCATTTAGGTAACACTCATTCCTACTAATCTCAATTGCACCGGATCGTTGTTATTAGATTAATAACCACTAACTTATCTAAAACCTACCTTATTACTCCAACACGTCCCGCGCACATAATTCTAGACTCTAATCCATAATGGGGCTAAACACATGCAAATATTTAACAACAAAGTGGGTGGTGAGGTTCGAACACATGATCTACTGTCTGCTCTGATATCATATTAAATTGTTAACCACCAACTCATTTAAAAGCTTAAGGGGTAACTTTATTATTGAGGCTTATCTACTATTTTAGTCTCTATATATAAGTGAATTTCAATTTCGTCCTCAAAGTTTTAAATTGAATTGATTTAGTCCTCAAGGAATTACTCAACTTTCAATTTAGTCCTCATAATTTTATTTGCATCAATTTAGTCCTTGAAGCATTCAATCAATATCGATTAAGTCTGTAACGATCCGCGCCAGCTGACCTGCTAACTTTTAGCCTAACCACGTGGCTCAAAAGGTTAACCTTGAGTTATACAATAGCTCATCGCGTTTCATTATAGATAATAGTCAATTCCCACATCTCATCGATGTGGGACTAAAGGGGGTTCACAAACCTTATGATGCAACGTCCTCATTGCATTGGCCCGACAACCTTTTTTCAATGGCCATAGTGTAGCACTTAGTCTATATAGCACTTTGTTCCTAATCAGGGATTCAAGAGGTGGCTCATACAGTTGTAGAACGAGCGTTGTGCTCTGGTACCATTTGTAAGGACCCGTGCCAACTGACCTGCTAATTTTTAGTCTAACAACGTGGCTCAAAAGGTTATCCTCGAAGGATACAGTAGCTCGTCGCGTTTTGTTATATATCATACTCAATTCCCACATCTCACTAATGTGGGACTAAATAGGTCTCACAAAGCCCTTTGCAAAAATATTTGTCAAATTACAAATTACAACTACAAGGACAAAACTTTTATTAAATTGTATAAAAGGCCACTGTAATCCTTAACAATCTTATGTAGATTGCTTATGGTATAAGATATTGAAGAATCACTATCAAATTTTTTAATAAGGATCTTGCTAACGTGTGCCCAATGGGCACACAATAAACACACAAACAAACAAAAACAACACATACTCCAATACACCTTTTACACTTTTCAATACATTTTCACATATTCATATACACTTTTCAATACACTTAATGTGTTCCTATTGGGCACACGTTAGCATTTTCCTTTTAATAATAGCACTTCTCTACAAATCATAATTGAATAAAATGATACTTTAATAAGACTATTAAAAGAACTTATCGAAAAGATACATATAATCAATTAGAAACAATAAGCAAAATAAGGTATACAATTTTTGGTAAAGAAAAACCAATAACTGAAGTAGAAATTGAATCAGAACCTCTACAATTTTTTTCTTACCCAACAAAGGAAATCAACACCTCTACCGTCTAATATACCAGAAGATGAAGGAATATATTTATCTTTAAACAAACCTGAATAAGTCATACTTGAAATAACCATAACAAATTTACTATTGCTAATATATTAAGACCAGTTAGATTTATTAAATAGAATTTAAATAGTAATATTGGCAAGGACGACCCCGCTCTAACCCATTAAAAAAAACTTTAAAATGTTTAAAAACCTAACTTAGGAAAGTAAATATAAGCTTATAAACTTTAGAGGTACAATGCCTTATCATATAAACATGAAGGACTACTTTGTAATTCGGAAAAAATCATATTGAAACAAAGCAAAATCTTAAGGAGGAAATTGAAACATTTACAAATGTAAGGATCAAATTGAAACCGACACATAGCCATAAGGACGAAATTGAGACATTTAAAAATATAAGGACCAAATTAAAACAAGACTATAATTAAAGAGAACTAGTAGATAAGCATATTATGTCTTTTCCTCAACAGTTACTAATACCTCAACAGTTACTAATATCTTAAACTGTTAATAACTTTTACCTTCTAAACCATCCACAATTTATCCATCAATGAATAGATTTGTGTCCGATCAAATAATAATAATAATAATAATAATAGGATAGTGTAACATGAAAATTATTTAGCTAGTGATAGTTTTTTTCCCGCAAGACGTGCTGGTCAATTTTGGACAATTTGTTTTGTCGATCAAATGGCGGACCCTTCCTATCAAAATAATACTATGTCAATTCAAACTTTTATAAAATCATTTTTTTTTATGTCGGGAGTCGGATACAACAATTGTTTGTAACGCTTTTTGTTTATTCTTTTGATCGGCAATAAAATTTGTAATGCTTTTCTTACATGAGTTGGGATCTACAAATACATGATACTCACTCCTTGTATGAGGGGTTTTCAAACAACTGTAATATTAAAAAAAAAAAAAAGGTTTCAGGTGGGGTAGTTATCAGTTAGTATTACTTTAAATTAACTTCTCGATGGTTTATGGATAACGAGGGATTGGAAGCCTATTATTTTTTGCATTTTAAATTGTGAGTTATAGATTTTTTTTATTATGGTCAGAATAGATTATTAATCTATAGGAGTGTTTGAGAGATATATATATAATAGATTTTGCAACAAAGTACTGTTGTGAATAATCATATCAGAATAGATTATGAGGAGGCTTGCCATCCAGAATGCAAAAGTATCTCCAGGGCTGATTATGATATTGTGCCTCTATTGTCTGATTTAGAAAATGCATTATGTCAAAATGTATTCTACAAATTCAACCGCCAAAGAGCTAAAATGTGAAATATCATAATTCAAAATGTAAAAGGGAGCTCCTAAACACCTCCTCCCGTCGTACATGTAAGCCAACGACTTACATTTTCTATTTTAAAGGCTGAAAGTAGTATGTATCGTGAAAAAAAGTGAGTTTAGACAATTTAACAATCCACCAAACCTAATTTTATTTCTCTATTTTCATCTTTAAATCTTACCTCCAAAATTTTTCTCCAATCATCCATATTAAATATAGGTGACATAAGCATCTTTTCGAAAGTATCGCAATATTTTCTTAATGATGCCGATTTATAGAAAACGGATTTGAACATCAACTTATGCATGTTTTACGAGAATCTAACAAAAAGTAAAAGATGATATTAGCGGTAGTACAAGTTGGTGGCAAAAGATAGTTAACAAAAAAGAAGAGAGAGCATAACGAAAAAGACATTTCATCGAGAATAGTTTATAATGCTGAGGTTTTAATGTTGTTTCCTCATCTTTTAATTTTGACATCTTTAATTTTTTGTATGTTAAGATAACAGAAAAAATTGAGAAAAATTTATATCTTATTTCACTTCATTTGGTTCCCAAGGACCTTTTCTAATTTGCTTTCAGATATCCATGATTCGAAATCACCTTAAAGCCAAAACAAGTTCAATAACAATGATAGAATAACAAGCCTGGGAAGCGTTCAATGCAAGACAAATTATTCTTTACCATGAGAATTTTTTATTTTCAATAACAGCCTTGAAATTGCAACCAAAGCTAAGCTAACGCAAGGCACTGAGTTCAGTACGTGGCCTTGAAGAAATTCAGCAGAACTTTGACAACAGATATTCTGGAAATTCAGACAAGGGATTTTGTCAATTTGGTGCTGTATGTACATAATGTGCTAGAACAAGAACAGGTTGACGTAGTCATGAAGCAAAAAATGCCTTCTTTTCCCGGTAGTAGTCGTGAAGCCAGCCTTCAATCAGCTTGATTTCAGATGCCCTCTGGTCCACTAACCAGCCGGGATCCTCAGCAGTCGCTGCTCGCAAATCCAAGTGATGGGCACCTGAGAGGAACAAACAAAGGTTTGAATCTCTTTTTGGCAAGAATAACGCTTGCTTTTAGCCTAAAAAAGCAAGTAAAATGCTTTTGGCCCAAACAGGGCCTAACATTGAGGGCAGTAAGAATGCAATAAGAACCAGGTAGGGTCAAATAATGCAATAAGAACCAGGTAGGGTCAAATAGAAAATACAATTTAAAATCATACTAGGTGAAATTAATATCAGAATTTTGACTGGGGAAAAATAAAAACTATAAGTAAACCGGTGTGTTTTGAAAATCAGATCGGGCAATCGCCACCAACCGCCCCTTACTATTGCCGCCAGTGGTCACTTGTGGGATTAAACCATCTGGTCTTGCACAAAAACTGAAATTACTTTATGAGGGTTAAGCTCATTTTTCAAGACAAACGCAAAGTGGCTTAACTGATAGTTTAGCTTATGGTTTAAGCCCATATTATACTACATAAGCTTTCCAATGTATACATCAACTTGAACATATAGCTCAGCAGCTAACTAGCCATCATTAGGCGTAGTTGGCCTAAAGTCTGCCGACACTCATATGTGGAAGATATAACTCACTCGACTAAAGATTTCTAAATCTCCCTCTATTGTGTTAGAGACATCTTGGTCAAATAAGCACAAAAAAAGAACAAAAAAAAGAAGACGGCTTTGGATAGATAGGTAGAGACGAGGAGTCGTACTAAAACACTTCGAATATTTCTTCGTCACCCAAGAATGTAACCTGCTCGGTAAAGCAGCTAGGATGCGTGCATAGATCTGGGTGATGCTTATAAAATCAGTAGTAGCATCATGTGTTGGTGTTTACCATGCTAACCACGTATGATGAAATTCAAGGATAGCTAACTAAAATTAGATTCAAGCAAACTTAAGGCATGGTTCTCTACAATGTACAAATCCAGCTAATATCTAAAAGCGGAAGATATTCGATTCTAAGATCACCTTTTTCAGTAACAAGAGCGACAATAGTTTCAGATACATCTTCCAGAACACTGCACCAGAAATAAGCAATGTCCATCAAACCTCATGAATATTTGGCAACAATGACATCATGTAAACAATGAAGAAGTTACCCGCCGCCGCTCCAAGGATCCAATAGGCCATTTGCGAAAATGATGTTACTTCCAAACATTTTCAAGGCTGTCTTAAAATCCTTCACATGAAACCGGAAAACATCAAGTAAAGTAACTCGATCAGAAAATAATATAGATTCTTCGCATATAAATATGGTTACCGAAAAAAGGGGGAAGCACACAATTATGAATACTACTAGGGTTCCATCTAATGCACAAAGCCACGTAAATGAACCAATTCAAACAGAAATACAAGAAACAGCAGTGGTAACTCTTGCTTTTTTTGGTAACCTAACCCCAGACATCCAACTATACAAAATAGACAAAAACGCATCACACAGACAAGCCAACGCCCACCTTTTACCTTCCCTTACCCCAACCCCACCCACCCGCACACACAAGCAATGGAAATAGCTCCATCTTGATTCTTGAGTCAAGGGCAAACCAAAAGTATCAAAAGCAAGGCTAGGATCATCAATTCATCACCAAAGCTCATTAACCACATTACAAATATACAATACAAAACGGGATCATTACCAAATCTCTATCTTGTGTGCCCATGCAAATTTTGAAAACATATCATCCAGGTGTAGCCAATCCCATGATAAAGTGATAAATAAAATACCCCTGAGATAATTGTAAGGTAAAATTGAGCACATTACTGCTTTACGGCAGTTCCATTTCAAAATGGTAGTCCTATACTGTCACCTAGTTAACACTCATGACTCATTCCGTTCAAGAGAACCAAAGAGCCATTACATTGAACTTCCTTTCTCCATATAACTGTTCCGATTCTCTGAATCATGTGGACGGATTATTTGGATCCAAAACAATCTGAAACTGGAATTTCTTTTTGGAAGATAATTGTAGACCTGAACAAAAACTGGTAAAGATATGTCTACATATAAGAAATGTAAAGCTAAAACCATGACATGTATCTTGGAACTCTAGTGTTTGGGCACTGAGCTTCATTTTATTATCGGCAAAGAAAATTTCACTATCATAAGTACGAAAATGAAATCTTGTAGAAAAAGAACAAATTCTTTTGACCCACTATAGAAACTGAACTAACCCATATAGTCCCCAAAAGTTAAACAGGTCATCTAGGTCCATGTAACCACAGAGAAATAACCACAGCGAAATAACCAAAGCAAAAGAGAGAATAACAAGCAGGACCCAAAAGTTCCCAAAAGTTAAACAGGTCATCTAGGTCCATTTTACCAGAGAGAAATAACCAAAGCGAAATAACCAAAGCAAAAGAGAGAATAATAGCTGAAATTGACCTCCCCAGAAACTTTAAGCCTAGGACATGACGCCCCTCTCATGAATTTACCAATAAGAAATGACTAAAACAGCCCATGGATCAGAAATACAGAATTTTGGAAATAACTTAAAATCCACAAGTTATAATTCACTTACATGTCCACCAAATTCTGTGGTTATCCACTTAGGCCTTGGTTTGACATGGAAACTGTTCCAGCAGTCCTCTTTATAGTAAGTGTAGTTAAAACCAGAAGCAGGATACATGCTAGTATTCTGGCTTGTAGACATTGGCATAACCATCTCAGTGCATGCCTGCAAATAGAAAGGAAACAACACAAAAGATGTCAGTTCAGTGTTATGGAATTGAGCACCGTAATGTGTGATAGTTCACTGCTAATTCTCATTTTAAATTGAAGAAAGAGAATGTACTCATAATAAGAGCACTTCTGGACCTGCCAGTTCCAACCATCCAAGCCATGAGGGTCATCATCCAGCTGAAAGCAGTCATATTCTCCAGTGTAATTGTAATATACACTTACTCCTTCAAATATCCGCTCCAAAACACTAGTCCCTTCAGGGCAGTTGTCAATTTTTCTGCAAACCTACAGAACAATGAAAATAAATAAATAAACAAATTACCAAAAAGCATTGTTCATGACATGTCACTCAATTTTTTTTCAAGCATATGTCCCTGAGCTAACCAACCTCTTTTATGGGATTTCCTGGCAAAGGCATCATAAAATTGGCCGGATATGGATAGTTAACCATTGCTAAATAACTATAAGCAGAGTCCAACCAGTTGTAAAGGTCATCTACACTTTCCAGTTTCCTGCCATTCATATGTTTCACAGATCAGAGGATCAGTTCAAATGATGAAAAAAAAGGTCCAGAAGTCAGAAATAGTAACCCGACTCTGCAAGCTCGTGTACATGGGATTGAAACAAGCATCGCATGGACAAAATCTTACTGGCAGAAGTGGAAAGTCTTTGTCAGTTGCAAAAGGCCATCGTTTTGTGAACCCTCGGAGTCTAGAGCATCCCAGGACTCTTTTATGGTGTTGAAGCAGCTAGTACTTTCATGCTGAGTAGATAAGAGGGAAGAAGTCTCACAGTCACGTACAGTTACAGCAGAAAAATCACACAGACAAGAATAAAGTCTAGAGAGGAGCATACTCGAAAACTATTGGAAACAATGTCATAAAATGTTTCTGGTGGCACGATATCTTCAAATTGAAGAATGGGTGCTGAAGAAGCAAGTGCTCCAATTGCAATGTGAGGATATTTGAGACGCATCCATGCCGCCAACACTGTTCAGTTCAAAAAGACAGAATACTGAAGTATTTCTCACATCTCTGTTATAACCACGCGAAAACAGAATGATAAACTGTTTTGAGTTCCTCCTCGTATACAACAACTAGAGAGAAAAATCGTGTCTTACTTCCACCATATGATCCGCCAAATAACACAACAGGGCAAGCCTGGGCTGACAAATTTTGTTTCAGGTCAGTAATCAATACCGCAAAATCAGCAATTGCTTGCTCGGTTGTCAGATGTGACAAAGTAGTAGCATTCTTATATGCTTCTTCTAAACTTCCATAGGGCACTGACTCGCCATAGTATCGATGCTGCCAACGAAATCCTCAAGTCAATATGCATAACAAAGAGAAACTAGAAGAACAATTCAATTCTGCAACTTTTAACAAAATGGTAATACTATACGAACAGAATTCCCAAACGGCATGATAAATGGAAAACACTAACTACTGTGGCTCATAAATTAAAAAATGTCAGTGTCAGTAATTTTGGATGGCTTCCGTAGATATATTATGTTGTAAACTATTCTCCTCAACAAAAACTAAACAAGTAGATACATAATATTGGTAATACTATACAAACAGAATTCCCAAACAGCATGATAAATGGAAAACACTAACTACTGTGGCTCATAAATTCAAAAATGTCAGTGTCAGTAATTTTGAATGGCTTCCGCAGATATATTATGTTGTAAACTATTCTCCTCAACAAAAACTAAACAAGCAGATACATAATGTGACCTGGTTTGGCAACAACAAAAGATAAAAATGGTGCCCCATTCCACTATTCAAAAAGCCAAAAAGCCAGTTTATTCCAATTCCCAAGACCGGTCATTATCTCACAATGCATAACATAAAAAGCCGTGAAAAGCCAAAAAGCCAATAAGCCAGTTTATTCTAATGTGTTCATAATTTGCTGGAAACCAACCAGAAAGTCGAAAATCAGAATTTCCAACCTACAATGTCAATCAATACATTTTGCCCAGGGCAGGGGTGGCTCTAGAATTTAAGTTCAGCGGTGTAAAAAATATACTTAATTCACCGTTTATCTTCAGTTGAACTCGAGCTCTGCGTTCAGCAATACTTTCTAATTTGTAATTCGGTCACAAAACATGAATCTATCTCTCT